>OX392491.1:5366167-6115029 GCA_947623365.1 Achlya flavicornis | reverse complement strand
CTAAAACCTGGCTTAAAATGATATAGTACAAAAGGTGTCATGATACATATAATAGAAAAAATATAAAAGTTCTTATTTGATTAGATTTCAATAGTTAGGAAATCTTTCAAGTTGTCATTCCTTACAACTGCGTTATCTTGGTACCTACTCACTATTCAGACTCTTGTTTGTCTTGGCCACAATAAAAACAAAAGTCTAAAGTGTTGAAGAGAGGTAGAGCATAACGATTTTTCGCTCAATGAGCAGTTCCCTTACAGAATACCGCATCCAAATAAAAATATTGTCACCTCATCTCATCAGGGTAGGAACAGGAAGCAGGTGGGAATTATGCTTGTATGACGACTTTCATAGAACATAAAAAAGTGTAAATGTACACAAAAACTTAGGTAATACATCTCATTGAATTTTTAATGAGGAATATTTAGATAATTTACTTTGTTTGTAAAATTATTATGCTAGTTATCACAGCTGCAGTGTGTCAGCAGTGTTCTTCGTAGACCCTAGATTTCTTCTATAGTTTAATCTACAGGAATAACTTTTCTTATTTTTGTTGATGTTACAAATCTATCTTTACTAATCATGATCATCATCATCATCAGCCTATAATGTCCCACTGCTGAGCACAGGCCTCCTTTCACAAATCAGGGTGAAAGGGAATGGGCAGATACTCCACCACGCATGCCCACTGCGGATCGGTGGAGGTAGGCTAGTGGCCAACCTACTGTTGGAATTTTTTAAGCCGCCTAGGAGGCATCCAACTAGCTTAACGACTATCACAATTAAGTGTTAACCGGGACCAACGGCTTTACGTGCCTTCCGAAGCACGGAAACGCTCGACTTGAAACACCACTAGACGGTCACCCATCCAGGTACCGACCACGACAGACGTAGCTTAACTTTGCCGATCGATTAAGAACGGCTAATCATGCTACACCACGAGCGCTTTACTAATACTTAATAATAATTATAATAAAGCGGAAGAGTTTTTTTGTTTGTTTAAACAGGCAAATCTATGGAAATCCCAGTCGGATTTGAAAATTCATTCACTAATAGGAAGCTACATTATCCCGGAGTATTATAGGCGTTTTATCCCGGGAACGGCGATCAGCTAGTCTTGAACAAGACCAAAATAAACTATGGAAATAATTAAGATGTGAATTGTGATATTTGGCCCTAATAATATTGTTACCTACCTTTACAAAATAATACAGTAGGTAGGATGGTAGGTAAATCATTGACTAGCTAAATTGATCTATAGTTAAATAAGGAGGTTAATTTAGGAGAAGTAGAGCGTAGCGTTTATTCGCTCAAAGAGCAGCTCGACTGGGGAAGTATCCACCTTACAGAATACCGCAGCCAAATAACTTTATGTTGTGTAAAGTTGTGTTCCTGCGCGGGTGTAAAGTCGCCAGAGCACATTGGGGAGGGGGGAAAGGTCGGTATCGCGTGAGCGATGCTTCGTGTGTTGCAAGCGTCGATATGGCTGCGGTAACCGCTTGCCATCAGGTGGGCCGTATGCTTGTTTGCCGACTTAGTCGTATAAAAAAAAAGAAAAAAAAATTATAAGATTGATGTTTTAAAACAGCTTTTTTTGGCAAAAAATCAGATACAAAACAGAGATATACGATATTGACATTGTAATAAATTGAAAATGGTGTATTTCAATCAGCTTGAGGGAACTTCATTTATCACAATGAGAAGTAATTTGAAGGTCGAAGGATAAGGAGAATTGAAGGCGCGAGAAAATTGGGCGCATTGTGTCTGAGACAGTGAAAGAATAAGACTTTTTAAAGCAAAATAATTTAAGGTTGAAGCTACATTGAGTAAATATATTTTCGTATAGTTTTTGAAAATAAATGACCCGGACAAAAACCCGTTCACAAGGGTTGGTGGTAATTAGTCAGTGGTTGCAAATTAGGTAGTTTACAACAGTCAATACAGACATGATATTTGATCTTGAGATTAATTTAAAGTATTCTGTCCAAGATTATTGAAACGATTTCAATGATCCTACTAAACACTTGTACAACGCTACCGCTTGTACAAAGGAGAGTGTTCTAAAGAATTGTTCGACTTGATGCCCACGGCTACCTTCCACCATCGCAACTCTCGCCATCGACGGGAGTCCATCCTCACACATTGAAACCAGATTGTTTCGAACTGTGCGGGCTCAACGGAGCTTCCTTCCGCGGACGCTCAGACTGTGGATTGAGCTCCCTGCCGTGGTTTTTCCAATGGAGTACAGCATGGGGTTCTTCAAAAGGGTTTGAAGAGATTTCTGCAGAGTCGGCAACGCGCGAGTGATACCCCTGGTGTTGCAAGTGTCCATAGGCTACGGTAACCGCTTACCATCAGGCGGGCCGTATGCTTGTTTGCCACCTTAGTGGTATAAAAAAACATAGAACATAAGGCATATACTCAAAGTTTTTGAGGTCAAATAACATGCAGTTTGAATCCCTCTACATTTTAGGTTGAGTAAGTCCAACACCTAAAATCCGCCGTAATTTACGGTCGGAACAGATTAATCTCTGTCGACGCGAGTCAGGGGAATCATGTTTTTATCTGTCGCTCATAAATTTTAACACGTTACCAGTCATATTTGAGTCTTTTGGTTTATAAAAATCTTGATTTTACTTGCAGCTTTTTTTGACTTTATACTTTGTACGGCTAGCAACAAATGTTGCTGAACTATCATTATGTCTAATAAAACTACTTCCTTTATTATATTTTTTTAAGCTACGCAGTTCCTTTACCGTTCAGTAATGTTTTATGCTTGTGCTTAGAAAGTACGAATGATATGTAAATATTTCTTTATGGCCTCTTAATATAACATTAGTTACTGCTTGAAGAGTGACAATGATCTAAAGAATTATTGGACTTGATGACCGAGGCTACCTTCTTTCAAAGCATCGCACGTCTCGTTAAGACGGGGAATCCATCCTTATCATACATTGGATTGGAACCAAAGTGGTCTTGCACTATGTGGTTTGAAAAGTAGCTTCCTACCGCGTACGTTTAGGTTGTGGAATGAGCTTCCCGCCGCGGAAAGCTCTTTGGGAAACCCATAATGAAAAGAAAAGAATGTTATGATGAGATTTTTGCAGGATTGGCAAAGCGCTAGCATTACCCCTGGTGTCGCTCACGCGTTACCGACCTTTCCCCCTCCCCTATGAGCTCTGGCGACCTCACTCACGCGCAGGAACACAACTTTACACAACATAAAGTTATTTGGCTGCGGTATTCTGTAAGGTGGAGGTACTTCCCCAGTCGAGCTGTTCTTTGAGCGAATAAACGCTATGCTCTACCTCTCTCACAAATTCTCTCGTATTTGCGCATACGCAGCCATCACCCGTCTATTATGGCTCAGTCACCGGCAGTCTCAAATTGAGCTTCGTCATAACACCTGTGTTGCTAGGTTAAACTGAAAGGTTACAAGTAATATCTACAATAGTTGTGTTTTCAATATGTGTTATAAATAAAATAAAATAAATAATCCGACGAAAAACAAACTTGTTTACCAATATTCACGTGTAAAACGATCAACATAATTTACCTCGTTTATAATTTGCTTGATAATGTATACATTTACACTAAAATATGTTGTTGTATTAATTTTCCTTAAATCAGTATTGATTAATGAAGCCGCTAGAATTTTAGCTGTGTTTCCAACACCTTCAATTAGCCATCAAGTGGTTTATAGACCTTTGAAGCAAGAGTTAGCAAAACGCGGTCATGAAGTAGTGGTGATCACTACAGATCCTGCTTTCCCGGAAGGACAAACTCCATCTAATCTAACAGAAATTGATGTACACGATATATCATACAATTTTTGGCAAGAATTCCTAGCAACAGTGAGAGGAAACAATGTAGATATACGGGAGCGATTACAAAATGGGTTCGATTTGATTACAAAAATATTTATAAAGCAAATGCGTACTTGTGAAGTGCAATCTATAATGAATGATACAAATCAGAAATTTGATTTGTTGCTAATAGAAGCTTGGGTTCGACCTGCATTAGTACTCTCTCATTTTTATAAAGCTCCTGTTATATTAGTAAGTTCTTTTGGTGCCATGTATGATAACGATTTTTTTGGCGCCCCAGTGCATCCGATACTCTACCCGTCAAATTTACAACAACAGATTTACAATCTTTCAGTGTGGGACAAGATAACAGAATTGTATAATCATTACAGACTGATGGATTTTGTTAGTAATAAATTACGAGAAAACGAAAACGAGATATTGCGAACAGAAATAGACCCCAATGTGTCGGCATTAAGCGAACTTAACAATAATGTAAATATGCTGTTTCTGAATATACTTCCCATCTGGGAGGGGAATTATCCTGTACCTCCAGCGGTGGTATATCTGGGTGGCCTACATCAGACACCTGAGAAGCAATTACCAGAGGTATGTTGTAAAATGAGTACATTTATTTTAAATCAAAACATCTTGAACTTTAAAATAATCTTTTTCTAATGTGTGCATTTAAGGATCTCAAAAAATATCTACTCTTCTAAAAATGGCGTAATATATGTAAGCTTTGGAACAAATGTGAAGCCATCGTTTTTACATTCAGAAAAGATTGAAGTGCTCTTGAAAGTCTTTTCAGAATTGCCATATGATATTTTATGGAAATGGGATACGGATGAACTACCAGGAAGGACCGAAAACATAAGAATATTCAAATGGCTACCGCAGTCGGATCTCCTGAGTATGTTTCTACCACAGATATATATCTAAATAGATGACGCAAGTGCGTGTCAAAAACTGTACAAAAAGGGATAGCAATGCTCTTCTTTTGAAACTGTTTCACGCGGACAGGGAACTCGCATAACGCTGCATGTCCACAAGAGATGTGTAGCGAGGGCTGTGTTTATCTGACGAATAGGATCGCTTCATTTTCAAATTAAAGCGTAACTAAATTAATCTCTTGACATTATGGTAGGTATAAAAATAGTGTCACGCTTGGACTTGCGTTATCCATTTAGATATATGTCTGTGATTTCTACCTAGTTTTAATCTGTGAACTTATTCATAGCTCTTATACTTTAGATTTTATTGATATCTAAAAAACCCCGATTTCGTCACTGACTCGCTGATGATTATCAAAACTCTTAGGGTACTTCCTGAAGTCCTAGAAAGCTGAAATTTTATATATAAGCTTGTATTAGTATACACACAACAAATAAAACAAAACAAAATTATAAATCTTGGAACTTTTACATCAAAAGGCGAAATCTCATCAAAAACATTTTCATGTAAAATGTTGCCAAGACGGGACCATATGGCTCGCATTGTCAAAAAGTTATCAGATCTCATGCAGAGCCAAGCTTATAACTCTACAAGCCCTAACTTCACAAACTCTACACACAGTAGACAAATTAGTTGGCTTGGCCGTTTCGCTACTACAAGAACTATTATCACAGAATAATAATTAACAGTAAATACATTTTTCACCTTACGCCCATATGACGGTAGCACCGTGTAGGTTACCTTGGCTCCGTCTCACCTTCCATACAGTTCAGTAATGGCTGAAACTGCTGCCGTCCAGTAAGAATGCCTGAAGCGCACCAAATATGCATCTTTAGGCAATGAATGAATTTAATGTAATAAATTAATCTTCATAAAAAACCGTAAGGATGTGAAAATTTATAAAAAGATGCATGAGATGGTTATAGAAATTTGGTACCACTTTTGGTCAAGATCCTTTCTACAATATTGAAATTACTTTCATTTTGTAGTTTAGCCGTGAGTTGACCTGTATATGTGTTCGTGTCAATCTTTATCTGGAATCATAGGCACTAATCATAGGAACTCAACGAATAAAATCATTTGAAGTTTTATAACGTTTATTTGCAGGACACCCAAAGATAAAACTATTTATAACTCAAGCAGGCTTACAATCGACTGATGAAGCAATTAATGCTGGAGTGCCACTGATTGGTATTCCAATGTTAGCTGACCAATGGTTTAATGCAGAGAAGTACACATTTCATAGAATAGGATTGAAACTTGATATGGAAACTCTTACTGAGGCAAAATTAAAATACGCAGTACATTCAATAATTTGCGATGAAAGGTATAATAACATTGAAAATGTGATTGTTTAATTCAAGTTTAGCTTTTTATTTATGAAACAGTTATTTAACAGCTACCGTCGGAACATGGTTAAGCTGAGTGCGCTGATGCGGGACCAGCCGCAGCGTCCGCTAGAGCGCGCCGTGTGGTGGACGGAGCACGTGCTGAGACACGGCGGCGCCACGCATCTGCGCGCGCCCGCTGCCAACATCTCCTGGACACAGTACTCAGAGCTGGAACTTGTCATAATTGTATTTGGCATTTTAATAGTTATAATTACTTTAATATTTTCTGCTATTTATTATTTGAAAATTATATTCATACACTAGGTTTCTGCCCTGCGGAATTTATTTCACATGCAATTCCTTATTTTACTTAGTTCACCCCTTCATTATAAGAAGTAGCCCCAATCCGTTCAAGGGGTAGGCCCTCCAAATAAATGGCCTCTCCCGTAGAAGTTCAAGAAAAAAATTTTTTTTGTTGTAAATGTTTATGTAAAGAATTCTCTATTTGTATTTTTAAAAGTAATAAAATCACAATGTGAACAGTACCTTTAAGGATCTTAAAAATAGCTAAATTTAAAAATTGTTGAGAAAATAGCTTTTGCTGCAACTTCAACCGTGTGGAATTCGGATTTTTTTTCGGGATAAATAGGAGTTATTTAAATGCAACTATAATCATGTCTTTACAGTCTTTGTGCAAATAATAATTGGACTGCTTTACAAAAAACTTAAACCGACTTCATAGTACACTAAGAAGTAATCAAATCTTGATCTGATGACAATGGGACGTGACAAACGGGAATTGTACTCTTGCAGATAAAAAAAGAATTTTCCAAATCGGTTAATAAATGACGGAGTATACAATAGTAAAACTGTGACGGAGTTATGAAGAAACAAACATAAAAAAAAAAAAAAAAAAAAACAACTGAATTGAGAACCTCTCCTTTTTTCGAAGTCGAGTTGAGGAAAAGCCCTCAGAGAGATTAACCAAATTCCACGGGGATGAAAACGCGGGGAAAAACTAATATCATACTATATAACAAATGCAAATGTGAGTTTCTTTCTGACCTCTTGACTCTTCAGCAAATTTCAATTAAATTTGCCACGCGTGACGCTTGATAGCATACTTTCTTCCCGGCCAGTACCAAAGTACAATACTTTTTTTTACCGAAACTAGAATCTATGAAATAAAAAAATATAAATTCATGGCTTATTTTACATGCAATTTTATTTATAATATTTGCTTGGAATAACCAAGCAAATATTTATACAATAGGTAGATTTATAGACAGTATTTGAAAGATATCGAATTTGTTCTACTTACATTTTATATAGAATCTTGGATCTATTTTTACGTGGAAATGTTTGGATGGTATAAAACATCCTTAGTGGATCATTTTCTTATTTTTGTCACGTATCAAAGTAGACAATGGGATCCTCACCTCACAATGGAGGTTAAAGTTGTCGTTTTTCCTTTTAGAAAATTGTTTGACTGTTTCACGTTGGAGGTCTAAATGCTGACGACGACGACCTTCCGCCTATTTTGTGAGCATATTTATAAAATAATTTAGACTTTTTATTTATTGAATGGATTTTTTCAGATATTTCTTAACAATACCTTAATTGGAACATGATGAAATCGTGTCTTTTTAATCGACTTCAAAAAAAAGGAGATTATCAATTCGACACGTATGTATGTAATATTATTGGAACTGCATTATTTTCATATATGATAATCTATTAAGGCTTTCAAACGATTATACAAAATTTCATAGGTGTTTGTATGTATGTATGTTTTTATGTATGTATGTTTGTCCACGCCTTGTCCAAGCATATTATCTCCGAAGATATTAATCGGAATGAAACCATTCTTTTTATATTGTTTACTACTTCAACTTCAGGAACATTCAGGAAAAACATCTCAAAACCTTAGTCTAGGAAAAACTAAATATGACGAAATAAAAAAGTAATTTAAAAAAAAATACGACTTTTACAATTCACTAAAAAGTATGAAATAACTCTAATCTGACACTGATTTCAAGTCAGCGAAAGAGCACGAAGTATTCTATTGAAAATATTTCGCTGACTTCAAATCAGTATCAGATTAGAGTTATTTCATACTTTTTAGAGTATATTGAAATCGTTTTTTTTTAATAACTTTTTTTTTGTAGGTAGGTATTATTATACATTTCAATCGATGAAGGTTGATTTTTTGTATGAAAGACCTGATATAGTTTTCGTTATTTCTGTTAATTCCAATAGTGGTTCAGAATGCCAACCCAGGTTAGGTTACGAAAAGAAGATATCTGGAAGAAATTTCTTTCATAAAGTCCATTAAAATATTAAAAATAAATACACTGCCCTCCAATCAATACGCACCAAACTTCTACAGTTTTAAAATTTCTACGCAAGGGTACTTGGCCTACAAGGGCCTTAATGAAATATGTACCTACTAATTAAATCCTGTTCAAATCTGTTTAGCCATATTAGCCTGGGTGAACAAACAGTTAGCCGGATAACTATATTTTTTTTATTATTTCCAAAAAAACCTTAAATTTTTTCTTAATTTTAAGTCGCCTAACTACTATTGCAGTTTGTAGGTAGTAGGTTCTGGATGCGAATGCCAAAGAACCTCTAAAGAGTGTCGCGCTCTGGGAGGGGCATTTGTCTACGCAAGTCGATAGATGAATAAAATTAAGATATTAAAACGAGGTTTAGGTATACCACATTACAGCTTTCACTAACATTTTTAAATTTACGAAAAAATCCTCATACTACGCAGTTAATTTCAACTTTTTCGATCATCAAACTGCGATAAAACCAGTGGATGCAAAAATTACGTTCAAAGCAACGACTTTAGTTTTTAACCTAGTTTTAACTAAATATATATTCGCTCTGAGTATTTTTAGTACCTATACCTACAGTCGAAATGATCTACCCTTTTAATAACTTTCTGCAATGTATCTAATTAATTATTCTGTGTTTGAGTGTAAAAGGTTATTTTTAGTAGTTAAGTATTATCACTTGATAGCACTCTACCAAGATTTTAGGCCGTGTCAAGTGATTATGATATTTAAAAAATAAAAACCTACCAAGTGCGAGTCGGCATCACACCGATATGTTATGTATATTGTTATGGCGAAAATAGAAATACACATTCTGCGAAAATTTCAATTGTCTACCTAATACGGTACATGAGATATAGCCCACTGATAGACAGACAGAAGGATGTACGGATGAATGGATGGACGGACTGACGGACAGCGCTTATTAATAGGGTCCCGTTGGCACCATTTGGCACCCCTAAAAACACATATAAATATTGAACTAAAAAAAGTAAAAAAAAAACATCGTGTTGCACTCCGGGAGTGCCGGCAGAAGTGAACACTTGAATATTAACGTTGTGCATTTTTGAAACTAGACATTATTCACATAGTGTTTTTATACAAGGGAAAGCTAGTTCAAGATACATGTACATATAATACTTTTGAATAATATTGTTTTAACTTAAAATGGGAACAAAAATGGTACCTACCTTCCGGCTAGCTAGAGAATATTATAAGAATCTGAACATAACCCCAGTATAAATACAGTCTAATTTGCAACTACTCTCCCTCTGTCTTACGATTTTTCGATCAGGGGCCCAAGTCTGCTATTTCAATTGTGTTCCAATGAACTTTCAGTGGTGTCAAAATTGTGACATTTTACAGTTTTGGTAGTTAACTTACTAACAGAATAGTGTCATTAGGGCACAATTTTGACACCACTGAAAGATCATTGGAACACAATTGAAATGGCAGACTTGGACCCCAGGTCACGCGACACCTGACGCGAGTTTAAAATTTTTTACCCATCCCAAAAACAGTGCACAACGCCGCTAAAATCAAAATCAAAATTCATTTATTCAATTTAGGCCCTGATAAGGCTCTTGTGAACGTTAACAAATGACTCTACACCGGTTCCAAATACAACATGAATAAAATAAAGAAGCTTTCACTTCAAAAATATGTGATATCAAAATAGGTCACCAATTTAGAATAAACTGTTAGCCCGATACCAGATAGCAGTACTGATTTTCAGTCAGTAATAACTTCCTGCTATAATTATCCAGATCGTGTCCGCTCTACACCAAAGCTGATATCTCAGCTAAAACACGTCTACATTCCCAAATGGCGTAAGGTTCCCGAGCTAAAATATTGAACGTCAAAACGGAAATATTAACTGAACAATATTCTCCCAACAAATTGGGTTCACCCTGCTGATTTATGCGAATCAAGCGTGACCCCAATAATGTTAACTGTTACGATGATTTATTATTATAGACAGACCACCGACCGTTGCTTGGTAATAATAGTTTGGCTTACACATGCACAGTAACTTGTGATAACGGAGTTTGAGATATTGAGACTGAGAGTATACAATTACATATTTTAGAATATAGGTTCACTTTCTTACAAAGCCGCTCCTGCTTCGTTTGAAACCTTGTGGTGCGACCTTTGCGTGTTTAGAAAATAACTCAAAGGGTGCGACTCTGTCCGTCTGTGTCTGGAATGATGAATGTCAAAAAAATACCCTTCCTCCTTATCCAAAGTTTACAAAGGGAGAACTCTGAAATAATGACACATTGACATAAAGATGGCGGACCATGCTACGATATGTCTTTTTTAGGGTTCCGTAGCCAAATGGCAAAAAACGGAACCCTTATAGATTCGTCATGTCTGTCTGTCTGTCTGTCTGTCTGTCTGTCTGTCTGTCTGTCCGTGTATGTCACAGCCATTTATTTCCGAAACTATAAGAACTATAATGTTGAAACTTGGTAAGTAGATGTATTCTGTGAACCGCATTAAGATTTTTACACAAAAATAGAAAGAAAACAATAAATTTTGGGGGTTCCCCATACTTAGAACTGAAACTCAATTTTTTTCTTTTCATCAAACCCATAAGTGTGGGGTGTCTATGGATAGGTCTTCAAAAATGATATTGAGGTTTCTAATATCATTTTTTTCTAAACTGAATAGTTTGCGCGAGAGACACTTCCAAAGTGGTAAAATGTGTGTCCCCCCCCCTGTAACTTCTAAAATAAGAGAATGATAAATCTATAAAAAATATATGATGTACATTACGGTGCAAACTTCCACTGAAAATTGGTTTGAACGAGATCTAGTAAGTAGTTTTTTTTTAATAGGTCATACATTGAAATTAATATCAAATACTCAGGTCTATACTACCATTTACTTATATACCTACAGGTTTGTACGGAACCCTCGGTGCGCGAGTCTGACTCGCACTTGGCCGGTTTTTTAATGTGTGTGTGTAGTCTTGCTTGATATGCAAAAATAGTTTTCAACCATCATTTTTCCTTTAGACGTCTATGCTTACAATTCACCAAACGTACATTTTTCTTGTATTACTTAAAAGCCCATTATGTTATGGACCTAAGCACATTAAGTAGCAAATATACTCCGTGACTTTTTATTCGTCTTAGAAACGCAGCCCACATATGTACCCAATGAATAACCCAACATTATTTTTAATCATTTTTATTAAAAAAAAAATAACTATTCATTAGAATTATGAAAAACAAGTTATAATTAAAGTTTACGTATAAAATGTTAGAAAATACCAACCCAGAGCACGAGTCGAAGGGGTTTTTTTTTTATTTTTTATTTTTTTTATACAACTTAGACGATGAACAAGCTTACGGCCCGCCTGATGGTAAGCGGTTACCGTACCAATATAGACGTTTGCAACACACGAAGCATCGCTCACGCGTTATCGAACTATCCCCCCTCCCCTATGAGCTCTGGCGACCTTACTCACGCGCAAGAACACAACTTTACACAACATAAAGTTATTTGGCTGCGGTATTCTGTAAGTTGGAGGTACTTCCCCAGTCGAGCTGCTCTTAAAAGCGAATAAACGCTATGCTCTACCTCTCTTGTAAAAATTGTACAAATGTTGAAAAAAAAAAATCTAATGAACCTATTCATTGGGTACATTATTTGGGCTGCGACTGCGAATAAAAAGTCACGGAGTATAATAACAGTTGTTTAAGATAACTCGACCACTATTGTCTCTTGGACAACGGGACAGAATAAAAAACAAGAAAAAGTTGATCGACCCATTTGCAGTTCATATTACACATACATTAATTCGAGTATAAAGCACACAATTAAACAATGAACCTTCCTTTTTGAAGTCGCCTAAGATTCAATTCCGTGAAATGTTCGTAACAACTAACTTTCTACGGTAATACCTAGTTAGTCACATGTTTGTACACCATTTTCTATTTTGTTTTAACACCATTTACCCGCCACCGAGCCAATGACAATAAAATTTGTTCACACATACTGCGGTCCCCTTTTTTTCACGCAAATTGAATTTGGATGGGACTATATGGGGCCGTGTATCGGATTACTGAGCCATTTGCGTTTTTCACGTCACAATTTAAAAGGCCATATGTATGTCGACTAATGTTTTGCTTCATTACCTTCATATCTACATACATAAATACATCTGGGGGCACGGGAGTGCCCCCCGCCAAGACAACCAAGCGAAGCGCAAGGTCACTAATGGCACTATACCTACCATTTCTCGAAGCGTTTCGTCGTTTTTTTGAACCCTCATAACTTGGGTTTGGATTATACCAGATAAATAAAATTCTCGGGATATGATGTCAATAGTGAATATATTAAGTTTCAATAACATAGCTCTCATATTTTTTCCATTTTTTTTTTTTAGTTAGTTAGTTTTAGTTTTAATTATGTTAGTATAGATTCATTGTTTTTTAAATTTATTATATCTTATTGTACAATAAAATTATAAAATTGCAACGTAGCTCTTAATACTATAGATTTTATTGATATCTAAAAAACCCCGATTTTGTCACTGACTCACTGATGATCATCAAAACTCTTACCCTCTTATTACAAAACATGGTTTAAAGCAAAGCCAGGTTTTACTGTCATTTGGTCACTTTCTACCGTCATATAATAAAAAGGGACGAGGCTATTTTAAAACCTGGTTTTCCTTTAAACCATGTTTTGTAATAAGAGGGTAAGAGTTTTGATGATCATCAGTGAGTCAGTGACGAAATCGGGGTTTTTTAGATAAAGGTGCTTAGTGTACTTCCTGAAGTCCTAGAAAGCTAATTATCGATTTATACTGTTTGTTACAGGCTCACCTATACATAAATAAGTATTATTGAAATACGCAGCTTTATCAAGCCAACAATTGACTGGTTATTGAATCAACGTTTTCCAAGTAGCAATTTTCCATCGTCAATGGGTAGCGGTTCTGGCGACAGATTGGTGCAATGGTGTCACGGAGCACCTGGTTTTGTACCCTTGTGTACCCTTCAACGGCCAAGTCACACAACATTAACTATAATAATAAAGAAATCGCAGTAAGGAACCTTAGACTTGGCACGACTTTGTCTAGATTTCATTACTTTTTAGAAATAAACAAGCAGCTCCATCGAGACTTGGCTAGTTTTTTACAGAATGTTTTTGGTGGGTTATTAGTTTATGAGAATTTTGAAACTAAACTACGAAATATACTAAAAAATATTGATGCTAAAATATGACCTTATAACGAAGCGATGCCCTTAGTGTTGACTTCTGAAACGATTTTGAGGTCAATCATGAGTTTGTGCTCCAATCAACTCTAGAAAGCTCCGGTGATTATTTACAAAAAAAACTTATTTTCTATCTCAAAGATTCTGTAGAATAGAAATCATTTTCTAGAGCCTATTTTCAATTTTTTTTTACTTTTTCACACTTCGGGCTGAAGTGATTCGATTAGACGTACCTATACGCAACGTAAATAAAAGTCGACAGACTTTTACATAAAACCTAAAAAATAAGCCTTGACATGTTTTTTTTTTTGCTTTCTGCGCTCGTCTCCATATTACTTTAATTATAAAAAATCTCACACTCTTTCGTGCGTGTAATATGCTCAATTAAATTATTAAAAGAAACAAAAAACCCGACTGCGTAAAACAAAAAATAACTGAAAAGACAAAAACAAACTCTTAAAACTAGATAGACGAATATCTAATATAGAAGTGTTTTTAATCGACTTCACAACACGTATGTATGTAATTTTATTGGAACTGCAATATATTCACATATGATAATCTATTAGTGCTTCCAAACAAATCTACAAAATTTCATAGGTGTATGTATGTATGTTTATATGTTTGTATGTTTGTCCACGCATATCTCCGAAGATCAGTCAGATAGTCAGTTTCATTCAGTTGTTAAATAAAGTTTGTTAAACAATGCAAATACAAAATGGAAAACGAATACCAGCAGTGCTATTTTAAAACGCTCGGATTCGATATCGGAAACGGATTCAAAAACTACTGAGGCGATTATAGTGCATTTAACAAAATATTCCGCAAGTGCTATTTTAATTTCCGAATTCGAATAGGTATTTTTGATGTTTCTTTACGGCAATATGAATTCGATTCATCGAAAAGTTTTCGGAAATTAAAATAGCAATAGCTGAAATTCGCCTCGGAAATTTTTGAATCCGTTTCCGATATCGAATCCGACGTTTTAAAATAGCCCTTCAGGTATCTGATTTTGAATTTGTATTTGCTTTTTGGCTTCACTTTCGTGTTCCGCGCGCTCCATCTGCCTTTTATTCTGTAATCTGTGCATGCAACATTGGTTTAAGGCGGTTATCACACAGCCACGCATCACGCTGCATGTTGCGTGTCAACGCACCTACGCGCGGTAGGTACTTGCGGGAGTGCAGATCTGGATCATCGTGCGGGTTTTCTACGCACTCACGCGCGTAGTTGCGTTTTTTGGATTCACGGCGGCTCTGACTCATTTCATTCAAAGCCGTCACAAACACATGTCAAGCCCATCCAAAAAACGCACAGCACTGCGACTCGGTGTGCAATACCTTGCGTCTCGGCCCGAACCCACGCGCGTGCGCGCAATTTTCTCCGCTTGTAGGCGCGTGATCTGCATGAACGCGCGTGGATGCATTTTCTGTGTGTTGGACTGTGCGTATTTTCTATACAAATGG
Source organism: Achlya flavicornis (assembly GCA_947623365.1). Lineage (NCBI taxonomy): Eukaryota > Metazoa > Arthropoda > Insecta > Lepidoptera > Drepanidae > Achlya > Achlya flavicornis. The sequence continues at coordinate 6,099,902 of OX392491.1, read as the reverse complement.
AGATACTTACAAGCAACGTTAAAACACGCATTCACGCGTTACGCTGCGTGGTGCGTGGCAGTGTGATAACCACCTAATGTTACGTAATAAGACTTCATACAGATTAAGTAGGTTTGAAAAGGTCTTGTTAGATGTAGGTTACAAGCCTTTTGAAGCACTTTATAAACCGCAAACGAAGCAACTTGCACAGTGATTACCCCAAAGTGCCCTGAAGTATTTTTTATAAAGACCCTTTACACTACTTAAAGAAAATGCGTGAGCACGTGACTCTTTTCCTAAAAATTAAAACAGCGGCTCTCAAAGTTTGCGACACCTTAATATTTTATAACTAGCAGTTGTTTTTATAGCACTGTGTGACCTAAACCCGCACTTAACATGGAGAAGCATGACCAAGTGCAGGTTTATGTATACGTGCTATAAAATAAAAAAAAATAAAAAAAATCTCTTGGTAGGTGCTAAGGTCTTTTGGTAAGGAGTAACCGTAGCCTATGCCTATATACGCTTATTACACCAGCCCCCCTAGACAAGAGGTTTATTTGTTTGTTTTTTACGCCTTCACGCCTCATCTAGTACTCAACGGATCATCATGAAATTTGGCATGCAGATAGCCTATGGTATGGAGAAGGACATAGTATACTTTTTATCCCGGTAATGCGGGTCCAACCGCGGGGGACAGCTAGTAATAATATAAGGGGCGAGGCAAAATGTTTGGGAATTGGTAAACAAAAGGGTATCCGTAGAAGTGTTACTTCAATCCATAAACGATTGGTATAGTTATTGGTAAAATACTAAGAGCTATTGTCAAAGGTATTTAGGTCGTTGTAGTTTGTGAAAAAAAGGTTATTTATTTAGAATCTCCAATACATTTAGGTAAACGTGTTATAAGTATTATTATAAGTCTATTTTAATGATAACGTAGGATCAGCTACATTTTTTCCTCACAAGTGTGTTGAAAAACGTCGTATGACACGCGTGTGCATTGATCATTACACTCTCGGCTTCCTCAGCTTAATCCGCCTCTAGTGTAATAACCAACTTTGCACACATGTATCATAATGTACTATTATTCTTCAGTAATATGAAATTAAATATGATATATAGTTTTGTATTTAAAATGGGAATGCATCATACTCGCTAGCGCACTGAAGCCACAGCCAAGGGCGGATCCAGGGGTCATGGGGGTCATGACCCCCCCCTGGGCCTCGGCCGTCTAGGTCAATCAGAGGTTTTTTTTTCTATTTTTACCTCAACATTCCTGGGATGGAGCCCCCTATCACGGATTCGAATTCAATGTCTGTCACGATTTTGTTATAAATTTGAAAATTTGTCACCAAATATCTGATTTTTTTCGCTGCCTAATTCGAAATCTTAAAAAGGTTTTTAGATGTTTCTATAGGTATCTCAAGAACTAAAGCACAGATTAACTATAGTACAGGTCGGTTAACGAAAGCTGGCACGTTCACAGTACTCATAAATTTGCAATCAGTCAAGTCTAATGGACGAATGCAAAAATAGACCACTCTATATTTATGAGCAGTAGCAAAAGCAAAACAATAACTGTCTCCTTCATACTCATAAGCTTGACTTTGCGCGAGAGAGACGGTGTAAATGTGTTGAAACGTGCCAGCTTTAGTTAACCGACCTATACCTACCTAGAGTTATAAACACAAACAGAGTAGAGTATTAGAGTGACAATTACCGACGAAATCTTGTATCAGAACATCACACCCTTGATTGCGTTGTCAGTAGGTTCTGTGTTCACACGAGTAATGAAAATGTGATTGACATGGTTTTAAGTATGAATTTTCTACCCATCCAAGCTGTATATAAGTGTGTGACTCCCCCCTGACCTGAAGGCTGGATCCGCCCTTGGCCACAGCAAACTACTTTAGGCTTTTGGATATCTTTTTCAACAATACAGATAAGAATACTAAGTTGATCATGTTCGTGCAGCAAACAAAAAAAATAGATTTTTAAAGGTTTCTCCATATTTATTTGTAAACCATTAATTGAATGTAGCAGAATTGAGATAGGGAACGAGTTTTTGCGGTTTTCTGGAAATGAGAGTTTGGACATAGCACGCAAAAGTTTTAATGGAAATTGTGGTTTTAATGTGTCATCATCAAGATATGTGGTTTAGGCTTGATTCAGACTTTTTAAACACACATAATGTAGGTCTATTGATTGCTTGATTGATTGTTTTGTTTTCTGCCATGAAACTATTTTCATTATACTGTCTCGTTTTAACCGAATTCAAAAAGGAAGTTTGTTAAATGTTATATTTTTATGTCATAAAATACACACCTGTTCATTGATTTCATTGTGACATTGTGTTATTAATTCAAGCATGTTTCATTATTCTAAAATAGTCTTTAGGTAACGTAATTAAGCACACAATATTCCTTGAACTGAATTTGTGAATGTACAGGAATCTCTCGTTCGAAACATAAATTGCTAGAGATTTACACCGAAGCACTTCACTGAGTAATGTCTGGCGTGTGAATCTAGATTCAACTTACGACGGGCCCACGTAAATACACGACTATGCGATCTACTGGGATATTTAAAAAGTCAACTGGTCAATGGGGATATCGTGTAAAGATTTGATAGAGAAAATATGAAATAGTTTCATGATGTATAGCCAATTTTATTGAATGCCAAACGATCTACGTTGTATGTCCAAATACTGAAAAGTAACTCAAAATTCTACATAAAAAAAACATGGGAAAATCATTATTGGATTTTATAGATAGCGAAGCGTAGCCGATCCAAATGAATAAATGTGTCACGAAAGCAGTGATGCTAACTCATGCACGTGTGTGGAAGGGGCACGAGTGGTGAGCAAAGATTGACACCTGCGCGCGCAGTAGTTAATTTTTCGGTCTGTTTGGCGGAATGAAGAAGGGGGGAGCGTCGAGCTGCACACGATTGGTTCGTCAGTCGATGCTCGTCGTCTATTGGATTCTTGCGTGTCATTTGGCTACTGTGATTAGGCCTAAAGTGTACATGCGCGAGCTTGCCCCCACTACTGCCTATCTGTGCTCACCATTCGTGCCTCATACTTCGACACCTTTTTTATTTTTAAAAGAATCTGTGAATCTCAGATTCAATTTAAATAAAACAGAGCATCTCGTTTAAACTTTTCAATGAAAACGAATAATTTTAAAATTACCGTAACTATAAAAGTTATTTGAACCGTTCTGAGTTCTGGACAAATGTTTACTTGAATCAGTTCCAGCTTTTATACAGTTATCCGTAGGTCCATATAAAGTTATAACGACCCTGAGCCAGCGGTATTACCGCTGATGTTGAAATTTTCTGCTTTCTATTGAGACTTAGTGATTTCCTACAGCGCTGCCTGAGATTACTTTAGCTCTGATTCATAATTTTTTTGAGGGCCAAGGCTACTATTTTCAATCAAAATGACATATCTCAAACGATCCTATTAAAACTCCACTGCCATTGAGCAAATGTGTGTTTTGAACATAATTATTACGCTTAATTCAATGGTTTTGAACTAAATTCATAATTTGTGCCGCTATTGAATTAGTCGACTATCAAAACTGACAAATCTGTCAGTGTTTACACCACTGATAGTATATTGACTTAGGCCCTTTACTTTCAAAGTGCCTAACTCATAAAGTTTTTTCTTCTTACTCCACATTAAATAGCATTTTTTTTTCTATTTTGTGTTTTTAATGCATTATTAAATACATTGGAATGTTTCTTTTCGAGTTGAGTTAGTTAATATTGTACAGAACCTTCCGTGTGCGAGCCCGACTCGCACTTGGCCAGTTATAATAATAATAATAATATATACGAGTTACCAGGTTCTTACCATTTTGAAACTCTAAAAAAACTCTTTTCGTTGATCCGTACAAACAGACATTTATTTTGGCCTCGTATACCGCAATATCTACAGATTACAGGACAATTGGGGGAAGAAACGTTGACAGGTCAAGGAAAGCCACCCCACATCGTCAATTCTACTGAACAGCAACAATTTTGTTGGAGAGAAAAAATTTCGACATAGACATATAAAAATATCAAGACGGAGTGTCACCTTATTAGAAAGTGAAGCAAACAATTTCCTACGTGTGCGTAAGTAAAATCAGCTATGCTATTCTGTAAAAGGTAAATCATCTCGAAAGTCATCTCGCAACTCACCTCGCAACTGAATTGGTGGGTGAATTACGTTTCAGAATACCAAATCCTATTGAAAAACGTCAAAATACTCACCTGTCGTAGTTCTTCTCACTTCCGTCATCACTCGGTGGCGCTAGTGTCGAACTCACTCAGTGAAATTCTAATCTCATCGCGGATTCAGAAGTGATTTTGCAAATGAACGTTACAGAATAGCACTGCAGTAGTGACCCAAGCAGGCACAAATGGTACTGAGCCTTATTGTCACTCTCAACGTCTCAATACGGAATGACAACTGATCGGCTTCCTATGGTCTATATGTGTGTGTGAGGCAATGTATTTACAAGAACGCCGGCTTCCTATTACTTGCGTCACTTAAGAACACAGACCGTTCCGTCTTGAATTTTTTCTTGGTCTGAGAATTTCGAATTGAATTGTTTACTTTAATATTGACACTTTACCAATATTAGATTAATTATTTTTCAACACACTCGCTCGTAAAGTAGCTCTTATTGCACCGATTTTAGTATATAAGACAGCTTATTACGAACTGGTGCTTTTTACTGTAAATTACCGCACTAGTGTTTTATGATATTATCCCGACTATGTTAAGTTTGTCTTTTTGTCTGTCAGTGAAGCATTCTTAATTTAATAGTTTAATAGTATGATAGCGATGCGCTAGCATTTTTTACCAACTTATGCAATTATAATTATTTATTTATTTTTATTTTATTTATTCAGTATGTTTTTATCCTTTGTTTTTTTTTGCCACCAATTGCAACCAATGCCGCCTAGAGGCGGGTTGCTGAACTAAAGAGAAGTTCTGCTATTCATCGATAGATGGCAAAACTAAAAAGTATCACCGCTGTGCCGGTCGGAGTGGGGGGTGTTAGGTTATTTTCGTTACATAATTTCTGGATTCGGTCTCCACGCTCAAGGCCCGCGATAGAAGCTATGCAATAGCTTAAAAAAAACACGCAAGTGTGTTGAAAAACGTCGTATGACACGCGTGTGCATTGATCATTACACTCTCGGGTTCGCCTCGCCTGTAAATAACCAACTTTGCACACATTGTAACACAATGTACTATTAATTGAACAACATTATTAAATGTAGAACCAGCAAAAAATAAAATAATGTCGCTGTTGCGAATGCGTCTAAAGCAAGGTCTATTAGGAATCTCTTTTTATATGGGATTATCTGAAATCCCCGCTAAATTGGATTTAGCTGATTGTATCTACGTGTGTGAAATGCTCTGAAATGTTTAAAACAAAAAGTTTTTAAGTGGTATTATGCTTTTCTTATTTCTATCACCTTGAGCATTAAAGGACAAACCTCTGTGGTTTTAATTTACCATAAAATTTTTGTTAAGCTGTTTTGACATGAAGTGTGTCTCTCTTTGTCTCGCTGTACGTTTCTCTTTTTAACTAAGATAAATTATGGGCTGTCAAAATGGTCATCAAAGTGTGCCTCTAGTTTAATTAGTTTAGTTTACATATTTTGTTTTGATTTGATAGATACATTAAAAAAAAAAAAGTTTAACAGCTGTTGAACACTTTTCAAAGTCTAAAAAGCTCTCACCATCAACATATACTTCATAAAAATATATGAAATTTGTTCGATGACTAACGAAAGAAATGAGTTTCATACACACAACATGAATCAAATGCTGAATTTGTTCTGAAAAAACCGTTATCCTTAAGGCTTTCTTTAATGAAACTAAGTATGAAAATGTATCGAAGAAATGCATCATTCATAAAGGACTTAATGAAGATTATGTTGTAAAGATACTAAACATAATTTGTCCATAACGATGATTATCTCATTGAATATTCAGAGAACGAAATGTAAAGTTAGGTTTGCAAATCATAAACAGCGTAATGAAATTCGGTAAAACAAGAAAGTGGCAAATTATGCGACAAATAAACAAATGCAAGCCGACCTGAATCACAGATATGCTAATTTGCATCATTTCGTAGCAGAATGTGATCTTATTGGCATAAGCGAAGCGAGTTTTCGCCAACGAAGTTAGCTTTTAGAGGTGACAGTTTTATGAAAAAAATGATGCCATTTTGGTACCTAGTTACATGCCCATCCTATCTTACTGATCAACTAATATTGTAGTTGCGAAACTTTGTGGATGCTTGTTTCTCAATCAAACCATTGGTATTTAGAACCTCATTACTTAAATAAGAAAAAAAAATACCCTAAAATTACACAAAATCTTTTTTCGATCAGTCAGGAGCGTAGGAACCATGGGGTAGAAGCTAATAACTCCATAATATACTGAGTAACAGGTAAGTAAAACTATCTATAAGTCTAATAAAGTATTGTTGATACTATATTATATTGCGCGATTTAGGTAGTTTTAAAAGATTTTTAAAAAATAGTTTTTTTTAGATTTTTGAACTTTTTTTTCAGGAATTGGTTTGATTTTGAGCTGAACTTTATTTATATTATTTTAGTTTGAAAAAACGAGAGTTCTAAGTAGCCAAAATCAAAAGCAATACTTAACCCAAATTCTCTACAATTTGACTAAGTTGAATATTTTTTTACTCAACATTTTTATATGAAAGTGTTAAAAAGTTATTGGTGTATTTTATAGAAGACTTTCATAATAATATATTGTAATTTTTTCGTACCGTTTAGATGTCAAGACGATTCTTAAATATGTGATATTCTACACCTCTTACAGCAAAAATTCAGAAACAGCCATCCGTATAAACGTCGATTAATCAAAATTAAATAATAAAAATAAAAAAGTTGCTGGTGTATTAGATCATAATTGAAATTATCTTTCATGTTGTGTTTTAAAAATTATAGAAATACAGTATTTGAACCGTAAAATCACATCTGTAAAATCACGAAATCGGCAAAATTTAGTATACGGCCTCTTAATGTCGTATTGTCGTATCCACCCCGTATATGAGATTCATTGGGATTTAAAAACTAATCAAAATTATAAAATGTCTGATCTCAGTCCTCACCCTTCGTCGTTAAATAAAAGCGAACATTTCGTATAAATTTTCGCAAGTCTCAGGGCAAAATAATCGTATTTTCGCTTCATTTGCTAGCTTCCTTTGCGTAATTTGCTATCTCCGCGTAATCATCGCGCGTTGACTTTATTTCAGAATAGGTCGGATTTTTAACTAAGGACCCTTTTTATCATGCGAGTTCCGAGTTTCCGAGCATTTGAACCTGATTAATGAGTTACTATTTAAATGGATAAATGTGAATATAGTCTGTGGAATATAGGCAACTTTGTCATTTATTTATTAGTACCACTTTTTAAGCATAATGCGCGCACTTTAAGTTTGGACTTTAGTTTAAGGAGGACTTTAAGTTTGGGCATCATCTGTTGGATATAGGCCTCACCCAGAGCGCGCCACTCCCTTCAGTTTCTTGCCACCCGCATTCAGCCCAGTCCATCGGGCTCAAGATTTGACATAGTTAATGTTTAGATGGGAAAGGAGTGCAGAAAGTTATTTTGAGATAATATGTGGAGCACAGTGTTTTTTCGCTCAATAAGCAGATCGACTGGGGAAGTAGGTACCTCCTTACCTAACAGAACCTTACGCATACGGCGTAAATTACTTGCTGTAATCCTGCGCTTTGTCTCATGGATGTCCACTGCTGAACATAGGCCTGCCCCATTGACTTCTTGTTTTGGGGCCCTTGCATCCAGCGGTGCCCCGCGACTCTGGCCAGGTCCACCTGGTGGGATGGCGTCCCGCGCGTTGCTTTCCAGTATGTGGTCGCTACTCGCGAACCTTTCTTCCCCATCGCTTCGAGCGATGCGGCCGGCTCATTGCCACTTCAGCTTACTAACTCCACGAGCTTTGTCCGTCGTTTTCGTTCTCCTACGAATGTCCTCATTTCGAACCCTGTCAGGTAGAGAAATTCCGAGCTTATTTATGAGGCCAGCAGTGAAAGAAAGCGTCTCTGTTCCGTATATCATCACTGGTAACACGCACTGACTGACCTTTGTCTTCAGACTCTGAGGTATTCTGGATTTGAAGATATGCCGTAGCTTCCCGAACGTTGACCACTAGTTTGACTTGACATGAAGACAAAATAATGAGTAACATACTTCTCAAATCACTTAGGTACTTTACCTACAGTATAATCACTAGTGCCGTAATTAATTCCTCTTCTGGCTTCTGTGGAACACAAAGTTCGATGGCGAAACTTTACTTCATCCGATATTCCCTCTAGCAGGTCCTATATTGAGAATTCGGAAGTTAAGAGGTAAATTGATTTTAGACAGTTCTTAAGTAAAATAAACATGCATAATAAAGTAAGAAAAAGCAATCGGGATTGTAAAAATCACAACATCCAATGGATTTAATTAATTTAATTATTTAATGCAATAAAGAAATTATTATTATTATTGAATGTATTTATGGATATTGCTCAAGGTTATACAGCAAATTATTACTATCATTTTTTTATCTTTGATAAGTTTATTGTGATATGCACCGGATGCGTGTGAATTCAGTAAAAATATTAAAAGTATTTCTAACACATTAAAAAAGTTATCAGTCTGTGTTTATTATGGTGCGTCCATGCTACGCGAATCGAACACGAGCCGAGCCACGAACGAACCTACAACGAGCACGATCCGAATCCCTTTACTGACAATCGCGCTCGTTCGAGGTTCGCAAGCCCGTCCACGCTACGCGAATCGTGCTCGCAGTGTGCTCGTTCGTGGTTCGGCTCGTCCTCGGTTCGCCAAGCACCATTACTAAAATACTAAATACCCTGGGACATTCCTCACACACGGTCATCTGATCCCAAACTAAGCAGAGCTTGTACTATGGAAACCAGATAACTGATATAATACATATACTACTTTTTGTTTGTAAATACATACTTAATATACATAATTACACCCAGACTCAGGACATACAGACATGTTCATGCACACAAATGTATGTCCTGTGTGGGAATCGAACCCTCGACCTGCGGCGCGTAAGGTGAATCTTAACCAACTGCGCCAACTGGCCCGTCCAATTAGATCGTTAAAACTTTACTATATCAAGTTAGATTATCAAAAAATATTAAACTTTTTGCTTTATCAAATCATTAAAAATTGACAAAGATAAAGCGACAATGGAGTTGTAATAGAATCCTGTGAGAATGTAAATTTTGGGTAAAATAGCATACTTGGCGCCGAGCGGGGCTTCCGCATATATTTGTCTATCAAAATACTGAACCCAAAATGAATTTAATCCAATGACGCGGTATGACCAAGCCCACCAATGCTCTTTAAACTTCGAAATGACACTACTTCCCCACCAAAGATCCACGGTAGTCCTGCTGTAAAAGAACTATCTGTGAATCTAATTCTGAAGCACCTTACACATTAGTTAAGTTTACCAATTAATTTAATGGCTAGCTAACAAAACAGCAAGCAATATTTTGTTAAGGGATCTGATCTACGCTTACGTAGATCAGATCCCAGACAGTAGACAGACTTATCTGGAAACAAACAAGAACTACTAACTTTTCTAAGTAACGTTTATCTTGTCTTGTTGTAAACGTTGATGACACAGATCTAAATAACGTAAGATCTTGATGGCGAATAATATGAAAGAAATAGAAAACAAATGACAGAAAGAGCGGTTTATATACGCACCCACGGTGAAGGATCTCAAAAGCAATGTTGAATTTATAAATGCGCATCCAATATTTACTCAAATCGTCAGGGCCAGCAGACAAGATGGTTATCGACATTCGTCATCGACAGTTAACGATCAACCTTTTGTATGGGATTAACATAAGAGATTGTTACTAATAATTGTTTCCTAACGATGACGATTGTCGACAACCATCTTGTCTAGCGGGCTTGGTGCCACCCAAGTTCATCCCACGTGGTATTTCGAGTAAAATTATATTTGCAACCTACAGGATTTGCCACAGGTAAGGAATTTCAAAATTAAGTTGCTCTGTATATACTTGTATTTTTTTTGGGTTCTGTTCCTTTTTTAAGTCCGCTGCCCGTCGTCCGTCCGTCCGTCTGTCTGTCAGTGCGCTGTATCTCATGAACCGTAATAGGTAGACAATTGAAATTTTCACAGAATGTATATGTAGGTATATCTGTTGCCACTATAACAAATAATACAAATAAAATTAAAAATTAAAGGGCCATAAATGAAACGTCTTTTTGAGTAGTTTTTTTGTTATTTTTTTGTTGCGCCTACTATTCATTTTATAGCAAAGTTGAGTTAGTTAATATAATCCAAAACCATTTTTCAAGTAAAATTTTGCCAAGACGAGACCACTTGGCTCGCACTACCAAAAAGTTATCAGATCTCATGTAGAGCCAAGTTTATAACTCTACACGCCCTAACTCTACAAGCCCTAACTTCACAAACTCTATACCTTAGTCAAAATATGTGGCTTGGCCGTTTCGCTACCGTCACATGGGAGTAATGTGAAAAATGTATTTACTGTTAATTACTTTTCTGTTATACAATAGTTCTTTTATTAGCGAAATAGCCAAGCCACATATTTTGACTACGGTGTGTAGAGTTTGTGAAGTTAAGTAGGTATTACAGCACCGCAATTCAACGACTAGTAAATTAAAAAAATCTATTCTCTGTAAAGTGTTGAGAACTCTTGTTTCGAAGCGAGTCACAGATGTTCAATTGTGAGTATAAATGAAATTCCAACGTCACTTGTTCGTTTGACATTCCCGACGTACGTGTCTGGAATTGTGATAAGGAAGAGTATTTTCCTCGCCTGCACTACAGCGTTACTCTTTTAATATCTCTCGAATCGAATATGAAAGGCATGTGCCCTATTGGCCAGCTTGGATATAGCGTATTAGATATAATAAGAGACGCTGCAGAAGGTGTATTGCCTCGTTAACTTTGAACTATTGGCTTTATGTACAGAATGTTATTGATCATAGAGCTAGCACCATCCCTATTCAGGGTGTAAAGAACCTTTTCTTTACACCCTGTATATCTAGACACACGGCAGCGTGCCAAGCCAATTGTAAAGAGAACTGACGAGCAGCACCGTGTGTAATATTACACGAACCATTTGGGGCCACTTTTCAACCCTTCATAACTCAAAAACTGCTTAATATAAACAAAATTTTGTTCATATATTGAGACACTCCCACAGTTCAGACGAATCTAACGACACCTCATATGCTGAAATCCGTCAAGCCGTTTAGGCCGCAGAGCGTGCCAAAGAAATAAACATACATACATTACATACACTCGAAAACCATAACCCTCCTTCTGGGTCAGTCGGGTAAAAATCTGTAACATACGGACAGACATATAGGACGGAATTATTAAGTTTCCATTTTTTTCCATAACGCTACGGAACCCTAATAAGTGGACCGTATCAAATACCATCGTACCGGGTTTAACCTTTATTGAAGAACCTAGATATTATGCTACATAATGGTTCCTAGGCGCCTTTTGACCTGGACACTATACATATACTATACATAGGTAGTATTCCAGCACAGAATACTAACGGACTAAAATTATTATTCTCAAACAGTGCAGACTGGCAACTTCGGTCGGCTGGCAGCACTGGAAAGAGGATTATAGGAGAGGAGCTCACACAAACTCGCTTCAAGGCACCAATTTAATAGACACTGTGCCACAGAATAAATAATAGTATTGACGTATCTGCGTGCTTCTGCGACTTCTAACAAAAAAATCATATTGTATCAGTTTTCAAAATTGAAAGTAGTAATTGGACATATTATTGGAATGCAAACGTTCATTCCAAAAACAATAAAACACATCATGCAATTAGGATTTTGCTACGCTAAGCAGAGGTCCAAAGCGTGGAAAAGAGATGTCACAATCATTTTATTTTATTGTCTTGGTTAACTCAAAAGTTTGATGAATTCTGTTTGTTCGTGGCTCGGCTCGTGCTCGATTCGCGTAGCATGGACCCACCATAGATTATCGTCTACGTCTAACTGCATTTATATTTATGCAAACAATATAATGGTGCGTCCATGCTTGTCGAACCGAGCACGAGCCGAGCCACGAACGAGCACACTGCGAGCACGATTCGCGTAGCGTGGACGGGCTCGCGAGCCTCGAACGAGCGCGATTGTCAGTTTTTTCACGAACAAAATGATTCGCATCGTGCTCGTTGTAGACTAGTTGTAGGTTCGTTCGTGGCTCGGCTCGTGCTCGATTCGCGTAGCATGGACGCACCATAATATGAGTTGATTAGGGTTTCGTTCCCGGTTCCCGGGAATCGGGAATTCCCGGGAAATACGTCGTTCCCGAAGTCGGGATTTTTTTTGCGATTTCCCGGGAATTCCCGGGAATTTCTTTATGAGATTGAATGCTCTAAAACACTGCAAATATTGGTCAAAATTATCGAAAAACCTTTGAAACACAAAGATGTTGCATACGTTCTTAAAACAAATGTCGATATCGACCGAAATCGAACGAACTGAACTACAAGCTTATGAGAAATCGCTGAAAGGAACTGTAGGAAGTGTGTATTTGTGGACATAACGTTTTTTTCTTAGAAATATTTCAAGTTGTCCGAAAATACACATAAAAACATGTTTGTTTGTAGCCATGTAGTATCAAAAGTCAAGTAAAATACGTAATTTAATTTAATTACCTATTTGTGTCTCAACACAAACAAAAGTAAAAAAATTAAAATAATCATATCACACTATCATATCATAGGTAGTTTCTAAACTGCCGATTGTAGTGAAAATCTCTGGAAGCGCGTAATTTTGAAGAAAATGAAAGTTACATTAATATTTTTTTTAAATAATATTTTTGGAGATAAAGCTTATCAGCGCTTTTGTATTAAAAAATATAAATATTGCCGAACATGCATATTTTTTTAAATAATAAGTATTATTATTTTTACCGACCAAAAGTCAAGTAAAACACATCATCGTCATCATATGAGCCTAAGGATGTCCGTTGCTGAACAAAGACCTCCCATATTAACTTCCACTTCAAACGATTTTGGGCCGCTTTCCAGCCGCGCCCAGCGACTCTGACTTGGTCGTCGATCCGTCTGGTGGGAGGTCATCCCTAACGGCGCTTTCCTGTACGTGGTCGCCACTCGCGTCGTCTTCGAGCGATGTGACCTGCGCATTGCTATCACATCAGCTTACTATCACTACGAGCTATATCGGTAATTTTTGTTCTCCTACGAATGTCGTCGTTTCCCTGTCTCGTAGAGAAATTCCGAGCATAGTTCGTTCCTTGTGAATTAGTAAATTCTTTTTTCAACACATGCTCGTAATTTGACATTTATTGCACCGTTTTTAGTATCATAATGTAGCTTATGACGTACAAGTGCTTTTTAATTTACATTACCGCACAGTTTTATGATAGGTATAATCCCGATTATGTTAAGTTTGTAACTCAGTGCTATTGTGCGTAGACGAAGCATTCTTAATTTAAACGGTTAAAACAGTTTTGCTGTCAAAAAAGAACTTGCGTGCCATTGTTTGTTTTGTTGACGTTCTCATTGACTATTGTCAAAAAATCTAGTTAAAAAAATACAAGTTTGTTTTTTTTCTCACAAGTGTGTTGAAAAACGTCGTATGACACGCGTGTGCATTGATCATTACATTATCGTGTGTGATTACCAACTTTGCACACGTCTCATAATGCAATATTATTTACTTCTGAGACAAATAAATTGCTAATTTAATTAAATTACGTGGTTTACTTGACTTTATATACGTTAAAATAACAAAACTAAAACTTTTTAAAATTTCCCGGGAAGTCACTTTTTTCATTCCCGGGTCCCGGGAATGGAAAAAGGTCGGGAAAAACGAAACCCTAGAGTTGATCTGTAGTTGCAGATAGGATTTTGTTGTATATTATTGTATTCATGAATACAATTAGTATGTTGTATGATTTTGAATTATTAATAATGTAGGTATTAATTTCGAAGTAAGAGAAGAAATAAGTGATGCGTGATCCTGACATTGTTTCATCATTCTCATTTAAACGTTATGAACTGAGAAATGAAATAATACAAAGAAAAACGCTACGAATGTATATGAATTCAAAGCAACCGATATGTTCGTGAATTTCGTGATGAATATTCATGGCCCTATTTCTGCGAATTTCGTTCACGAGGGATGAAAGTAAGTTACAGCAATAATAGAAAAATTGGTACATATTATCATAGAGTAAATAATATACTACGTACAAGAGTTATTATTGCTGTCGCGCTGTGCCCAAGCTATCCCGCCCGAGGGCGATAGAGACAACTACAGCTTGGATCGATTATACCTATTTAGACGAAATCGCTATTTCGTCTAAATAGGTATAGGGCTACACTAGAGCAATGATTATTTTACCATGCAATCTGTAGGTACCACTGTATGTTTTTCTCCATAATTTAATTAATATAAACAATTAGGAGCCTTCTAAAATCACAAAAACTTACCATTTTTAACGCCATTATCAGCAGACGTCGAGCGAACAAATGTGACGAATATAAAACAACAAAAGAAAAGCGACAGACATAGCCCTTCATAATTATGACTCTTGCTTTTTTTTAAATCGATTCAGTTTTTGTGGAGAAAACTGGGGATTACGAAATAGCGATTTCGTCTAATTTAAATAGGTATAATCGGTCCAAGCTGTAGTTGTCTCTATTGCCCTCGGGCGGGATAGCTCGGGCACAGCGCGACAGCAATAGATATGTTTTCAAAATTTCTTGCAGCCATCATCTAAAAACGGGGTCTTTTACCGTGTTTTACATGTATAATAAGATTTTTTTGACTTTTGAAAACATAAAACTTCGATTGTTTACACTGTCATTCTTTACACGTTCTTTGCTGCGTCAAATATTGATTATAATTTTATTTTACTTTTATTAGGTTTGGATAATGTATAACTCAACAGCCAAGGCTTTTTAAACCAATTTTTGGTTGAAAAAAAATATACACCCGAGAAACTTGTACAATAAATCACATTTTCAAAGTTTCGGGCAAAAAGTTTTACGAACAAGCGAGATATGGTATCGCAAGAAGCTCGTGTGCCTAAAATATGTGCTCTTCACAAATTTCCATATGAAATATTGCATTTGATAAGGCAAAGGGAAACAAAACGATAAACAAAATTTTGTTTACTTACTGATAAGTACCTACCTGATAAAATTTGTAAATCGGAAGCAGCGACAGACTTGAGGAAATTTTCTATTATCTATATAGATTGTAATTTTGTACATATTTGTTGTACGTATGTTATTATAATGAGTAAAAAAAATATTAATTCTATGGAGATTTTAGGAATGTCTTCAACCTGTTAAATTTAGCAGTCCGGGCCAACGGGCTTACGTTTGGTAATCGTGTATGGATCCAAATACGATTGGGTCATGTCATAGTAATGTGACTAAAGTAGGGACGTCCACTTTGAAATAGGAGAAAATTAATGGGGGCACAGTAAGAGTTAACAAAAATTTGGCTTGGGTTTTTCACTCCATTCTTTGGTAAGGCAAAGTCCTCCTTATTAAAAAACCAGCCAAGTGCGAGTCATACACGCGCACCGAGGGTTCCGTATAAACCTGTAGGTATATAAGTAAACTAGCAGACCCCCGCGGTTTCACCCGCGTACGGTTTGAATTTTCTCCTTCGAAAACTAATGCACGCCACTGAATATTAGACACAACAAATCAAACACAGATATTTTTACAATTAAAACTAAAAACCTATATTATACCTACGCTAAAAAATCAAACTCAAAGAATCTTATTTAATCATTATAACAACAAATGAGAAAGAAATTAAATTAACTACAATCAAAATATTCTAATGAAATAGAACGAAAACGCAACGTCACTCTGCAAGTTCCCGCCAAAAAGTCCGAGAAAATTAACTTCCAAACCAATTTCGAATTCTAATCCGATTTAAATATTCTTTTAAATTTGACATTCCAATTTTAAAGAGCATTTCAGTTTCCAGAACAAAAGGCAGATAGAGCGCGCGAAACACGGGAGTGAGGCCATAAAAAGCAATTACGTACAAATTGAAAAACACATACCTGGTATTCGATTTTGAATTTGTATTTGATATGTTTAAAAGCTGCTGTGTGCTAATCAATTAAAAAGAAAGTGTTTTTCGTTAAATAAAGTTGTTTAAACAAAGCAAATACAAATTCAATAGCGAATACCAGGTATGTGTTTTTCAATTTGTATTTGATTTTTTGCCTCACTCCGGTATTCCTTTCGCTCTATCTGCCTTATTCTGTAATCTGTGAAAATCGGATTTAGATTTCAAACATGTGTCAAAATAAAAAATGTTATTTAAATCAAAAGCACTAAGGAGTATTGATATCAACTTCGATGCAAATCACCCCTAAAATAACTTTCTACCCCTTTTTAACCCCGTTTGGCGATGAGTTTCAATAAAATATGAAACACCACTTCCATGTTAAAGAATGTTTATGCAAAATTTGAAGTAGATCGGACCAAGGAATCACGTTGTCCCATACAAACTTTGCCCCCATTTTTCACCCCTTAGGGGTAGAATTTCGGAAAATCCCTTCTTATCTGATGCCTACGTCATACAAAGAACACACCCTCCAAGTTTCAGGTCTCTACGATCAGCGGTTTAGGCTGTGCGTTGATTGTCAGTCAGTCATTCAGGACAAAGCATTTTATATGTATAGATGGTAGTATAGACCTGAGTATTTGATATGGATTTCAATTTATGACGTATTAAAAAAAAACTACTTACTAGATCTCGTTCAAATTTTCGTTGGTAGTTTGCATCGTAATGTACATCATATATTTTTTATAGATTTATCATTCTCTTATTTTAGAAGTTACAGGGGGGGGGACACATTTTACCACTTTGGAAGATTCTCTCGCGCAAACTATTCAGTTTAGAAAAGAGAAACCTCAATATCATTTTTGAAGACCTATCCATAGACACCCCATATAATAGCTCCCCTGGGGAAGTCCACCTTACAGAATACCGCAGCCAAATAACTTTATGTTGTGTAAAGTTGTGTTCCTGCGCGTGAGTAAGGTCAAGGGGGAAGGGTCGGTAATGCAATTAATATGCTTCATGTGTTGCAAGCGTCCCTATGGCTACGGTAACCGCTTATCATCATATGCCGTATGCTTCTTTACGTACTTAGTCGTATAAAAAAAATATTACAAAAAGAGACGAGCTAGATCTCTATGGAGACGAGGGTATTTTAAAACCTGGGTTTGCTTTGCGTCGATGACGTCGGATACCGAGACGAAGGTCCCGGGCTCGAATCCTACGATGCGGTAGGGTATTTTGTAGTACCTGGCCGGCTAACAAAAAGTTAATTTGTTACTTTACGTAGGCAGTGTTGAAATGAAATACAGGAATGAAATAAAATATTGTTTTCATTAAAATTATGCCTTCACATGCAATTATAAATTGACAGACTAACGCACTGTAATTAATTGTACGTAGAATTAATTTACTCTGAGTGTGCGGTTTTAGCAATCTTTTGAGATAAAATTATGCTACCTGCCGGTCGTCGCGGCCCTCAAACCGCAGCACCGTCGAAGCGAGTGGCGGTGGATTACCAACTACCCTCAATTCAACGGCAGAAACCGAACATACCCCCCACCGAAATCAATATGATTGATTTCCCTAAATGAATGATAAGTGTTGGGTATGAATTACATAAACATAATGCAATAAAATAAATAAACTTACGAAGCTTATGTGTATAGAATTTTCTAAATGTAAAGTGTACATGGTACAGTATAAAATAAACTTACTTACTAAATAATTTGTGAAAGATTAATTTGCATATGGTAACGGACAGACCTTATTTGTAGGTCTCTTGATTAATCCACTTTTTGTACGCAAAGTCAAAACGCGATTTATTTTGTCTACACCACTATGTACTTCTTCAACCCGAGCTAAATTCCATTGGAGAGGTTTAGTCAGATTCGACTTCAGTAAAACTAAATCTCCAACTTTCAAGTTGGGCGGAGACGTGAACCACTTTGTTCTCTGCTGGAGAGTATGAAGATAGTCATCTGACCAACGCTTCCAAAACGACTGTGAAACCTTCTGAATGGATTGCCAACGTGACAATCTGTTCTGAGGAACATCCTCAAAGTCATATTCTGGAACAGCTAATAAGCTTTGGCCTATTAAAAAATGTCCAGCGGTTAATACGTCAAACTCGTTTGGGTTATCTGATAAAGAACAGAGAGGGCGTGAATTTAAAACAGCTTCAACCCTGCAGAAAACAGTACTTAGCTCTTCGAATGTAAGAGATTTGTCACCTACTACACGGTAGAGGTGATGTTTCGCGGACTTAATACCTGCTTCCCAGAGTCCACCCATACTCGCTGCATTGGGTGGATTATTACGCCATTCTACGTGACGTGACGTTAATCCGTTATTAATTTTATCCAAATTATCCCTACAATTCCAGAAGTTCGCGACTTCCTTTAAATATTTAGCTGCCGCAATAAAATTGGTGCCGCAATCAGAATATAAGCAACTGCAAAGTCCGCGGCGAGCCACAAAGCGATCGAAGGCAGCTAAAAAACAATCACAACTTAGATCTGTGAGTACTTCTAAGTGCATAGCTTTCGTTGAGAAGCAAACGAACAGGCACAAGTACGACTTGTATACCCTCGCGTTACGCCTCAAACTTTCCTTCACTAGAAAGGGTCCACCTAAATCACATCCAACGTGATTAAAAACCTTATCAGGTTGTAGTCTAGGCGCGGGTAACGTACCCATAACAGGTTGAATTGAGCTTGGGCGGCATCGAAAACACATCCTGCACTTAGATAGAACAGATCGTATAATGCTACGAGCATTAACTATCCAATAAGTTTTACATAGTATGCCTTGTAACGTACGAGGCCCTACATGTAAATATAATTTGATGATGATGATGATGATTAGCACTGTCTCAGCCAGTACAACGACCGACCCATGTCCTATACAACCATTCAAGCATCAACCACCATGTAACTAACTTAGTTTATAATGACTGGTACCTGAATAGTTGTATCGGAGTAACCATGGATAAACCGAGGAGTGCGTGGTATATAGGAGTGACACGCTCTGGGATGGGAGAGGACGGCCAGCCAACCGCAACCAGCTGACCACAATCGACCGACTGTTCAGCCTATAGCCAATATTGGAAAATGGGAAGACGGGTATCATAGAGAGGGATGAGCGTTGGTGTATGTTGTCTTCTTTCTTCTCTCTTTGGTATTTAGTTCCTGGGTTGAGTTTGGTTATTTCTTTGTTGTTCATTTGATTAACTTCCTCCATGCTGGACCTCGATTTCGGAGAGCATAGCTTCTGTGGTTGAGAGGCTCCGTGTCGCTTTCAGCTTCGGTATGTGCTTGTGTGGAAGCGTTCGTGGTGTAGCATGATAAGCCGTTCCTAATCGATCGGCAAGTTAAGCTACTACCGTTATGGTCGGCACCTGGATGGGTGACCGCCTAGTGGAATTTCAAATCGACGTTGGTCGCGGTTATCATTTAATTGTGATGGTCGTTAATATAGTTGGAGGCCTTCCAGGCGGCTTGAAAACTCCAACAGTAGGTTGACCACTAGCCTGCCCATTCCCTTTCACCTTGATTTGTGAAAGGAGGCCTGTGCTCAGCAGTGTGATATTATAGGCTGATGATGATGACGATGATGTGCTTGTGTATTTCTTGTTCTTTGTTATTATTCTCGATTCAATTTAGTTTCCTCAGACACACCATTCGGTTTCGTTCATGGTGTACTGTGTAAAGAATGGGACTATAGTAGTTCAGATGTGTGCTTAGAAACTTAAGTATCATAGTTAATGGGATGAGAAATATCCAGGATAACATATATTTTTGTGTTTCCGAGTATTTTGGATTTCATATCGCTTTCCATCATGCTGGGTAAATGAATTTCCGTAATGTTGATCTGGTCGCAGATTATTTTTCCTAGTTAAGTTAATTTTGAACCCTATTGTTTTCATCGTGCATGTGATATATATTATTTATAGCATAGTTTTGACATGCTTGTTGATACTGTGATGACGTCGTCGTCCATAAATATTGTATTCATAATAAATTACTATAATGGTCGTTAGATCCTTTCGTTGTGGATTAAATGCAGGTCTCGTCTCTCTTGGTTGGTTAAGATTTCACCTATCACGCCGCAGGTCGTTGGTTCGATCCCCATCTGCATCGATGAAGAACACGCATTTTTGTGCATGACAATGTTTGTATGTCCTGCGTCTGGGTGCAATTATGTATTTTCTAGTATGTATCTACAAACAAAACAGTAGTAGGTATATGTAGTATACCAGTTATCTGGTTTCTATAGCACAAGCGAATGTCCCAGGATACTTATTTATTGCATTTCTTCTTCCAGTGTTGTCAGTGTTGCCTCTATTCTCCGTGGCTTAAATAAGGTTTAAGTATTTCTTCGTCCATGTATGGCGAAGGTATAAGTAGTTCCGTTTCCTTTTTCCAGCGGATACATACTTTTTTGTCGTTCTGTGTTTGGCATAGAATTTGTTTGTCCTTATGTAATGTTAATGTATTGTATCTTTAAGTACTGAGACATCAATCGTCGACGTGATGCTTCTTCAATGTCAGGAGCTAGAGTAGATTGTTGAAATGCCGCTGATTTTTCCTGGTTCCTGATTGATGCAGTTTGATTGGTTCAGTTGAAAGAGCGTATGGTGTTTTCGGTCCATGCCGGCTTATTCTTGTGGTTTGCTATTTCTTCTGGGAGGTCGATAATGATGATTTGAATAGTTTATTATAGATTTTTGCAGTGCAGTTTCGTTTGCTGCGCATTACCTTCGAAATATCCTTTCTAAAATTCCAAGTACCTAGATATCCTAATGAGCTTTCATTTCGCCTTTCCTCCACGTATTTGCCTTTTTGATTTGTGGTTTGTATAAATTTGAAGTAAGTAGTGTCCTCCCATTGTCAAGCTTCTCACGTTTGAATGTTGGAATTAATTCTTTGTTATGGGACGCCCGTCGTGCCCTTTTCCGGATATCATCAAATTTCCCATGAGTTTTATGCCTTGAAAGCGAATATATTTTGTGAATTATTATAGTCTAATGGAGTTGCTCAATTATTAAAGTAACACATGCATTTTCGCTTTTCTTGTGCTTATTGGTTTTTTTTTTCTTTAATGAGTTTAATAGGATTGATTTACCACTATTCTTATTTACGGTTAGTGAATTGATACGTGTTACATATTCTTCTTTGGTACATGATTGATGGGGTTGGTGAAAATGTCGAATATATTAATTAGATTGAGATGATTTGTTTCCGGTTTGCCAGAACCTTCTGAAGCTTATGCGTTTGAGTTCCGTATCTTACTCCTTCCGTATGACGTTATCCGGATTGGCGTTGCATTTATTTCAGTACTGCGGCGTGGGTCTCTAGTAATGATTTTCCTGCGCATTGAGATCGCTGAGATTAAAAACTTTTTTTTTTTAATAGTTTCTTAGTGCTACTGCATACTTCTATAAATGTCTTGACGCTGACGTGGAGGTTTTATTGGGTATATGTACCTTCTTTTAAAGAGATGTTTGTTCTTTGCACTTGTTGGGCCTAGGTTAATAGTGACCCGCGCTGGTCACCATTAAAGTGTGGTTATTCCAATAAGAACCGTGAATCCGCGGTGTTACAACCTTCATATAAGAGAGTATGCTTTACATTCCATGTTTGTTATTCTTATTGGTACGTACAGACGTTGCGCTTTTGTTCAAAGTACTGTGGCTAATGTCGTCGGGGCAGTTTATTGTTGTATGTACTAATTACTGTATGTTGAACTTTATTTTGAACTTTTCATATCCTTATTTTGTATGGCAATCTGCTCGGTGTCTTCCGATGCTCCATCTTGCATTCGGGTGGTGGCCATCAAGCTAGCAGCTTGCACTTGTCTGTGGGAGAGAGCTTATAGGCTAAACTGAAATAAAACTGAGCGATTAAACCTCTTTAGTGAATCTAACATGCTATGGTTCAGCAAGTATGAATTATATTATAGAGTAACTTGTACGGTATTGGTAGAACATACTTTAAGAATCGCACTGATACCACAGCAGCCCCTTTGACCTTTTTTTTTTGTTTCAGCGTTTTGGAATTTTTACGACATTCTTGAGAGTTTTTTGTTTGCAGTCAGACACTTATTGCACGTGTTCTTGTCGTTTCCCGCCGCGATTGTGAAGTACTAAGTATTCTTTTGTTTGATGGTAGTTTTTTTTTATGGTGTTCGGGACCTAATTTTTGTGTTACAGAAAGTTAAGTTATTAGTTGACAACTGGATGGACACCAGATGTGGGAGCCTAAGCGATTCGCCAGGGATCTATTGTGTCGTAAATATCTGGTCTGGTTTTATACTTGTGTGTTTTTGTCATAGTTTTAAGTCGAATGTTTTCCTTCATCGAAGCGTCCATTCTAGTTATTTGATAAGAGATGTAAGCGGAATAAGCTCTGATTTGATAGCTATGCTAAAATGAACCGACCCATCAATTTAAAATCATAATATCACCCCTGCGTCTGTAACGTCAGACCTATGATGTTATACGATGTGGGGACAGACGAACGTTTTTAAAACTAATTGTACATACAAAAATATAAGGAAAGCTGAAACCGTCCATCCTTCAGCTGATTAAATTTCCTTAAACCTCCAGGTGTTGTTTTTGTACGATTTGTTCGGATTAATAGAATGATCAAATTTGACATAGGTACGTTGATGGCACATAGAATTAGATGTAGATGCTAACCATTGTCAAAACAGTGAGAGCAGACTGCATGCCACTGGGCTATAACTAATAAGGTCTCTGGCAGTTGTTAATGATTTATAATTGTTTCAGCTAAAGCAGTTCGTTGCATCGACTTATATATTACTGGCGTATTGAAATCATTGGTTCGTTGCTGATAGATTCTTTATCTTCCGGGTTTGTATCAATCAATTAACTACATGCCATCTCTTCTCTGGATGGAAGCTTTACACCAGTCAGACAAGCAAGCTTGGTCAATGAATCCTTGTTTGTGTCGTCTTGATTTATGTGTGTTACAGAAAGAGGATAAGTCCCCAGGTCGAGACACACAAATGATTAGAGCCTCTAACACCTGACAATAGGTGGATTATTATTTTTACAGTAAATGTAGGCACTTATATAATATGAAATACTAAATTCCCAAACTAGGCAACCTGTTAATTTTGGGAATTAGTTATATGCGACGTTCGTCGAGTGTTTTTTCGTAGTTGAGTGATGACAGATGTGAGCAGAGCAGATTCTAGTATAACCCCACGCCCGGATAAAGCATATATTTTCAGAAAATTATTTACATAAACAAGCAAATATTTTCTAAAACTAGTGTATAAAAACTGCGTGGAAACCTATATGTAGCATGTTCCTTCTCTAATAAAACTTATTCTCAAGTACTCTCCAGCCAGATCCTACACGACGCAACCTATTAGGTATACATGGCTCTCAGGTAGGCGGCCAATTCAGGAATAATTTAATCAGTCAGAGGGCTGACACGCCAAGGCCTAGAGGCCCAAAGGCAACCAGCTCCCAAGGAGAGTCACCGGCACGCCTCGGCAGCTACCCGCAGGCAGGCCTTCAACCCGATGGTCGCAGTCAGAGCCGAACGCTTTAGCTTATATATATACTAACTAGCTGTCCCCCGAGGACCGCGCTCCCGGGACAAAACGCAGCCCCTCCCGACATCACAGGCCACTTCAGACCATCACACGCGCCAATTCCACGCCGATCAGACGAGCAGTCAAGGCGCGAAAACACAAGAAACAAACAGAAAAACTTGGACTCGCATTCATGATATGTATTAGTAAGAAG
The DNA here is from genome assembly GCA_947623365.1 of Achlya flavicornis. Lineage (NCBI taxonomy): Eukaryota > Metazoa > Arthropoda > Insecta > Lepidoptera > Drepanidae > Achlya > Achlya flavicornis. The sequence goes on along the minus strand of OX392491.1, from coordinate 6,075,951 downwards.
TAAAGATGATATAGTGATGTTATATGTACTAATAGCCGAGGTAAACGCAATGGTTCTAATATTGATCACGTAGTAGATCTGCCGTCACCTCAGGTGCATTATGTATTATAATAATAAATAAGGAACAATCTCACCGAGTTTGCTTCACTGCTAGGTAACTTTCACGCACGCACACTCACATACACGACTGATACGCGCACGTGTTCTTTTTTTTTCTGAACTGAACGCAAAAAAGGTTCGCATTCGGGGCGGTAGGTTGGCACATGTGTCTCGGGACACAACCACTCTCGACGACGACCCCAGCCAAAACTCGGCCCTACATGTAAATATAATTTATGAAAATATTCAATAATTAAATTGATCGTGTGACATTTAGGTAGTAGCACAGGGTGCTTCATATAATAAGGTAGGTCGTAAAATGCTTTGATTGGCCATTTTTTGTTGGTCACCATACAGCCACAATGGACCGTGAACCCACTCCGCAGCGCCTTCCACGAAGCGAGCCGGCATCGCACCGCGCGAACAGACATCAGCAGCATTATTTTCGCTGTTCACGTGAAACCAACAATTAGGCGGGACCACGGCGGTCACCTGACTAACACGGTTAGCCACAAAAGTTTTTAACTTATAAGGTGGCGTTTGGAGCCACGCTAAAACGTTGTTCGAATCACCCAACGCAATGATAGAAACTTTAAAATCATTTAAGTTTTTTAAGACAAAACTAACTAGTTTCGAGAGCAGCACGGCTGCCTCAAGTTCAAGTCTCGGAATTGACAAAATCGGATTTAGAGGTGCGACTTTAGATTTGCTTGTCAACAACCTTACCTTTACGTGATCATCTTTATCAACACTGCGTAAATATATGCACGCTGCATAGCCGCGCGACGACGCATCGCAGAATGCTATCAGTTGCACTTCAGTGAAGTTAGAAATTAAAACATGACGCTCAATTCGTAAATTACCTAACGCTGCTAACTCTGCTATGAATTTGTTCCATTGGGAGGTCAGCTCAGATGGCAGCTGATCATCCCACCCAAGGCCAAGTTTCCAAAGGTCTTGCATTATGCACTTTGCGACGAAAGTACAAGGTGAAATAAAACCTACTGGGTCAAATATACTCGCGAGTAGTTTTAAAACGGAGCGTTTAGTTTGTTTTGCGTCAGTTAAAATATAATTAAAAGAAAATGAGTCACACGAGGGTAACCATGTCAAACCTAAAACCTTGAGAGAAGACGATAACGTATCGTCCTGAAAGTTGATAGCAGAAACCTGGTCAGATTGCATTCTTGATAGCAACTCTGGACAGTTACTGGCCCACTTTCTTAAATCGAAACCACCACTTTTAAGTAGGGAAATTAAATCGTCTTGCAACGTGCAAGCTTCATTCATACTTTGACAAGACCATAAGACGTCATCAACATAAAACCCTTCTTTAAGCACCTCTGCTGCCTTGGTTCTAGGCTGCTCAGCATGAGCTAGCTCATCTGAAGCCAATTGGTGTAAAGTGCGCACCGCGACAAATGGTGCACTACGAAGGCCGTAGGTATTTCGAGTTAACTCATAAACACGAACAGGTTCAGTAGGATCGTCACGCCAGAGTATGTGCTGGTACTTCCTATCAGCAGGATCAATGATAACGGCTCGATACATCTTGGACACATCAGCAGTAAAGCAGACTTCGTAAAGTCTAAAATTTATTATTATTTTAAGTATGTCCTGATGTAGTTTTCTACCTATCAAAAGTGCATCATTGAGCGAAGCACCAGAGCTAGTTTTGGCAGAGCCATCGTACACTACACGCAAGGGCGTCGTAGTACTTGACGGACGTAACACACAATGGTGTGGAATAAAATAACCTGAGGGTTCAGTACCTTGAAATGGTACCATATGTCCGAGTGACTCGTACTCCTTCATGAAGTCGACGTAGGCCTTACGAAGGTCTGGAGATCGAGCGAGACGGCGCTCGACCTGAGTTAGTCGCTTAAGGGCAGTATCATATGAGTCACCAAGTGGTTTATGCTCAGGATTCAATAAAATCGGGGAAACATACCGCCCGATTTCATCACGATAATGGTTTTCAACATATATTTTTTCCGCTAATATTTCCAACGGATCTATAGGAACTTCGCACGGTGGAGATTCCACTTCCCAAAAACGTTTGAGAGTTTCATTCAATGAATTTTCTTCGACAGTGTACGACACTAGCGATGTTGTAGACGCTACAACTTGACAATTATTGCTAGAGGATTGCATCTCTAGTCTTCCCGTCACGACATAACCAAATACGCTACTCAACGCGACTGGCAAATCGGCGTTAATAATCATTTTCTTCCCATCATAAATATAAGGAAAAATGTCACTACCTAAAATAATATCTATCTGAGATTTTCTATAAAACCACGGATCGGCTAGCTGTACATTCTTAAAATCATTAACAACATTGTTAGGTATTGGAACGGTAGGCAAATCGGAAGTGAGCTGAGATAAAATAACAGCATTGAGATTAAAATTGGGAGTCGCGCAGTGACGCGGCTTTATGGTTAACGAAACCATCCCTTTGTTTTTTACATGTTCGCCACCTAGACCATAAATATTGTATGGGCACTTATGAGCAGATAATCCTAATCGTTGAAAGCAGTCATGTGTGATAAAATTCGATTGCGCGCCAGAATCTATCAAAACGCGGCAAGATTGGTAGTTATTGAATGAGTCTAAAATATGAATAACAGCTGTCCCTAGTATAACTGCGTAGTTATACGTAGATGCTATATGGTTGTTACTGATAGCGGATGCTTGATGACTCATTTGTGTTTCGCTCGGCGAGGGCTCGGACGTGCCAGCGGCGGGCACATAGTGTGAAGCCAATAGTTTCGATTCACTATTGCTCGGCTCCCGGTGCAATAACACATGATGCGGTTGCTTACAGTTACAAACATAACATCTAAAATCGCTTTTGCATTCATTCGACGTATGATTAGTTTTAAGGCAATTTTGACACAACTTTAAATCATTAGCACGGCTAATACGTTGAGTATTGGTCAGCTTACGAAACTGATCACATCTAAAAATCATATGATTTTCGCCACAATGCAAACACGACATTTTTTTATGAGATGCAGTTGCGTGTGTATAATTATTCTTACCCTGCTTCGGTACAAAAGGTTTACGTTGATTAGTCTGCTGTGCACTTGAACTAACAGAATAAGATGAAGAATGAGTTAAAACTTTGATATGATTTTGAACAAAGGTAATTAAATCTGTAAATGTTGGAATAGTTTTTTGATCAAGTTTTAATTCAAAGTTTTTACGTGTATAGGGATCTAAAGCCCTTAAAGCGATATGACACATCACGTAACTACTCAGATTTTCAATATTTAGCGCTTGAATAGCTTTATAAGAATGATCAAAATTTTCTATAAACGAATTTAAATTATCAGATGTTTCTTTTTGTAATGGTGAAAAGTTTAACATTTTATCTAAATACCTACCGACTAACATCCTATTATCTTGATATTTATCAAGTAGACTTTGCCAAACGACCTCATAGTTATTTGCAGAAATAGGTACACTTTTTACAATATTAAGTGCAGAACCCTTAGTACACGATAATAAGTAATGGAATTTATCTATCTTTGGAATACTGCTCTTATTATGAACCAAAGAACAGAATGTTTCAAAAAATGTATTAAAATTTTCAATGTTTCCATCAAACGTAAAAAGTTCTAACTTTGGAAGTCTTGGTTGAGATTCAACAGAGCGCGAAGTGGTTTCAGCCTTAACACAATAAACATTAGGCTCAATTTTCGATGCACATAACTTGACTCGAAAATACAAATCATCAAAACTCTTTAACTCCTGACTACGAAGGGTTGACTTCGCGTCATGTTCAAGTTCTTTTTCTAGAATTGCAAAGACTAAACTCTCGAATGAACTACGTAATTTATCAATATCACACATTTGAATCAGAAATAATTCTTTAGACTCAACATTAGAAATATCTTTCGACAAATCAAATAAATTTTGTATTTGTTCAAACATTCGTTGTTTTTTATGAATTAACACGGTTAACTCAGTACTTTGGTACACCTCAGGCACTTCTTTACTTTTAATAGGAGGCGCCATTTTGATGCACTAACTACGCAGTGGGCGTGGACAAAATAATGTTTGTAAAATAACGAAAAATAACCAATGTTTGTATGCAAATTAATCACAAATATATCAAATATAATATTTACGACAAATATATGTGTATATAATGTGAAAATATAATAATATAAAGCTGCCAGCATAAGATAAAAAAATTACTTATTTTTTTTTATATTATGAAGGTATCTTACAATGGGAAAACTAAATGACTTTGTTTGATTTTAACAATCAATTATTAATGAAATATTAACAAAATAGGGATAGTAAAGAACGGCTTTACTTAGTAATAACAAGCTACGAGCTAGTTATGACAAAACTATGTACCTGACACGGTCAGAACATAAAATGTGAATAAATTTACACTAACTACGAGTTAGGTAGGAAAAATTCTAGCACGGCTAGATTAGAACTACGAGTTCTAGAATTCACAAAAACCTATCCGGTAAACGAAGGACCAATTTGATTGTGCGGTTTTAGCAATCTTTTGAGATAAAATTATGCTGGCAGGCTTTTGTGAATTTGGGTAATGCAATAAAAGTATATGTATGTGGGTGGAAAAGTTCGTTCCCGCAGTTTTCAGAGAGAGCAATTGAACACCACCTACCTCGATCAACATCCAGGGGCTGAAGGATGCCTTCAGGCATGCACGGCATGCCACGTGGAGTCCAGAGGAGGCCAACACGGCTGACAATAGTCCAACAGCGATGAAAACTACACACTGCACGGGAGTATCGAATAAAGTCCACAACCAGTAAATACGAATGGTTAGAACGTCTAACTTGAGGATACGAATCGACCACAATTGAAAGGAGCAGGAAACATCCTTCCTTCTCAACGCGTAGAAGCTACCTGCCGGTCGTCGCGGCCCTCAAACCGCAGCACCGTCGAAGCGAGTGGCGGTGGATTACCAACTACCCTCAATTCAACGGCAGAAACCGAACACTGAGATATTACCACATATTACTGTGTGAGTATTTTTTTATTTGCTATGTTTATATTATTATTAAATACTTATTGCTAAATTGTTTCATCAGGCGAATAGTCATTTAAGTATACTTAGTAAAGTCAGTGTCAAAATTAGATGCTCACTTAAGTACTACGTATTTATTTATATAATAATAAATAATAAATATCCTGGGACATTCCTCACACACGGTCATCTGATCCCAAACTAAGCAGAGCTTGTACTATGGAAACCAGATAACTGATATAATACATATACTACTTTTTTTTTTGTAAATTAATAACTATTAAATAATAAATATTAATACCCAGACTCAGGACATATAGACATGTTCATGCACACAAATGCATGTCCTGTGCGGGAATCGAACCCACGACCTACGGCGCATAGGTGGAATATACTCTTGAGGAGTACCTCATACCTAATGATCATTATCCCTTTCATAATAATCATTAAACAGTAAACATCAAGAAATATAGTTCTCTGAAATCTTTTTTCATTGCGGGTACTACAAAGTACCCCGTGCTATGGTTTCCTCACGTTTTACTTCACCGTCATAAAAATGGGTTTGGTAGTGTACTATGTGAAGTATGACGTAGGACAAACATAGGTACTCAAAATGTATATTAATTGTATAAGCACAGTATTAAAAATAGTACTTATTAAGGATAGTAAGGAAGTGAGTAATAGCCACATAGTAGAAAAAAATCTCGTATAATAATTAAAAGTAGATCAAACAATTTCAAATAATTATCAAATTAACAGATTATTCAACTCGTAGAAAAATAAAATTGAACTCTCCAGAAACAGGGAATTTAAACTTCTTTCATGGCCTTACAAATAATGGTAGATTCTCTTCATTTATTAGATCTATCTGGTATAAGTGCTTCTAATGGTGGTATATTGCTTCATGTTTGATGGTGTCACTCAGTATCACTTTCATCGCTCATAATTTCAATTGAAAACGCAAAGTTTTTCGTAGAATCTAGCTTAGGAAGTATTCGTTCAGTGCTTAATGAAGCGGTAGTTGCTTGTTTGCTTGTATGTGCTACATTTGAAGATCTATCTTGTTTTGAAGTCGTCGGCTTTGATATAACTAGCTCAGGACATTCAGATCTGTATGTTACGGGAGGATTTGATGATTTTGCAGAAACCACATCATACGGGTATTTGCTTATCGTCTTGTCTTCAGATTTGTCCTTTTCAGGATTTAATGATTTTGCGAAAACTGTATCATATGGACATCTGTTTGCCATGATATCTGTGTCGAAGTTTACATCTACTGGAATATGTTCCGTGCTATTAAGTTTCCATTGTACTATGTAACAACCGATTTCCCAATGTTTACTACCATTTTCCTCCTTCCATTTATCTAGTTCATCCATCACGGCGATAGAAACGTGGTCAAAACTTGATGTATCAATTTCCCATTTAATTTCAAATAACGGCAGGAGCATTTTTATGCGTTCAAATACATTTTCATAAAATGTAGATTTGCCATTTTCGTATATATGTAGTCTTTCCGGTGGACCGAACTCTAAAAATATTTTAAATAATTCAACACTAACCTCTTCTTCCGTATTGATCATTATAGGCCTCAAAATTTTAAAATTGGTTAGTTTATCTACGTAAATGAGTAAGTATCGAAATATTTGTGTGTTATCGGTAGATATAAGTTTGACTTGTAATTGCCCAATCTTGTTGAATAATTGCCTTGTATTATTAATGTCTTTATATTTTAAGAAACACACGTCGCAGCTTTTTAAATAAATATCCAAGCAGATCTTAGGAAACACGTAATGTTCGTTTAAGATTTGTACCAACTTCGAGGTATCACTGTTATATCTTATTTTTCTGTGCTCTTTAAGGAAGAATTCTAAACAATCATCTTGAGTCAACAGGAGCATTGTCGATATGATATTATTATCTTTTAATTTTTTCTTCAATAAAACATCTTTTGCCATTTGACCATATTTTGTACCTACATAGATCATATCGTATGTATCATCCAATAACTGCTGATCTCGATCAAAGGGGAAGGGGACTTTATGTTTCTTTAACTCCTTCACTTTTTTAACATTGTCCATAAGATCATTAATCTTACGTTGATACGAGTCCAATTCAGAGTTATTATGATGATGCACCCATTCTGACAATTGTTTAAAATACTCCTTCTTTACATCTTCATTGAAATAAGTCGGTGGAATCAATTTGTTCTTACCGCGGCTAGAAGTTGATACGGCGGCCATATTGTTGAGAAACCGGAGCACGTGTGAGTCACACACGAGCGATAATATTACTAGCGATAAACGTCCTTCACCTCGCTCGTTTGAACGGAGACTGGCGGGGCGGGCGACGCGGACGGCGCGGGCGGATGGGACTGGCGGCAGACAGGACGATACAAGGAGGGGGGGGGGGGGGCAAGAGCGGCAACTGGCGAGGGGAATACTCTGCACAACAGATTATTATTACTATAAGCGGACTGTGCGCCTGTTACTAGACGCTGTCTGTGCTAGGCGCATACATTATTTGACAAGATAGAGCGAGACGGAAGACACTGGTATAAAAAAACATTCTACATTTTAGGTACCACAGCTACATTATAAAAACAAGTACGGAATAATTGATTCTGATTTGATCTGAATTGATCTTGAAATTAAACCAGTAGCAGTAGCTAGTAAATACTATGACAACAACAAGTACCTACAATAGTACAAACAACTACAGATCAAGCTATACCTACATTTCCAATATAAGCTGTCCTCTCATTGTACGGAAATCCTATACAATGCGAGATCAGCTTATAATGGAAATGTATAGCTTGATTTGTAGCCGTGTGTAGTGTTCTAGGCAAATGATAAAAAACAATAAGTCAATCCCAAAGTTCGATAAATTAAATAAAGAAGATTGCTTTTATATGCCGTTTTGTGACAGACAGACGGTCGGACGGGTAGATTTTGTAGTAGGGTTCCCTTAAAACGGTCAAACTAAATTCGTAATATTAATAGGTACAAGAAATAAAGATAAAATTGTTACTCCTAGATAATAAGTCTTTTCTCTTCTTTATAAGGAGAAAGTGGAGAAACTGATTGATCGGCAGATACACGCACGACTCAAACTGCAACTTGGCATTTTGCACGGAGGTTCCATAAATAAACTTATATCATTTCCACTTTCCACTCTTCTATACACGGTGACTTTTTATTCGTTTTTTCGCTAGAACAGACCATGGTCTACTAACATTCTATAACATCAAACAAAAAAAAAACGTCATTGGTTTTTGAAAAAACCACAAAACAGGAAAAAAATCAAAAAGTCAGGAAGCCGCGATCTCCCATCTCCCACACCTGCTACAAAACTGGCATGGCGCTGTTCCACAACTACTTTGAAGTGCAAGCGCGGTGTCTGGGTTGTAAGAAGTAACGATAATCCCGACTTTTTTAACCTTATTTTGTGTTTTTTTTTTTCAAAAACCAATTTCGTATTTATTTTCATTTGATGTTATAGAATTTTAGTAGACCATGGTCTAAACTACGTTTGTTCTAGCGAAAAAACGAATAAAAACTCACCGTTTATATGAGAACATTTTATGAGAGTCATACGGGATGCATACTACAATAAATGATACCTTGTAAAGTTCTAATAAATACGATCAACTTTTACTACTTTTGTTTGCTATCTAACAGTGTAAATGTGTATGTTTACCTAGATATACCATTAATAATGTAAGTTTTTATGTTTACAAGCAAATTACAAGTTACAACGCTCGGATTCGCGGACTTACCCCCTTATTCATAATGAAGTTATCAAACGTTGATTAGCTAAAATTCCGAAGTCTTTATCTGACACGTGACATTTGGTGATCGAAAGAGTGAGACGGGACACATTACACTGATTTAGTTAAAAATCGATTATGAATAAGGGGGTTACTCTGTAACGCGGTATAACTTTACTCATACACCAATACCGCATACAATGTTCCTTTGCTCAGAAAAAGTAAAGGACGGAGACCGAATATTTACATTTCATCCGGCGATTATGCAAATATCAGTTGCAAGAGTTAGTTGGAATCGTATTTGCATACGAGATTCTGTAGGACACCAGCATTGAGATGTTCTACTCACACTGTTTTAATTTTAACACAAATTCGATAAATAAATATCCTGAAGTAGACGTTCTTAATCGATCGGCAAGTTAGGCTACCACCGTCGTGGTCGGTACCTGGATGGGTGACCGCCTAGTGGAATTTCAAATCGAGCGTTTCCGTTGGTCCCGGTTATCACTTAATTGTGATAGTCGTTAAGCTAGTTCGAAGACTTCTAGGCGGCTTGAAATCTCCAACAGTAGGTTGACCACTAGCCTAACTCCACCGATCCGCAATGGGCACGCGTGGTGGAGTATCTGCCCATCCCATTGCCCTCATTTGTGAAAGGAGGCCTGTGCTCAGCAGTGGGACATTATAGACTGATGATAATGATGATGATGAGACTTCACGAGAGCTTGTATACATAATAACATATACTCTTTTTGGTTTGGAAATTACACCCAGACTCAGGACATGCAGACATGTTCATGCACACAAATGCATGTCCTAGGTGGGAATCGAACCCACGACCTACGACGTGATAGGTGGAATCACACCAACAGGCCCGTCAACATAAGAAACAACGTTAAGTAGTTAAATATCTATACTATTCCTTTATCTACTTGCTATTAGTATTATTTGCGAAAGTAAGTTTGTCAGTATGTCTGTTACCTCTTCTCTACATAGTATAAACTATAATTCAAAGTCGCTTTTCGCGTCTGTCTGTCGGTATTTCCGCTAACTCCTCCTAGACCACGCAACGGATTTTGATGCGGTTTTCACCATCAGTTAGATATTTTCTTGTGGATAGTTGATATATATAATAGATACATGTTATATATACAAAATATATAAAAAATCAATGTTTTGTAAACACATAGACTTATATATTACTCTAAGAATCATATTAATATTAAACTCATACATTTTAAGTTTGTGTATTGGCGAGATTAAGCTCGGCACATGATCAGATCAAATCTTAGATTAACTTATAAGATAGCTACTCAAAACTTTAAATCCATCTGAATCGCCTGGTTAAGTCGCGGCTGATAGTAAACAAAGCAATCTTCAAACACTCGCAAAAACTGCCTTTACTATCCAAACTTCTCATAGTTTGTCAATAAATCGTGTAGTCGAAAGACTAACAGATAGGTCGCTCTTACAAACTATACAGACGTCGGATCGGCATGGCGTCGGTAATTCAACATTTTTATTGTACTTTGGCTTAACGCCGAAGGTTCTAGAACACTTAAGCTGCGAGTTATAGCTTTCCATGATATATGGTGGTGCCTCACCCTTTCCTTTAGTTTAAAAGTTTTGAATCATACCATGTTACAATGTCTGTATATGATGATTCAATTACGATTGATATTTGTTCATATAACCGTGTACACAGATTTCAGAATAAGGACCGTGTACTACCAATTCTTCAAAACTACTCCTTAGGTTAAAATTATTAAAATTTGGCTAGGGGCAACAAGACTTCAAGCCTAATTTTTCTGTAAATGTTTTTTTTTTTACTGAAAAGCTAATGGGCATCGTAAAATTAGCTTAGTTGACTTATTAGTAGTAAGGTTACATACCCGTGTAGGGATTAAGTATGTAAAAATAGAAATATTCCCGTTAGAGCACCAAGGTTTAGAGCACCCATCAATATTATAGCTGGGTGCTCAAAAGAGAACAAAATTAAATTCGCTGCTCCAAAGGTGCATTGGGGCAACAGGAATACATAAAAAAAAAACGTTTCTTTACGTGAGATATGAGATTATTCTTCAAGACCAATTTAATTAAGCTCCTAGTTATATTATTCCTATGAATATTAATACGTATTTGCATAAAAAAACCTACGTCCCTAATTCCCTTTACATTATCCCACTAATATTAACAATGCGAAAGCTTGTGTTGATAATAGTTTTAGTGTTTATTTACGAAAGGTTTTTGTGTGTTTTTTAACATCTAACTTTGTGACGGCTGAATGAATTTTTCATCCAGGTAGGACCATACATTTGGCTCATTATTATTTGCTTACCCTTATCTTATTGAAGCACTCGTGGTGTAGCATGATTAGCCGTTCTTAATCGATCGGAAAAGTTAAGCTACGTCTGTCGTGGTCGGTACCTGGATGCGTGACCGCATAGTTGTATTTTAAATCGAGCGTTTCCGTTCTTCGGAAGGCACGTAAAGCCGTTGGTCGCGGTTATCACTTAATTGTGATAGTCGTTAAGCTAATTGGATGCCTCCTAGGCGGCTTGAAAAATCCCAACAGTAGGTTGACCACTAGCCTACCTCCATGGTGGAGTATCGCCCAGTCCCTTTCACCCTCATTTGTGAAAGGAGGCCTGTGCTCAAGAGTGGGACATTATAGGCCGATGATGATGATGTTATTGAAAAAAAAAAAAAACTTTGCAAAAGGGGCTGAAATGGGGGACAGTTTCAAAGTAGGGCAAGTTTTAATGGGGTTTCAATGAAAGGACTTTATGTGTACATTCTACAGCAGGTTTTTATTTTATTCTATGGTTTGGTTAATGTTTTTGATAAGTCAAAACCTATTATGAAAAATTACAATAAATATAACCAATCTCCGAAGCTCACAAAGACAAAAATCCGAAATAATTACAGTAGATATAAGCATTGATGTTATTACTACAGGAAAAATAGAACGATTTTACATGCTAACCCAGTTTTTTCGAATTCGTCAGAATTCCTTCACAAATAAATTTAGTTATGCGATCCGGTTTTTTCTACAGTTTTGGCACAAACCAAGAAATTATACGTTAAAAATATAACAATGACATCAATTGTTATAATAGGACGCGCGTCCCTCGCGAGAACCGTCGGGGCAGTTACCGTATAGTCTATGGACGCTAGCAACACCAGGGGTATCACTCGCGCGTTGCCGACCCTGAAGCAATCTCTTCACACCTTTTTTCTAGAACCCCATGCTGTACTCCATGTTACCATGCTTCTTGCCGGATCTTCTCAGTTGAAGGCTGACTTCAGTAGGACTAGTAGTAGTGACTTCAGGACCTTCAGTGCCTGCTAGGGCCCAAATTGAATAAGGCTTTGACTTGGGTCCTCATAAAAGTATTATTACGCGCTTTAGTCTACTTCTCGCTTAGGAATCAAACTACCTGGGTCTCTACCGCGTAAAATTTAATAAATTAATGATGTTGATTGAAAACAATGATACAATGGTGCCGATTCTGTTGTAAATCGCACTAAACTAATTTTGGTCACATCACATCTCTTTCTTACGAACATTATTGAAAAAGGATAGAATATTTTAAGTGTAATAAATTAATCTTTGCCGTCATATTTTGCGTGTATTTAGGCGTAACCGCAATAGATGGCGACTTTTATATTGAAAACAAGCATTGTACTAATTTGACAGGACTAAACAGGACAGGACATAGTGAGATTAAAATTAGTTTAGTTGTAAACAACAGAATCAGGGCCAATATTAATTCATTGTACTAATACCAATCATTGCTATGATTAAAATAGTAGGCGTTCATGAGATAAACTAGGGCATACTATGTTCGTTACTGAAGGATCCGTATCATGAGGATCCGAACGGAACTCAGCTATGGCGTCTGCGTCTCTTCGCCCGACCGTCTAACTGCCTATCTGACTGTCTGTTGTAACTTCGAAACCAAGTTAGTTTGAATATTGAAATTATATGAACCATAAGATTGTATTAAAAATAAACGATGGTGGATGGGGAGTCTGTGCCAACGTGTACCAATTAGAATAAAATTTATAATTATATTTGTTACTTTCACTCCTTTCACTCACAATAAACTTTATTTTCAATATCTAAAAAACTAGGTCGTTGAAAAATTATACCCAGATTTAATATTGGCCAAAAAGCTGCTACGTAGAATTTCCATATTTCAATACATGGTCACCATTCACATTTTAATCAAACCTTTACGAGACCCTACCTTGGCTTTCCAAGTACTTGTTGCAATTACCAAGTTGATTTACTTACTTATGAAATAACGTGTGCCTATAAGAGTTTAATCAAATAGGCGCCGAGGTGTGTACTCACGATCCCGAGGGATATATTGTTTACCGGGGATAAAAAGTATCCTATTTGTTAATCTAGAACATATTCTATTTGTGTGCCAAATTTCATCCAAATCTATTCAGTAGTTTTTGATTGAAAGAGTAACAAACCGCCTCGGCTTCGCACGGGTGCAATGTCGTAATGTGGAGCGATTTGCGCGCCCGTGCCTGCCGCCCGGTCACATCACTATCGCTTATACTGTTTCTTGCTCATTTTAAATCTGTGATATCTTTTAAAATATTATTGATAATGATTTACTCTACAGATCTAATTTCATCTAAATTGAATGCCCGTCGTAACTAACTTATTTAATTCGATAAAGATTAATGGGTCAAAAATTAAATGAAGCGCTCGTAGTTTTTTTATGTTCTGTATAAGAAATTATCTAACTGATGGTGAAAACAGCATCAAAAGCCGTTGGGTGGTATAGGAGTTAGCGGATAAACAGACAGACGGACAGGCAGACACGGAAAGCGACTTAATTTTAAACTATGAGATAGTAGGAAGTAGGATGATTTACCAGACATTCCACGGCATAACGCTACATCTGGCTACCCTGTATAACCGTAATATACAACACTGTCTACAAGACATAAGCCAGTGACCCTTATAATTTGAGGTCAAAACAAGGGTGGGTATCCACTAACAAACATTGTTGGAATTTTCCCTTAAGTACGTTGGGAGCTTTGCGTAATTTGAATTTAACTCTCGCCGGCGCCCTCTAGTTAAATTAGCGCCAAATACCTATGTTTGTTAGCTAAGTTTATAGAGTTACTTCAGTATCATCGTACTTTTATCTGTGTAGTTGCCCTTAATTAAACGTGAACTTTTTACTAATATTGGGAACAACGGTCAAGGGAGGTAGAGCGTAGCGTTTATTCGCTCAGAGCAGTTTGACTAGGGAAGTACCTTACAGAATACCGCAAATAACTTTATGTTGTGTTCCTGCGCATGAGTAATGTAGCCAGAGCTCAATGGCAAAGAGGATTGAAGGGAACAGAGACAAAATTCTAATGGAGCGTCCATGCTACGCGAATCGAGCACGAGCCGAGCCACGAACGAACCTCCAACAAGCCTACAACGAGCACGATGCGAATCCCTTTGTAGGTACGTGAAAAAACTGACAATCGCGCTCGTTCGAGGCTCGCAAGCCCGTCCACGCTACGCGAATCGTGCTCGCAGAGTGCTCGTTCGTGGCTCGGCTCGTGCTCGGTTCGCCAAGCATGGACGCACCATAAAGAGCGTTCAAAATTTATATGTATTTCGGTAGGGTTAGCACAGGAGAATAAAATTAAATAAATAAAAATACCTATTTACTCATCAGCTTTTTCGTGATTATAGAATATTTCTATTTACATTTTACATTATTACAGATTATTACGACAGGTTAATAAAATGCAAATCTAGTTTTGACGCTGACCATACCTGGGTGACTAATATTAGCACGCAAACTCAGAAGATCGCGTTGTCCCAGAGATCTGATGAGATCTAGCTAGATCACTTTTGCACCCTGAAAAACCCCCATATAAAACATCGAAATCGTTAAAGCCGTTTTCGTGATCTCAAAACACAAATTTTGCTCGATAGGATAGGCAGGTAGGTAAACCTACGTATTTAAAATCTTCTTTGTTTTGTAACGAAGTAGGTACGTAACGAAAATATTTGCAAACACCCCTCGAGAGAAAATTGGCTAATTCTAGCCTTAGTCCGCGTCCCTCAGAAATATTTGTTCGAAATTACCCCTACAAATTACACTGTCCAACTCTACTCAGATACGTAACTGAAAGTACAACTTTTATTCCACAGTTTCAACCCGTAATTTAGTTGATGTGCTCAAAGTTGTTTTGATGAAAATTTAAACAAAAAAAAAACCGGCCAAGTGCGAGTCAGACTCACGCACCGAGGGTTCCGTACAAACCTGTAGGTATATAAGTAAATGGTAGTATAGACCTGAGTATTTGATATTAATTTCAATTTATGACCTATTAAAAAAAAACTACTTATTAGATCTCGTTCAAACCAATTTTCAGTGGAAGTTTGCACCGTAATGTACATCATATATTTTTTATAGATTTATCATTCTCTTATTTTAGAAGTTACAGGGGGGGGGACACACATTTTACCACTTTGGAAGTGTCTCTCGCGCAAACTATTCAGTTTAGAAAAAAATGATATTAGAAACCTCAATATCATTTTTGAAGACCTATCCATAGACACCCCACACTTATGGGTTTGATGAAAAAAAAAAATTTGAGTTTCAGTTCTAAGTATGGGGAACCCCCAAAATTTATTGTTTTTTTTCTATTTTTGTGTAAAAATCTTAATGCGGTTCACAGAATACATCTACTTACCAAGTTTCAACATTATAGTTCTTATAGTTTCGGAAATAAATGGCTGTGACATACACGGACAGACAGACAGACATGACGAATCTATAAGGGTTCCGTTTTTTGCCATTTGGCTACGGAACCCTAAAAAAGAACATTGGTACTTTTCGTTTATGGACAGATTTGATTCAAACGTTAATCACGTGTTTTATTTATATGTACACGGCAATGTATCACGCAAAGTTGTTTTTTTTCCATCGATATGCTTGTGTAAGTAGCTGCCCGGCGCGAAGATGGGTGAAATCGGTAAAGTCGTTTTCAAGTTATGGCGTGACCAGGGAATTAGGGATTCATTTTTATAAATGGAATTTTTATTTTCTTCAAAATTCAGCTCGGGGTTCCTTTCAGCGTTTTTCTCTAAGACCTGTAATTCAGTTGCTCTCACTGGCTGGAAACAAAAACACACACCACATGCTCAATTACAACGAAAAGAAGATACTGACAAGAAAAGTTGTTGCCCGCGACATAATGACGAGACAGCACTCCTTATAACATTGCCCCACCCATAGATCAGTGGCCTCACCGCCTTAAATTCTGCGGAGAGAATGAGTAACTTTTTATCCCCGGATCGAGGTTAAAACTTTGGCTCCTTACTGCATAGTGCATACTAGCTACAAGTATCTGAGTTAGAAATATTTTCACGCATTGCGCATTGTACGAAGCAGAGTTCATAACGCAGGCAGGCTTCGCGGTTGGCGCATAGCATACACGCTTAATTGCTCCTCTTCTCTACGATAAAGCACGCTCGCTTCAGAAGACGTTGTTAGGTACTCAATGTTTGGAGCTTTACTTATTCAATATTACGCGAGAGAGAAATAGTCGACTATTTGAAATTACAGCTGTACCTATCAGTTTTTGTGAAATTAAAATTATTAGCTTGAATATTTAAAATAAACTATAGCCATTATCTTAAACAAAACTCTTCAACCGACTATTTGAAACTTCTGTATAACATAATTTTATTTTTAAAAGGATCTCCACAAATTTTCATTCAATTAGCATCACAAAAAACTTAAACCGACTTCAAAGTACACTAAGAAGTAATCAAATCCTGATCTGGTGACAATGGGACCAAACGGGAAGTATACCCTTCTAGACAAAAAAAGAATTTTCCGATTCGGTTAATAAATGACGGAGTTATGAGGTAACAAACATAAAAAATAAAAATAAAAAAAACAGCCGAATTGAGAACCTCCTCCTTTTTTTGAAGTCGGTTAAAAACAATCAAAAACTAAATAACCATTTTCAAAGTTTTTGTGAGCCGTAGCAGCAAAATGTAACGTAACAATGCGTCTGTTTTAATGCCTTCTTGCGCCACTCTTGAATAACCTTCTACGTGGAGCATTGCCGCAACAGGCAAGATAACGGCGTGCGCCAGAATTAATTAGCCAACTAAAAACTTGGCCAGTTTTGCACTAAACCATCCAACTACAACATTGCGTAGTGTGGTCTGAGAATAATCCAGATTCGTAAAATACGCCATTCTTGTCTAATATTATATCAGGGCGTAAAAACTTTACAAATAAAGTTAAATTTTAGGGTCGGCAACGCGCGAGTGATACCCCTGGTGTTGCAAGCGTCCATAGGTAACTGCTTACCATCAGGCGGGTCGTATGCTTGTTTGCCACATTAGTAGTATAAAAAAAAGTTTAAAATAATAGGCTGTTTTACAAAAAAAACTATTTTCATCATAATTCGTACAAAAAGCTATATTTTATAATATACTAGCTGCCCGGCGCGACTTCGTTCGCGTGGTGCTACCCTACCCTATGGTGCTACCCCACCCTACCCTACCCTACACCACCCTAACCTAACCTACACCACCTTACCCTACTCTACCCTACCCTACCCTACCCTACCCTACCCTACACTACCCTACCCTAACCTACACCACCCTACCCTACGCTTTTGACAGCACATTCCCTTTCTGAAAAAAGTTTAAATTTGACAACAAAATCCCCATTAACAAAATGATCCGCCATTTAATGAATTCATTTTTTACAAAAAATGTGATAAATGAAGAACCGCTCTACCGATTTTGTGCAAACTTCACATAAACCATCTACTAAATAGTCCGAAGAAAGCCTAAACATTTGGTTCGGATAGTTGAGCCCGTTCTTGAGTTATAAAATTACAACGAAAAGTGGCATTGTTTTTTTATATATAGATGCAAGTAATAATGTTGTCTTGAAAATATTTTTCAATTTTAACATCTCATTAGCTTATACTAACGTGTTCACGCAGATAATAATGTTCTGTTAAAAGTTACTTGTTTCATAGCTTGTAAGTAAATAAAGTAAGAGTTCAGTATCTTCGATCACATTACACGATGAAGTAGAATTACTTTAAGATAGAGTAAGCATGCATTTTATAACTCTAATTAATTTTACCTTACAGCACGGAATCAAATCGGAATGATTTGATTCTGTGCTCTGTGTCACACATCATAGATCCTTATCCATCCTAAGGCTGCTTTTCCAACAGAGATGTGCTATTTGTGTGCTATGCATCTATGCTGCGAGGATGTAATAGCTAAGTTGTGAAACTATGTGACCGTTTCCACTGATACTAAGCTATGTGGCGGTGCGAGTAAGATGTGCTATGAAGATGCGCCGCCGCAAAGTAGCTGCGCGAGGAAGATGCGCAGCTCACTGTAGGTACTCTGCTCTGCAAATAGCTACACCACTCGCGACCATCCATAGCACGCGTCCATAGCACGCATCCATAGCACTCATCCATAGCACATATCCATAGCACGCATCCATAGCACGCATCCTTCCATATAAAAAACATATCTTAGTTGATATGTTTTCCTGCAATGCTATGGACCGGAGATTTGAGTAATACCCAAGGTAAAAATGTGTGTTCAGAATTTCTCTGACTTCGTCATGGCAAATATTTTTACCAAAAATAAAGCGGGCAAGTACGTGTCTGAGTACCATAAGGGTTCCTTGAAGAACCCCATGCTGTATTCTATTGGGAAAACCACGGTGGGGAGCTCATTCCACAGACCGAGCGTCCGCGGAAGGAAACTCCTTTTAGCTCGCGCAGTTCGAAACAATTCTAGTTTCAATGTGTGAGGATGGACTCCTCGTCGATGGCGAGAGTTGCGATGGGGAAAGGTAGCAGTGGGCATCATGTCGAACAATTCTTTAGAACGCTCTTCGTTGTACAAGCGGTAGAACATACATAAGGAGGCAAAGTCTTTCCTCAGACAGAGGGGCGCTCTAAACAGCTTGTCAGCTCGGGATTGTTGTTTTTGTGATATCACCATAACAAGCATCAAACACGGCATCCTTTTTCTACATAATTTCGTAGAAAAGCTAACTAAAAAGACTACCTAAATCCAACTCTATAGAGGTAATTCGTAGATTCAATCTCGAATGTATTACACGGCAGAACCGCAAACAATCTGTATATTAACTAACAAACTTATTTGGGGTCCCAACGAACTTTGCAAAACTCGCTAAACGATTTGCCAAGTTGAGCGTTCGGACCTTGCGCCGCTATATAGCCGCCATCTTGCCTAAAAAACAACTCACACTTTATGCCCAAGTGGAGCTTTATCCCCCGTAAAGATTTAGAAATCTTTCTAAGTTGGAGATTTGGGTTTCAATATATTGTGTTGTTAGGTAACTTTGAAGTAAGTTAGGGATGAGTTTGAATATTTTATTTTATTGAGTAAAATAAGGTGTTCATAAATGAATCAGTACCTAATTTTTGCCTGTGCAAGGGCATTTTTTATACCAGTAAGGGGGCAAACAAGGTAAGTGGTCCGTAGCCTAAAATACGCTTGCAGCTAGGGATATCAGGGCCAGTAGACAAGATGGTTATCGAAAATCGTCATCGTTAGTAAACGATCAACATTTGTATGGGATTGACATAAAAGAAATCACGTGATATTTCGATTTGAAATGTCAAGCCCATTCGAAGGTTGATCGTTTAGTAACGATGACGATTGTCGATAACCATCTTGTCTAGGGAGGCAGTGCACGTTGTCGACTCAGCTAACATCTCTGGGCCAGTAGACAAGATGGTTATCGACAATCGTCATCGTTACTAAACGATCAACCTTTGTATGGGATTGACATTTCAAATACTAATATCATTTTTCTACTATACTAACATCAGATTTTAGCTGAGTCGACAACGCGCACTGCCTCCCTAGACCTCTCTAGATCAACTTTTGAAATAAGAGATTGTTAAAAATCACATGACATTAGTATTTGAAATGTTGATCGTTTACTGTCGATAACGATTGTCGATAGCCATCTTGTGTACATAGCAATAATAGCTCGATATTTGTGTTACGTGTTACGTGACTTAACAGAACCTACCTACCAAAAAACAAACTTTAAAAATTTCATAGTTCTTGGTTGATTTTGTATTTTACTGTAGGTCGTCATAGTATAACCATGTTACATTTGAAGCGAAGCGCAATTACTGCGTTGCGAACTAGGATTGTTCAGCAGAACTTCACCGCTACCAACGCTAATCCTGATATACAGCCACTATGAACCGTAGATTAAAATTGTAAACGCAATCCTTGTGCTCATACACACAATAATAGGAAAAATGTATTTATTTTATCCATCTATTTGTGCTATTCATCATAAATATTATGATCATTGTTCGAATTTTACGAGGTTTTTTGTCATTACTACCTATGTAGTTAACATTAGACAGTAATTCTTTAAAAAAACCTTCTACACATAATCTATGTTATAAATCACACACTATGCTAAAAAGGTGTACAGAGTTTCCTTATATAGATTTTCAAAAAAAAATTTAGCGTTTTTTTCTCACAATTCTTTTAAGTGTAATGCAATTTTGACAACTTAAAATTATAAATAAATATAAATATACTGGGACATTTCTCACACACGGTCATCTGATTAAAAACTAAGCAGAGCTTGTACTATCGAAACCAGATAACTGATATAATACATAATTATACTACTTTTTTTGTTTGTAAATACATACTTAATATACATAATGACACCCAGACTCAGGATATACAGACATGTTCATGCACACAAATGCATGTACTGTGTGGGAATCGAACCCACGACCTGCGGCGGATAGTCTGGCCCGTCAATAAATTTACCAAGAATTTACTTAACCGAAAGAAAACTTATTGAAATAGTTCGTTGATATACAGTTCAAAATTTACATTCCGCAAAGTATGACCAAAACAATCACCTAAGTGGTATAAAAAAAAAAAAAAAAAAAAACACATATCATAGTATGTTGATCAGTGTCGCGTATATTGGCACACGATTTTTTTTATCGCATTGTTCATTTGATACTGGCACGCGAGGAATCAAATAAAAATGCATGCTGTTAAATACTGGGGGCCTACCACAAGCTTATTTGTCTTTTGTCCCTCTTTGACATCCGGCGTCAAAACAGGACAAAAGACAAATAAGGTTATTTAACCTTGTTTTAAGAGCTTTGTCATCGTTAGTAAGCGATCAACCTTTGTATGGGATTGACTCTCTGGAATCTCTTATATATAAGAGATTGTTAACAATCACGTGATTTTTCGATTTGAAATGTCAATCCCATACAAAGGTTTATCGTTTACTAACGATAACTTTTGTCGACAACCATCTTGTCTAGGGGGGCTGGGGCAGTAGACAAGATGGTTATCGACAATAGTTATCGTTATCAAATATCAAAAAGGGCGTGAAGAGATTTCTTCAGGGTCGGCAGCGCGCGAGTGATACCCCTGGTGTTGCAAGCGTCCATAGGCTACGGTAACTGCTTACCATCAGGCGGGCCGTATGCTTGTTTGCCACCTTAGTGGTATAGAAAAAAAAAAATGTTTTGGTTCGCTTTGATCCAAACTGTTTTACAACTATTTAAAATATTTCTGGCTATTATTAACTAAATCCAATTACCAACTTGACAGTACTCCTTGGATGAACTTCTTATCTCACAAACTTTCGTGTTTTTATTAAAAGCAGGAATTTCAGAATTAAGATAGATTTCAAAATTTTCGCAATTTTAGTTAATTGCTTCGATCAAAATTTACATAGTGGTTAAATTTTGTTTCAACATTTGTTATTTTATTAACATTAACAAAGTTTTGTTTTCTAATAGACTGTTTCTACAAACATACCCATTTAGGGTTGCTGTACCCAATTAGGTATAACTTAACTTCTAATTTTATTAAAGCGATCATTAAACTATTATGATTTTACATTAGGCACTGTAAACTAGGATGATAGCTTCTATATTAATTTTAAAAGGGTAGTTACTGAATATGGCACACCGAAATACTCAGTGAGTGACTGACTAATCTTGAAGACGGCGACTTGGAAATACAAAGGATCATGGCGAGATTTGTACAAAAAAATAAAGATTTTTAGAGACGTTACAATAAATAAAATAAATAAATATCCTGGGACATTCCTCACACACGGTCATGAAGTTATAATTGATCCTTGGTGCCTAAGGAATAACTTGAGCCATTTAAAATCTTTTCAGAACCCCGGGATAAAAATGCGAATTTCTATGGCATGCCGGCGAATCGCGACTATTCGCGACCAAAACCGTTATGTTGTTGTTCTGTTTTGCGGGGTTTATAAAATATTTCATGTTTAATAAATGTTGCTGGTAATGTTATCTCAACATTGGAAGTGATTCAAAACCCTCTAAAATGTTAAATTTTTTTGTACAATCAATGTATGGATCTCGCCATGATTCTTTGAGTTACTAGCTTTTCAGAACGAGCAGCATGATCATTTTTGTACGAATAATTTTCTATTTGAGTATACTTTACAGCTCATATTATGGTGCCTCCATGCTACGCGAACCGAGCACGAGCCGAGCCTCGAACGAACTGTTCGTTGCTCGCGATTTGAAGCGTGGACGTACCTACTTTAACGAGCCTACAACGAGCGCGATGCGATGCGAATGCTCGTTCGAGGCTCGCAAGCCCGTCCACGATACGCGAATCGTACTCGCAGTGTGCTCGTTCGTGACTCGGCTCGTGCTTGGTTCGCCAAGCATGGACGCACCATAAATTCACACACACAAAAAGGACGTACAAAAAACATGAAAATAAGCTTATGAAAAAAGAACTAATTATTGATGTACATTTCTATTTTAATCCTTTATTACAATTGCATTTTGAACCGACTTCAAAAAAAGGAGGAGGTTCTCAATTCGGTCAAAAAAAATATTTTTTTAACTGGAAGGGTACACTTCCCGTTTGGTCCCATTGTCATCATTGTCATGTCAGGATTTGATTACTTCTTAGTGTACTTTGAAGTCGGTTTAAGTTTTTGTAATCTCCAAGTCCAATTATTTTTTATAAAAAGTGTTATTGATAAAAACCGGCCAAGTGCGAGTCGGACTCACAAACGACGGGTGCTGTAACGTTTCTTGTATGGGGGCCCCCTTTATGTTAAATTTTTAGTATTTGTAGTCATAGCAGCAATAGTTCTACTGTCTACATTACGGTTCATGAAATACAGCCCACTGACAGACGGACGGACGGATAGCGGAGGCTTATCGCGTTGGCAACCTTTGAGTCGTAAGTCGTAAGTTAACCCTAAAAAGTACCTGAGTAAATAAATGAAACTGGTTTTATTGCGACTAAAAAACTTAAAAATGTGAATATCATTTAAATCAGTTTTTAGATAATTACTGTGTACTCAGTTACTAATAAATTTCCAATGAAAGAATCACAAAAACTGGTTGTGTCATTTCTTTAAAAATGTTTTATATTTTATTATCAGACGATTTAAAAAAGAAGAAAGAATTGTATTCATTATTTACCTGCCGTGTTCCTAACTCACTTGGGGTAGGCGCAATGTGACAGTTTCTTCGAAAGAAAGCTGTAATAAGTTAAAGTGTTAATAATTTATTAAAAGGCTTCAATTACCCACAAAATTATCTAGGTAGGGTTAACTTCAAATAATACTATATGAAAGTCTCACAAAAGGCGGAAAGTCAAAATTTAATCTGTATTCTGAAACACTAGGGAGGCGGGTAGAGCGGAGGATACCAAATTTAAACTGTCCAATGCATTTGCATAGACACCAGCTGTCGCAGGACATTTCCATTTCGATTCTACGTTGTCTAGGTATGTGTATGGCGGTTGGGACTTGGCACTCGATAAAATGTTTTTATAGTTTAGTTCTTTTACTTTGCGAGTTGTCACATAATTGCGGGACATTGAAGAAGATTATAATTTTAGTTATCGCCCGCATATTTTTTAGGTTTGTTGGTACTACTTTGTAGGCTAAAATCCAGTTTTCCCAATGGAGTACAGCATGGGGTTCTTCAAAAAGGGTGTGAAGAGATTTCTGTAGGGTCGGCAACGCGCGCGTGAGAACCCTGGTGTTGCAAGCGTCCATAGGCTTCGGTAACTTCGGTCGCTTACCACCAGGTGGGCCGTAATCTTGTTTGCCACCTTAGTGGTAAGTATATAAAAAAAAACTATTCATACAGGGTTCCGTCCGTACTAAAAGAGCGCCAACTACAATGCGGTCGCCGGGATAATGCGTTTCTGACACCTGTTAATATTGGGCTATTCTCGGAAACGGCTAATCCTATTGCGATGGATCTTTCACAGGAAGGTTCAGTATTTACTTAGGCATAGCTTTGTGAAAGTCCCATCATAATCAGATTAGTCATTTCCGTGATTTCGCCAATATTACTCGCACTGTAGAATCACCTTTAGGTGCAAAACAGACGACGGATTTTCGCATTTTCTATAACAAATACAAAAAATCTCAAAAGTCCTTTAACTAAATCTTCAATGAAAGTTATTTTGTCGATTTATGTTTGTGCTCTATCTAAAACAGTATCCTAATACACGCAAGTAGTTACCTATTAAAATTGTTCCGATTTTACTGCATATTACTATAATATTTAATATATCGGTATATTATATTATCACTCTAAGTCCAATGCCATATCTGAATAAACTACGAACAAGAAGATCTGTATAAACTACGTTTACTCACAAAACATCTCTATACATATAAAATACTTTGTCCTGAATGACTTACTGATGGATCAACGCGCAGCCTAAACCGCTGATATTAGAGTTCATACTGCATAATAAAATATATAATTTTCTATCAATCTAAGCTAAGTGTGTATAATAATGGATTATTCTGAAAAAGCATCGATATCATTAAAGGACAAAGGACTGTTACACCATTTCCTTGCAAACTTTACGTCCGCTTTTTATTTAGAAAACAGGACATAATATAAAATATCATTACATCAAATAAAAATCGAAATACAATGAAAACCAAATGTAAATAGACTGCAAATGGACGCTTTAGATGTTTTTATTGCAAATTGGCAAACAAAAGTTGGGATTACGACCATTTAGGCAAACTTATCCCATTTCCTTTAACCGAATACTTCTGATTTCTGAAGTTAAATTTGATAATAATCACTTTGGGTCCACCCAGTCGGGTAACTTGAGTTTTTTTCGTTTTATCTGTTAGATTGAATTAAAATTTGCGTAGTAATTTTTGGTATTCGTCCAACCGTTACAAATTAAGTGTAGTGAAGTTAATTATTATGAAGCTAATTTTCTATTCCCATTTATTATATTTCTTCTAGAGTAGGGCTATTTTTCTCTATGAGCAAGAGTTTTTGTTTGAGCAGGTGATGCGAATTTTGAGGGTACGATTTTATAAAATTTACGAAAAACTTGGACAATGAAAAAAGGGTGGGGACGCGTGTGAATGCGTTACAATTGATTGATGCGACAAATACGATAAGATAGAAGTTGAACTGCCAGAATATAATAGAATAGAAAGACATTTATTCGACAGCTAATAAAACACATACACAAAGACATTAAAAATACGCGTAACCAGTTATGGTTTCATTAGAGTTAGACAGTAGACGAAATTAGGGCTTTCCTAATAGGTCACTTTTGACAGCGTTGACATTCATGTGTAAAAAAGAGACAAACATAGTGCGGCAAAAAGAGACAATCTCTTGTCAAATATGACTTCTTAGCTTGGCCTCCCAATAGTAATAGTTGTACTGTACGTAGTATTTATATACTCTGAGGGAATAGTAATTAAAAGAAATTGCATTTTTGCAATTGTTAAACCTTCAAAAATAAATTGCAATTTTATTTGATTGGAAATTTTTGATAGAAGAGAATACCTTCCAAATGAAAATCCTGTATTGGATTCTGTCATCCGTAACCTCAGATTTCGTTAAATTAATATCAAGTGTGACTGAATGTTTTGGAGCGATTTCATTTAATCTCAAAGAGCACGAAAAAAACTATTTTATGAACAACTACAGGGTGAAATCGAAAACATTTGACAAATTTTAAGGAAGGGTTCTATTCATCATCATCATCATCATCAGCCTACAATGTCCCACTGCTGAGCACAGGCCTCCTTTCACAAATGAGGGTGAAAGGGACTGGGCGATACTCCATCACGCGTGCCCACTGCGGATTGGAGGTAGGCTTATGGTCAACCTACTGTTGGAATTTTTCAAGCCGCCTAGGAGGCATCCAACTAGCTTAACGACTATCACAATTAAGTGATAACCGGGACCAACGGCTTTACGTGCCTTCCGAAGCACGGAAAACGCTCGATTTAAAATACCACTAGGCGGTCACCCATCCAGGTACCGACCACGACGTAGCTTAACTTTGCCGATCGATTAGGAACGGCTAACCATGCTACACCACGAGCGCTTCTTTTACCTTTGATATATATGATTTTTTTGAGGTTTTAAACAAAATCCGAAAAATCAAAAAAAAAAAAAAACTCCTTAGCCGTTCTTGGAAATGCAAGCTTCATACACCGGTCTAATAACATATCATATTAATAATCCCATAGCACTTTTGTTTAAACATGGTGTCAAGCCGCGTGAATCCCGCACCGCGCACCAACAAAACGAGTGTTTTTTTTATACATAATGACATTGAGACTTTTCATCTATATATATAAAATGCTTTGTCCTGAATGACTGACTGACAATCAACGCACAGCCTAAACCGCTGATCGTAGGG
Organism: Achlya flavicornis; assembly: GCA_947623365.1. NCBI lineage: Eukaryota > Metazoa > Arthropoda > Insecta > Lepidoptera > Drepanidae > Achlya > Achlya flavicornis. Next base: position 6,049,284 of record OX392491.1, on the reverse strand, counting down.
ACCTGAAACTTGGAGGGTGTGTTCTTTGTATGACGTAGGCATCAGATAAGAAAGGATTTTCCGAAATGCTACCCCTAAGGGGGTGAAAAACGGGGGCAAAGTTTGTATGGGCCAACGTGATTCCTTGGTCCGATCTACTTCAAATTTTGCATAAACGTTCTTTAATATAATTGATGGAAGTGGTGTTTCATATTTTATTGAAACTCATCGCCAAACGGGATTAAAAAGGGGTAGAAAATTATTTTAGGGGTGATTTGCATTGAAGTTGATATCAATACTCCTTAGTAGTTTTGATTTAAATTTCATTTTTTATTTTGACACAAGTTTGAAATCTCAATCAGATTTTCACAGATTACAGAATAAGGCAGATGGAGCGAACGGAACACGGGAGTGAGGCCAAAAAAGCAAATGCAAATTGAAAAACAAATACCTGGGAGGCGATTACGTAACTAAATTTCAATCATTTTCGAATTGAAATCGGTTCAATAAAGCGGTTTTCTGATATCTTTTTTACGTTCTGATAACCGCAAATACAAACAGTGGTTCATTAGAAACGGAACCATTTCCGATTTTGTAATATTTCTACCGATTCAGAGGTTATTTCAATCGGAATTTCATTGCAATAAAGTTACGTAATCCACGTACTGGTATTCGCTTTGGAATTTGTATTTGCTTTGTTTAAAAATCTTTATTTAACAAAAACACTTTCTTTTTAATAAATTAGCACTCAGCAGCTCTTAAACATAGCAAATACAAATTCAAGAGCGAATACCAAGTATATGTTTTTCAATTTGTACCTAATGGCTTTTTTTGGCCTCACTCCCGTGTTTCGCGCGCTCTATCTGCCTTTTTTTCTGGAAACTGAAATGCTCTTTAAAATTGGAATGTCAAACATTAAAGAACATTTAAACGGATTAGGATTCGAAATTTGTTTGGAAGTTCATTTTCTCGGACTTTTTGGCGGGAACTTGCAGAGTGACGTTGCGTTTTTATTTTCATAAATTCGTGTATTTTGAGTTTTGGACGGTGACTGACTGCATGAGGACTATGTGAAAGTGATTTATTGTGACTAGAACTTATATAATATAACTGGAAATTGGCAAAATACAAACCCCGTGTGACGCCAAAAAAAAAGTTCATTTTCTCTATTTCATTAGAATATTTTGATTGTAGTTAATTTAATTACTTTCTCATTTGTTGTTATAATAATTAAATAAGATTCTTTGAGTTCGATTTTTTAGTGTAGGTATAGTATACTTAGGTTTTTAGTTTTAATTGTAAAAATATCTGTGTTTGATTTGTTGCGTCTAATAATCAGTGGCGTGCATTGGTTTTCGAAGGAGAAAATTCAAACCGTACGCGGGTGAAACCGCGGGGGGTCTGCTAGTTAATCTATATAATGAGTGTAACGTCCTTAAATGTAGTCAAATGATTGTAATTTCACCCTGTAGTGTCTACACATTCAATCTGTATGCCAAAGAATCATGGCGAGATCCATACATTGATTTGTACAAAAAAATAAAATCTTTTAGAGGGTTTTGAATCACTTCCAATGTTGAGATTACATTACCAGCAACATGTTAATATACATGAAATATGTTATAAACCCCGCAAAACATAACATAAAAACATAACGGTGTCGGTCGCGAATAATTGCGATTCGCCGGCATGCCATAGAAATTCGCATTTTTATCGCGGGATTCTAAAAATATTTTAAATGGCTCAAGTTATTCCTTAGGCACCAAGGATCAAGTATAACGTCATTCTAACGTCTCTAAAAATCTTATTTTTTTTGTACAAATCTCGCCATGATTCTTTCATCCAAATGATGCTTCATTGAGCCAAATATATCTAAACATCCAAACTTTCACATGCCGACCCTGCAAAAATCTCTTCACAACCTTCTTGAGGAACCCTATGCTGAACTTCCTTAGGAAAACCACGGCGGGGAGCTCATTCCACAAGCTGTATACAATAAAATTCTGCACGTTTACACAACTTTATCAAATGTGCTGAAGACATAACCAACCACGGTAATGGTTTAGATAACATTACAGTGACATAACGCTATACTGCCCTAAATAATTCACGGATATCAAAGGATTAACAACCTTGTTCTGTTGAAAATAAAGCCGTTGTTAAAGTTACAGACAATTCTGGATATAGGTATTCGCTCAAGTTTATGATTTATGCTTTGGACTGCAGTGCGGGGACAGAAAAGGCTTAATTTTATTTTAGTCAGCCGACAGATGATTCCGTTCATTACTGAATTTGTTAGCAGGAGCTGCTAGGCTATTTTCGGTTTTAAGTTCAGTGTATTTTGATTCATTTTATGACAAAAAGTAGTTTCCACCCCCGGTTTCACCCTCGTTCTTCGAGGAACTTATTGTTTTCCGGGATAAAAAGTAATAATCCCATGTGTGTGCAAAATTTAACCCAAATTTGTTCAACCGATATGCGGGATTGAGCCACAAAAATTTTAACATAATTAATAACCAAAATCACGAGTACCTACAATTAATTGTTCTTGAAAAGGAATCATACATTACATTCAAAAAGCCGGTGAAAACTACAGCCTCAGTTGAACTTAATTGAATTGTCATACAAGAGATCGCGGAGAGAGATTCGGTATACTAATTGTATGCTTCTTTGATCTAAAGATCCCATTTTAGTATAAATTATGCATGTAAGTATATTATCTTTACAGTTTACCCTACGTATCGTATACCTTCCACGCTAGGCAAGAAAACTAGCTACTGAATATTATTTTTGGTTAGGTACTTAGTACTATCCCTGCCAGCACAGATGTTCACATAAATGGTTTAAGCGGTTTCTGAAACATAACATCCTCAAATTGAAAATCTATCGCCTTGCACCCACCGATGTGTTCCAATAGCTGTATTCTGAGCTACTGCCATGAAGCAAATATCCAGGCTACTGCTTACTATCTTAGCCATAAATAATTCTAACTAAAATTATGAACGCGAAAGTGAGTTTGTTTGTTTGTTACGCCTTCACGTCTCTACTAATCAACGGATCGTTATGATATTTAGCATGCAGATAGCCAGATAGATAGTATGGCAAAGGCTAGACTGTTCTATATAGCCTATGGTATGGAGAAGGACATAGGCTTCTTTTTATCCCGGGAACGCGGGTGAAACCGCGGGGGACAGCTAGTAAAATTATAAACTGCTTCATGAAATCCTATATGTTATAATTAAATCGATGTTTATTGCCACATCTCTAATAATTGAAACACAAAATATGTTCGTACATGTTTCCTCTTATTTTGTACACAGTCCTCCCATGTCCCCATCTGAGTCTCGTGTTGTACGTGTCTAATACGCAAGCAAGTCTCGACCCTGCGTTCCGTGATACTGAATAATAATCAGACGCGTGAGCTTTTAACATAATATATTTAGAGCAAGCACTGCACATACCTTCATAACCTACACGCGTGTTGGAAATGCTGTTACCTCAACATATAAAACACGGGTAAAACAACACGATTTCATGTTCTCTAACATTCACAACCTTATTGCATAACGGTTTCATATTTTTCCATACATCGAGCGCCTGACGGTTTTGTGGAAGCAACGTGACGTAAGTAAATTATTGCGGTAAAGAATGTGACAGGCACATCGTTACGTAGAATTGACTGTGTAGTACCAGCCTACAAATCAGTATAGATTGATATTTCAGTTCTAGGTTGTTCCGATACAAAGCAAAAACGGTTCTTGAGTTTAGTTCTCAGTTCTTAGTGATGCTAACTATGCTACTCAGCTTTCCAACTCAGAATTTAGTAGGTACCTAACCTACTTAGTGGATACGTCCCAATCATGCTTAAAGATATTATTTAACAGTAGTGTACCTTATCTCAAGAAAAAGATAAAAAGGTAAAAGTACTTACTTCGATATAAAACATATTGTTATCGCTACGGACGGATATCTATAAATAAATAAATATCCTGAAAACATAGTCTTGCTTACTTCTTTTTAGGGTTCCGTAGCCAAATGGCAAAAAACGGAACCCTTATAGATTCGTCATGTCTGTCTGTCTGTCTGGCTGTCTGTCTGTCCGTGTATGTCACAGCCATTTATTTCCGAAACTATAAGAACTATAATGTTGAAACTTGGTAAGTAGATGTATTCTGTGAACCGCATTAAGATTTTTACACAAAAATAGAAAAAAAACAATAAATTTTGGGGGTTCCCCACACTTAGAACTGAAACTCAAATTTTTTTTTTCATCAAACCCATAATTGTGGGGTGTCTATGGATAGGTCTTCAAAAATGATATTGAGGTTTCTAATATCATTTTTTTCTAAACTGAATAGTTTGCGCGAGAGACACTTCCAAAGTGGTAAAATGTGTGTCCCCCCCCCTGTAACTTCTAAAATAAGAGAATGATAAATCTATAAAAAATATATGATGTACATTACGGTGCAAACTTCCACTGAAAATTGGTTTGAACGAGATCTAGTAAGTAGTTTTTTTTTAATAGGTCATAAATTGAAATTAATATCAAATACTCAGGTCTATACTACCATTTACTTATATACCTACAGGTTTGTACGGAACCCTCGGTGCGCGAGTCTGACTCGCACTTGGCCGGTTTTTGGGTTTAATATCTCCACTATAACTACGTCACTATATTATAAGACCTAATTTTAAGACTGTAATTTTGTGACTGCTGGTAGCAGAAAACAATCTGCTAGCATATATAGGTCTCTATACCTTGTGAAACATATGGCTTTAGCATAAGGTTTATCTGTATCATCATTAAATCAACCACAGATTGAACAGATGAACCTTATTGTAAAGCTATAAGGTTAATTTTCATATGACTCAAGAAACTGTCGCAGATATCAAGCTATCTTTTACAAGGTATAGTGCTAATTTAGATTGTCAAATAAAATGCTTTATTCGAACAGTCACGCGTTTACTCAACGATATTAAGGCACTTTATATTCAGTCCTTGAGACTAGTCTGGTAAGTCTAGTTAGTATTAATTAATCCCTAGTCTTATGTTTGTTGTTAGTGTTGCTTACTAAAACAACAGTAACTAAATATGGCCATACTAATATACTATTAACATAGATAGTTATGGATCCCCCTACCCCCTCTGTTTTAGATTAAAAGCTGGCTCAGCACGCCATACGTGTATGGTCCATTTGCGTGGGCAATTTCTGTATAAATGTTATTGCAAGTTAGCAGTCGTTGCATCGGCTGGTGGCCACTGCCTTTGTTAGTTTCAAGACAATATATTCACCTTAGCATCGGTGTAGACGTTGTCCTAGTTTACTTTCCCAAAATTTGACTAGATACTACAAGTTTTTTCTTATTGTGTGTTTGTTTAAACGGTCTAATCTTTAGAACTACCAGTCGGATTCGAAACAGCTATGTTATCCCCAAGTATTATAACTAGTCAAGCGCGGGAGGACTGCTAGTATCTTATATAACTAGTTTCTGCTCGCGGTTTCACCCGTGTTCCTGAAGAATCCTATGTTTTCTCGGGATAAAAGTATCCACTATGTTATTACAAGGTATGATCTATCTATATGTCAAGTTTTATCCAAATAGAGCAGCGTTTTTTTCGCTCAAAGAGCAGCTCGACTGGGGAAGTACCTCCACCTTACAGAATACCGCAGCCAAATAACTTTATATTGTGTTCCTGCGCGTGAGTAGGGTTGCCAGAGCTCATTGGGTTTTTTTTTTACATTAACGCGTCGATGCCCGTAGCAAGCGTCTATAGGGCCAGCGTAACCGCTTACCATCAGATGGGCCATAGACTTTTTATCCGGTAAAAACTTATATCCCTTGGAAACGATAATACCTCTAGTTGTAAGCAAGTTTGTAACTTACAAACTCTCCAAAGAAAAGTTAAGTTGTTACAATGCTTTAAAGCATCTCTGAGCTTAAAAGCACACTCAAACAGAATGCAGTTTGTTTGAAGATGTGTTCTGATTTCTTAGTAGAACTTATAAAACAACTTGAATTTATAGCTCCACATTAATTATTCCGTATTTACGGGATAAAGAACTCGGTGAAACTGAATGAGATACCTGAGATTTATAGTAAGTAATTGTTAGGTCTAGAAAATATAAAATACCGGCCAAGTGCCGGCGGACTCGCACCCGAAGGGTTCCGTAAAGACGTTGCTTTTATGGGGGCCTCCATTAATTTTAAATTTTATTTTCTTTTTATTATTTTTACTAGCTGTCCCCTGCAGTTTCACCCGCGTTCCCGGGTTAAAAAGTAGCCTGTGTTAATTTCCATATCATAGGCTATCTGCATGACAAATTTCATGTGATACATTGTGTACAAACAAACAAACAAACTGACTTTCGCATTTATAATATTAGTTAGGATTGTTATAGCAGCAATAGAATAATACACATTCTGTAAAAATTTCAACTGTCTACCTATTACGGTTCACGAAATACAGTTCACTGCCTAAACCGCTGGGTCTAGAAACTAGACATTTTTCACACAGTGTCCTTATACAAGGGGTTTTCCAAAATTCAACCCCTTGGTGGTGAAATAGGTGATCACGAGTGAATTCGCGAGGCGGAAAGCTAGTTCAAGATACATATACATATAATACTTTTGTATTTAAGATTTTTTTTAACATAACATGGGAACAAATGGTAGGTTAAAGCTAAAGCTAGAGAATTTTATTTTTATCTAAAAGATTGGGATAAGATAGTCTAGATTTTAGAAGACTTTGAACATAACCCCAGTATAATACAGTCTAATTTGCAATAAATATCTTAAAGCTTATCCATAAAGAAGATGCAAGCAGATATTCTCCAAGCAATTCTGAAATGAGCAGTAAGGCAGTAACCCTAACCAGTACCTACTACATTCCTGTGATCGGTTCATGTAATATTGCATTGCCAATTTCTTGTTAAGGAAAACCCGACAGTCAAGAAAGCCCGCTTCCGCAGAAAAGATTGGCTTCAATCTGAGAGTTCTCATGAAAATTCTATGTCAGTATTGTATCTGTAAAATAAAACCTTTTTTTTTAATTAAATGCGCTTGCGTTTGGCCACTGACCCGCCCATAAGGGACTATGACGAAGCTTAAGATAAACACGATACCCAGAAGAAACATATTCACTCTGGCCTTGAAAGTTCCTAGATTGTAAGAGTCAGGAAAAACAGACGCCGGAAGCAAGTTCTACTCCCTTGCTGTCCGCATTATAAATGAGGCTGCAAAACGGGAAAAATTATGAAGCATAAAAGCAATAAAAATAAAGGAAGCCTCGTTATACATAGTATTTTTCGAAATTCAACCTACTAAAGGGGTAAGTAAAAAAGCGAAAAAAAGTTTGTATGAAACATTTTTGTGGAAAGTTATTGGGAAACGATAAGTAATTGGTGTATTTATTTCTTAGGATTTATTGCTTTGTAGTTTTTTTTTTCTTTTACTACTTTTTTGTAAAATGTCCAGAGAGACATATTCAAATCTTGACTATGCTCTACAATAAAGATAGAAACAAATAAAAAAATAACTATAATATTGAAAGTTCTATTTACCAAATCAAATCTACAAACTTATTTAAATGTGTCGTAAGTTTTCAATTTGTTCCGCGATCAAAGTAAGATTTAGAAAAGATATTACTATTTGTCTATGTCAAACACCAACATATTGTAACCAACCTATACACCTACTCACAATAAATCTTGTGCGAAGATTTATCCTGGCTCAAAGGGTACAGCGGGGGTTATATCAGATATGAAATCGAATTATGTTTACGATCGTGTTATTGAATAAGTTTAACATTTAAACTTGTGGCGTCGATTTCCGATACACAATGACTGGCCCTGATTCAGTTGTTTACAACTAAACTAATTTTAATCTCACTATGTCTCTTTCTAACAAAGAATATAAGAAAAGTATGTGAGAAATTTAGTCCTGTCAAATTAGTCCAATGCTTTTTTCAATATAAATTAGTCGCCATCTATCGCGGTTACGCCTAAATATACGCAAAGTACACGCATAATAAGGCTGCATTCCGAATTAAAGCTATAATCGCTGTAATCGATATGAGCGTACCGAACTGAATAATGACAGATAACGATGTCCCGTGAAACGTCATAGATGTCGTCATGATATCCGCCATATTGCACTCACACCGACCATGCCCTAAACTGTTATCACCGCTGTCAAAAGTGACGGTTAATTATTGATTTCGGCAAAAAGTCTAATAAGATTCTTGGTTTTCTATTTGGCAAAGATACTTTTTATAATTTTATGAGAGAAAAATAATAAAAAACGCAAATATTCCTTTTTGCGAGTCAAATTATAAAAGATATAAGGAGTCCTAGCGCATTGTTAATGCAGATTTTAATTAAATTCTCAAATGTTCCGTTTTGAATACTGTGAGCGCGATAACGGGCGTTCCGAATTGTTGACAGTTCTCAGCTGTCATTATCGTGATATTCTAACTCGGTACGCAAATTATTGCTGTGAGCACTGTGAGCGATATTATTCAATTCGGAATGTAGCCTTAGACGGCAAAGATTAATTTGACAACTTTAAATATGTTCTATCCTTTTTCAATAATGTTCGTAAGAAAGAGATGAGATGTGACTAAAATTAGTTTAGTACGATTGACAACAGAATCGGCACCATTGTCAAATTAATTCAATTTAGGCCAAAGAATTTAGGCCCTAGTAGGAAGGCACTAATTAAAGAAATTATGAAGAAAACAGAGGGATGGATAATGTCGTGGAAGCTCAAATACGCGCGGGGATTTCCTCCGGGGCAAACAGGCAAGCAAACTAGACTGTAAAATGAAAATCGAAATTTTTTGTAATATTTAATCGCCCATAAGTATAATATATTATAAATCAAAATAATAACAATAGTATAATATATGTAATATAGTATAGTAATAGCTCAGAGTAGATAAATAATAAAAATTTGTAAAAAAAAATATTATCTAAAAAGAGTATGGACCACGTGTCTGTAGTAAGTAGTTTAAACCAATAAAAAAAAAAAAAAAGTAAACAGAGGGTACAGAGGCCGGCAAACAACTTGAGCCAAGTCGACGTAGTGGGGGTAAGTTCGCGCATGTACACTCATGCTCGGCCAATAGCGTGGACGCGTGCCGACAGAATGCCCCCGCGCACCTCTCTTTCCACCAACGACACCTTAAAATCGTCTACTGCGCACGGCTCAAGTTGTTTGCCGGCCACTGTATTTCTTATCTGTACGATGCAAAATCGTCAATAAAACATCTTGCAGTTACATGCAGGCAGATCTATGATGAAAGCTCTGTAGACCCCACGTACTAACTTATATCTCGGTGGATCATGTGCGGAATAAACTTGGATATAAAAACCAGAGCTACGTGATTTAACACCATAATAAAGTATCAAATATTCACAGAAACATCGTCAGCTTGCAGAGAGCGACAGATGGTACTGGATAGTGTTGTCAGTATTTCAATTGCTATCGACAATTTTGTCCGGAATTTATAGAAGTTAATGCCTTTAATGAAAGGCTTTCGTCTAATGTACACACAGAGAGTCGTCTGTTCCCAACATCGAGGAAATATCCCTTTAGGCCAAGTACGCACTATGCGGCTAGCCACATTGCGGACAGCCATCCGATTGTCCGGCGCCTGGCCAACCGCCGCATCACAGTGCGAATAAAACCATTGAGCTATTATTACTACGTATAGAGAAGCTATCATAAGCAAAGTTTATGTCCCATTATTTTAGAGTCAACTAATGTTCTCTTTAGCGCTGAAACAATAATTAGTCGTCTAAGCAGACAGTAGAAACACGTAGCGCAATCGGAACGCAGTTAGGAGTATTTTTCTCGCAAACACGGTGATATTCACGGCGCTTACACGTTTCGTTCATCGCTCTACAACAACAAGTAAGGCCGGATGGCCTCACTTGAACGGAACATAGTTGTGATGTGTGGCGTCTTCTCTATACGTAGTAATAAAACCGATATTCTCCGCCGGACGGCTGAATGCAATCAACAATATGAACAAACTGAGTAGCTGTTCCCGGGATAAAAGCAGCCAAAGTCCTTCTCCATACCATAGGCTATCTGCATGGCAAATTTCATGATGATCCGTTAAGTAGTTAAGGCGTGAAGGAGTAACAAACAAACGAACAAACTTTATTTCGCATTTATAATTTTAGAAGATAGGTTAGTTAGGATAGCCAGCTAGCCGTATAGTGCGTAGGCCTTCTTAGAATAGTAGTAATCCAATTCCGCAACTATTAAGTGATTTTGCACTGATTAATAACAGAACCGACCAATCATTGCATCTAAATCTTTATTGAATCCTTGATATAGCCAATCAGAGCGCATTGCGGTGGAGGGGAATTGGCGGAATAGATGTCAAACAAAATGTCGCTTCGGCCTTTCCATCCATTACATCAGCATTCAGTCTATTCTGATGCATATCATTCGTTTACACAATCCATGCATATGATAGCATAGCATATCTTTTTCGGTCTCCTCGTTCCATACATCTATCTTTTTATATAAGTCTTCGTAACGTAGATAGTGAAAGTCTTATTTAAATCTTTTTGCTTGTATTAATTAAATTCTAACATAAATTATTATCAATATTGTTAGCAATAACATTATATTATTTAATTTCAAACCATTAAATATTGATTAATTATAATTAGTTACAGTTTATCTTCATGGTGTATTTTAATATCGAGGGATGGCAACACCAGAAAAGTATAATTGTAATAATGGCGGCCATTGGAGAAGGTGTTTTAATGCATTTTGTGGTAATTACCAAGTTTACCAACGGTGTAAATACAGATTTAGCTTGTTTAAGCCAACTTCTTTCCAGTAAATAAGGGATGGTTAATATATCGGAAGAGGGATGGAGAAATCAGCTCACCAGTATGTTTTTTTTTTTATTTTCTATTTTGTGTGACTTGCTCGTGACGGATAATCAACTATGGCTAGTACGATGCCATTAACAAAGATTCTTTGATATATCTTAAGTAAACAGTTGTTTATGTAAATAAAAGGTTGATAATAGAATCATTCTACATTAAAGTTTGAGTTTCTTGCCGGGAGTCTTCTCAGTTTAAGTGTATTACGAATCGGTGGTAAAATCAATTGTAAAGTTCGTAAGTGCCTTATTAAGGCATATATTTTATAAACAATTTTTGAATTTTGAATTTTAAGAAAATAAAGTTATATCAACATTAAATGTAATAACGAAATGTAATATAGATTATTCAAGTAACAATGAAAAATAATTATTGAAATACCTAGAGATACCTATCTTTTATCACTAAAAACTCCTAAGTTAAACATACTGCTATATGCGGTGATCACTAACAACTTGTAAGTGAAACATGCTGCTATATGCGGTGATCACTAACAACTCGTAAGTGAAACATGCTGCTATATGCGGTGATCACTAACAACTCGTAAGTGAAACATGCTGCTATATGCGGTGATAACTAACAACTCGTAAGTGAAACATGCTGCTATATGCGGTGATCACTAACAACTCGTAAGTGAAACATGCTGCTATATGCGGTGATCACTCAAACCTCCTAAGTGAAACATGCCGCTATATGCGGTGATCACTAACAATTCGTAAGTGAAACATGCTGCTATATGCGGTGATCACTAACAACTCGTAAGTGAAACATGCTGCTATATGCGGTGATCACTCAAACCTCCTAAGTGAAACATGCTGCTATATGCGGTAATCACTAACAACTCGTAAGTGAAACATGCTGCTATATGCGGTGATCACTCAAACCTCCTAAGTGAAACATGCTGCTATATGCGGTGATCACTAACAACTCGTAAGTGAAACATGCTGCTATATGCGGTGATCACTCAAACCTCCTAAGTGAAACATGCTGCTATATGCGGTAATCACTAACAACTCGTAAGTGAAACATGCTGCTATATGCGGTGATCACTAACAACTCGTAAGTGAAATATGCTGCTGTATGCGGTGATCACTAACAACTTGTAAGTGAAATATGCTGCTATATGTGGTGGTTTAGAATAGTAATTAGTTGTATACAGACATACAGTATACGAATGGCCGAAACGGAACAGGGACATTCCGTTAAACAGGACGGCCGTCTGTTAGCAATAACATTATATTATTTAATTTCAAACCATTAAATATTGATTAATTATAATTAGTTACAGTTTATCTTCATGGTGTATTTTAATATCGAGGGATGGCAACACCAGAAAAGTATAATTGTAATAATGGCGGCCATTGGAGAAGGTGTTTTAATGCATTTTGTGGTAATTACCAAGTTTACCAACGGTGTAAATACAGATTTAGCTTGTTTAAGCCAACTTCTTTCCAGTAAATAAGGGATGGTTAATAATATAAATAATGTTATATCGTACCAAGATAAATTATCTCAAAAATAAAAGACACCATTTCAAATTCATTGAACAAGCGTCGCGCAAATGTCCCACTTTTACCGGACCGTCTACCGGTCATTGTATCGACATCGACATCGTCAGCCGTCGACAAAATAAAAAGACAGCACTTTTACGCTCTATTTCTCGTCCGATCTAAATGTGGGTTTTATTCAAATTTGAAATATTACGTTACCGGAGTCATTCCGGACGCGGTAGTTGTTACCTCCGCCCGGACTTTTTGCCAGTTCCCAAGCCAACTATGGAAATTTTCATCAAATGCATGTTAGGTTTTGTTTCGGTGCACTTCAAACGCAAGTTAAAAAGGAATATGGCTGTTTTCTCACAGGAAGATTGCGCATCGAATACCTATAAATAACCCGTGTTTTACAGTATTATTTAAAGTATGATATGTTTTTTTTATTAACGCTAGAAAATAATGTTGCTAAGGTGCAATGAAAGGTTCATCTTTTGGTGCGTCTATGCTACGCGAATCGAGCACGAGACGAACCACGAACGAACAGAATTCGTTCGCTGCTCGCGATGTCAAGTGTGGACGTTACAACGAGCCTACAACGAGCGCGATGCGAATCCCAGTGTTCGTGAAAAAACTGACAATCGAGCGGAACGCAGTCGAGCGCGAGACGAATGCTCGTGCTCGCTTCGCGTAGCACGGACGCACCATTTTATTTCAATTAAGGTACTTAAGGGCCACTCCGTACGTAAATTACCATCATATAAGTTCGAATTAATAGGTTAAAATTTTAACCCAGGTTGACGCCATGTTGGGCTTTACATATTTAGCTTTCAATTGATGTAAGTTGTATGAATATAATTATTAACTCTGTGATGTAAGTAAGAAGCTTCTAGATCTTCTGTTCGTCAGGTAATTAATTGATTGAAAATAATGTAATTATTAGCTCGATAGCAGCGGAAGAGTTTTTTTTCTTATAATATTACCTAATAATAAATTAAATACATAGCACCTTATTACAAAACATGGTTTCAAGGAAAACCAGGTTTTAAAATAGCGTCGTCCCTTTTTATTATATGACGTTAGAAAGTGACCAAATGACAGTAAAACCTGGCTTTACTTTAAACCATGTTTTGTAATAAGGGGGATTATCTTTCCATATTATAATCCCAAAATTAGGTAATTTAATACAAAATTGCTTTCCAACCGTAACTTGACCAAAGTTTGGAAATATCATCACCATAATAATAAAAAATTCACTAAGAGTCAAGGACAAAAAGTAACAAGTTAAAGTAACAAACTTGTGATTAAATAAATTTTACTTGAGTCTTACTAACTCCGCGAGAATATTATGTTAAAAAAACTTGTAGGTATAATCTATACAAATAAATAAAATTGAAGTGTGTATTTATAATGAAAAAATACCAGCTTTTTACTAAATGCATAATATAAAAGTAAATACGGTACTGATAACAAAAAAAAAACTGTCCGCCTATTTGTTACCGGCTAATTTCCGAAACGGCTGGACCGATTCTGACGAAGCTTTAACTGGCATCTGCCAGTAAAATATTATATCTTTCCTAAAATCCTACTTCCTTCCTATTATCCTAAATAATATTCAAAATGCGGATGTCAATTTGTTTATAATATATTTGTTTATTTGTTACGCTTTCACCCCCCAACTACTCAACCGATCACGATAAAGCTTTGCCTATGGTATGGAGAAGGACATAGGCTTCTTTTTATCCCGGGAACGCGGGTGAAAACGCGGGGAACAGCCAGTATTAGTACCTAAAGATGTGTATGTTTGTATGGATTCGAGAATGCGATTCGTGAAGAAGATTGTTACTCTTTCACGAAAAAACTACTGAACGGATTTGGATGAAATTTGGCACATGGATAGATTATACTCAGAAATATCATATAGGATACTTTTGTCCCGGAAAAACATGCGATCCCTCAGGTACACGGGCGGACAATTTATTGGTTATAGTTTTTCGGCGTAGTAATCAATTTTGCATTAAAAGTTTATTAAAAAGAAATTGTTTTTCGTTAAATAAAGTTTTTTAAACAAAGCAAATAAAAATTCAAAAGCGAATACCAGGTAGGTATGTGTTTTCAATTTGTGTTTGCTTTTTTGGCCTCACTCCCGCGCGCTCCATCTGCCTTTATTCTGTAATCTGTGTCTGTTCCCTTCAATCCCATTGTTTTCACACAGACTTTATGTGTGCCGCAGCCGTCACCATCAAAACTACTGAGCTTGCTACTTAATTATGTGCACATTTCTTTTTATTTAATTTAATTTATTTCTAAAAACGTAAAATTTTTCGTTAACAATAATGGCCAAACTAACTAAACTACTGACGCAGTTTGTAGGCGTGTGAGTGATCTGTGATCATTTATCACGAACGTGTTATTTCTAAGGAACACTACCATTTTTGTTATTAGTAGAAAAAACTAAGGAAGAAAAGCGATAATCGCCTAATTTATCTCAATTAATTATCTTAATCGCTAAGAAAGCAGAACATTTTCACATATCCGCAGGATTAGTACCTACCTCATAGTAGGTTAGTTAGACATTTATCCCTGTGATTGACCAATATTAGAAAGAGATTGAGAAGAGAATTTGGGACATTTGGATACGGTTTCACTTTTGATTGTCACGCCCCTGGTCCCTAGGACAGATATTTGTGGGTAGTACGATGGGTAGATATTTTTAAAGTAGTTTATGTTGTTGTAGTAAGTATCAAAAGTTTAGTTTTAGTTAAGTTTAGTTCCTAATAGTGCAAGAACCGTATATTTGTGTACCTACATGTTTATCTCCGACTGCAATAACTTATAAACTTCCAGTTATTTTCAAAATTCTATAGATTAAAGAGCTTGTTTTTCTCCTTTCTGTTAATTTTTGCTTTACGCAGTCAGGTTTTTTTATTATAGGTACTTACTGTTTGTGTACTGTTGTGTACGAACCACAGAGAAAAGAAATATAAAAATATTCAAAATAATAAGAATTTTCGTTTTTTTTAATTTTCATTTCGTTGTCATGGTCACAAGATTTCCTATTCAGATGATTACAAGAATAATCATTGTGACAACAAATGAAAATCTATAAAGGAGATGGGGATATCTGGGCCTGAGGGCCAACCACAAGCTCTTAAAAAAATATTATTATAACCAAAGAATTTAAAACGTCCAGAAGGATAGTCGCCTCTATGGCAACATGAAATAAACAAGCCAGAATTGACAGTATTTTTGACAGCCGTGCGCAGTACGAACTGAGAGCGATTTGCTCAGGGAGCCCCTCAAGCGGAGTGAAATTAAATGTCATGCTTTAGTAAGGCGGATTATCCATCTGGGTAGAGGCACGATGCCCTATGAAAATCTTTGATTATAACCTTATTTGTCTTTTGTCCTTCTTTGTTATCCGGCGTCAAAACAGGACAAAAGACAAATAAGGTTATAATAATATTGTTTTAAGAGCTTGTGGTTGGCCCCCTTAATGTAATAAGTAAAGATATGGTTTTAAAAAAATGTATATTTTTCTATTTAAAATTTCGGAAAATCAACCCAATTCACTATCTCGAAAATGAGAAAAGTAAATAAAGTCAAATAAAGTCCAGCTCTCAGGTAGTAAAAATCGTTAAGGTTATTTATTGACAGTAAGTACTTTCATCTTTATACAACCAGGCCCGAGACTGTCCCTCTTACTCATAAAACGTTATTTAACTAATATACTGTTTAAAGGGTCACGTAAATAACGTCACTCTATTGTCATTGTCAAATAATGTGACATTATTTACGTGACCATTTAATCAGTATATTAGTTAAATAGCGCTTTATGAGTAAGGGGTATATGTATAAGCGTATCATTCTCCTTTTAGACGATTTCATTGAAATATGCGAGGAGGGAATAAAGTTGCAAGAAAACTTTACTTACCCACTTGTTTTAGGTATTATGCTCAAAGAGATTTCTTTTCAAACATTATCTTCGCAAATGAGCTTGTTTCAACCAACTAAGTTAACTAGGGCGACAATTAATTATGCACTTCCCTCCCTCGGCCGAAGTTTTTATTTTCTTTGCATTTGCTACCGAAAGGAAATGAACGGTATAATGATAATAAATTGCGATGCGAAAGCTGTCTAGAAAATATGATGCTTTGCGTCTTCCGGATTACCTTTCTAAGGTTCCGTACCCGAAGGGTGCCAAACGGGGCCCTATTACTAAGATTCCGCCGTCCGTCCGTCCGTCCGTCTGTCTGTCAGTGGGCTGTATCTCATGTAAGGTTATAGGTAGATAGTTGACATTTTCAGAGAATGTGTATCTCTATTGCCGCTATAATAAAAATGAAATAAAATTAAAAGGAAACGTCTTTTACGGCGAACTTGATTTTTCATGGCAAAGTTGAGTTAGTTAATATTGTACGGAACCCTCTGTGTGTGCGTCCGACTCGCACTTGGCTGGTTTTTATTATCCTTAGGGTGGACAGTAGATTTTATTTATGTTAGTTAATTACTTAGCCTTATAGGACGCGCATCACGCTATTTCTATCCTGTTTTGCAGCTTATCTTAACTGCCCGGTTACTATAAACAAAAACGAATCGTTTTGCTTACCAATGGTAGGTTTTTTATTGCCAAACCGGGCATATAGATCATTTCGTAAGCTAATTTTACCTGTGATAGCTACTTCCATATGGGAGGGTCTTCTATGCAAAGCTTTGAGGTCTTTGCTTCATTATTAGTAATGATGTAATTGTCTTAATTTTAACCGATAACGGTCCGTAAATTATAGGAATCCCATAACATTTAGACCTCCGTGGGTCACCGGACGAGTCAATGGATGGGTTTCTTAACTCGTTTGATATTCAAGTGCTCCATAATGATTACGTTTTAAACATTGTCCCCCTTACTCATGAAGCGTTATTTAACTAATATACTGTTTTAATGGTCACGTAAATAATGTCACATTATTTGACAATGACAATAGAGTGACGTTATTTACATGACCCTTTAAACAGTTTATTAGTTAATGTTTTATGAGTAAGGGGGTAAATGTTTTAAATTCTTTGATCGATACCTGTCCCCCATAATACAGGCTCTTGCCTAGCTTGGGAGTCAGTGTTCAATATATTTGCATTGCTGATCAAATAGTGATTTTTTTCAAGAATTTAATTATTATTATAGAATTTTAGAAAAAGGGAGACCATTTTAATGAAGTTCATTACCATTGACTTATACGGTAGCAAAACAAAATATATTTTTTTTGTTGTGTTTTTGTTTTTAGTAAACTTTGTGAAAAACGACTTTTTTTGTATATGCTCGATAGATTGCGAATATCCATAAGATTTATGTTATAAAGATAACGAATGCCAGAAAATGAATATTTACACGGTTTTATACATCGAACAATTAAACCAAGAAGGGTAATGACGTCGATTTTGCTTGCAATCTATTCCGCCAATTTGCCACCATCGACAATACGCTCTGATTGGCTAAGAGAAGGACTCATGCGCTCTGATTGGTCAAGTCAAGAACACACGATGCAGTGATTGGTCCTTACTGTTCAAAATCAGTGACAAATCACTGACTAGTTTCGGAATCGGATTGCTCGGTATTACTACTCTAAGGGATTGTTCCTCGATGGTTTTATACGAAACATTTCCTACTATACTAATTTTCAAATACAATAAAATATCTCGGGACAGGATACAATCAAATTTGAATTCTATTTACTCGTCTCAAGATTCAATTAGTACACTCCATCGCAGCTGCAGCATACTAAACTAATTCAAAGTTGCCGTATAAACATTGCTCATATTGAAAGACAAACTTCTGCCACTTCTGCATAATGTTCTTGTTATTGTATCTACATAATATTGCAAGAGAACACGTGGAGTCTATAACTATAATATTTAATGAGACATTTGTCCGAGGAATTGTTACCAAGGACATTATAGTTATTAGCATTGGTGACGAGATGATTCTGTTGTTTACAACTAAACTAATTTAGTATCATCACTTACACATCTCTTTCTAACAAAGAACATAAGAAATTGTCCTGTGAAATTAGTCAATTGCTTGTTTTCAACAAAAAATTAATCGTCTTCCAACTTGATTACGTCTTCTTCTTCTTAGAGTTTGGCAAGCAAATCCAAATAAGGACTTATTTCTGCCAGTGTCCAGTTATATTATAATTTCCACAATCACAATAAATCACGTTCACATAGTCCTCAGTCAGTCGCATAAAAAACACATATCACCGACCATAAAAGTCATGTTTTACTACAATGGTGGTCATTGTACTAAAACTCTTCACGGACTTTTTGAGACGACTTGAAAAGTCACGACATACATGAATTGATCTTTATTGGTTAAAATACCACCGATAATATGTAATAAACCTCAAATTACGCAAAGAATCATGGCGAGATCCATACATTGATTTGTACAAAAAAATTAAACATTTTAGAGGGTTTTGAATCACTTCCAATGTTGAGATTACATTACCAGCAACATATTAATATACATGAAATATTTTATAAACCTCGCAAAACAGAACAACAACATAACGTTTTGGTCGCGAATAGTCGCGATTCGCCGGCATGCCATAGAAATTCGCATTTTTATCCCGGGGTTCTAGAAATATTTTAAATGGCTCAAGTTGTTCCTTAGGCACCAAGGATCAATTATAACTTCATTGTAACGTCTCTAAAAATCTTTATTTTTTTGTACAAATCTCGCCATGATCCTTTATGAAAATAAAAACGAAAACGCAAATATACTAGTCTGACAGAATTAATGTGCGTTATCCTTTTTCAATAATGTTTGTGTGAAAATGTGTTTGTAAGAAAGGGTATTACAAGACTGACTTACCCCTTATTTATTAATAAGGGGGTAAATGCACAAGTGATAACTCGAACGTCAAATCAATCAAATTCGAGACTACAGACTATAAGCAGATTAATGATAGGGCTTGCCAACAAACAACTCCTAATAAACTCAACCTTTGACGCAGTTCGTTGCCTCTCCTCAGGGACTGAAACAAAATGCTTATAGCTAGGACGTTGAACTTTAAACTTTTGATATGAAAGCTCAAAGTCTATTTGCCAGGTCTATAATGCAAATAGGGGAACCGCCAATATCTTCTACACTGGTAAAAAAACATATCAAAATATTAATCTCTATGTGTACATTGTATATGTATTCATAAACATATAGCGCTACGACATGGGGTTCTTCAAAAAAGGCATAAAAAGAGCTCTACAAGGTCGGCAACACATTTGCAATCCCCCTGGTATTGCAAATGTCCATAGGCGGCGGTGACCACTTTACCATCAGGTGGCACGTCTGCCTGCTGGTCAACCTACTGACATAAAAAAAAACCTAAGTTTTTTTTTCTAAAAGTTATGGAACATATTATATCCGAACAATAGGCCATGAAAACCGTGAGATATACTCAGGATCTTAGAGCTGCAACGTGGAACAAAATTTACAATAAATGTGTATAGTCCTCCTACTCCACTGTCTCTTTAAGATGTCTCCTTAGGAAAGTGTACGAAGATGTGATATAATTGGATGTGTCAAAAATGCTGAGTTTTTTTCATTCTCTCGCAAGCAAGAAACTACATCAATAAAGTCTCAGGTTTAGTATCAAGTTTCGTTAATTCACCGAAGATGCTGTTGATTCTTTGGATTTTTGACAAAATCCATTGCTTACTTAATAAGTAACCCCCTTACTCATAAAACGTTATTTAACTAATATACTGTTTAAAGGGTCACGTAAATAACGTCACTCTATTGTCATTGTCAAATAATGTGACTTAATTTACATGACCATTTAATCAGTATATTAGTTAAATAGCGCTTTATGAGTAAGGGGTAAGTATTTAATTTCTTGGCCCACTCCTATCAGCAATATCCATAAAACTATGTCTTACTCTTACCCACAATGTTGCGCACCATTATGATAAGCTCCTTATTTATTACATGACATGGTATTTGTAAAAATCCGGCCAAGTGCGAGTCAGACTCGCGCACCGAGGGTTCCGTACAAACCTGTAGGTATATAAGTAAATAGTAGTACAGACCTGAGTATTTGATATTAATTTCAATATATGACGTATTAAAAAAAAACTACTTACTTACTAGATCTCGTTTAAACCAATTTTCGTTGGTAGTTTGCACCGTAATGTACATCATATATTTTTTATAGATTTATCATTCTCTTATTTTAGAAGTTACAGGGGGGGGACACACATTTTACCACTTTGGAAGTGTCTCTCGCGCAAACTATTCAGTTTAGAAAAAAATGATATTAAAAACCTCAATATCATTTTTGAAGACCTATCCATAGACACCCCACACTAATGGGTTTGATGAAAAAAAAATTTTTGAGTTTCAGTTCTAAGTATGGGGAACCCCCATTTTTTTTTGTTTTTTTTTCTATTTTTGTGTGAAAATCTTAATGCGGTTCACAGAATACATCTACTTACCAAGTTTCAACATTATAGCTCTTATAGTTTCGGAAATAAATGGCTGTGACATACGGACAGACAGACAGACAGACATGACGAATCTATAAGGGTTCCGTTTTTTGCCATTTGGCTACGGAACCCTAAAAAGACATGAGTTCTAAGGACATACTACTTATTAGTAGATACTAGAGTATCTGGCGAACAGCAACGGAGTGGAATACACTTTCGGCGTTTATTATTCCTGACGTCATGTCATCATTTGGAGATCTTAGAATCAAAAAAGATGGATTTAAAAAATCTCCACTTTTCCACAACAAAAATTTGTGAACTGTTTTTAAACTGTGTCGGCCTGTGTTTGAGCGGGTGGGTAAGTACCTACTACAAAGTACCCTACCTACCACCGTGCTATGGTTTCCTCACGATGTATTCATTGACTCTAGGTAATTGTAGGACAGGATCCGAAATGAGTAAATTCGTAGTAGAACAAAAATGACGGAGATAGCTCGTAGAATTAGTAAGCTGAAGTGGCAATGGGCAGGCCACATCGCTCGAAGAGCCGATAACCGATGGGGAAGAAAGGTTCTCGAGTGGCGACCACGTACTGGAAAGCGCCGAGCGGGACGACCTCCCACCAGGTGGACCGACGACCTGGTCAGTCGCTGGGCGCCGCTGGATGCAAGCGGCCCAGAACCGCTCGAAGTGGAAATCAATGGGGGAGGCCTATGTTCAGCAGTGGACATCCTTGGGCTGATATGATGATGATGATGATGAATTGTTAGATTCAAACCGGATCCCTCGTCTCGGTATCCGATGTCACCACCACTGAGCTATCATCGCCCTATAATGCAGTGCCCTAACTGAAGAAGTATTTATGTATGAACTGATGTAGCAATATAAAATGAATGGGCTCTTCCATTAAGATATACCACCATGCAATGGTACGCAAGATGAAATAATAAAACGTCACACGCTCCAACCGCCGGCAAGAAAATTAATTTCCCTCACACTGTGCCAGTCTCTCGCATTTATTTAAGAGTTGTTTTGATGGCGCCTGACGCCAAATGAAATGTAATTTCACGTTTGAAAACATGTTTGTTTTGTTCAACACGCAGTAGAGCAACGTACTATTTCGCGTATGTGTTATTATTTTATGATGTTGCCAGAATTTCAATTCACTGATTTGAATGTCTAAGGAGTTCTCTCAATGACTTTAATGTGTCGTTACCAGACTTTTTTTTGATAAAGCCATACACATAGAAGCGCTCGTGGTGTAGCATGATTAGCCGTTCTTAATCGATCGGCAAAGTTAAGCTACGTCTGTCGTGGTCGGTACCTGGATGGGTGACCGCATAGTGGTATTTCAAATCGAGTGTTTCCGTGCTTCGGAAGGCACGTAAAGCCGTTGGTCCCGGTTATCACTTAATTGCGATAGTCGTCCTAGGCGGCTTGAAAAATTCCAACAGTAGGTTGGCCACTAGCCTACCTCCACCGATCCGCAGTGGGCACGCGTGGTGGAGTATCTGCCCATTCCCTTTCACCCTGATTTGTGAAAGGAGGCCTGTGCTCAGCAGTGGGACATTATAGGCGTCAGCCTCATCATCATCATCATCATCTGACGATGATGATGATGATGATGATACACATGGATGATGTATAGGATATAGGTAAATAAATAAAACGTCACAAAATAAAAAAGAGTATAACAATATGTTATATTTAACAACAAAACAATAACAATATACAATAAATAAATCAACTACAACATGAAGACAGTTGAAAATGACTTAAAATTAATCAACAATATTTACAAGGCACTGCAAACGAACACACACACATACACCATTACACACACATCCAGGTCTTTAGTGACCTTTATGATGATGAATGGTTTTGTACACAGGGATCTTCACGGGGTAGGGCTGTGGCACGTGGACTGTGACGGTCTTCTCCACTTTGATTGGCACGTGTTTCTCGACGGGGTAAGGTACATGTTTCACCACTGGGTAAGGTACAACCTTCTCCACCGGAATTGAGATTTCAGTTTCAACTGGAACTGCTACAGGCTTGTTCACGGGCACCTTGACGGGGTATGGCTGAGGGATACCGATAAGAATAGGTTTGGGCACGTTGATGTGGATCGGCCTGTGGATTGGTACAGTGACATGTTTGTACAGAGGTACAGCTACGGGATGCTGTTCATCAGTATGCTCTCCAACAGAGAAAGCTTGAGCGTGACCACCGAAATTGTGACCGTAATCCTGAACACCGAAGTCTTGAATTCCTTCATCGCCACCGTGACCGTATTCCTGGCCGGCGTCCTGGAGCGTGAAAGATTGAACTTGACCACCGTGCCCCTGACCACCGAAGTCTCCTCCATGACCGCTTACTTCCTCTTGACCGCCGAATTCTTGGCTGCCTGAATCATGAGCTGCTTGGAGATAAGAATCTCCACCGAAGTTGTGGCCACCACCAGCCTGCTGGGCTTCATGTCCGGAGAACTGACCGCCGAAATTATGGACACCGAAGTCCTGTTGTCCACCAAAATCATGGCCTTCGTTACCGCCTTGAGTCAGGGCGAGGGTGTGAAGGCCCTGGTTGCCAGAGAAGGCTTGGCCACCTTGTCCACCGGAGAAATCATGGCCTCCTCCACTCGCGGGCGCTGAGTATTCATAGCCAGCTGAACCACCATTCTGGCCGCCATCTCCTGCTAGCTCATGAGTATATCCACCTTCGAACCCGGCCTTGCACGACGCAACTGCCAGCAACAAACACACCTGGAACAAACGAGGGTATCGTTAGAAAAAAAAGGCAATGACAAGTATGTGATAAAAAATGCACACCTTAATTGCCAATTATTCGATTCGATAAGTGCTGAAATAACTTTTGCAATCTCTATCGCTTTCGTAATTTCAATTCTGTTATTTAATTGGTAGCAGCTGGATGATTTTACACTGAGAATTTAAATATCAGACCCAGGCTGGCAATACATGGTATTTTGCGAAATAGTACCTACGGTTAAATTTAATTTTTGCTAAGTTTTATTTAAAAAAATATATTATCTTTAATAATCTACTATTTATAAATTAAATCTCAATAAGTTTTTATTTGTTAGTTATCCATATTAACTGAGTATCATATAAGAAAAAAGATGCAATGACAATTTAAAAAGAAGTACTTTTTGCAATATGTAAAGTATTTCACTTCTTCCATTAACTTAAATTACTTTAAAAGTGAAAAATAATTAATATTATATAAACTCTGCTAAAATAAACATTGCTAACACTTCACAATCCATGTTTTTTATGCTCATGAAATATTTTATACGATGCAGCGATGACACTAACAAAAAATAACAAGACGGTATTAAGCACTTCCATTCAAAACCTTTCACTTGACTTGTCAAACATTTACCTTTCTATATCATGTCATGACAATAAAAATAACAACTAAGAATTCTTAATACTGTCCATACTATGAACATTCTTTTAGCCGCTTAAAAAAAGTTTCAATGAATGTTTGCTCTCTATATCCGAGCGCCATTTAAAACCGGTTTGCATTCTGTGAATGCGTGAAAAAAATCATAATCCATAAAATTATTACGGCAAGTATTTTAAAGTGCGATTTTTATGAGCTTCTGATTTGTCATAAAACGTATTCTTATATAACTTGAATGAGGTTTCTAGGGATCCGTCAATCAATGAACCTTTTTTTAAGCTGTAAGTTATCTAGTGGGAAGTCTATTTTCGAGGTAGAGCAATAGCATTTTGTTACGGTTGAACGAAGTGCTGCTTTTTATCGCCGGAATGCGGATGAAACCGGGCGCCAAACTGGTATGTAGGTAAATATAAAATGTTATTAATATTGTAACAAAATATTCTGCTACCTGATCTGCTGATTTTATTATTTCGGCACCCTCAGTTCGCGACTCCGAATCGCGATTGACCGATTTTAGTTGCCAAGGTGAGATTTTTACATATTCTCGGTTGTAAGATCTTTTGGTAATGAACTCTAGATAATTTAGCCGTCTTACAAATATCAAATCAAATTGAAAAATAACAATAGACGAATAAATTACAATTTAACACTCAAGATTAACAATTCGATAGAACTAGAAAATTCTATTTTAAGTACAATCACTTATTACTATCACTAATCGTTAACAAAGCATTCTTAACAATGGCTGATCACATTGTTGTTAATATTTGATGCGTAAAATTAACATTGTACGAACTAGATTTTCTCCGAAATCCAAAAGCATGTGTAAATCGATATAGAATTATTATTTGGTTGATTAGTCAGTGATATTAATTATAGCATTTTCGATATTTAATCTTTCTTGATAGAGAAAAACGTTGCCATGAAATTGTGGCCAAAACTATTTTGTAAATAAAACAACAAAATATAATAATCCCAGACAAGATAATGTCGTTGTCAACTGTACACATAAAAGAATATTTTCAAAATTAATATAATAATGAAAAAGTATTTGTATATTTTCGAATGAAAAGATTTCAATATGAGATTAGTTATTATCTATTCTTGAAGACTCTTTCCCTTTATCTTTTTTTAAGTTAGTTAACTTTAATAGAAGTTTCGTACCCAAATAAATTGAATTGAATACCTTTTTTATGGCACTTGGCATGCCAGCCAGATGTAAAGTGGTTATAGCCTTTAAAAGCTATTTGATGATAAAAATACTTGTCTGAGAAGTGAAAGATGTGAAGTTTATAAACATTAAGTCTAAGCGACAGTCAAATTACCACCAAGCTCGAAATGATTAACGTAAGAATTAATAACCAGTGCGGTAGTAAATGCTGTATGACGGTATAAGTGAAGTCATCATCATTAACCCACTCACCGTTACATAACGGCCTGTAATCTTTCATTATGCACACAAACAGCCCAACAGTTGTATACAGCTTTGAGCCAGGAAACAAATTAAACTCGTCCTACATAAACATATGATTTGAAACAGTTTCGCTTTCATGGGATTGTTATTATGAACAAATAACCAATATTATGGTTGGACCATAGACGTATAAAAAACTCAAGACGGAGTGTCAAGTGAAAATGAAGTGAACCCGAAAATTTTCTGCGTATGCGTGACTAAAATAAGTACTGACCCAAGCAGGCACAAATGTGTGGAATGACAACCGATCGGCTTCCTATGGTGTATATGTGTGTGTGAGACTATATTTTTACAAGAACGCCGGCTTCCTTTTGGTGCTTCACTCGTTTATGGGGGCGACACTACGTCCTGATTATACATCCATGGGTTGGACTTTTCAGGTAAATAAAAACAAATTTCCGAACACCCATTTTCAATTTAACCACAGTAGCAAGATTAAGAAACGTAACGATGTTATGGTTCCAAATTCTCAATTAATTAGCCAAACTCAATTACCAACGGTGCGGAAATAATGTCAAAAAAAGTCTCAAGAATCGCTCAAAAATGTGCACACTTCAGTGCCTTCCAATGTTGTTATGCTATTGAACTTATTGATCTAATACAATGCCATAGTTTATGTAATGCCGCGTAATAAATTGCAATCCATTGTGAACTAGAAATTCTGTGTTTGCTGGTGCAATCTACGAGTGACAAAGAAAATTGTGACGCGAAGATAGAATTGAAAATGTGATAGAGCGTCACCTTTGTCGAACAAATTGTTTAAGAATCTTTTTAGAAAATCGTAGCTTGTATTTTGGAATGTATCTTGTTACTAGCTGCCTCACGCGGTTTCACTCGCGTTCCCGTGATAAAAGGCCTATAATACTCGGGGATAATGTAGCTTCCTATTAGTGAAATAATTTTTAGAATCCGACTGATAATTCCAGAGATTAGCCCGTTTAAACAAACAAAAAACTCTTCCGCTTATTATATTATTAGTATAGATATTTACTTCCAATTGTTTTCATTTACATTACACGTAATCATGAAGCAATTAAATAATATCACTGTGCTATCATTATCATTAGCACAGAATAGTTTTATAGAAGAAGAAAAGTAGCACAACAATATATATGCAGTAAATTGGGATCGTTTGAACAAGTAACAGACTATTTACCGTAAACATAGTAGTTAACTATACGGAAGAAACGAAGAAGATTGCCAAGAGGCGCTATTACGTTGGTATTCTGCATTTTATTACGAACAAAAACAAAAAAAAGTTTAATATTATATCTGTTTTTACGGCTAACGAGTACGCGTCTAGATAACTAAGAATGTGCTGTATGTTTTTAATGATTTATTAATACTTTTATGAAGCGCTCGTGGTGTAGCATGATTAGCCGTTCTTAATCGATCGGCAAAGTTAAGCTACGTCTGTCTTGGTCGGTACCTGGATGGGTGACCGCCTAGTGGTTTTTCAAATCGAGCGTTTCCGTGCTTCGGATGGCACGTAAAGCCGTTGGTCCCGGTTATCACTTAATTGTGATAGTCGTTAACCTAGTCGGATGCCTCCTAGGTGGCTTGAAAAATTCCAACAGTAGGTTGACCACTAGCCTACCTCCACCGATCCGCAGTGGGCACGCGTGGTGGAGTATCTGCCCATTCCCTTTCACCCTGATTTGTGAAAGGAGGCCTGTGCTCAGCAGTGGGACATTATAGGCTGATGATGATGATGATGAATACTTTTAATTTCAGTCAGTCATTGTTTTCGAATAAGTGAAACTACTTATTGTATTATAGATAAACACAAAAGATGATAATGTATCCAGAAAAATGATATACAATGAAACGTTAAGCGTTTGCGCTTTTTCTTCTCAAGGTGCAAAACCTTATAAATTGGCACTTTAGACAACATAGCTACAATCAAAATATGAAATTCAAATGGAGAAGATTTGCCTTAAGACCCTCTATAGGCCAAATTTACGAGTAGCATTACTGGTTAAGCAAGGAACAGGTACAAGGGCTCACGCCTTCACTTCCACTTTTACTTTACCGGTTCTGGTGTTCATTTTGTAGCATTATGTAATATGATTCCTTTCCCGCTATTCAAAGAGCTTCGTCTATCTCAGAAGGAATTTACGGAAGAGATTTCAGGCGTACTTCTAATGGTATATGTGTTATTGGATCACCTTTTAGATTTACCTGTAAACCTGAACTAGGCTTAAAGATATTCCCTCCAATTAAATGAGATGGTTTATAGCAAGTTTTATTCAACCATGATTTTAAGATATCCCCGGCTCTTTTTGTCATATTATGAGTTTTGGAAGAGACGAACATATTTACTAGTGGCTCTGTAAGCTGTAGACCTCGCGAGTCTCGATAATTATATGACATTTCTTCGTCGATCCAGTTTATGGAGTCTTTCAAAGAAAAAACTATTTAATTACCAAACCTGCTCACAAAATTTCACGAGAATTGGTTGAGAAATGCGACCTGTGGAGGAGAACTGCCGGACATAAGAAATATTTTTTTTCCAAGCTGTAACGGAGACGTTTCGCTCGCTCGATCAATTAAGTGCCGTCCTCAGAGACGTCAATTTTTTTTATACCACTAAGGTGGCAAATAAGCATACGGCCTGCCTGATGGTAAGTAGTTACCGTAGCCTATGGATGCTTGCAACACCAGGGGTAACACTCGCGCGTTGCCGACCCTGAAGAACCCTGTTGCTGTACTCCATTGGGAAAACCACGACGGGGAGGGGAGCTCATTCCACAGTCTGAGCGTCCGCGGAAGAAAACTACTTTGAGCCCGTACAGTTCGAAACAATCCTGGTTTCAATGTGTGAGGATGGACTCCCGGTCGATGGCGAGAGTTGCGATGGTGGAAGGTAGTCGTGGGCATCAAGTCGAACAACTCCATGGAACACTCCTCGTTGTACAAGCGGTATAACACACATAAGGAGGCAGTCTCTCTTCAGCATGAGGGGCTCTAAACCGTTTGTGAACTCGGGATCGTCGACAATTCTAGCGGCACGTCGCATTTAATGACAGATTAAAGTATCTTTGTTTATTGAATAGCTATACAAAGGGACAGATCTAAAGATATCAAACAAATTATTACATCTCTGAGTACGGCAGTAATTATAGACATTCTTAAGTAAAAGGGCATTGAATTATGCAACTTTTGAATTATAAGATGTGATATAATGTTTTAGTCTGTGTATACTCACAATCTTGGGAAGTGAATTCTTTGGGACAATTTAATAAAGTAACTCAATTTATCGCCTCGAGTAAGTTTTACGTATGTAACTTATCATTAGGAGTGACAGAGAAATCAAAAGATGTGAGGTAATATTATTGTAGGTATGTCGTAAAGCACAACTCAATACCTACCGCTCATACAATTATACAATCAAATATAAGTAAGAAAGTGCCTACATGTGCCTAAAAATGTCAATGATTTATTTATTATATTTATTCTTCAATAGATTTTGATCAAATGATTTTATTTTAATATTAGTTTAAAGACCATTATTTCTTTGCATCAATGAATTTTCGAGTATCATTAAATGTGAGCTGTCAGTCACGCTATGATTTTACAAACATGTGTGCGGTTTGGAATTATATTCAGGTGCCTTATTACAATTAAGTAAGGTACAAATTACAATGTTTTAGCTTAGCCAGTTTTTGCTTTACTCTAGGTCTTGTTAGTGCTTCTAATCATATCTTGTCAATTAGAATAATAGGCTAGAGTTATATTAGCGATAGCTTGATATACAGGTACGTTTAATTTGTGAAAAATATCAAGACTTATCGTCATTATTAAATAATTTAAATTAGAAGGTACATAGTTTTCATTATGTACTTTCGGTTTTCAATATCGACTAATATTGACAGAATTCTCTTGACATTCCCTATGTAAAAAAATTATGAAGGAGATCCTATGTTACATATAATCCTAGTTGGGGGGTCTAAAGTTGTTTGTGTAAGACGGCTCTTACATTATATTATTTTCATACATTATGTTTTAAAAAAGAATCTAAATATTTGGAATATTTGATGATGAGGTTCAGTCTAGCTAACACTTTCTGACTTACGCTTAGATAATCTAAAGTATTAAAAACAAAATTATCATGTTAATCTGACTATCAAGGTTTATTTATGGTTTACATAATTTATCAAAATCAAAACAAAGCTATTTTTCATAGATGACGACATTATATTTTATTAATTTTATTTTTTTATTTTAATTGTTTTTGTTTATTTTATTTCAACTTACGTTGCATTTGAGTCAAAGTGCTGATATTGCATAATAATTTTTTAAGCAATTACCATTAGAATTGGAATATTACATCTAACAGGTAAATACGTAATCAAAATGACATGATAATTTACGAGAAAATGAGAATTAATTAATTGGTTCGAAAGTCTAAAATCCTTTGCTTGTCCTCATGTTAAAAGTCAAGTAACAGATAGTCGATTATCCAATCGCGATTCACAATTCACACACACACTGACACAATACACGTGAATAGTTATAATTGAAAAACACTTACAAAAGTCTTCATGTCGATAAAGCTTAGTTTTGCGGGGTACTACTTTACCCGCCGGTTACAGCCTGTGCAATGGTGCCTTCTGACAAATGAACAAACATTTTTATAGTATCCGGAAGTGAGTGTCTCAGGCAGGAGGCACTGTAGAAAGGCTCCGATCGGTATACATATAGAGCTGTAAAACGAAAATAATACAATTTTAATTTTGTTTTGAGTCAACAATACAATTTGTTTTTTGTCAATTTATAAACGATAGTTTGTGTAATGTATGTATTATAAAAACATGTAACAAAACAAACAAAACTATCTAAAACTTACTCATCAAATTCTAAGTATCAAATAATTGCACTACACATAATCAGAGCAAAGTTTTGTCAGACTCGTTTTTTAACAAATTTCATTTTTTTTCAATTTGGTGTTTTTAATGCGTTATTAAATACTTTTGAATGTTGCTTTTCACGACGCCCTTGCGTGGTTAAGCCATTAGGCTTTATTATATATATATTTTTTTACATTTATATGTATAAAAAATAAGGTTAAGGATATCTATCAATATTTGCAGCTATATATTGGCTCCATAATTTCCATTTTCATCTGTTTGTACCTACAGCTTCATTAAAATTAATTGATATTTTTTTACTAAAACAATGGCGTAGTAAGATAAATCTCACCAAAAATATAAATCTTTAAAAATTTGGTCACGGTCAGCTAGAATTTAGCTCTGTTTGAGAAGTCGTGAGGTTGTTATATATTTTAAGCTTATTAAAAATTAACACAATTGAGATTTTTGAAGACGCTTTTAATGCTATCGCACAATTAAAACCCTGCAACTCGGAACTTAGAATAAGGAATGTAGATTTGGGTTTTTTTCTATCATTATCTCTACCAAACAAGAGTCCTAGCTGGCTCAACAAAAATTGCTATATCTAGAGTCGAGAGTATTATCTAAATAGACAAATCTAAAAACCTACAACTTTTAAAAAATAGCTTTATTTTTACACAAGACCTCTTTACGAAACAAAATATGGCGTGGAGATGACAGTTGCGTGTTAACTAAATTAAATTAAATTATTCTGTATTTTAATTTATTTATTGAATTATTCTGGCCAATTCTAGATTATGCATGAATTAGTTAAAGTGATAAAATAATATGTATGTACATAAAAAAATCGTTACCAATGTTTCCTCTAATAGAACACAGCTACGAGTATCTATATTGCTATAATAAA
Organism: Achlya flavicornis; assembly: GCA_947623365.1. Lineage (NCBI taxonomy): Eukaryota > Metazoa > Arthropoda > Insecta > Lepidoptera > Drepanidae > Achlya > Achlya flavicornis. The sequence goes on along the minus strand of OX392491.1, from coordinate 6,017,767 downwards.
CTAAGTTTTACTAACAAACCCGAAATACAATATTATTTTCACAACTGTCTAATCAAAGTTTCATCGTCAAAATAAACTTATGAATATAAATAAGTCACTTCAAATACAAACTCCTTGAATTACCTAAATTGAATAATTTTAATTTTGAATTATTCGCATTTTGTATTGTTATGTTTCGTGTTCTTAAGTTATAAGGACTTGTCGACAAAGCTTTATAGTAATATCGGAATCACATTTGTTTTATATATTTAGGCTAACAAACAGTATCACAATGGATAATTAGTAAAATAAAATATGATTATAATTAATTGTGACACCAACACCGTTAACCAAAAATTATTAAATAGGTGTACAAACTATAAACAACCTAAAAATCGTAACAAAAACCAAGTAGGTACGCACGGCTACAGATCAAGCCACATATTTTGCGATGTCTGAGTCTGAGTCATATTTACATTTGCCAAAAAATACAACAAACAACAATAAAATTAGTTTTCAGAGAGGCAGCATATCACGACACGAAATGACTTATATCTCTTACCATGTAACATTTTATAAAGATACCTATGCTACCGCCATATAAAATTGTAATTGATTCGCGGAAAGACCAATGTAAAAGAACCATGCATTGAACTGTGAACTGTCATTTTAATTGAAAAATGAAAGTCATGTTGCTAATACCTGATTTATTTTGGTGATACTTGATATTTGAATAATACGACTGGAGTGCATTACAAGTTATCTAAATAGAACTTTCACTCGTTCATTAAAAAATTAAAGATAAAAAGTGGAGTGGTTTTAGCGGCTCTGTAAAGATACAGCTGTGGGCCGTACCTTCTTTGATACCGATTACCTTTACTTTTAAACTTTTTTTTGGCGCTCGCATGTTTGTGTTATCTTCCGTTTTCAGGAATTGGGTCTCGAAAACTCCTTTCTTTTCCATTCACGACAAAAATAGGCATTTAATATGTAAAATAGTTAAGAAACCCTTTGGTGGTTGTTATTTGGATTGAACACAGACTAAACTTCGACTTTATCAATAATTTAATTTTAGTAGTTTTTTTCCGCCATGTCCAAAAGTTTTGTCGGTATATTTACATACATTTTTTTTTTAGTCATATTATTATCGGTTTATGTTTAATTTGAGACAATTACAATTTTCATTTACACAACTAGCTGTCCCCCGCGGTTTCACCCCCGTTCCCGGGATAAAGCCTATAATACTCAGGAATTATGTAGCATCCTATTAGTGAAAGAATTTTTCGAATCTGACTGGTAGTTCCTGAGATTAACTCGTTTAAACAAAAAACAAAAAACTCTTCCGCTTTATTAAATTAGTAGAGATTAATAAAGCTGTACCCTAGTGATGATGACATAATATCCGTACCACATTAATGATAATAAAAAAAAAACAAAATATGTTTTACAATAACAAGCAATAAATAAGCTTCCAAGTAGATATTCGGAATGTGAAAGGTTCATCCTAGATTCATAACGCAGAACTACCTTCCGCTTAAGATCTTACAATTCAAGACACAAAGTGTATATATTCGTACTATTTGATAGCTTTTTGGTGAAGGATTATATTATTAGGTAGAATAAGTTTGAGTGACATACCTAAGCCGCATTATAAGGTCCCTACGCGGTACAATCTTCTAACTTGTCTTCTGTAATAATTTCTTTCTACATCTCTAATCTCTAAATGGTATAAAAAAGTCGCTATTTTTGTGTGTCTTTGCTAAATTAGTTCTTTAAAACCAAATTAAGTAACCTTAGCTGTCAATAGCATATGTCTGTCTTCAGTCTTTTGAGAATTTCTTAAAATTCATAAAAGTTACCACAATTTGAAATGAAATTACTCAAACAACGACAATATGGGGCGGGTCGCTAAAATAGGGCCTTCCTAATAGGTCACTTTTGACAGCCCATATACATACATCCATTGTCAAAAAGAGACAAACATAGTGCGGCAAGGAGAGATACCCTCTTGTCAAATATGACTTCTTAGCATGGCCATAGTTTATTAATAAAATAATGAAGAGGAGAAAACGGATAGGGGCCAAGAAGGAAGTACATAAATAGTTGTTAATGATAATTGAACCAGTGCTTTAATAAAGTGAAATTATCTCAATTAATTAGAAGATTCGCTCAAAGAGCATGGCAGCTCGACTGTGGAAGTACGTCACAGCTTACAGAATAACGCAGCCAAATAACTTTATGTTGTGTTCCTGCGCGTGAGCAAGGTTGTCAGAGCTCATTGTGGAGGCGGAAAGGGTCGATAACGAGTGAGTTACAAGTGTCCATATGACTAGGGTACCTAACCGTTTACCATCAGGCGGGTGGCGGACCTATACTTATAAGTTGTCTGGGTACCATAGCTCAAGCTCTTCTTAGTTTGTCTTTTTAGTGTGAACAGGAAAGCGAAGACCCCCGCTACATGGTCCAGTATCGTGGGAGAGATGAAAGCACAGAACCTAACTCCTATGACAACCCAGTATAGAGCGTCTTGGTGCTTACACAAAAAGACCCGACCCCAGATAGAACTGCTATGGGATGGAAGAAGGAGAAGTGCTTGTGACCATCATCTCAACATAGTAAGAAATTATGTAATCGAAGATGGTAAGATCAGGATCTCAAGTAGCTCTAAAATACAGTACAGTAGTATATGTATTATATCAGTTATCTGGTTTCCATAGTAAAAGCCTTATTTCTTTTCTCTGTGGTAAAAGCTCTGCTTAGTTTGGGATCAGATGACCGTGTGTGAGGAATGTCCCAGGATATTTATTTATTTACAGTATTTGGTGAATTTCCAACTTGAGGGTAACATACCACTAAACATGGAACGAAAATTGACGATTTAACCTATAAAGCGCGACAACCAGCGAAGAGAGATCTGTCTAGATTTGAAATCTATATGGAAGAGTAACTAAATGACAGTTAATATTAAACCTTGTGTCTTATGCGTCACAGTGGCATTTGGCGCACAATGGCCGCGGTTCTCCAACACAAATGGTATAAGGCGCGTCGCGGGTGTCTTAACTCATTAATCTACTTTCCAATGCATTATAATTACATGTCATAAAAAATAAGTTTAGACACTAATCTTTAGAAGCCAGACTTGTATCGTTTGTGAACTTGTTTCAGAAAGTTGGAATATTTTGAGATCCAATGGAGGATCTTAGAGTTATTTATGTTTGCAACAATAAACGTCATAAGTTGAACCCACTGTTGAACTAAAGCTTTTCCTATACCTCCTCGCGTCGCGTGTCCCACGTCTCGTCGTGATTCCCCCGTGAATATCTTATGACGTATAACGTCACGCCAGTTATGTCTGTCCTTGGCGGCGTGAAGAGCGTCGTGGAAGATCGTCTCCAGGGATGTGAGGATCTGCTCCGACCATCTGAGTGGGCTGCGCCCTCTTGGACGTTTGCCATCAACCTTCCCGGTCACCATCAGCTGCTCGAGGTTATCTCCAGACTTTCTCGCTATGTGACCAATGAATCTATAGATTTTTCTTTAACATAGAGCTTTCCCTATTCGATTTGTTTAATTAAACGACTAGGACTTGCTTCAATACATCGCCAAGCAGTGACTTATGCCCGGTATCTATAAACAAAAACGAAAACGGGGGAGATTTACAAGTAGATGCGTTTTTTTTTTTTATTGCCAGACTTAGCATATAGATAATTTCGTAAGCTAATTTTACTTATGATAGCTACTTCCCTATGTAAGGTTCTGCTATGCAAAGCTTTGAGGGCTTTGCTTCATTATTAGTAAAGATATAAGAGTCTTAATTTTAATCGATAACGGTCCGTAAATTATAGAAATCGGCCATTAGACAGTTGTGCGTTACCGACGCGCGACGTAATTTAAATTAAATATTTGATTGCATGTCCAAATTGATAACAAATTGCTTTCCTGTCACATTGATTCAAGAACACAAAGAAAACAAAGAAATGAACCAATTTATACACAAAATCTGACGCAAATGAATACGATGGCAGATGAAAAGAATGTAACTAACAGCCTGTTACTTATGATTTTAGGGTTCCGTAGCCAAATGGCAAAAAACGGAACCCTTATAGATTCGTCGTGTCTGTCCGTCTGTCTGTCTGTCCGTCCATATGTCACAGCTACTTTTTTCCGAATCTATTAGAACTATAACGTTGAAACTTGGTAAGTAGATGTATTCTGTGAACCGCATTAAGATTTTCACACAAAAATAGAAAAAAAACAATAAATTTTGGGGGTTCCCATACTTAGTAAATTTTTTTTTTAAAATAAAACCCTTAAGTGTGGGGTGTCTATGGATAGATCTTCAAAAATGATATTGAGGTTTCTAATATCATTTTTTTCTAAACTGAGTAGTTTGCGCGAGAGAATCTTCCAAAGTGGTAAAATGTGTGTCCCCCCCCTGTAACTTCTAAAATAAGAGAATGATAAATCTATAAAAAATACATTACGATGCAAACTTCCACCGAAAATTTTTTTGAACGTGATCTAGTAAGTAGTTTTTTTTTAATACGTCATAAATTGAAATTCATATCAAATACTCAGGTCTATAACCACTACCACTACCATTCACTTATATACCTACAGGTTTGTTTGTACGGAACCCTCGGTGCGCGAGTCTGACTCGCACTTGACCGGTTTTTTTGGTTCACGCTGTTTGATTACACCAAAAAGTACGTAATGACCTACTGGTAACAGTTAACCGTGGTTTACGAAAGGAAATAAACTTAACTTACGCATAGAACATATTTCATCCAACATACTATACAATGCGCTCGTGGTGTAGCATAAGCCGTTCAAGTTAAGTTACTACCGTCGAGGTCGGTACCTGGATGGGTGACCGCCTAGTGGTATTTCAAATCGAGCGTTTCCGTGCTTCGGAAGGCACGTAAAGCCGTTGGTCCCGATAGTCGTTAAGTTAGTTGGAGGCCTTCTAGGCGGCTTGAAAACTCCAACAGTAGGTTGACCACTAGCCTACCTCCACCGATCCGCAGCGGGCACGCGTGGTGGAGTATCTGCCCATTCCCTTTCACCCTGATTTGTGAAAGGAGGCCTGTGCTCAGCAGTGGGACATTATAGGCTGATGATGATGATGACTATGCAATGTATAACAGAAAAAAAAGTACTCGACTTCTTTGATTGCGAAAGAGAAAATTTTATAATAATATTAGCAAGTGTCGTAAAAAGATAATGACCCTCATAGAGCGGTGACGGTGATTACGAATTTAATTCAATAAGCTTGGAAGCATTTTGGTATGAATTCTTGAGTAATTTATTTTGAGCAGCAACATTTTATAGTCTATAGGTACTTGATGTAGTTTTCAACCCTTTCGGATAGATATACCCTTTCCGACACATAAAGGATCCCTATCGGAATTTAAAACAGTCTAACTTCGACCAAGATACTGGATGAGAAACTTCTCGCCTGAAATTGAGTGCTCGGTTCTGCCCATTTTTGCATATCAAAGGAAAGAACCGGTTGAAAGAGATTGTGATAATATTGATTTATTTAAATTAGATATGGGTAGGATTCCCTTGAGATACTTTAATTGGGAAATAGTACGATTGAAACTGAACTTGAACTTGATTGAAACGTTACAAAAAATAAAGTGCTGTAATTTGAACCGGAATTATTATAAACATAGACCCCTTATTAATAAATAGATAGCCCCAGCCCTTTCTGTTATATGAAATTAGAAAGTGACGGATATATTTAAATCCTAAATCCTAAATCTTGCCAATTATTTTATTTTCTGTATTATATTTAGTGTGTTATTATAATAATATATTTGCATGTCATAAACTGTGACGAAATATGTGAAACATATACATTTTAATATTGTAAGAACTTATCAGCCATGTTTCAAGCAAAATAAATACCTACATTTCATTTCATTTCATTTCCTAGGTTCCACTACACTTGACTAAAACCTTATTCATTAATAAGGGGGAGAAAGATTAACTTATCTCCATCAAAGGTGCATTGACACCACAGACATGATTGACACTCATCGGTCACGTCACTGGCATGTTACCGTCACGTTATTGCCACGTCACCAATCAGCCGTAAAAAGTCACGTCATCAATAATAGTTCTGTAAAAGTTGTGTATGGTGGCTTAATTGACGGTGTAAATCAGTCATCATCTCACAAATAAAAAATCATAAAAGAATTTACTTTAAGTAGGTACCTACCTAATTCATTCCTCTTGTGATTTTTTTTTTAAGCCTTAAAATATAATTTGGTTTTTATATTTTCGAGATTTTGTGTTTACGGATATTAGAACTGAATTTGTTTCTTTATACAGTCTAGTCTGGTCATTAAAATGTTTGCGCAACAGAGTGTAAACAAATTTCATTACATCTCTCTTATATAATGGCTATATTATTATCGCAAATAGCCAATTACACGAACATTGTATGTATCGCTCACGTTACTCAACGAATTATAATGTTGCCTAGTTATTTTTCCTGTAAAATAGTAAGTTTGTAAAAGTTTCCATACCTACATTGTGTGAGACAATAATTTTAATTTGGTTCTTTGATGGGTTCTAAAGGGGTTCTCAAATTCTCAGCATGTTCCATAAATAACTTCGTATTTTTTTTTAAGCGAAGTATTTTACCCTGTAATAAAATTAAATAACAAGTCAGCTACATCATTACTTGGTTGGTGAAGATAATAATTAAAATTTTAATGTAAAAAAAATATTTTTAGTGACATCTATGAGTTCGAATAGGAACTACTGGTTCAAATTACGAACCAACGAACCGAATAAATTCACGTACACTCACTGATTCTATTAGTTCGTTAACCAATGAACAGATGGCGCTTTCACTAAAAATATTAGGTATATATAGAACCGTATTTATCTACTCTGAGATAGAACTAAACCGCAAACAAATTACTTAGGTACAAGGTACCTACTTTTAGTATCAAGATATTTAAGTTGTTCTATATTTGGAACGATTTTATTAATCCGTGAAATATTATGTCTTTTTATTGTTGTACATTAGTTTCAAGTCTTAGCTATAGATGGCACTGTGCCAGAATTATTTTCCTTATGGCTCAACGTAAATATAAGTGTTTCTTTATTTTCGAGTTTATAACAATTTTACTTAAATATCGCAAATTTGTCAAAATTCAATAAATGTGACCTTTAACACCAACATGCTCATTATTCCTCCAAAAGCATATTTGTTGCATAGTTGAGTAAACTTTAGTAATTACTCAGCAACTGTTTCTGCTCAGTTCAACTTGTTGGTTGCAAAACATGTTCTGTGCATAATGAAATAACTTTGGGGAAATTCTGCATCAATATCTTGCTCTTAGTTGCGTCACAGAATATATTACTCTGTTGTCCTTTCTGACTGCAAGATCATTAGAAAGAGAGGCGTAGTGGGCTACTGAGAGAATTAAAGACATTTTAGATATGTAGAAACACTATAGACAGACTATTCTAAGTTCTAGCTGGTGGGTAAATTTTGATTATATCAAATGAGGTGGTTCAATCATATTAACGGACAAGATACTTACTTATTTAAATTATAAACTTTATTTACCTAACTTAGGTACTTAATTAAGTAGGTAGGTAATGTAAGTAGGTACCTAAGTAAGTAATTTGGCACAAGGTTGTTAAATTAAATGACGAATGCTTTTCTAGAAATCATGTTGGAACTCGGCTTGCACGACCACGTCTGGTCTTCCACCTCCAAGCTCCTTCATCAAGCCACCACCAGCAGACAGTCGGGTATTCTTGTCTAAGTTCCAGACTCCGTCGCCAGTTGCTGTTAACTGTAAGATAAACATTACAATAGGTTATTTTGGAGTCAAATTAAAACGTGTTTTAATTCTTTGAATTTTAACAAAAAAAAATGTATATGACGCGCCTTAATATTTTTAATAGCTATAGTCAAATATCAAATGTTTGCAGTGAAATTATGTTAAGGCGTTTGAACTTTTATCAGTTCAAAAGTTTGCTTTCGCTGAGAAGAGTCGGTCTAAGATTTTCACGCCCCTGTAAGCACATAAGTGTATACCTACTAAAGATGACAATAGGGTTTATATTACTTACGCTAGTTCTTCCATGGATTTGCTTGCTCAAATCAATAGCTGCTTTGGCGTCCTTATTCGCCCAGTCGAATCTTCCTCCGAAGTTAGTGCTATCACCAGCTGGTCCCAGTACCCTAGACCCATAAGCCTGGCCTACTAGTTTCCCTCTGTCGTCATTGAAGATTTCTTGCTTATATCCGCCTTTGCCCTGTTATTAAAGTTTCATTATTATATTATCTACCCAGGAATCATTGTGGAAATCTAACCAAGCCTTTAAATAGCTATGTGGTTTTGTAGAAGGCTTCTGAAGTTCCATATATAAATAAGAGAATTCAAAATAACTTACGAAAAGTCCCTGATCGTTATCTCCTAAACTGCCAAAGATTTTTCCATTTCCAATTTGCCTATCCCATGTCAAGTCTCTCGGGTGTCGTGCTTGTTTTGAGAACCTCGTGTGTGGGTACCTGAAATGATTTTCCTCCATCATTTACCGTCTTTCACGTCAATCAATCTACCGGCCTGCATCAAATTTAAAAGGATGAACTAGATGGCTCGAAAAAACAAAGAAATACAACTCCGGAACTGATGTTCAAGTGATTAAAGTCCAATATTGGATTGCATTCATGCAGAAGATGATGATCTACATCTTTTAGAAAGAGCTTTAAAATTTGATGTTTATTGTGCTATAATGATGATGTGGCTGCTAATATTTCAATCGTAGTTGCTTACCGTTCTTCATAGCCAGGTGGCACAGAAACCTGCGCGTAAGTGACAGCTACGAATGCAACGAAAAATAGTGCGACGCTCTTCATTTTGACTGTAAAAAATATAAAGTATGGAAGAGAAATTAGAAATAGTCCATATGTCAAGGAAGCATTATTATCATTTTAATTGTAACACAGTTCAGCGATCTCAAGTTCCTTATCTCATCTTAAGTCAAGTTGAACGAGTTAGAACTGAATACCCAAATATTACGAGCAGAGTTCACTTTTTTGATACCCACTTACTTGGACCTTGAAAATAAAAGACCATGGTCATTGTTCGTTGGTTTATAAGTGAGGCAAAACAAAGAAACCGGTGAAGTCTTACAAAGTTCTAAATATCAAGAATAGCTTGTTAAAATGTGTTACTTACTTAGATTTATCAAACAGTCTTGTAAGAGGAACTTCTTGTGAATGTACCATCCAATAAATTTTGTAATGTATTTATACTAACAAATGGCACATTGGTAAAGTCCCTGCCTTGGGTGTAAAGGGGAACGGTTCTCAGTTTAGAGATAACAGTGTGCGTCATAGTTTTAAGATGACTTTATCCTTGTTTGGTTTCTTTTGATTTGCGGGGGGAGGTACCGGGATAAGATGTAAATTTTCCTTATTATTGTTAGATATTATTATAGCTTAGGGCACAGATTACAGAATAAGGCAGATGGAGCGCGCGGAACACGAAAGTGAAACCAAAAAAGCATATACAAATTGAAAATGTGATACCTGGTATTCGTTTTCCAGTTTGTATTTGCATTGTTTAACCAGTTTATTAATAAAGAAGTGTTTTTGGTTACATAAAGTTTGTTAAACAAAGCAAATACACATTCGAAAGCGAATACCAGGTACGTGTTTTTCAATTTGTATTTGCTTTTTTGGCCTCACCCCCGTGTTCCGGGCGCTCCATCTGCCTTATTCTGTAATCTGTGGCTTAGGGAATAAATTATTCTAACTCATAATGGGTTCGCACCAAAAAGGTAAGATCCGATTTCAAAGTACACTAAAAAGTATGAAATATTTTTCATGCATGACGTGTTCTGTAGAAAATATATCGCTGACTTGAAAACAGTGTCAGATAAGAGTTATCTCCTGCTTTAGTCCAATTTCTTTGGTTATCTCATACTTTTTAGCGTAGAGTGAAGATACCTCTTTTTTGTGTATTTTGTTTTTTTTTTTTTACTTTTTGTTATTAAAGTTCAATATTCGTTTACATATTTATTAAGCCAAAGTAGTATAAACTCCTATTAAAAAGAATAACGAGTTTTAATAATTTCAGACTTTGTAATGCAATGGGTGAGAAAGAAAACGAAAACTGTATTATTTAAAATATATTGGTTATAATTATAATTGTTACATTTAATATTTAAGTGTAAACAAGCACAAACGAGAAGTTTTTCCCACATATACGGCCTTACTCTAAATGCTCTGATTAATGGTCATGTAAATAACGACACATGTTTAACAATGTCACTTAGGTGATCGATAAATATGTGACGATATTGTATAATATGTGCCACTTCAAGCAAAATCCAGGTTTTAAATATATCCGTCACTTTCTAACGTCATACATAAAAAAGAGCTAAAAAACCGGTCAAGTACGAGTCGGACTCGCATACAGAGGATTCCGTACAATAATAATAACAATGTTACCTTACTCAAATTGACTGTGAAATGAATACTAGGCCCGACAAAAAAAAACGTCAAAAGAAGACGTTTCTTGTATGGGGAACCCCTTTAATTATAAATTTTATTAGCGGCAATAGAAATACACATTCAGTGAAAATTACAAGTGTCTACCTACAACGGTTCATGAGATACAGCCCTCTGATAGACAGACGGACGGACGGACGTACGGACAGCGGAGTCTTTAGCGGAATTAACCCGTTTGGCACCCTTTGTGTACGGAACCCTAAAAAAAGAGCCGGGACCATCTTAAACCCAGGGTTTTACTAGACTTGGCGTAAATCATCTCATGAAACAAGACAGGTGTTAAAAAAATTTATCTCCAATCGTTATTTGTAATGAAGGTTTGATTGAATTCTCGGGTCCAGACTTGGTGGCTCCAACTACAACTTGTAAGCCTAGTGGCTTAACATTGCCTGATAATTTTAAATCAGTGCGGCCTGAATCACCGGAGTGTTTCACATCTAGATTGGCTTCAAATGCGTCTCTGAAAAAAATAACAGAATGGTGAATGCAAAAAGTTATAAATATATAAGTATTGGTAAAGCCTAGTTAGCCGTTCATACGTATTTTTTTATGTATTTTACATAAAAATAAATATCTTGTCTGTATAATATATAGCTTGTCATAGTGACGTTCATAATGATAGCAGTTGTTGAAATATTCCAATTAAAATCGGGAGAAATTTAAATATTAAACATTATTTTGCAATTTTATTTATTTATTTTTATTTGATTTAGCCCCTAACAGTTAGGGGCTATTTTTTTCGACGCGTGCACAGCTTCGACACTCAATCTGGATGTATCCTTAATCAAAGGTATTTTACTTATTTCATTATTAATATTAATTAATATTAACAGTCTGAGGAGAGACTTTGCCTCCTTATGTGTGTTCTACCGCTTGTACAACGGACGGTGTTCTGAAGAATTGTTTAAGATGATGCCCACAGCTACTTTCTACCATCGCAACTCTCGCCATCGACGGGGAGTCCATCCTCACATATTGAAACCTGAATTGTTTCGTACTGTGCGGGCTCAAAGGAGCTTCCTTCCGCGGACACTCAGACTGTGGAATGAGCTCCCCGCCGTGGTTTTCCCAATGGAGTACAGCATGGGGTTCTTCAAAAGGGGTGTGAAGAAATTTCTGCAGGGTCGGCAACGCGCGCGTGATACCCCTGGTGTTGCAAGCGTCCATAGGCTACGGTAACCGCTCACCATCAGGCGGGCCGTATGCTTGTTTACCGACGACTTAGTAGTATAAAAAAAAATTTGATTGATTGATAACTTTGTTTTACACCCAAAACCAACATTTACTAAGCATTTTTCGTAAAAAGAGTACTTTATCTCTATCGGTTGTCTAATAACATACCTGTGGGAAAAATCCAAACTGCCCCCATAATTATGATGAGCAGCAGTATCAGTCGGCATGTTTCTATCAAAGAACCCTGTTGCACTCAATTTATTTTTATCATTACTCATAATATCGTATTTGGCACCTGCCGATACTTTATTACCAGACTTTGAGTCATGTTGTGCTGACAAACCAACTTTCAAATGGTCTCTAGAAAAGAGGGAATTAATTATAACTCTACCAATGTTAAAATCTTATAAATTATAGTATAGCCAGTGGCGTAGCTAGGTAACCAAAGGCCCTGGGGCAAAAAATAAACTAGGGCACATGTAGGGCCAAAAAACTATTTAATTTTTTTATATCAAACCGTCTCGTTTTTACACCTGGAGCAAGACTACATTCACACATTAAACAAGACATATCTTAGCATGTTCCGCCATCTTGTCCGTCATAATAAAACCTACGTATGAAGGGTTAACAACTGTTTGTTTTTAAGCGAAATATTAGGCGCCGATCCCATAGAGGGGGTTCTAGAGTTCTGCGTTTCTTTTTTTTTCAATAACTCTATTTATAGTTATAGTGTAAGTCAAGAGTCCGCGAGGGTCCCCCTGAGCTTGGGGGCCCCGGGGCACTGCCCCGTCTAGCCCCTAGGTAGCTACGCTGACTCTATAATTTGTACCTATTTATAATTCTTATGACGGGTCGGTCTGGGCATGGAGGTCCATTGAACTGGACTTTATTGAAATCCTGTCAATAACATTTAGACCGAGTGAATTAATGCTTTTCTCGATTCGTTTGATATTCAAGTTTTCTATAAATATATATAATAGAATTGCAGAAAATGGAAGCCCATTTCAAAGGAAATCACTACCATTTTCTTACGCTGTGCCACAAGCTTGTGGGAATGATTCCCACCCAGGCCCAAAACTTTTCGTCGTTGAAATCAGTGTTCAACAGTGGACAACTTTAGGCTGAATATTATGTACTTAGGTACTTATGTTATTTTTGGAGCGCTCGTGGTGTAGCATGATTAGCCGTTCTTAATCGATCGGCAAGTTAAGCTACGTCGTGGTCGGTACCTGGATGGGTGACCGCCTACTCAAATCGAGCGTTTTCGTGCTTCGGAAGGCACGTAAAGCCGTTGGTCCCGGCTATCACTTTATAGTGATAATCGTTAAGCTTGTTGGAGGCCTTCTAGGCGGTTTGAAAACTCCAACAGTAGGTTGACCACTAGCTTACCTCCACCGATCCGTAGTGGGCACGCGTTGTGGATTATCTGCCCATTCCCTTTCACCCTGATTTGTGAAAGGAGACCTGTGCTCAGCAGTGGGACATTATAAGCTGATGATGTTGTATTTTTATTGTTATTATTTGATTTAATGTACTCACTTGTTTGTGTACTCCAAACTGCTATTGTATGTAGTAGACCTACCAGATTTGAAATCATTATGTTCTACAAATCCACCTGTGCTTATTACATGTATATCTGTTTTCAAAATGCTAGCATTACCCACTGCAGCTAATTTGTTTCCTGTGCTATTGCTAAGAGAAAAAACATTAAGATTGTCTCCCCTTCTGCAAAAAAAACATTAATTTGTTGCTGAGTCTTTAGTCATACTACTGCTGACTTAAGTCTTTTCGGTCTTAAGTAATCAGCCCACGAGCTAAAACGCCCCATGGTCTTTTTGCTTTAGGATCTCTGGTCTTTGCAAGACGAATAAAAACGATAGTCAGGACCAAATATTTCTCGCTGATATCTAATACTAGCTGACCCCCGCGGTTTCACCCGCGTTCCCGGGATAAAATGTCTATGTCCTTCTCCATACCATAGGCTATCTGCGTGCCAAATTTCATGATGATCCGTTGAGTAGTTGAGGCGAGAAGGCGTAACAAACAAACTCACTTTCTCTTTCTCAAGGAATTCGTCTAGAATTCCGTATTATTAAGAGTTCCGTTAAAATCACGACGTTTTGAATCCACAATATTATTGCTATTGAATTAAGGACCATAAATAAATAAAAACAAAACTATTACTTACCCATTAGCGATGTCTAAAATAGGTTTTGTGTTATCATTATTCCCATTTTGCACTGCTTTACCTCCTACACTGACTTTTCTATTTTCATCCTTGAAAGTAACATTAGAACCTTGTACATCAATGGAATTGTTTGTTTTATTTATATACTCATGAATATTATTATTTTTCCCGGTTTCTGTGGGAGTGGTGGCATTCTGTGACTTTCTAATGGGGTGACAATGAGCAAAAGTTACTACTAATAAAAATATTAAATAATGCATTTTGCAAAGCACTTTTGTAAACGTGGTATAAATTACAGTAAGTACTGTTGTATAAGCTTATTAATTTTTAAAAGCACTATTTATACTTTTCTTTTTGATTCATTAGCCTTAATCTAAACAACAAAGTAGGTAGTATAGGCTAATGTACAGTTGAAAGGATATTTTTATTTTTTGCTAGCTGTCCCCCGCGTTTTCAACCGCGTTCCCGGGATAAAAAGTAGCCTATTTCCTTCTCCATACCATAGGCTATCTACACGCCATATTTTATAGAGATCGGTCAGCGGCTTAGGTTCGAAAGAGTAACAAACTCACAATCGCATTCATAATATTAAATATGGATACCTTTTTTATATGTATACTTCAAAAAGAAGAAAACAATAATATGTAATACTACTAATACCTAGTACCTATTACTTTGGAGTTTTGGCAAAAAACAAAACAACCAAAATACGATTGTTTCGTAGATAGATACATTTATGAACTTGCTTTCATGATTTGTATGTTTTTTTACCCGACTGATTAACGATTACTAAGGATCAAATCATTTAAGGAGTGTTTTTTTTTCAATTAGTTTTCATTCACGTAAAGTTATGTCCACAACAGAGCGACGACTGAGGACACCCCCATTTTTTATAACACTAAGGAAGCAAACAAGCACACGGCCCACCTGACGGTAAGCAAGAGTCTTTAGACGTTTGCAAAACCAGGGGTGTCACTCGCGCTTTTAAAACCCAGTAAAATCATCGACAATCTAATGACAGCAACGCTAAAAAGAGTCAAAAGTCCCAAGCTGGTGTCGAGGTGCCCCCGACCTACAAAAGACAGCAGTAGGGTCGGGTTGCAGTCTAAAACCCGATGTGAAATGCTTTGCTCTATTGAGCACACCGAGCTTTTCGAAATTCCAGCTTAACCTTGTCTTCCTATTGATTTTCGAACAGAAAGTCGCTAGAAATTTCGACGCCAAGGATTCCGATGCTCTTTATACATCACCTTACCTTTTGTTGTTGATCTTACGCTATAAGACATAAAAGGTTTCACCCCTTAAGGCTGTTAATTATTGTGTAAATGTCAGTAGTTATGAAGGAGAAAATGTAACAGACAAAGAAAATGCCTTCATCTATGTGTAGGTAGTAGTTTTTACTAAATTGTGACATCGAAGTAATGTGTATGTACCTTTGTAACTCGAAATGTTTTTAGTGCAAATAAATAATAATAATTATTATTATTAGTATTATTTGTTACAATCTGTGGCTCTATGGGTGAAACAATTATATCAAACACTGGAATATATACAAAAGTATTCCAGAAAAAGTATGTCTATTTTTTCACCAATAGTATGAAAATATGGTACCACTTTCTCGAGCTCACTGTACTTTGCAAGATTATAAAATTAATGAATAATTATAACTATTTGACGTAATACATGGTTTATAATTATGTGGTTAACATAATTAACCACAAATAAATAAGTAGTTCTTGCTGATATCCCCAAGTGATTCTTAAATGATGTTCAGCACCTATTTAATATTAATACTGTAATTACCCAGATATTTATGTATTACTGACCATGGGTGCCGCGCGCCATTTCGCAAATTTTCATATTCCGCGAAAACCGCAGGTCAAGGAAGCTGTCAAATTGGCAAATTCGCGAGTCAGCAGGTTAAATATGTACCAACTATATTAAGAAATGGCATAGAGATAAATTATACGGGGCGGCGCGCGTTTGAAAATCGAAGCAGATGTAATTTTGTGTTTACCAAGATAATGTAGGTTTTACAGTTGGTACAACAATATTATCGACATAGAAATAAATATACCTAGAAAGAACGTCGCCATACTACACTAATATACAAAACAGGCCAACTTTTATAGACTGCTGTGCGTAACAGCTACGTTTTACGCTCCCTCTGCGTCATTCTGCTTGTCATAATGACGTTCATAATGATAGTAATTGTTAAAATATCCCAATTAAAATCGGGAGAAATTTAAATATTGATCATTATTTTGCATTTTTATTTATGTTTATTTGATTTAGCCCCTAACAGTTAGAGCGTATTTTTATCGACGCGTGCACAGCTGCGACACTCTATCTGGATGTATCCTTAATCAAAGATTAAGTATCGATTGTAAATGCGCAAATGAAAGTTTTCTAAAATTACCAAAATAAGTAAGTATAATAAGTTTTAACAGCAAGATTTTTTTGATAGAACGCTCAAATTATTCATTAATACGTATTGAAAATTATCATAAACATATACAAGAATAAATACAAGGTTGTAGGAACTATTTGCGATGGCAGTACAAATAAGCGACATGCGGTGAATGCTCAGCTTCAAAATCTGGGGCACGGGGAAATCTGCATGTTTGCTCCTCTACTGCAGCTAACTTCGGTATTGAAACCCTGTTAAATATTACAGTAGACGTAAGCTGTAGCCTATTCATAGTGAGGTCTTTATGATAGTTATCATATCATTTGGTGAAAGGAGTCAGTCAAGTCTATTTATTTATACGACTCGGCAAACAAGCATACGGCTCGATTTCTGGTGAGCAGTTATCCTAGTAGGTACCTACTATGGACTCGCCACCCGGGGCATCACTCACCGACCCTTGTGGGGACAAGCCCACCAGAGCTCATTGGGGAGGGGTCCCCAATGAGCTCTGACGACCTTACTCACGCGCAGGAACATAACAACATTATTTAGATGCGGTATTCTGTTTTCTCTTCTGGCCTCTCCATTAACGCCTCAAAAACAAAAGTTCTATCAAATGCAGAAAAATTTGATATATTGCTTGACGGTAAGCCCATTGAATGTGTTGAGGAATACATTTATTTAGGTCAGATTATATCAGCCAGGGAAGACACCGATAAAGAAATTCAACGTAGAATTACAAACACATGGAACAGGTACTGGTCGTTTAAAGAAATCATGAAGAACAAGGATATACCCATGAAAGAAAAGAAAAAACTATTTGATGTATGCCTACTGCCTTGCTTAACATATGGCCGTTGACTGGAAAAAACTTAAATAAACTAAGAGTATGCCAAAACAATATAGAGAGAAGTATAATGGGAATTCAGTTAAAGGAAAAGATAAGACTAGTCTACATAAAAAGACAGACAAATTTGAAAAACGTCATTAAAACTATCAAACAACTAAAATGGACATGGACAGGACACATGATGCGGAGTAATGAAAGGAAATGGACAACAATGGTGACGAACTGGTATCCTAGAAATAATAAAAGGAAAAGAGGAAGACCACAAAAACGTTGGAAAGATGACATAACGGCGTTGGCAGGAACAATGTGGACTAGACTGACACAGAATAGAAAGGTGTGGAAAAATCTGGGGGAGGCCTTTGTCAACGGACAAGCTGAAATAGAAAAGAAACAACCGGTTGTTGATGCAATGGAACCATTATGAACTATTATTATTATTTTTATATTATTGTTTAAGGGAAATGTTTTCAGCAATAAAGGCTTATTTTATTTTATTATTTATTTATTCTGTTTTCTACCCAGTCAAGTGGAATAATGCTATTATTACGTCATGTATGATTGAATAAGATATGTTAAGTTTAATTAACTAGGAGTTTGAGTTTACATTTCGATGATTCCTAAGATTACTTCGAATATACATAACCCTGGATTAACTGCCTTATTAGCTTGGCTTTGTGTGTTTACCGTATTTGATGTCATTATTGTGAGATTGTTATATTTTATTAATATTGAGTTTACTGAAACCGGATTACTTACTGTTGCGAATAAACTAGGATAATTGTTTATGTATAGTACTCTGCAAAGGAAAATAAAATATGGTTTTCATTAGAAAAAAATTGTTTATTTGTTTTTAGTGCAAACTTAAATATTAGTCACTTACAAATAGCTTTATTTACAACAAATATGTACAAAATACAATCTATATATAGAAAATTTCCTCAAGCCTGCCGCTGCTTCCGATTAACGGCAAGGTTCCCAGAAGGCTGGCAGCGTTTCCTCTTTGGATTATTAGTCTGTAACTTTTTAAAGTTACTTTTTACATTTATGTAAAAATATTATAAAAAACAAGATCAAGTTATGAAACAAAGCGAAATAACAACGGAAATTTTGCTTACGTTTTCATTTCCATCCGTATCTTTATTGGTTTAATTCTAACTCGGAAATTAAACCAGTGAAATATCTTCTCTAAGTACCTACTATTCAGTCTCTTGTTTCTCCTAAATCTTATTGAGGATTCTGTACACGTCTGGAAATTTTATTTTTCTATCTGTACTGAATGCAGGCATTACCTACCAGTGTTCTGGACGTTCTGGTAGAGGCAGAAGTTTTTGCCGAAAATATATTTCTTAGCAAACATCTAATCATAGTGCAATACAAACTAGAGGAGATTGGAGCATAAGTTTTGAGGTATTTAGAAAATTCACTGCTTGATATAATTTTTCTTTACAACATTAAATAAAATAACTAAAACTATACTATTTACACTATTATTAATGTTAAATATACCTATTGTAAGAATAATGCTTATGAGCTAGGTACATATAATTTCCCTAAAATTTTACATGTAGTACACTTTATACATACAATTTGTCTTAATTAATTTATTAACAACAAATATGTACAAAATACAATCTATATTTACATTTCCCTAAAATTGATCTGTAGTTTATTTTACAATATTTTTTTAAAATTTTATCGTTAAACCTTCAAACAAGATTTGTACTGAACAGTTTTTTGGTTTTCTTAAGTTTATATATTAGTATTTCATTATTTAGTTTAAGTCTTTTAGTACAGAAATTATGTTAAATATATTTTTCTATATTATAATGTCATGTAGAATAAGTTTCTTTCTAGGAATATTTCTGAAATGATCTGAATATAAAGAAAGGTTTGTCTTTAGTGAATAATATTGTATACACCTAAACATTTCAGTGCGATAATAATAAGTATCAAAATACATTAGGACATTTTTTTTTTCTACTAAAATTATTATTATTAATTTTCACCTTAATTTATTACAATTCAAATTTAGCCTTTACACTCGGGAGCAATGACTTCGGGTCACCAAAGGTTATGCATTAATATCTCGGAAACAAAGAAAACTAGCATAACCTAATAAAAATTAACCACTGTAGTTAATATTTGTTTGACTGATGAGAGCAATAAATGAGCAAGGAATTTCTCCGAAATAATAATGAAGTTACCGGTATGTTAGGTACTAAAACTAACCTTTACTGATTAAAACAATACATGTTTGTAAACCATATACTACTACATAGATCTTCGCACGTTTCCCCGTAGGGGAAACGGGGGAACAAAACCGGGGCCGGATGGCCCCTATATTGTGGTCTCGAATTCGCCGTATGGTAATGCATACGTGGCTTTGTTTTGTCTAGATGACATGGTAGTGTTGGCGCCGACGTACTCGCCGGGCTGTACATCTACTTCACGCCCCCGCGTGATCAACCGGCCGGGTGAGACCCATTGGGGAGGCCCAGCCAGCGATCGACAGCGGCGGCGGCTAGGTTAATCTTCTTGGGGCGAGGGGAAGTGGAGGGCGTGTTGTTTACGCCGTGGTTGGGAGCAGCGCCGCGCGATCGAGGGGCTCGTCGCAGGTCAATAGGACCAGCGAGGCGATCCCTCTCAAGATCGGCGGGACGGGGTTTGCGCCCGTGCGGAGGGCCTCTAGGACCTCTCCGAGGACAACTATAGCGGCCTCAACGACCGCCTTGTTGTCACTAGCGGGTGCGCCCGCCTTTGGTAGGTGTGAGCGCGCCGGTCGTACTGCCCTCTCGCTCGCACCCGCGGTTGCGGGCACAGCGGGGGCAGTTTCGGCCTTTGGGGCCCTCTGGGGGGCCGGTTTCGTGAGTGCGGCGGACGCCGTTTGTTTGGCGTCCACCGGGGCCTTCTTGCCGCGGCGCCTGCCACGGCGCCGCCGCTTTTTCCCCGCCAGGTGGGGATTGGCGCCACTTTGAATGGGCGGTTCGGCGGAATTTGCGTCCGTCGCCCGCGGTGTCTTCGTGTATGCCCTTGTTAGGGCGACGGTGCCTGCCAACTTGTTGCGCGCCTCCCGCCGTTTGACGGGGCACGCAGCACGGTTGGCAGGATGGGGCCCCCTGCAATTGGCGCAGGTGGCGGGTTCTTCTAAGGGGCGAGGGCACTCCTTTGCGGTGTGCTCCTCACCACATCGGACGCAGGCTCTGAGTCGGTGGCATTGGTGGGAGCTGTGGCGGAACTGTTGGCAGCGGTGGCATTGTGCCGGCCCGCTCTTGCCCCGCCACGCTTCTACCTGGACGCTGGGCAGGCAGAGCATCTCAGTGATGCTGTAGATGCTCCGTATGTTTGATGT
This sequence comes from Achlya flavicornis, assembly GCA_947623365.1. Lineage (NCBI taxonomy): Eukaryota > Metazoa > Arthropoda > Insecta > Lepidoptera > Drepanidae > Achlya > Achlya flavicornis. The sequence goes on along the minus strand of OX392491.1, from coordinate 5,997,266 downwards.
TCGGCGCAGCTGCACATAGTATATACAGCCGGGGCGTCCTCTGCGTCCCCGAATCTCCTTGACAAATTCAGGGGCGAAGCCAAGGGCGGTGAGCTCCTTGGAGATGTCTTCGGGGGGCGTGTCGATCGGGAGGCCTCTGATGGCCACCTTCAGACCGACATCGGCCGGCAGCGAGTAGGAGAACCAGGCAATGTGCTCGGTCCTCCCCAGGTTTTCTAGGTATCTACGGACGGTGCTATATTCCGCCTCGTCTTGGGGCATAAAGCGCACCCCCTTCCCAAAGGGGCGCGCGTGTGTAGTGTGGCCCAGCTTTACCTTCAGCTCGCGCATGTGGTGCACCCAGTCAGGTAGGTGCTCCACTATGAGCGGCGGGAAGCGTGGGCCTGGCGGTCTCTTCTTCGTCTGGGCGCTGGGTGCGGCAGCGCCTGTTGTGGCACTCGCTCCTTCAGCTGACGAGGGGTGTTCAGGCGTCGGTGGAGACGGCGGTCGACTTGCAAGCTCCGCGAAGGAGGTGCTGTCGGTGCCGGGTGTGAAGGCGGGGACGGGGGACAGCCGTCCGACTCGCTCTACACGGACGTCGGGGGAGAGGTGCGTTGGGGGGGGAATTCCCCTTTCACTCGCTCTCAACGTCGGTGTCTGCCTACCGCTGCTTGCCTCGGGCGGCGGCCCGGGCGAGGATGGTGGCGTAGAGAAACAGGGTGACTCACCTTCAGGAGTGTCCTTTAGGCAGGCCCGCTTCTCTTCGTGTTCCTCCGAAAAGCTCGTGGATTCGGAGGGGCGTCTCTTTGTAGGCGCTAGCGTGCCCGGGTCTTGCTCCACAGGAGAGTCCGGGGACACGTTGGGCGGTGTCATAACGCAGTCTGGGTGGAGTCGGCGCATGTTTCCGGCGAGCTCCCTCTCAAACGCCTGAATTTCCTCCTCCGGAAAAAGCCGTCTTTTAAATAAATAAACCATATAGCAAAACAAAAAAACATTTATACTCATCGATGTCAATACAGATGTCATGCGGTAGAGTACACCAAACAGAGGCAATGTTGGGTAAAATTTACCCATTCCTCTATCAATGCAATTTTCAGTTCATGAAGCGTAATTCGAGTGGGTTTTCGTCAACGAACGAGCTCGGTCAACTCACACATTGTCCGAGCTCGTTCGAGGCATGCTCGATAGGATTTAGGTTGAGATTGTGTGCTGACTGCTGGCCATATCTCTTGAAGGTAGTCATCCACAATCATTGTTTTGGATAAGGATCGACGTTCCCGTGCTGTTTTGCACCTGTACTTGGCTGTTCCTTGTCTGCGTAAATTACAGCTGGTTTCCTGGAACCTTTAAACAACCCTTTAGGTATACCCGATACACCGACTGTTCACAGGCTGTACCTAGGCTGTAGGTACCTATCACGCTCACTCGCCGCCTTTCTACTAATTTGTATTTGAATAAGATATCTTATTTCTTTCTGAGATGTTTATGTTGGTGACCCGGAATCATTGCTCCTGAGTGTACCTAGTAGGTATCTTTTTTTTCAAAAGTGTTTTAATAGTATTTTTTTAACAAAAAATATAGCAAACAGGCAGACATACTGACAGACATACTCAGATGCGCATTTAAACTATTTTAATATTAGCAAGGATTTCCGAACCCAATAGAATAATACACTACGCCTAGAAAACGACATATCTGGTGCGTCCATGCTACGCGAAGCGAGCACGAGCCGAGCCTCGAACGAACAGGATTCGTTCGTTGATCGCGATTTCAAGCGTGGACGTACTTAACGAGCCTTCAACGAGCTTATAACGAGCCTACAAAGCGCAATGCGAATCCCTGTGTTCGTGAAAAAACTGACAATCGGACGGAGCGCAGTCGAGCACGCTACGAATGCTCGTTCGAGGCTCGCAAGCCCGTCCACGCTACGCGAATCGTGCTCGCAGTGTGCTCGTTCGTGGCTCGGCTCGTGCTCGGTTCGCCAAGCATGGACGCACCATTACAGATCATTTGTGTGTTATAGATTCGCAAAGCAAGGCTCTGACGTGTATGTAACCTAAATCCATGCATTTTGGGAAATGGACCCACAACGGACATGTAACATGCTTCAATCACAGAGCACACTCGAGAGAGCTGTATTTACTCTGTATATAAAGTACACTGTGCCCATTGGTACCATTTGTTACGTCACAAATCGGCAGGCCTTACGAAAGTATACGTACGGAACACTCGCTTTTTACGTTAATAATAAAATTTGTTAAACAAAGCAAATACAATTTCATAAGTTAAAACCAGGTATCTGATTTTGAATTTGTATTTGCTTTTTTGGCTTCTCTTTCTTGTTCCCTGCGCTCCATCTGCCTTTTGTTCTGTAATCAGAGCGGCGCAGTATGTACGTTTCTTCCATTCGCATTTCTATCCGTCATATCAGCTTTCACTCCTTTCTCACAATCCATTCAACAAGAGATCTCGGTCTACCTTCACTTTGAGATTCATAATTTAGTCACATGGTTTTCCTCATAACATGTGCAGACCAAGACAAACTGATGCCACTTAGGTATAACTGCTTTACTAGTCACATTAAAGATAAAAAGGTTCATTAACCTTATGTCATAAATGCTCGGTTTTCCGTTTACCGAGGAAAAACATGTCGTATCGTATACCTACCTAGAATGGACACGCACAGTTTCCCGTGCACTGCCGAGTCAACATAATGGATGAGCATTGCATTTGGCGAGCGCCCAAATTTACTGCTAGATACTGTATGTATGCCAGCAACTTGCAATTTATATTATATACTTGTTTTATGTGTGATATGCGATATCGATGCTTTGATAATTGATTGAAGCTATTATAAAGTTAATGAACGGATTTGAAGCTGATTTGCAACTGCTAATGAGGATTAGATATTATCAACGCGGTTTTGACGCCAACGGGTGTTTTGTTCCAGCTTTCATCCTAAATCCTAATGGTTCGTCCATGCTTGGCGAACCGAGCACGAGCCACGAACGAGCACGATTCGCGTAACGTGGACGGGCTTGCGAGCTTCGAACGAGCGCGATTGTCAGTTTTTTCACGTACAAAGGGATTCGCATCGTGCTCTTGTTGGTGCGTCCATGCTACGCGAATCGAGCACGAGCCGAGCCACGAACGAACCTAGTCCGTCAAAAAAGAAACTGCACTGACAGTGTCAAGACACTAAAATGCAGCCGCCGAGAGAATGAGTTTCTCTATTTTTTTATAGTCTAAACACAGATTACAAATCAAGGCAGATGGAGCGAGCTATACAAATTCAAAAGCGAATATCGGTATGTGCTTTTCAATTAGTATTTGCTTTTTTGGCCTCTCTCCCGTGTTCCGCGCGCTCTAGCTGCGTTTGTTCTGTAATCTGAAGTCTATAAGTACGAAATTACGCTGATATATTTTAATAAATGTTTTTTCTTGCTACTGTTACATTATTATCACGTGCGCAAACATTGGCAGCGTCACTTGTCAATGAATAGTCGGCTTGTGTAACCGCATCGGCTCGGTGTTATCTTCACTGACCCATGATCGATAAGTAAGCAAACCGTCAGCCTAATTAGATTATCCGTATCCGGAAACAGGATTTTGTATTATGGTATTGAAGTATTCCCCTTTGAGCACCTATTTTTTCACAGAGCACCAAAAAATACACCGCACATTTTTGAAGCTACTGCTACTAAGATCCCCATAAAATATCGATTGGTGCTCAAATAGTGAAATGTTTGGTGACCAAAGGGGAATACTTTATTGTATTATTAAATCGTTGATACGTCCTAAATTTTATTATAGGTAGGCATAAACTACTGCATAAATATGAACGTTACTGACTAATGTGTTATTCATACACACATGAATTTGATATTCCATTATGAATAGGCAAACATTCATTTAATACTAGCTGTACTGTACCCCGCGGTTTCACCCGCGTTCCTGGGATAAAAAGTAGCATATGTCCTTTTCCATACCATAGGCTATCTGCATGCCAAATTTCATGATGATCCGTTGAGTAGTTGAGGCGTGAAGGCGTAACAAACAAACAGACCCACTTTCGCATTAATAATATTAGGATTGGATAGGTCGTGAAACAATATTTATAATATAACTAGTTTGATAAATTATTTAGTCACACTTTTGAACAAACAGGAAAATTTATTTATTTATTTAAAGGTAAATTTTATGTGGTTTTTATTGAACGGCTTATTATGATCTTTATGAACTTTTAATTTGTGGCTTTCTACTAACGTACATTTTAGTAGGTACTACTGTTGGAGTTTTAGAGCCAGCGGGTTGGTGGTTGCGGTGTGGTTGCGACGTGGCCGTAGTTGCGGGCGGTGTGGTTGGTATCATACACGCGGTCGATAGTGACGGCAAAATGTGGTACGTGTGAATTCAACTACAAATTAGCGCCCGCCCACATGGTGTGGCCGGGCAGCCGGCCAGCATTATTCTAAGTCAGGCATTTTGAACATCCGTGCCGGTTGCGTGAGCGCAGCTCTCGGACTGTACCAACTGTTTCCCGAGTACAAGACAAGTGCTCATATAAAAACGCAAACGCGATAGTTACGTTAATTCTTTGCAAACTTTACACCAGAGTACTGGAGCGAGAGAGCGTTACCGCGGAGTAGAGGTGTGTAACTCATCAAAAATACGCGAGCTGCATAACAGCTCACGGCTCAGGTGTGTGAGCCGGTTCAATGACTCAGCTCGCAGATCAGCTCAATTTGTACCTATAATCCACGATACGCACGCACGCTCACCGCGCGTCGAATCGAGCCGACTGAGCTGCCGCGATTCGTTCGACTCCGCCGAGCGACTCTTTTCATACTTTAGATTTGGAATTATTTGTTTTTTTAATATTATCTAGTTACGAGTATGTTACATATTTATTTATTGAATTAAATTGCTATTTAAATGTTTAGAATGAAATAATAATTCGTAGATTAGAATCACAAGAATAATCTATGACGGGAGTCGCAGATACAATAGGAGTTGGATTGAGCCGTGAGCTAGTTATTTTGTTGCTGATACATTGAGCTGGCTGAGTACACACCTCTACCGCGGAGCGATCAACACATTGTTCATGTGAAAATTGATGTTTTTAATAAATAGGTACAAATATTTCATTCAGCAATGTCTTATTTTCTTAGTACATCACGCCCGGCATTCTTGGTGCAAATCAGGCATTTTTACTTCATGTCAGGCATTGATTTCTTCAGAGATGGTTACCCTAGACTCGCCTGATAATAAGCGGTTACCGTAACCAACAGATGCTTACACCACTTGTGCGTGCCTCTCTTCTCTTCACACCCGGGAAGAAAAGCAGCACTATTTGGTACCGTTCGATAGATTTCAAACAAAATTAACCTTATTGCACTTCTGTTGCTTAATTGTTCGAAGTCTCATTCCCTCTTCAAGCTCTTTCTGGCTGTGAAGATTTTTTTGCAGGATTGTCAACGCACGTATCCCTGGTGTTGCAAGCGTCTATAGACTACGGTAACCTCTTACCATCCGGCGAGCTATATACTTGTTTACTAAACAACCTTATTTTGCTAGTTAATGATGAAGCTACCTTGTTACGATGAGTTTCTGAATTTTAATTAAAAACCTTTTGAGAAAGTCCAATCCTGATTAGATTGCCCTGATCAAACAACCGGCAAATGGTTTTTATAGTACGGAATGCTCTAATAAAAGGTTTTATCATAAACGTTAACCATTAGAGCTTATTTTGCAGGCAAAATATTAAAACTGAATATCTCTCATAAAGTAGACTTTGCTTAAGCGTTGGTTTCACCAACGCGTTTATTGCAATTAGGGTAACTGCTTTTATTCCTTATGTATTTCTACTTAAGATACATAATAACAAAATCAACAATAAAAAATAAATAAAATAAATATCCTGAGACATTCCTCACACACGGTCATCTGATCCCAAACTAAGCAGAGCTTGTACTATGGAAACCAGATAACTGATATAATACATATACTACTTTTTTGTTTGTAAATACATACTTAATATACATAATTACACCCAGACTCAGGACATACAGACATGTTCATGCACACAAATGCATGTCCTGTGTGGGAATCGAACCCACGACCTGCGGCGCTATAGGTTAAGACTCCACGTCTTAACCAACTGCGCCAACTGGCCCGTCAAATACTTTCATAAACCGTAATTTAGGTGTATAATAGGTAGGTATGCAATTAATGATTAATTAATGATTGGTGATAACTTCAGTAAATGTGACCTTCATAAGTGCCCTTCTGGGGCCTAAATTGAATAAATGGCTTTGACTTTGACACCGGATTAATTTAATTGGATACGTACTGAGTACGGCTAGCTTACTGGCAGTGTTGTCAAATGCTGTGTTTAAATAAAGATCGTTGATTTTTCAATCAATTATTAATTATGAATATAGTGAGGGAAATATTTTATGAAATATAATTTTGGGACAATGTCTTTTCATAATTCTTCGGAAATGTTTAAAAGCAAATGAAACTGCAGCTTAAGCAATTTCAATTTCCAAGCTACGCGACTGCCTCTCCACGGATACATTAAGCACTTAACTATCACTGTCTGCTTACTTTCAACTTGGCCCGTTTTATAATAAAATCCCACTGAACATTTTCCCGCGTATCTGGGCATATAATTTTTTGCGCGTTTTTATTTTGTATTATAAAACAGGAAATTGTTTGCAGATAGAGTTTCTCTCTGGAGGGCATATAATTACTGTTTTATTAAATAATTGTGTTTCTTTAACAATGCGTAGTAATTTTCTTTTTAAATGTAAATCATTATTTTACTGATGGATCATGAACATAAAAAAAAGGCGGACGTTTTTTGTTAGTGAGAATATCACTAACAAAAACTGTGTCGCTCAAGTCGGCTACCTCGCTGTACGTACACACGGCTACAGATCAAGCTATACATTTCCAATATAAGCTGATCTCGCATTGTATAGGATTTGGGTACAATGTGAGGTCAGCTTATATTGGAAATGTATAGCTTGATCTGTAGCCGTGTGTACAAGCCGGCAGTTGGCACGCACACATTAGTCGAGCACGGGTAAACGGCAGCAGAGTCTCGTTTCCCGCGGAATGGCCAACAACTGTGTTAATTTGTGCGTGAGAGGTGGCCGTCTCTCTTAGACACAGATTTTTTCTAGCGAGAATATGTCCGAATTTTTCTTAACGTCCTTGCTGATGATAATTATACATTGGCTCAAAGGCAATGGAATAGCAATGGATCATAATAGACTGTAAGTTTTAGTTAACATAGAAGACTTGGCCTTCTGATTCTGTGTACAAAAAAGAAACCGGCCAAGTGCGAGTCAGACTCGCGCACCGAGGGTTCCATACAAACCTGTAGGTATAATAATAACTGTAAAAAAAAAAGAGTTTCAGTTCTAAGTATGGGGAACCCCCAAAATTTATTGTATGTTTTATATTTTAGTGTGAAAATCTTAATGCGGTTCACAGAATACATCTACATACCAAGTTACAAGTTTCAACATTATAGTTCTTATAGATTCGGAAAAAAGTGGCTGTGACATACGGAAGGACAGACAGACAGACATGACGAATCCATAAGGGATCCGTTTTTTGCCATTTGGCTACGGAACTATAAAAATGGACTTTTTAACAAAAACTTGTTTTTATTGTATTGATGATATTCCTATGTACCAAATATCACATAAAAATGTAAAACAAGAAACATCTATTCAAACTGTATGATTAAACTTATCGACATGCCCAGGACTTAGCCAGCTAAGTTTCTGAAGTTACCTACCACGCATAAATATGTGCGAGATAAAGTTACATAAAGTGCAAACTAACGCAGGAAAATATAAAATACCTAAGCTAATTTTACGAAGACATAAATTCTTTGAGCTTCTTACCTTCAGGAATCTACCTCTAGCTAGCAAGAGATAGACTAGTATTTTTCAGAGGTATGCGGCCATATTATTAAAAAGCCCGCTAGTCCAAGGGGCTAAGTCTGCTGTTTACAAGCATTTATTTAAGAGGAAATGCTGGTGAAGTTTGTTCCATACAAACGTAATCCTCAGTTTTCTCTCAGGATAATGACCTTAGAGCAATGATTATTCTACAATCACCAGATGTACCATGCAATCTGTAGGCACTGTATGTCCGTCGGTTGTTTTTTTCTTCATAAATTAATTATTATAAGAATTAGGAGCCTTCTAATATAACAAAACCTTACCATCTCAGACGTCCAGCGAACAAATTTGACGAATATAAAACAACAAACGAAAACCGACAGACATAGCCAAAGCCCATCTTATAGTTTTTTTTTTATCTATTCTGTTTTTGTGGAGAAAACCGGGGATTACGAAATAGCGATATCGTCTAATTTAAATAGGTATACTCGGTCAAAGCTGTAGCTGTCTCTATCGCCCTCGGGCGGGATAGCTCGGGCACAGCGCTAAAGCAATAGATACGTTAAAAACCTATTTTCCAAAATTTTTGCAGCCATCCTTTCCTCTTAACATGCAATGTATGTATGTAACTATTTTACAATTACATTACACTAGCAAACTTGGCCCCAAGATCAGGGGCCCAAGTCTGCTATTTCAATTGTGTTCCAATGAACTTTCAGTGGTGTAAAAATTGTGACATTTTACAGTTTTGATAGTCTACTTACTAACAGAATAGTGTCATTATGGCACAATTTTGAAACCACTGAAAGATCATTGGAATACAATTGAAATAGCAGACTTGGGCCCCTGGAATTAAGACTTTTTTTTCTTCTATCCCTGTTCAAACTAAACCAAAAAGGTTTCTATAATATGGGGTAAAATAATATCAGCTTAATAAACAGAGGGTAATGTGCACACAATAAGTAACCTGAATGATGTAATGTGTACAGAACATAGTAAAGCAGGATGTTATTAAATTAAATACAATATACATAAAATTGATAGAACAGGGCTAAATTAAATTTCGCTTCCCTCATATCTCATGGGAAAATTCCACACATAATTGCATTAACAAATTTCGCGTCATAATATTTCAGAAAAGCTTACACAAATGGAAAATTTCTCATAATTGTGCAAATTGCCACAAATTACACTTGGAGCTTGACGTAACTTGATAATAAGTCGAGAGAGACTGTACAATTTAGATAATTAGCGCTACCATCGGGGGATTACATTTTTTATTGCCTTATTTTGTTCACTTTAAATCTTATCAACTGCGGGCTGTTCACTGCAATGGAGATTACGTAGTTACTCAGTAACAGTTGTATAGATAACTAGCGACCCGCCCCGGCTTTGCTCGGGTGCAATGTCGTGTGGTGTCGAGCGATTTACGCGCCCGCGCCCCTCTCGGCCCGCCCGTTCACGGTATCGCGAATACTGTTTCTTGATAATTTTAAATCTGTGATATCTTTTAAAATATAAATGATAATGATTTTCTGTAAAGAGCAAACTTTATCTACATTAAATGCCCGTCGTAACTAACTTATGTAATTAGACAAGGATTAATATTATATGGGCCAAATAAATAAGTATAAACCAAAAAAAAAAAAACAATTGCATAAAAATGGTTACTGTGGGTTATCCAGAGGATATAGTTATAGACTTATAACATCACGGACTTTTTTGTGGATATTTTTAAGATACACAATTCAGTAGTAATTATTTTGATATATCTCGTAAAGTTTTGTGAGCGTTAGCGAAGAAAGCGTAAGAAATTATATGTGTTTACAAAACATTGACTTTTTTATATGTTCTGTATGTATATATGTATATGCTAGCTGCCCGGCGCGACTTCGTTAACGTGGCGCTACCCTACCCTGTGGTGCTACCCTACCCTATCTAAACCATCCAGGGCGTCACCCAAACGCATACAAAAAAAATCAACTGTACGTGTGTTTGTCACTAAACTCCACCTGAACCGATTGAATAAATTTTTTTGTATGCATTTGGGGTGCGCCCTGGATGGTTTAGATTCACAAATCAGCCCGGCAGATGGCGCTACAGTCGATAATATAACCTAGATACCGAGAAAATTATCTAACTCCGCATCAAAATCCATTGCGTGTTTAGAAGGAGTTAGCGGACAAACAGACATACGCGAAAAGCGACTTCATTGTATACTATGTAGTGATAGTGATTTAGTAAATTTCACTTTTGATTGATTACAAGTTTCCTTATATCTATTGTAAATACTTGAATATGGCTTTGATCATTGGTTAGTATTTGTAGCTACTACACAACATTAAAAAAAACTGGCCAAGTGCAAGTCGGACTAGCATACGAAGGGTTCCGTAAAGACAAATTTTCTTCTATATTTCATTATGTTTATATTATTTAATTTTGTTGTTATAGCGGCAATTCAGGTACACATTCTGTGAAAATTTCAACCATCTAAATTTTACGGGTCACTGACATACAGACGGACGGAAGGGAAGCATTTAACGCCTGTGGTACTATATAAATAAGGTATTGTATCTTAGTAAAGCTAGAGTGTAACGAGTGAATTAGCTTTGAGAACAAGGCGTTACATAACTTTATGTAGGTAGGTATCTTCTTTCAATGTTTTCCCTACTTTTATTATATTATTTTCCTACCAGTTAAGAGATTACGTAAGTACTTTACCTACATACTGCTTACCGATATAATTGAAAAACAATATTCTCCTACTTCTTTATAATTAAAGTGCTGTTGGCTTCGTGACGTAAACTAAGTGAAAATCTGAAAGTTTCGTAAGCTCCAAACCGAAGTCGGGTCATTTTCCCACACTCAGTATGAAGAAGCTTCGACAGACTAGAGCATCAATAACTCTGTGTCATATATTGGCACCGCTACTCTTGGTATACGATTCCATTTTTAGAAATCGCAGTAAAGTTTAGGTATCCATAATAGCTCGGTCCGTGTGGCTCCCGGCATAGAATAGGGCCAACCCTTCCAATCCTAAGGGTGTCGTAAAAGGCGACTAAGGGAATACACCAGGGGACGGGCAGCAGCGTCCATCTGTGATACATCATCACTACTGCGATCACCAACCCGCCTGCCAAGCGTGGTGATTATGGCATTAACCCTCACATTATGAGTACACAAACACAGCCACGGCCCCCAGTCCCCGGCGGCCCCGCTATCCCGGGCTACGGTAGCGGTCACGGTAACGGCGGGGCAGGGGGTGCTAAGAGTCTCCGGCAGAGATCCGGCTACCAACAACGACGACTGGACCTGGTAACATACAATGCACGGACTCTGAGGACCGACGAGAAGCTCATTGAGCTGGAGGAAGAAGTGGACAGGTTGCGCTGGGATGTAATGGGATTATCAGAGGTCCGAAGAGAGGGGGAGGACACGATAATCCTTAAATCCGGTAACCTGTTCTACTACCGGGAGGGTGATCACCTGTCACAGGGTGGTGTCGGGTTTATCGTCCGCAAGCCCCTCATCAAGAATATAGTGCGGATAGAGAGTGTCTCACCGAGAGTCGCATACCTGATACTCAGAATTACCAAACGGTATTCGCTGAAGGTCATTCAGGTATACGCTCCGACCTCATCACACCCAGATGACGAGATAGAGACATTGTATGAGGATATCTCACGAGCCATACATTCCTCTAAAACGCACTATATGGTATTGATGGGGGACTTTAACGCGAAGCTAGGCATTAGGAATGACGATGAGCTGAGAGTGGGGCACTTTGGAATTGGGCAGAGGAACCCTAGGGGGCAACGGTTGGCCGACTTCATGGAGTTGGAGGGACTCTTTATGATGAACTCCTTCTTCAAAAAGCGGCCACACAGGAAATGGACCTGGAGTAGCCCCGATGGATCCACCAAAAATGAGATAGACTTTATCTTGACGACAAAGCGGCAAATCTTCAGTGATGTTTCTGTGATCAACAGGGTTAAGACCGGAAGCGATCACCGATTAGTAAGAGGCACACTGAACCTGAACATCCAGGTGGAGAGATGTCGTCTGGTAAAGTCTACGCTCCGACCCCAATCTGCATATATCCAGGACCCTGACAGCTTTCAGCTCGAACTTCATAATCGCTTTCAATGCCTGGATAATTGCGTGACGGTGGACGATACAAACAACAGGCTCGTGGAAACTGTCCATGCGGTAGGATCTAAGTTCTTTAAGACCCGCCGCACGAATAGAACCCAAAAACTCTCGGATGAAACTCTCAAACTCATGAAGCGACGACGTGAAATGAAGTTGCAGTCTTCAGCTGATACAGCCGAATACCGGCAGCTAAATAGGCAGGTCTCAAACGCAATGCGACACGATTTGCGCCTCTTTAATACATCATGTATCGAAGAGGCAATAAAGCAGAACAAAGGTTCCAAAGTGTTCGCAAGAGACTTGTCTATTGGTCAAAGTCAACTGACCAAGCTGAAGACCGACACCGGCAACATCATCACGTCAAAGCTGGAGATCTTGAGAGAGATCGAGAAGTTTTATGGACAGCTGTACACCTCGTCACAGAAACCAGATCCAATTCCGGTTAGTGACGCAAGAGCCAAGTTGACCCGACACTACACCGAAGATATCCCGGACGTCAGCCTATACGAGATTAGTATGGCTCTGAAACAGCTTAAAAACAACAAGGCGGCGGGTGAAGACGGAATAACAACAGAGCTCCTGAAAGCGGGTGGAAAACCGATACTTGTAGTCCTTCAGAAGCTTTTTAATTCCGTCATACACGAAGGTACAACGCCGGAAGTATGGAGTGGAAGCTTGGTGGTGCTCTTCTTCAAGAAAGGCGATAAGGCCCTATTGAAGAACTACCGCCCGATATCCCTCCTAAGCCACGTTTATAAGCTGTTTTCGAGAGTCATTACGAATCGTCTCGCACGTAGGTTTGACGACTTCCAGCCTCCCGAACAAGCCGGTTTCCGTAAAGGCTTTAGTACCATAGACCACATACATACACTCCGCCAGATTATACAGAAGACTGAGGAGTATAATCGGCCATTATGCCTGGCGTATGTGGACTATGAGAAAGCCTTCGATTCAGTCGAGACATGGGCGGTGTTACAGAGTCTACAGCGATGCCAAATTGACTATCGCTATATCGAAGTGTTGAAGTGTTTGTACAGCAAAGCCACCATGTCGATCCGGGTCCAGGACGAGAGTACGAAACCAATTCAGTTACAGAAGGGTGTAAGACAGGGTGACGTAATTTCCCCGAAACTCTTCACCACTGTAATGGAGGACGTATTCAAGCTCTTGGACTGGAAGGGATATGGCATCAACATCAATGGCAAACACATCACTCACCTTCGATTTGCCGACGATATAATCATAATGGCGGAATCGCTAGAAGCTTTGAACATCATGCTCAATGACCTCAACAGAGTTTCCCAACAGGTAGGCCTCAAGATGAATATGGACAAGACAAAAATTATGTCTAATGTTCATATTCCGCCAATGCCGGTGATTATTGGGAATACTGCTCTCGAAGTTGTAGACGAGTATGTTTACCTAGGACAAATTGTCCAACTAGGTAGGTCCAACTTTGACAAAGAGGTCAACCGAAGAATCCAACTCGGCTGGGCAGCGTTCGGGAAGCTACGGCATATCTTCACGTCCAGAATACCTCAGAGTCTGAAGACAAAGGTCTTCAATCAGTGCGTGTTGCCAGTGATGACATACGGGACAGAGACGTGGTCTTTTACTGCTGGCCGCATAAATAAGCTCAAAGTCACTCAGCGAGCTATGGAACGAGCTATGCTCGGAATTTCTCTACGAGACATGGTCCGAAACGAGGACATTCGTAGGAGAACAAAAATTACCGATATAGCTCGTAGAGTTAGTAAACTGAAGTGGCAATGGGCAGGCCACATCGCTCGGCGAACCGATAACCGATGGGGTAGGAAGGTTCTCGAGTGGCGACCACGTACTGGAAAGCGCCGTGTGGGACGACCACCCACCAGGTGGACCGATGACTTGGTCAGAGTCGCTGGGCACCGTTGGATGCAAGCGGCCCAAAACCGTTCCAAGTGGAAGTTAATGGGAGAGGCCTATGTTCAGCAGTGGACATCCTTAGGCTGATATGATGATGATGATGAATAGCTCGGTGGACTGATGCACGCACAACGTTAAGAAGTAAAAATGCTATAACGGAGTCTTTATTAGTCCTTATTTCACGTTGAACTGCTTTGTGTTTGATCACTCTATGTCTGGTTGCTGATGATGTGTCCAAAGATCGTAGATATATAGTATATATATTGTATAAGTATTTGGAAAAAAGCTGTAATATGAAAAAATCTTCCACAAAAAAAAGAGCCTTGCTGAGTTTCTTGCCGGAGTCTTCTCAGTTTAAATGTATTCCGAACCGGTGGTAAATTCAACTGTATGTACCAATTTAACGTTCATAAGTGCCTTACCAGGGCCTAAACTGAATAAATAACTTTTTGATTTTGATCACACAGATTTGAACTGGCTTTCCAGTGCGGCTGCCGCTACAATTTATAATGCACCCTATGTAGAAGCCGTGTGAGTGCAAATTTGATTTCGTAACTACCACCAAATTTTAAGTGATAGATCTTGAATCATATCTCTATAATTATCTGTTTTTAGTCCCTTATTACATATTTTGCATTATTATTGATTGATTGATTATTGACGTTATGATATCCCAAATTATTAAACTCTTCACATAGGATTTTTGTAGCCCCAAATGTTCTCTTTATCTCTCTCCTTCCTGCACTATGTTTGTCTGTTTGTGGCATTAGGATATAAGAGCCAAAAGAGACCCAGTTATCTCTTGAATTGTTCCAGGAATTCTATTCTTTTCATATTATCTATGAATGCGCGTGTCATATTCACTAGCCATTGGGTCAAGATGTTTTAAAGATCTGTGATAAAGCTAAACGCCATGCTAAAATTTCAACAAAATCAAATTATAGTAAATACTTACAAACGGTAGGGGTGACGGCAGTTGCTGTCACGGCAAAGTTTTTATATGTACCCGCTGTGCCCCGGATTCCAAGAATTTAATCTAGAAATTGCTTGTTTAGCCGATTTCCTACGTATTTGACATAAAAAAGCAAATATCTTGCTGGAATCGATACTGTTAGTTAACTAGTAAAATCTCGTTCCATAAGAGGAAAGGACGGCTGCAAGAAATTTGAAAAATAGGTTCTATTGCTGTTGCGCTGTGCCCGAGCTATCCCGCCCGAGGGCGATAGAGACAACTACAGCTTGGACCGATTACACCTATTTAAATTTGATGAAATCGCTATTTCGTAATCCACGGTTTTATCCTCCAAAACAGGATCGATTTAAAAAAAATATTCGAGAATCATAATAAGAAGGGCTTTGGCTATGTCTGCCGGTTTTCCTTTGTTACTTATATTCGTCAAATTTGTTCGCTGGACGTCTGAGATGGTAAGGTTTTTTTATATTAGAAGGCTCCTAATTCTTATAATAATTAATTTATGGAGAAAAATACAACCGAGGGACATACAGTGGTACCTGGCTAGTTCTTAAAATGCAGGAATAAAATGGACCGTTTTTAGTTACACACTTTTATTTACTAGATTTAGTACGCAAAGTGGCCAGAGGTCAAGGTTTTGACTTAAATAAGCTTAAGTTTTGTGGGTCAGACAAAATATTGGTAAATATTAAAATTATGGCAGTTTTTAATTTTTTTGAGGACAGGCAAGTGATATATCGTGCAGGAAAATTAAAATAAGCTTTAAACATGCATGAAAATGCGTAATAAGTGAAGTGTATATACTTGGCAATAGATATTTTGTACTTCGACTGAAAACTGTAAAAAAAAATATGATGTGAATGTTATTATGCTGCCAGAATAATGAGAAATAACCAGGAAAGTGAGATTATTAAAAACAAATTCTCATATAATGTTTATTTAGAAACAATGAATCACAAAAATAAACAATAAGGCACTAGGAAGGAATCATAGAAGTCTTTATCATATATGCTTATGTTTTGTTTCTCATCATTCCATATCTTTTTATAAGTTTCTCTCCCAATAAGCCCCAAAATTAATTTATTGGCAATTTCTTTATCTTGTCTTGTCTTAAGGTTTTCTAGATTTTCTGTTAGCTGTTGTTCCATAGTATCATCAAATAATGTTTTTTTCACTACTTCAGGTCGAGTTGCTGGGTCATCAGCCATTTGAGACATTTTCGAGTTAGGAGTTAGTAGTTTCTGAAGATTGGTTTTCTTACGTAATTTTCTGACTTGCTTCCGGTATTTATTCAGTTCAGCTTGCAGTCTTTTATTTTTTTCATCCTTCTATTTTATTTCTTTGTTTCCCTTACGTCTTTGTATAATTGACTTTTGTCTAGCCACCCTTAAACTAATTAATAGCTAATTTTTCTGGATCATTTTTCATTCGTTCATAATGTTTTCTTTCAATTTATCGCTTTTTTGGTAATATTTCATCCCTAGTCTTCTTTTTCTTAGGTTGTGGTATTTTGGTATCTGTGGAAAAAAGTCCTCAAAAAGTTAAATAAGCCATACAATGTTAGTAGAAAATTAAGAATCAAATATTTTTGCTTCGTCCCGGAAATTGTGTAATAAACCAACCAAACTTAATAAAAAAAACCGGCCAAGTGCGAGTCAGACTCGCGCACCGAGGGTTCCGTACAAACCTGTAGGTATATAAGTAAATGGTAGTATAGACCTGAGTATTTGATATTAATCTCAATTTATGACCTATTAAAAAAAAACTACTTACTAGATCTCGTTCAAACCAATTTTCAGTGGAAGTTTGCACCGTAATGTACATCATATATTTTTTATAGATTTATCATTCTCTTATTTTAGAAGTTACAGGGGGGGGGACACACATTTTACCACTTTGGAAGTGTCTCTCGCGCAAACTATTCAGTTTAGAAAAAAATGATATTAGAAACTTCAATATCATTTTTGAAGACCTATCCATAGGCACCCCACACTTATGAGTTTGATGAAAAAAAAAAATTTGAGTTTCAGTTCTAAGTATGGGGAACCCCCAAAATTTATTGTTTTTTTTCTATTTTTGTGTAAAAATCTTAATGCGGTTCACAGAATACATCTACTTACCAAGTTTCAACATTATAGTTCTTATAGTTTCGGAAATAAATGGCTGTGACATACACGGACAGACAGACAGACAGACAGACAGACAGACAGACAGACAGACAGACAGACAGACAGACATGACGAATCTATAAGGGTTCCGTTTTTTGCCATTTGGCTACGGAACCCTAAAAACGACATGTGCACGAATTTTATGTCCTATACAATATCTAATTTCATCATTCATGTACCCTAAATATTGAATTCAAAGAAGAAACAAAAAAAAATTGAGAATATTTATCACTTTCCTGTAGTATTATCACTTTCCTGTCTGAGTGGATGCAGACAAGTGATAGGTACACAGGAATGTGATAATTTGGAGGTTATTCATTAATAATACAAAAACACTGTATTTGAAATATCAATCATGACAATTAAAAATCTTTAAAAAACCCAAATATACTTTCAGTAAATACATACCATACAAGTGAGAAGTTGTCTGACCCGAACACGTTTGCGGTCGTCGAGATCTTCGTCACGTCTGTCTCATTTGCTGATTGATTACAGTTCAAGCGGCAATGAGTTTAATTCACTGCGTACTTTGTATCGGAAGAGTGCCAACAGGGCTCCTTATTTAATTTGTTGGTGTCTTTAACATATTTTTAGTTGACAGGAATGTGATACACAATTCGTGTCGCCTCTATTCTATGATGGAAATTCAAATAAAAATAGGGAGATTCGCAAATTTCTTTTTAGATATTAGCAAAGTTGTATTGATTGTTACTGTGCTTAGATACAATATCTTTGATTTATGTACTTAGTTTACGTAATATGTAGGCAGAAAGCTTGTGTTTTGTAAAATCGCCCCACAGGAATGTGACAATTTTGTTCATGTTTAAGCACTTTTCCCCAAAAAGATATTTCCTGACCTCGCTGAATTTCAGTGCCCAAATAAAAGCCACTAAGTTTCTTATCCCAGATTTAAAATTAACCAGAAATATTAAAAAACCAAGGAGCTATTAGTTGAGCCCATCAAAATTCCTTCACTGTAAGAACTAGCCACCCACAGATTACATGGTAAAATAATCATTGCTCTAGTGTCATTATCCAGAGAGGAAACTGAGGATTACGTTTGTTTGTATAGAGCAAACGCCACCAGCATTTCCTCATAAGGAATATAAATATGTAGTAGTGAATATTCGACATTCACATTATAAATTCTTTGAATAACTTTTACAAGGCATACTACATTTAGGAAAACAACGAAAATACCAAATAACTACCTTCTTTTGAATCTTAGAGGTAGAAGCGTAGCGTTTATGCGCTCAAAGAGCAGCTCGAATGGAGAAGTACCTCCACCTTACAGAATACCGTAGCCAAATAACTCTAAGTTGTGTTCCTGCGCGCGAGTAAGGTCGTTAGGTAACGCGTGAGTGATGCCCCGTGGGTTGCAAGCACGGGTTACAAGCGTCCATAGCTTACCATCAGGCGGGCTGTACGCTAGCATACCGACTTTGTCGTATATAAATAATAATATATCTTTTCTGATGGCGTTTAAAATTGAAATATAAACATACATAACGTAGTTGTAAGAAAGGTCAGGGCATATAACGCATAGTATAACCTCAGAGTATATAAATACTACGTACAAGTATAACCTTTTTATTGATGTTTGAATGAGTATGATAAGATACGTACCAAGTTCAGTACCTAATAAAAATGTGTCTGCTTGGTAAAATTAAATCAATTTCAATTCTTATCTGCGACGTAAAATATATCAACCTGTTTCCATAACTTAGACCCTTACGAGTTATTTGAATTGACGAAGAGTAAGATCTATTTTCATAAATAAAGTAATAATGAACAAGAAGTAACAATTCAAAGAATTGATCCGTTTCGTTCAATTCATCCACATATGTTTTGTTTACCAAACAACAAACTTACGTATTCTATCTTGTAAGACCCAAACCCACATCAAAAAGAGGCTAAAGAAATTGCTCCGTGGCCCATGAAAACAAAATATTGCTGTTCTTTCCATAGAGCTTCCTTATATTTTGTTAAACCATTGAATTATTAAACCTTTTTTTTTGGGTTTCGTAACAATGTTATAAGAGGAAAAATCTCGAAGATCTCCTAAAATCTTACCCCCTTACTCATAATAAAGTTATCAAACGTTGATTAACTAAAATTCTGAAGTCTTTATCTGACACATTGTCTGATCGAAAGAGTCATTTGGTGATCGAAAGAGTGAGTCGGAGGACACTATTACACTGATTTAGTTAGAAAGCGATTATGAATAAAGGGGTTAGTATATTATGGTTCTACGATGATCACAACCATTGTTTCATAGCACAGTCACCATTAAAAGGTTGTATTAAAAATTATGTTATTTTGAGAGAGGTAGAGCATAGCGTTTATTCGCTCAAAGAGCAGCTCGACTGGGGAAGTACCTCCACCTTACAGAATACCGCAGCCAAATAACTTTGTTTTGTAAAGTTGTGTTCCTGCGCGTGAGTAAGGTCGCCAGAGCTCATAGGGGAGGGGGGAAAGGTCGGTAACGCGTGAGCGATGCTTCGTGTGTTGCAAGCGTCCATATGGCTACGGTAACCGCTTACCAGCAGGCGGGCCGTATGATTGTTTACCGATTTAGTCGTATAAAAAAAAATGTAATAGGTATATTATTTTTTTTAGCATGGCGTCACGTTATTATCCAATCGCGCACAAAATGGAAACGGGCTGAAAGATTAACCCGGGGAGTTTGGCATCGACAGGTCATCTATTACGGAGTAAGATGATACGGAGATTGACGGGACGACGTTTATTAAGCTCTTTTTCCGATTAATGCTTCGTGGTTCAGATTTCGAGGGCCAGATCCCCTTTTTGTGATCGTATTTAATGTAGCCAGACTACAGTTTTATCTCAGAGTATATAAATACTAGGTTTTATCAAAGAATTTTTAGTTTTTAAGCGCACGGAGTGGTGAGATTTGTAGAAGAGAGCAGCAGGTAATTTTTTTACGTGTGTTACATTTTTTGTAGAGTTTAACATTCAGCTCGACTGGGAAAGTTTTGTGGTGAAATCCTCATTGGATACCTGGCCGCCTCGGGGGTAGCGGCCAGGTTATGCCGGACTTGTACGGGCTAAAACCCCACGGTGGTTGCCATCTGCGCTGTAGAGAGGGGGGCGGGCTCTCGTGTTGAACGCGTACCTGCTCACCCCTCTAAGCGAGGCGCTTTGATAGCTCGTCCCGGGGGAAGTGTGACACGATGAGTCTGATCACATCGACCCATCGTCCTCCTTGGGGTCGCTTCTGGACGCACAGAGCCCCCGCTCTGATTTCCCACAACCCCAAAGGCCCCGTTTAGTCGCCTTTTACGACAGGCAGGGGAACACCGTAGCTGTTATTCTAAGCCCGAGCTACAGGGCGGGGGGAAGTTATACCTACCTCCACCTTACAGAATACCGCAGCCAAATAACTTTATGTTGTGTTCCTGCGCGTGAGTAAGGTCGCCAGAACTCATTGGGGAGCGGGGCAGGGTCGATAACGCGTGAATAATGCCCCGTGTGTTGCAAGTTCCCTACCACCGTGCTATGGTTTCCTCACGAATTTTTCCTTCACCGAAACCTCAAGCACATTGTAGATTTCGAACCCGGGACCTTCGTCTCGGTATCCGACGTCACTACCACTGAGCTATCATCGCCTTAAAATCCTGCTAAATCCTGCTGCTTTATGCTATTAAAGAAGCATGGAAAAACCCCCCTTCACCATCATTATCATATAAATACAAAATTGTGTGAAGAAAGAAGCTTATATTTATTTTTTCATACTTAACTTCATTTGAAACAAATTTCCTCATTCAAGAACGGAGGCGAAGTAATCCAATAAAGTTGGCGGAGTTTTCTGATGGATGAAAGGAAAAATATTACGTTTTGTGTAGGTATTTGTTTTTTTTGTGTACTTGGCATTATGGAATAAATAAGCATTAGTTTTGGAGTGTTCGTTCAGTGTGTGTAGGGTTGCCATCTCTAAAATCTGGACAAGAAGCGTGAAAGCCCCCGATTTTGGAACTTGGAACCCGGACATGTTAACAGTGCTTTTTCTTTAAAATTTATCAGTGAAATAAAAAATAGTTTTGATTGTCGTGACTTGAAAACTTTTAAACTCGGACAAAATATTAAAACTAGGAAAAATCCGGCGAAACCCGGAAGAATGGCAACCCTAAGTGTATGTTACCGTAAAAGCGTATACTGGTAGATCCCAGTTTTACGTGTACATAGTATTTAGCGTAATTTTTATAGTACCTAACATAAAAGGATAATAAACTTCATTTAATAGATAATAAAACTATAGCTGTCACGCGTGGTTTCACTCGTGTTTCTGGGTTAAAAAGAACTTCCTATAAGTGAAAAAAAAAACTGAATCGGATCTGGCGGGCTATCGCGTATCTTTGTTATCGTAACGAACGCCATCATCCAATGACGCGGTACGATGAAGACCATTATATTTCCGATTCACCGTGCTATGAACTTTATTTCCTAATCTATACATGTGAAAAGAAAACTCGGTAAGGGTTGGGTGGGGGGAGAGAAAAAAACAAATGTTTTTTTTTTTTTTCAATTATTGAAATTACGGTCGAATTTTTTACCAATGGACGACCAATAGTATTCATAGTAATACATATCATTCAAAGTAGTATTCACTAATATTGTGTCTCTTTGACTGATCACAGAGTATCTACCCATCTGTTCCCACAGGACCAGTCCAAGTAATCTCCGATATAGCACTATGCCCACGGGATATCAGTCGCATCATCCTTTTATCCCGTCCACTCGGCTTTGTCCCCCTTCCACTTGAGGCTCATTCAGACGCACTTGAGTGGCACACCGGATGATTTAGCCGACTACGCAAAGTTGAGATAAGGATTACGTTACGGTATTTCCAAAGATTTGTTATATAACAGATATTTAATTTGGTATTTGTGTATTGATTCGCAGTTCCTAGACTGTTCCTGGTATATGGAGGTGCACGGTGTTTTTTTTTTATTATTGCCAATGTTTAATTATGGAGGGAAGATCTTTCGCCAGGCTGGGTCATCGTGCCTGCGGATCGCAGTCCAACTGTACATGTCGGACAGTTGTATAACAGGTGGAGATTTCGAGATGGCATATTTTCGAACCCTATGTTGGGTTAGTTTAGTCATGCTAAACAACTTTTACTATGGGAACAATAGTGAATTCTCAAAAAAAAAATACTTTTAATTTACTTCTCATAGTAAATGTCAACCTTGCTCGATCATAACGAATGAAAAGTAAAAAAAAAAAAATTGAATTCAGTCTTGGTCCCATAGTAAAAGATGTTCAGCATGACTAACCAAACATAGGTTTCGAATATGTGCCATCTCGAAATCTCCACCCAGTAGGTATATGCAGATTATTGGCTACTACCAGATCTTGATAAAAATTGGTAGAAGAGTAGCTTTTAATGTTCACAATTCAAAAGACGTTTACAAAGTCCAGGCTCAATCAATTGTTTTTCTTAGAATATTTCAAAATCTTTTATATAAGAAAAAGTGTGCAACAGACCAATTTAAAAATACCCTATGAAATAATGTGTATTAATCTAGTTTAGCGCTGAGTCGTCTGCCTCATGAATATGCATCGTGTGTCCGCTCACAGATATTAATTATGCACGGTTTTCGTCCTCCTCACTTAAGGGGAATAGGATTGATATCCGGAACGAGGTGCTCTCGGCTAATGTGCCACATTAACTGGAAAATTGCTTAACTGTGCACACGCGTCACATTAAAATCATGAGTGAACTGTGCTGAAACGAATTACTTACTTAGGTACCTACCTACTTGCTAAACGTGAGGTAAACCATAATAGTCTTATGGTGCGTCCATGCTTGGCGAAACGAGCACGAGCCGAGCTACGAACGAGCACACTGCGAGCTTTTTCACGAACAAAGGGATTCGCATCGTGCTCTTTGTAGGCTGGTTGTAGGTTCGTTCGTGGCTCGGCTCGTGCTCGATTCGCGTAGCATGGATGCACCAATACATGGTGTAGATGGTAGATGGAGGAATTAAACAAGTTTTTTGAATTTTATATATGTACTAACGTGATTGCGCTCAGAAAATGATTTGCCACGCGGTCGTCTACGGTGCGGAGGCTTATATAGACTTGGGTCACTCCCCCTCCCCGCCTCCTCTCAACCCCTACGACACCTCTGAACGCAATCACGTTAATAAAATGCTATTTATTAACCAAATAGAATACATACATAATGCACAGGAATTTTACCATTTTTACATACATAGATATTTCCTACAGGTGTATAGCCCGCCCGATGGTAAGCGGTTACCGTAGCCTATGGATGTTTGCAACACCATTGGTATTACTCGCGCGTTGTCGTTGAGTGGTGGTACAAACCCTCGCGTCGCTAACATTCCCCACCCTAGTGCTGCTACAGCACTCCTAACCTATAGGTATAAGTGCGACGCGGGTCGCAGGCCGCCTCATCAAGCCCGTGCGGGTGCGCACGTCAACCACCCTTACACGCTCATCCTTTCCCGGTAATACTGTCTCAACCCTCCCCTTCTTCCACATATTCCTCGGAGCATTCGGATCCACTATAACGACCAGGTCTCCCACTTGCAAGGGCCTTTCTTCCTGTGTCCATTTTGTCCTAGGTATGAGGTCTGGTAGCACTTCCTTCACCCATCTACTCCAGTACATGTCCGCCAGGCGCTGTGCAATTCGCCATTGTTTACGCATAAACAAATCTGAGTCGTCGAATTCTCCTAAGATGGGGAGATTAGATGAAGATCCGAGAAGGAAATGGTTGGGTGTAAGTGCCTCGTCAGTACCAGGCTCGACGCTGACGTGGGTGAGTGGGCGTCCGTTCACTATTTGCTCGACCTCAGCCATCAATGTAAGCAGAACTTCTTCACGGGGGGCGCGCTCTTTTAAAACTATTTTAAGTGAACTTTTAACTGTTCGTATGAGGCGCTCCCACGCCCCACCCCAGTGTGGACTAGATGGCGGGATAAAGGTCCAAGTTGTATCATGGTTGATGGCTTCAGACCTCAAGGCATCTTGGTTCAAATTTTGGATGGATAATTTTAGTTCAGTAGCTGCGCCTCTCAGGTTTGTCCCATTATCTGAGTACAGGTGTAGGGGCCATCCACGCCTTGCAGCCATTCGTCGAAGGGCCATTATCAATGAGTCAGTGGTTAGGGTCGACACCAGTTCAATATGTATTGCCCTTACAGTTAGGCAAGTGAAAAGAACAGCATATCTTTTTTCTCTTCGTCTACCAATAGTGACCTCCATGGGGCCGAAGAGATCAAGACCACAGAAGGTAAACACACGTTGGTGATGTGCCACCCGTGCTTCCGGTAGGTCACCCATTCTGGGTGGTCTAGGTTGGGCTTTCCTAATCCTGCAAACCATACACTCCATGGCCACACGCTTCACAGTAGGTCGGATACGTATAAGCCAGTACTTCTGCTTTAATTCGTTGACCACTGTTTCGGTATTACCATGCGCAGCGCGAATGTGGTAGTGCTTGGCTATCAAGCGAGCGACATGATGACGACCATCCAATATCACAGGGCGCTTGGTGTCTCCAGAGACATCCCGAGCAGCTCCAATGCGGCCACCAGCGCGCAGAACTCCGTGTTCGTCTAGGATTGGAGTTAAGGTAAGTAACTTACTTTTTTTATCTAATGCATCTTTCTTTTTCAGATTTCTGATGTCATCGGGGAAACTTTGCACCTGTGCGTATTTTATTAGCAACGTTTCAGCTCTCATCATCATAGCTCCGTCAATATCACCGGTAAGTTTCTTACACTTCTTATCAACAAATGATAACACATAACATGTAGTTTTTACAAGGCGAAGCCATGACGAGAACCGCAGCGGATCAGGAGTAGCAGGTAAGTCCTCACAGGTTACCTGCAGTGTGCAGGTACGTTCTACATCTAGTTCATTCACTTCAGAAACTTGAAAATTCAATGGCCATAATGTTTCATCCTCGTATAAAAATAGCGGCCCGTAAAACCACTCGCGTTCAAAAACACTAAAATCACAACTTTCTCTTGTAGCCACATCTGCAACGTTAACTTGAGTCGGCACATATCTCCATTCGCACACATTGGTGAGTTCATCGATCTCCCCCAGGCGGTGAGCAACAAATGATTTATAATTTCGCGCATCATTTCTGATCCAGTGAAGCACTGTAGTCGAGTCACACCAAAAAAATCTTTTTCCGGGCTTCATTTTATGTTCCTTTCCAATTGTGTCAGCCAGCCGCGCGGCAAGGAGCGCCGCCTGTAGCTCTAATCGTGGCACTGACATATGCTTCAAGGGCGCGACTCTGCACTTACTAGTTATGAATGATGTTTGTATGCCGTTATTTTTCCAACGCCAGTAAGCAACGGCACACATAGCTTGGGTCGATGCGTCGCAAAATAAGTGTAGTTCTAGGTCGGTATAGTCAACACAACTGCTAAGCTCGTTCTCGTTCGGTGTACAAGACATTCCAGATAAGGGCGATGCGCGCGCGGGGCATGGCTCGCTGTTATTCAGTGCGCCTGCACTCGGCTGACTCGACGCATCTGCTTTCTCGCTCGCTCTCACAGACATTTGGTAATAGCGGGGCAACCGCAACGAACCGACACTTTTCAACAGTTTAATCCACTCGATCCATTTATCGAAGATACTCGTAGGTATGACGTCATCCCATTGCATCTCACATCGCCAAGTATCTTGCAGCATTATTTTCCCTTTGATAGTAAATGGTGACAAGAAGCCGTAGACATCGAATATAGACATCACAACTCTTAACATTTCCCTTTTCGTAGGTTTCTTTGAGCCATTAATAATATTTTCCGAAATGCGTTTAAATGACACATCGAAACCTAAACAATCCTCGTTCGGATACCAAATAAGACCTAAGGTACGTTCTCCTTCGTCCTGTTGACCCAATTTGAACTTTACTGCCGCAGTACCTAGGGACTGTTTTGGCAAACAGTCTAACACATTTTTACAGTTACTCGTCCAGTTTCTTATTTCAAATCCGCCCTCGCTGTGAATATAAACAATATCCTTAACCAACTGAATAGCGTCATCTTCGTTTGAAATACTATCTATATAATCGTCCGCGTAGTGTTGTTTACATATTGCATGCACGGCGGCCGGCTTGCTGGATTCGAACCTCTGAGCGTTTTTATTCTTTATAAACTGGGCAATAAACGGTGAACAGTTGGCTCCAAAGATAAGGGATGTCATTACATAAGTTTTCACCTGATCGTTTGGATTATCTCGCCATAAAAACCTTAGCGCATTCTGATCGGCCGGGATTATTTTAATTCGAAGGAACATATCCTTAATGTCTGCGGTTACGGCTATTTTATTTTCCCTGAAGCGTAACATCATACCATACAGTGACATAAGTAGGTCAGGTCCCTTATGTAAATAATCATTAAGACAAAAACCATTACTTTTCGCGGCCGCGTCGAACACAAGGCGTAATTTATTTTTATTGGGATTATCGACCCCAAAATGGGGAAGATACCATGTACGTGGTGACGTTTGCGGGTTGACCAACTCCTGGGCAAAATCGTTATTCATTAAATGATAAACCCTTTCAGTGTACCTCAGTGCGAAACCTTCACTAGCCTTCATTTTCTTCTCCACATTAATCAAACGTCGTTTAGCGTTTGGTAACGAATCGGGCATCGAGTTACTGGCATTTTTCCATGGCAGACCTACGTGCCACCTACCATCAATCAATGCAGAGTTCTGTTCTAGGTGTTCAACAGCTTGGACATCTTCCCTATTCTGGCGCGGTTTTGTTGTTATACCTAATGACTCGAGCGAAAAGGAACGGCGGACTTCATCATGTAAATGTTGCAGAATGTCATCATTATCGTGGTCATCGTGGATGAGAAGAGAGGATTGAGACAAGTTATCACGAGGTAAGTTATATACGTTAGGTATACAGCCGTGAATACACCACCCTAAAGGGGTAAGCGTCGCGTACGGTTCGTTCGGTTTTCCCTTAATCACTCGTATCGGTGTAATTAAATGGTAATTATCTTGTCCTATCAACATTTCTGGTTTGCAAGGAAACGGTAAATAAAATTCACTTTTTATTTTAGACATGTGAGAATAATTTGCGGGGTTAACGGTTAATTGAACAGGTAAATTTAATTCGCCTACGCTTCTAGCTTTAATAGTAAATTTAGTTCCATCCCTGCTACATATACCTACATCAACTACCTCGCTATCGCATACAAGTTCTGTATTTTGCCATGCGCCACACACTCGCATTGTTTTCTTATAGCCGCGTATCCCCACCCGTTCTGCTAGCTCGGCGCTTATCAATGAAACAGTCGAGCCGTCATCTAATAATGCACACACACTTATTATACCTTTAGGCCCTTGAATATTAATTTGAACGACTTTTAGTAACACCTTAGACATTGAATTGACATTAGAAACCGTATTTACATTAGGCTCAGAGTCGGGTAATTGCGTTATGTGTTCACTACCTTGAATACCTTGAATAGGCTCATCATTAGAAGTTTTATAATGCAATAATTTATGATGTGACTTACCACAGTTATCTATGTCGCAGACAGGCGCGGGGCAAGACTCCCGACTATGGCGCGACACTATACACCTATAGCAAATACCACAACGTTTAACAAAGCTCCACCTATCTTTACGGAGCGCCTTTTTAAACTTCTTACAATTAGGTAATGTATGTTTACCTATACGACAGAATCGGCACTTATCATCACTATGTACATTATCGCTTTTCATTAAGTAAGACTGATATACCTCACTATATTTACGTTTAGGCTCGTTACGAATTACACTGAGAGATACGGCCGTTTTAGATATTTTTAACGCCTCTTCATTCAGAAAGTCCGATAGTATCTCTAACCTAGTTTTCGTACCTTCCTCAATTCGAGCGTAGCCATAATCGGTCCACTTGGAAATAAGCACGGGGGGTAATTTCGAGAGTATAATTGACGTAATGCTCACTCCACGTAGATACTCCTCTTGACCCAAGACCAGGACAGCTGCTACATAATTTCGCACTTTCACAGAGAATGAAATAATATCCTTCTGATATTCCAGGTTCATCGGATGCAGTTTTTTGATGTCTTGCATAATCCGTGGTAATATAACATCTGGACTTCCGAACTGCAGTTGTAACGTCGACATCACGGTCTCTAAAGATGCAGCACTCACCAAAAGTGCCGTGACGGATTCTCGAGCCTGTCCTCGAAGACATTTCCTTAAGCGCCACATATTTTCTTTTTCAGTAAAGTTACACACCTCTGTCGACTCCTGATAGGCCTGTTTGAAGGCCAGCCACTCCATCGGGTCACCTGAGAAGGTAGGTAGATCTTTCGGTGTGCACAATCGGCTCAACATCTTGGCATTAGGTGCATTTGTGGTGGCTGCAGATGCAATATCCTTAAGTGCCTGGGCTAGTTGTTGAAAATCTGAACACGGAGCTGGGACGGGAACGGACGGAGGTAAACTAACGGCACCGTATATTTCGTCGATGTGACGTGGCGGTGGCGCCGACGTGACACTCGGCGGCCCCTTGGCCGCCCCTTGACTGCGATCGAGCCACTGTTCCACTTTGTGTGACACATCACTTAAGGAATTACGTTCACGTTCACTACGGGATCCTTGCGAGCACTCCTCCTCCAATGCAGCGACCTCTGCATCCAGTTTTTTCTGTATAACCTCTTTTTCAATTTTAGCCAAGGCCTCTGCTGCCTCAAATTCCAACTGTTTCTTCCGAGCTTCGAATGATTTCCTGCTTGTGACTGTAGACTTTTTGTTGGAAGAAATAGATTTCTGGCAACCACCGATCTCAATCTTAAGACTACCAACGTTACTCGGTTTCGGGTCATGATCGAGACGTGGTATGTATGTTTCCGATTTTGCTTCATAAACTTGACCGCTAGGTCCATCCTTTCCGGAATGTTCAATCTTCTCCCTGGCATATGCGCCGCGTGTTTTTACCATTTTGTGCGACGGAGAATGGAACATTCCAACCAAAATACATATGGTGGGTTCGTCCAATGACGATCCGGCTCGAAGGACCAGCTTTTGTAGATGGTAGATGGAGGAATTAAACAAGTTTTTTGAATTTTATATATGTACTAACGTGATTGCGCTCAGAAAATGATTTGCCACGCGGTCGTCTACGGTGCGGAGGCTTATATAGACTTGGGTCACTCCCCCTCCCCGCCTCCTCTCAACCCCTACGACACCTCTGAACGCAATCACGTTAATAAAATGCTATTTATTAACCAAATAGAATACATACATAATGCACAGGAATTTTACCATTTTTACATACATAGATATTTCCTACAGGTGTATAGCCCGCCCGATGGTAAGCGGTTACCGTAGCCTATGGATGTTTGCAACACCATTGGTATTACTCGCGCGTTGTCGTTGAGTGGTGGTACAAACCCTCGCGTCGCTAACACATGGAAAGAAGAATATCTACTAATATAACAAAGCGGAAGAGTTTTTTGTTTTATAGTTTGTTAAAATGCGCCAACCTCTGGAACTACCAGTCGGATTTGAAAAATTATTTCACTGATACATTATCCCTGGGTGTGATAGGCTACATTTTTTATACCCGGAACGTGGGAAACCGGCATATAGTTATTGATCAACCATCAACTCGACATGCATGAATTTTTTATGTGAACAGGTTGATAAGCATGCAGACGGGCCACCTGATGGTAAGTTGTCACCGCTGTCTATGGACATACCGAAGACATTTGCTATTGCCTTGAAGTGCAGAGGTAAGAACACGAAAAGAAGCAAAAATGTGGTGGTTTATATTCAGAGAGGCTTTTTGAAATGTAAATGTCCATAAACTGTGTATTTGATAATCTAACAAATCATAGTTCCACCTTAAATTCATGAGTAGCCCAAATTTTAAGCTATGCAATGCTCCCAGAAAGTGCTGAGTGAACGAGTAAAAAGAACTCACGTTGTACAATAACTGTAGCGCTGTCCACCAAAAATATTTCAGCATACTCGGTGTATTCTACCTACTATTTGTAAAATAAATGTGGCTGATGTCCCTCTGAGGCGTTTCAAGAAGGTACTATAAAGTCACATCACATTACACATATATGAGACAGCGAAATAGGATATAATAATAGAAACGAAAACGGCATTGTTCCTCTTTCTAAAATTTGGTGACGTTTTACATGCTGTTTTGTCTTTCTAAATTTTCATAAGTTGGAGTGAATAACTGGAAGAAGCTTACCTAACAGGCCATTTATAAAAAAGGTTCAATTATTTTTTTTACTATTAGGAAGAGAGGCATCTTCGAGCAAAGCAGTTTTAAAAAAGTTGCTGGTTGGTTGCTGGAAGAGAATAATGTGGTATTCAAGGTATTCAGGTATTTGATAATAAGGTAGGTATTTGATACTGGATTGTTAACCGATAATGATCCAATTAGAACTTATTTAATTATATTCATTAGATAGGTACATACTTAGTTTAAAATGATTTACTTATCGAGAAAGGATGCTTTCATTATCAATATAGCTAGGATCACTAAAAGATGAATAATTGGACTGTTTTACAAAAAACGTAAACCGACTTCAAAGTATACTAAGAAGTAATCAAATCCTGATCTGATGAGTGATCAATCAATGGGACCAAACGGGAAGTGTACCCTTCCAGACAAAAAAAGAATTTTCCAAATCGGTTAATAAATGAAGGAGTTATGAGGTAACAAACATAAAAAAAAAAAAAAAAAAAAAAAAACATACATCCGTATTAAGAACCTCCTCCTTTTTTTGAAGTCGGTTAAAAAACAAGATTGCATAGATAATTATTGAATTATCTATGCAACTAACTTAATGGTAAATGGTAAATGGTACTTAATGTTTTTGGATTCATTGCAAATTCTAACTGAGCAAATAATGGTGCTACTTATGTTGTTTACAACTAAACTAGTTTAGTCGCACTATGTCTCTTTCTAACAAAGAACATAAGAGAAGGATGTAAGAAATGTAATCCTGTCAAATTAGTCCAATCAATATTTTAGTCGCCATATATCGCGGTTACGTCTAAATGTCCGCAAATGAAGACGGCCATTCCAATTTCTTTGAAGACGGCAAACTAATTTGACAGCTTTAAATAAGTTCTATCATGGTTCTATCCTTTTTCAATAATCTTTGTAAGAAAGAGATCAGGGGGCCTACCACAAGCTCTTAAAACAAGGTTAAAATAACCTTATTTGTGTTTTGTCATGTTTTGACGCCGGATGTCAAAGAGGGACAAAAGACAAATAAGGTTATTTTAACCTTGTTTTAAGAGCTTGTGGTAGGCCCCCTGATGTGACTAAAATTAGTTTAGTACGATTTACAGCCGAATCGGCAACATTAACAGCCTTAATTTAATTTAGACGTTCTTGAAGTCTTTTCTTTTAAATGCTTTCAAGCTGCCCTATAAAGTATTTTAAAAATGCTGAACATTATTCTTTGACGTCACTGAAATTTAATCGCCCCTTTATTAGAGGTCCCGTCGTTGATTATTTTAATAATTGTTTGGGACCAAAACATTTTCTCAAATTTCCACGCTTGAGACGCTTTGTATAATGAATTGTGATATTATCGTGGTTTGTTGCGTGTCGTGTCGACGCTTTATTTAATGTTAACAGGGTCTTTAAGATATGGCGCAAATATTCAAGATACTTCCTTAATAGGAATTTTAGAGGAACGGAAATAAACAAAAGGAGATAGAAACACCTCCACGTATTCAAAATACTGAGAGAGATTTGATAGATTTGTATACGTTTGTGGTGTCATGTTGCATAAGATATACAGATGAATTTTACAAGTGGGCATGGATGGTCATATTCCAAAGAATAAGTCATAGCGAAAAATGCATATCTTGAAAACTAACAATGTTTTCTAGGATGCGCGTTCTTCGCGAGAACCAACGGGAGATGTCTCGAAGCAGACTTCGATGAAAACTAAAACTGTGTAGATACTTCGATTTTCAATAGGCAAATAAATAATATCGTACACGTGTAGCTTAATTTAATTACGTTTTTTTTTGAGTTTTTTTCCTGAAAGAGTGCAGTGACTTTATGAATATTTTTTATTGGATCTCGTACTTCGTTCTATTGTTTTTTAGACTCGCAGCTCTGCTTTGAGCATTGAAGATTGCTTTGTTTCGTATCTACGAGCAAATAAAAATAGGATATAAGATTTCCAGTAACAATGAGCTTTTGTTCTGTACATTCTCAACTTATTAGATAATAAATTAAATTATTAAAAGAAACAAAAAACCCGACTGCTTAAAACAAATATTAACTGAAAAGATAAAAACAAGCTTTTTAATCTATAGAATTTGGAATATAACTTGAATGTTATAAGGTATTGCAGTCGGGGACAAACCAATAACCTAAGAATGTGTTTTCTTTTTTAATATTTGTTTATCCCCGACTGGAATACCTTATAACATTCAAGTTATATTCCAAATTCTATAGATTAAAAAGCTTGTTTTTATCTTTTCAGTTAATATTTGTTTTAAGCAGTCGGGTTTTTTGTTTCTTTTAATAATTTAATTTATTTCAGACTTTTTAGTTTTATACAGAATTATTAGTAATTATTAGTAAGTAAATGAGCGGTACGGTAAAGAAACCCTAACAACCATCGCAACTCTGTGAGTTACGTACGGTAACGTTCATAGCACCTACTGTTCTTGCATTAAACATGTTTGTTTGCAGTTTACGTCAAAATGGTAGCACAAAAGTATTACAATATATACATATATGGAATGGGCTTTTCACAGGCTTTCATTTGATACCCATATTGTTATAATAACGTAATTTTTGTTTTTAATACCCCCCCTCTTTTCTTATCCGTAGATGCCATATAAAAATAATATACCCTATGACACTCCCACAGTTCAGACGAATCTAACGACACCTCATATGCTTAAATCCATCAAGCCGTTTAGGCTGTAGAGCGTGCCAAAGAAATAGACATACATACATACATACATACATACATACATACATACATACATACATACACTCGAAAAACATAACCCTCCTTCCGGGTCAGTCGGGTAAAAATAACCTAAAATTGCCATTATTTATTATTATTACTGATGTAATGCCCCCATACTATATAGGACTGTGGAATGAGCTCCCCGCCGTGGTTTTCCCAATGGAGTACAGCATGGGGTTCTTCAAAAAGGGGTGTGAAGTGATTTCTTCACGGTCGGCAACGCGCGAGTGATACTCTTGGTGTTGCATTTGCATTGATTTTGAATACGATAGTGTTTTGAGTTTGATACCTTCTTTTGTAACTTTAGGAGAATCATAATCAAAACGTGAACTTTGTTGAAAATTTGTACATACGGTTGTATGTACTGTACGGCGAATAAGAGCGCACTAGGTGACACGTCGACTTGTTGCTGGCATGGTACAGTTAGCAGCGTATAGTAAGCGGCACGAGTCGTGAGCACACTTTTAAACATAAAGTTTAAAAGTTATTAGTGTTCAGGCATTTAAATACATTTATTGAAATGTATTATTTATTAATATTTTATTAACAACAATATGTACAAAATACAATCTATATATAGAAAATTTCCTCAAGCCTGCCGCTGCTTCCGATTAACGGCAAGGTTCCCAGAAGGCTGGCAGCGTTTCCTCTTTGGATAGCCAAGCTGACGCGTTGGCGGAAAAAGCTCCCCGCCCGCTGGTCTCCGGAGGTCTTGATCAATTCTGAAGACACGGTGCGAGCAAAACGGCGAGCTTCTGACCCCCATGGTCCCAAGGTCTCGACCGCAAAAGGCATAAAAATATAAATGGGTCCAATCGATGTCCTTCTTCTGTATTTAAGAGCTGTGCTCTTAAATAGCAACTTTTTGCACCTCCTTATATACGACACGACGCCTTCTTTTGATCCGTGTAACTTATTCTTGGTCTTCCTCTTCCTCGCTCTCCCTCTATCTTTCCTTCTATTATGTTTTTGATAAATTCGTCGTGACACGTGACCTTATTTTATATCAATTTTAACGTATATTTATTACACTCTCGCTCGGCTCACTTACCCCGTTCGCCTGCGGCTCAAGCCTTATACAGCCTCGAGTGTTAATAACCAACTTTGCACACATGTATCATAATGTACTATTATATAAATAGTGTCACGGATAAATCGCAGCGCATGCAGAGATAACGTCAGTTCATCCAAGCGCGAGTGAGTGCCGTAAACCCGCTTCGATATCGTTGCGGAAGGTACGAGCTTCACACGCCACTGACATGGTATGTCGTAAATGCTTGTGAACCGAAACGATGTTGTAGCCACTGAGAAAACGAGCATTTTGCTTTTTTATACTCCTAACTAAGGTAGCAACAATGCATACGGCACTGTAGGCGATGGGAGAGAAATTGAAAGCAATATAAAATGTTTTATAAGTACAGAAAAAATGCAGGAAAAACTACATAACAACTAATAATAACTTGACAACTAAAAACTTTTCAGAACATTCGAATTTGAGCAGCAAAGAGGCTCTGGTTTTTTTTTTTCATAGTATTTTTTTTAATTAGTCGCATCGCAGCGCAACTAAATCTAATGACGTTTTACTTATTTTTAGCATGTAAATATTTGTGTTTTTAAGACAATAATTATAATAAATTTATTTTTTAATATTTCAGGAATTTATAATTCAATGGCTTAGCACTATTATCTCTGTCATCTACACGGCACATACGACCCGCTTGATAGCGTGCGGTATACATATTCTATTAAATATATCTGTGGTATAGCGTATAGTATAGATGCTTGCAAGATGGGGCATCAACTCTTACTCTTTTGACACAGCTTTTGGGTTATGTAACTACGGGTTAAATGTTTATAATTTTAACGTTCAGCTTAACCCTAAACTTTATTGTTTATCTGTCAAGTCAATCTTATAATACACTCTATCTAATCATTACTAAGTAAATAGTCTCAAGCAGACCACATCCACAAGACAAGCAGCAAGAATGATGATTAAATAAAAAAAACTTTTTAACAAAAAAAATAAACACTGAAAAAACTGAAAAGCAAAAAATAATAAACCTTTTAAATACCTATATAGAATTTTGAATAGGTATAACTCGAATTTTATAAGGTTTTGCCTTTGTCTTTTAGTCAGTATTTTATATTTTTTTATGGCTATAATCTACTAATTACTACTTTTTTATTGTAGTAATATTTTTTTTAGTTTTCTTGAGTTTTAGTTATTAGTATTTTATTTTTTAGTTTAAGTCATTTAGTTTAGTATAGTTTTGTTTTAATGTATTATCGAAATATAAAAAATGAATTACTACATGCTTAATGTTTGATTATTACTTTTATAATGTAATACACAACTCGCCATTAAAATATGTGAGTGAACAATAAATCACCCCTCTTTTCCCACCCTTAGGGTAGGTATTTTTATCCAAATTTATATGGGACCAACTCCGAAGTATACTCTATCCAATAAAAAAATAATTATCAAAATCGGAATACTCTGTAAAAAGTTATGCGTGATCACATATTAAAAAAAAAATACGCGTGAGTTGTAAACCTCCTCCGTTTTTTCGTCGGTAAAAAATGCGACATATCAAAAGCAGTCTAGTTTCTCAATGTAGCTGTGACATTAATACAGCATATAAAACATGTCTATAACTTGATAATTTGGTACAGCGTGCGAGGCAGCTATGTCTTACCAAATAGCTCCATAAAAGATATTAAGCCCATGGCGAACAAAGACGATCCAATATTAAGTACACCGTTGTATGAAAAACAAACATTTTGCTTGCAGTTTGACTCAAATTTTAAAAGGAGCATTGTTGATATCTTTTTTTTTTTTTTTTTGTCATGTCTAAAATGTTATTACGAGTAGTTACCTAATTTTTATTCAAACTGGTCACTCAGACCAATATAAAATGAAAGATGGAACGGTCTGTATTCTAAAGTGACGCAAGTAATAGGAAGCCGGCGTTCTTGTAAATACATGGCCTCACACATATACACCATAGGAAGCCGATCGGTTGTCATTCCACATTGAGACGTTGACAGTGACAATAAGGCTCAGTACCATTGGTGCCTGCTTGGGCCAGTACTGATTTTACTCACGCATACTTCACTTTCTATAAGGTGCCACTCCGTCATAAACTTGTCATTGAAATTCGACCACAACTCATTACAATTTTAAAATAAAGTTTCATCAAACAAATGGCTTTCTACACTCTTGTTCCAATTAAACACCACATCTCACTCTCCTCCGTGAACTTAAAAAGGGGTACAGAGTTTTCACTTCACGTATAAAAATCGTACCAACATCAAAACAATCACAGTAAAGTAACATCCTGTAATGTTCTGATAATATATAGCTAACACAATTATGTGCGCTAATTGAACTGAATTTCATTCAAAATTAATTTAGCGATAAAATAAATAATGTGCGGAAACCTTTAATGTAATGAAATGAGTAATTTATAATGTTCATGTATAAATAATGTTATATCCTGATTTCGGAAAGGGTTCCTTGTAGGGTTACAGGGTTGAGAAGCCATTAAGGACAATTGAAACTTTCATTTCCCTTGTAATTTTACGAATTTGGCTCGGAGACGTTATCTAAATGAGAAGGTTTCCGATTGAAGGTTTTCAAATAAGATGCTTTTCAGATAATTCTTATAATTTCCATATCTCTAATATTCTAGAAAAATTATTGCCTTACGTGTTTCAGTCCCAGATATCCTTTTCTAAAAAAAGTAAGTATACATTTTTGAAATTCTTTTACTGTATATATATACATACATCCCTTTTATCTTGTCACGTTTTGTGAGGGAACCTCCGCTTCCTCCGGGAGGAAATATATCCTCGGACATGCCTGGAGTAATGCTAGGCTTTGTTGGAAATATTGTGCGAATTCCCAAGGGAGAGTAAATGTGTGTTACTAAAATAGAGGACATTTTTATTAAAATATACACATACACATTGTTGTTTTCTTCACTGTCCATTCTTGGGTCTGAAGTACCAATAAATAATAAGAGAAAATATCACTCTCAAATTAGAATTTTACAAAAAAAAAACTTCATAACATAGACTCATAGACTATATGCGGGCCAAAAAGTATAATAATTTTAGCATTTAAGTAGTATAGGTAGGATCATTTCTTAGTTAGGCCAAGTCTAAAAATGGTGGACTTGGGCCTTACTTTAACAGCAAACGCTATAAAATAGAAATTAAGAAATAGGTACCAATTATTATTTATATTTTTATGCCTTTTGCAGTCGAGACCATGGGACCGTGGGGGTCCGAAGATCACCGTTTTGCTCGCACTTTGTCATCTAAATTTATCGAAACCTCCGGAGACCAGCGGGCGGGCAGCTTTTTCCGCCAACGCGTCAGCCAAGCAATCCAAGGAGGAAACGCTGCCAGCTTTCAGGGACCCTTGCCGTTCATCGGAAGCAGCGGCAGACTTGAGTAAATTTTCTATATATTGATTGTATTTTGTACATACTTGTTTTAAATAAAGATTATCTATAATAAAGAAATAACAATTATAATAAATATTAGGGTAAAGAGTCATCACATGCAATTCCTGAAGAGCCATTTTGAGTTAAATCGCGAGGTGAAAGTTGATACCAAAATATTATTCTCATACCAGAAGCCTCAGTTTCGTAACTAGTTCATTGGGCCCTGGCCCTAACTCTTCGGTCTCAGGGGAGAGTAAACGTAATTTATAGCTATTAGTTTTTGGGCTCATTTTTACTGACACTAAAGTTTCCGGATCAGAATCCCTGGAGTCGGAATGAGCGTGTGAAATTGTTTATGATCCCCGTTCTTGTTCTTTACATTAAGCAGAATGTTTTCGATTAGGAGCATCATTTTCAAAAGCACTTTGGAAACTCGAAGATGAAAATAAAAAAAACCGGCCAAGTGCGAGTCAGACTCGCGCACCGAGGGTTCCGTACAAACCTGTAGGTATATTATAAGTAAATGGTAGTATAGACCTGAGTATTTGATATTAATTTCAATTTATGACCTATTAAAAAAAAACTACTTACTAGATCTCGTTCAAACCAATTTTCAGTGAAAGTTTGCACCGTAATGTACATCATATATTTTTTATAGATTTATCATTCTCTTATTTTAGAAGTTACAGGGGGGGGACACACATTTTACCACTTTGGAAGTGTCTCTCGCGCAAACTATTCAGTTTAGAAAAAAATTATATTAGAAACCTCAATATCATTTTTGAAGACCTATCCATAGACACCCCACACTTAAGTATGGGTTTGATGAAAAAAAAAAAAATTGAGTTTCAGTTCTAAGTATGGGGAACCCCCAAAATTTATTGTTTTTTTTCTATTTTTGTGTAAAAATCTTAATGCGGTTCACAGAATACATCTACTTAGCAAGTTTCAACATTATAGTTCTTATAGTTTCGGAAATAAATGGCTGTGACATACACGGACAGACAGACAGACAGACAGACAGACAGACAGACAGACAGACAGACATGACGAATCTATAAGGGTTCCGTTTTTTGCCATTTGGCTACGGAACCCTAAAAAACGCATAATTCTAATGATATATACTGTTTTGAAGTCAGTGAAAAAAATCTAGACTTTCGCCATTTTACTATGAACATAATATAGAATAAAGATGCAAAAAACTAATACTACATAGTATGTAGTACGTATTAGAGACTCATCTAAGTTTTTTTAAACAAACTTAACCTAACCTAACATTAGTTAATCCTACGTGAACTCTTCAAACTATTCAAACTTTTGACTCCAACCAGCTCCAATCTTAATAATCAATATCAGATTGTGGAAATAGATCCTTTGAGATTCAAACATGGGTTTGCATACGAAATCTCTTTAAGCACAGTTTAGGTAGCACTCCAATAGGTACCTAACGATTAAGTGCAAATGTAGCCAGAACAATAGGTTTTAGTCCTCTCAAACGATTGGGAGGTGCTTCCAATGGGTTACACTGATTTCCATTTAGTAAACATACGTGTGTAGGACCCCTTTGAGGTTCCTGAGTAATTGTTATGTGGTTGTCAGCTGAGTACTGTTGGCACTGTTGGTTCATTTGGTACAAATGCATGTGAATAGATACTATGAAGGAACTCAATTTTGTGACCCTGTAATAAAATTTTGCTAATTAATATTAGGCTGAACAAAATATTTCAATTTTTTGATTTTGGTACGGAATTCTTGAAATATAATAAGAATTTAATAAGTCTATGCATTCACCTATATGGTGCTTTGACCAAAAACAAATAAGCAAATTTCAAACAGATTACAATTAATAACGGAAAACAAGTTACGGAAGGTCGAATTTACACAAATAACACTTTGGTTCTTGATACACCTTGGGAATATTACTACCTAACAATAAACGTAGGTATCTTTGTATTCAACACAAAGGCACATTTCAATAATATTGCGCAGTATAATTTATCAGGAGCTTTAGTTGCATCAGCATACATAGTAGATACATCAGTTAGATTATTTTTTCTAATAGCCATGTAATTAACTAAACATTTTAAGAAAAATTACACATCAATTAAAACAGAACTTTGGGCCTAAATCACATAGAATATCCAATCTGATTAAAATGGGACTCGTTAAACTATACCTAAGAAAATACGAAACCATCCTGTGAAAGTCCCATGGTAATGGGATTAGCCATTACCGAGATCACCCCGTCAGGAACGCATTCTCTCGGCGGCCGCACTGTAGTAATAAGCATTTCTTGTTATTTTTATTGGTTACTGCTTTTTGGTTTTTACGTGCAATAAAGTGTGTGTGACGTCACGTTACAGTACACTTTTTATGCACTGTGACGTCACGAGCCCCCACTCCCGAACTTGACTCGCTTTATCTTTGTAATTTTTTTATGATTTGGTAAATTTTAAAGCAAAAAATACGTGTCCAATACTTTTTAACCGACTTCAAAAAAAGGAGGAGGTTCTTAATTCGGATGTATTTTTTTTTTTATGTTTGTTACCTCATAACTCCGTCACTTATTAACCGATTTGGAATTTTTTTTTTGTCTGGAAGGGTACACTTTCCGTTTGGTCCCATTGTCATCAGATCAGGATTTGATTACTTCTTAGTGTACTTTGAAGTCGGTTTAAGTTTTTTGTAAAACAGTCCAATATTGATAATCTTACTGACGGACTAATTATAATTATTATTTTTTACCCAGGAATCATCAGTATTATCTTCTCCATAAATTTTTGGCTTAGTTTTTATTAGAGTAGGAAAAAAG
Organism: Achlya flavicornis; assembly: GCA_947623365.1. NCBI lineage: Eukaryota > Metazoa > Arthropoda > Insecta > Lepidoptera > Drepanidae > Achlya > Achlya flavicornis. The sequence goes on along the minus strand of OX392491.1, from coordinate 5,956,888 downwards.
ATGGAAAAAAGTCACACAGTAGAGCGGCAGCGGCCTAAATGAATACCTCAAAAAATTCCGCTATGTCTCTTGTTTTTACCACAATAAATTACACCCGACAAGAATGTCCGACTATTAAAATAAATACACGACAAGGAAAACCATACATAGAACATTAAACATGAAGTGTACCTACCTAAGAGATGTTATAGGTACGCTATTTGAGTTAAATTCCAAGTTAAATTTATATTTGGGGGTGTTACGTAGATAGATTACTATTTTAGATTGTATGTTTTAAAAAATCGTGTTTATATATAATAGTAGCGTTTAAATAATGTTGATAAGATGTAAGTAGGTAGCAGATATAATGTTTTCACTTTAGTTTTTTAACCCCTCGAGTGTTAGGTAAGAACCAACCTTGCACACTTGTATCATAATATACTAGTAGGTATAACACTTTTGTATGGTTCTACTGAAAACGGATTCGCGCTGGTACCTAAGTACCTATCTACCCGACAGTGAAAAACGTTCAGTGGTAAAACAGGAACAATATTTACTTTCTATTCCATTCCAACAATTTCCAACGTAACGTTGGATAGTGTTGTTTCAATACCAGAAACCAATCACTTTATTTTTATCCTACTGTTTAGCTATATTTTTGTAGATTTTTTTCTTTAATTAAACAGGTACTGTTTACATTATGCTGCACTCATTACCCGACTGACCCGGAAGGAGGGTTATGTTTTTCGAGTGTATGTATGTATGTATGTATGTATGTATGTATGTATGTATGTATGTATATATGTATGTATGTATGTATGTATGTATGTATGTATGTATGTCTATTTCTTTGGCACGCTCTGCAGTCTAAACGGCTTGATGGATTTAAGCATATGGGGTGTCGTTAGATTCGTCTAAACTGTAGGAGTGTCATAGGGTATATTATTTTTAAATGGCGTCTACGGATAAAAAAAGAGGGGGGGTATTAAAAACAAAAATTCCGTTATTGTAACAACATGGGGATCAAATGAAAGCTTGTGAACAGCCCTTTCCATATATGTATATATTGTAATACTTTTGTGCTACCATTTTTACGTAAACTGCAAAGAAACATGTTTAATGCAAGGACAGTAGGATACTATGAGCGCTTACCGTACGTAACTCAGAGTTGCAATGGTTGTTAGCGTTACTTTACCATACCGCTCATTTACATTCTGTATAAAACTAAAAAGTCTGAAATAAATTAAATTATTAAAAGAAACAAAAAACCCGACTGCGTAAAACAAAAGTTAACTGAAAAGAGAAAAACAAGCTCTGTAATCTATAGAATTTTGAATATAACTTGAATTTTATAAGGTATAATTTAGTCTGTGGGTATAACAGTCGGGGATAAACAAATATTACAAAAAAAACACATACTTCTTTTATTTCACGCAGTCGGGTTTTTTGTTTATTTTAATAATTTAATTTTATTAATAAGTTTGTGTTAAAAAAATATATTTGAATACAAGCTTTTTTGGTGACTGTACTTTTTGTTACTTGCATTGTTTTCCATTATACTAATGTGTCCCAAATATCAAGTAAATCCGACCATACATACTACCTACATTGCAAGTTAATAAAAAGCTTGTAACATTTATTATTTATATTATATTTAGTTATTAGTAGAATATACAACGTTAAAAATATTTTGTGATAGCCTTGCGGTACCTCTATAGACGTCTGATCGAATAAGTTTCCCGTTTCGCTTACTCCACAATCATTAATTTTATTGTTGTCTCTTTCAAGCGCGTGGCATGCAGCGTGGTAGGCGGGGCGGGGTACGAGCAAGTCACGTGGACCAGTCACCCAGTCAGTAGTGTACCGTACGTTACGCACGCAGCGCGTTCGACCGAATTCAGTCTGCCAGTACGTCGCCTAGGGACAGAACGACGCGTCTCCTTGTCAACAAAATGGCGGAAACGGGAATAAGCGAAACAAATTCAGAAATCGATAAAAAATCAGACATGGAATTCGAACCTGAAAGAGTAAAAGCATTGTATACCAAGAAAGTAAAAGAGTATCTTTCAGATCTAACTGTAGACACCGTGCATACACCGTGGAACCGTACGACCATCGATAAACTCATAGAGGACGTTAATAATGGCAAGGAGTGTATAAAGATGCATCTTACTCGCACATGTGATCAATATAACGTTATGAAGAAATACAGTACCGGCCAAGCTGCCAATGGTAAATATGTCTTACTTTTGAAATGTAGTAAACAGCAACAGGTTGTCCCTTGTGAGGAATCATTCGATATGGTAATGAAAGCGCATAGGATAGCAGGACACGTCAATAAAAAAAAAGTATATGAAACTCTCTGCTTATCATATTCTTTGCCAAAATGGTGCGTAGATATTATGGAACAAGTTTGCAATGTGTGTCAAAAAAACAAATGCAAATATAGCAAGTACTCACGGAAGTACAATGAGAAAGCGTATGCAAATGTCTGGAGTTTACCGCAGCCCGATGGACATTTTAAATATGTTCTCGTTTACGAAGAAATGTTCACAAAATATGTCCACATGAGACCGTTACACGAAAAATTTGAAGATCAACTAGCTATGGAGTTGTTGCAGATATTTATGAATTTCGGCCCACCTATGTACCTGTGTACCTCAAATAAAATATCATTTCAGCTGGCTCTGGCCAATATTAATACGATTTGCCGCCTTCCTTGCGCAGTACTCATGGATAAGTCTAATAAGCATCTTGAGGTAATCGTAAACAAAATTGTACAATGGATGGATGATAATGAAACTGGTCATTGGGCTCTCGGGTGCCAGATAGTGCAATGGGAGCACAATAATAATTCTGTTTATAATAGATTGTCACCTTATGAAATGGTTTTCGGCCACAAGCCGTTTACTAAATCTGTCACAGAAGAAGTTTATGAAGCATTTGACGAATTCACTGCGGGTGCTCAAGATGACGCAAAGAAAAAGCTATGCAATCAGTGCAGCACTACTCTGACTGATATATACATATGCGAGAGATGTAGGCAAGAAGTACATAAAATATGTTGTCAATTCAACATCTCTGGTAAATTTCTATGCTTCTCTTGCAGAGATAAAGAAGATTTATTAGATAAGTTGAGATCCACGGCTCAGAAAGTAAAAGCACTAATAATAAATGGAAAGTGATTTTTCTTTGAATAAATATTTTTGTACATCACTTACCTACTGACTTTTATTTAATAATAAGCCTTATTGTTATTTTCCTTACACTATACATTCTCTTTCACGAGTTCCGCCCGTTTGAACTGGGTAACATAAAAACAAATATACTACATGTCCCTCACGGTTTCGCTCGCGTTATTGACAGTCCAGTTGGCGCGACTCTGGTAAAAGATTGCACCTATTGCGCCGCAGGTCGTGGGTTCGATTCCCGTACAGGACATGCCTTTATTGTGTGCATGAACATGTCTGTATGTCCTGAGTATGGGTGTAATTATGTATATTAAGCATGTATTTACCACGGGTATTTACAAACAAAAAAGTAGTATATGTATTATATCAGTTATCTGGTTTCCATAGTACCTACAAGCTTTGCTTAGTTTGGGATCAGATGACCGTGTGTGAGGAATGTCCCAGTATATTTATTTATTTCTATGGATGAAATCACTCTGGAATTCTGGAATAATGGAGCTTTCTATCAGTAAAAGAATTTTCAGATTCGGATCGGTAGTTCCGGAGATTACCTCCTACATCCCAATTCACAAACAAACTCTTTATAATTAAATATTAGTAGGTATAAAAAAATACAATGAGTCTGATTTTTTAAGAGAGGTAGAGCATAGCGTTTATTCGTTCAAAGAGCAGCTCGACTGGGGAAGTACCTCCACCTTACAGAATACCGCAGCCAAATAACTTTATGTTTTGTAAAGTTGTGTTCCTGCGCGTGAGTAAGGTTGCCAGAGCTCATAGGGGAGGGGGGATAGGTCGATAACGCGTGAGCGATGCTTCGTGTGTTGCAAGCGTCTATATGGCTACGGTAACCGCTAACATCAGGTGGGCCGTATGCTTGTTTATCGACTAAGTTGTATAAAAAAAAAAAAAAACTGACTGAGACTGACTGGAGGGTTCCGTACAATACTAATAATAATGTTACCTTACACAAACTGACTGAAATGAATAGAATGCGTTACAAAAAAAAATAGTAGCCTATTTGTTGTTATAGCGGCAACAAAAATACATCATCTGTGAAAATTTCAACTGTCTAACTATCACGTTTCATGAGATACAGCCTGGTGACAGACAGGCGGACGGAAAGCGGAGTCTTAGTGATAGGGTTCCGTACCCAATGGGTAAAACGGGACCCCAACAAATTTGTCTTAACATTTTGGTCTTTTTCCTTTGCATTATTCAGGCGCCGCACTGGAGACGTTGCCATGACAACGTTATTAAAATATGTTGCCGTCTCTTTGATAGTGGTGTTCTGTGACTGCGCTGCGCATGAGTCACGCACAATCACAATATCCCGAGTGCGACGCAAAACGGACTGTGTCGGAATGGCAACGTCGCATAAATTTTGGCTGTGCAAAATAATGAGTGAAGTAACCTATGTTGCATTTCTATAATTATTAACCGACTTCAAAAAATACTTCTGACTTCAAACAGTGTCAAATTATAGTTATTTCATACTTTTTAGTGTAGGTACTTCGTTGATTCTCGCGAGCGACGCGCGTCCTATTCTAACAATTGATGTCATTGTTATATTTTTAACCGTGAGCCAACCTATTAAAATGCATAGTTTATTTTACATGGTATTTTTTCAATATAAAAAACAATAAACCTTTAAAAACATAAAGGTGTTTGGAAAAAAATATTGCAGATTTAGATATTTTTTGAATACCAACTATGTCTATTAGGAAGTCATAATAAAAGTATTTATCTAGTTTCCATAGTGGGTACTCTGCTTTATTTGGGATCACATAGCCGAGTGTGAAGCATATCCCAGGATATTATTATCTTGTGGTAGGTGAACAGCATAAAATCACGCCAATTACATTTTATGTGATAATTTTATTGGCATCATAAATATGCTATTCAGATTTATAACACTAACTAGCTATCCCCCGCGGTTTCACCCGCGTTCCCGTGATAAAAAGCCATAATACTCGGAGACCTAGCTTCCTATTAGTGAAAGAATATTTCGAATCCGACTGGTAGTTCCAGTGATTAGCCCGTTTAAACAAACAAAAAAACTCTTCCGCTTTATTATACATACATATCTAATAACCTATTATAAGTATAGATAGGTAGTTTCCGAGTATAATGGCTGTGGAAGACAATCTGACATGACGTACACTTGCTAAAAAGGCAAGCAAAGGGAGCCCTTACAGTTTGGTTATGAATGGCTAGGTTATCTGTATGCCAAATTTCATCGCGTTCGGCTCAGCGATTTAGGCATAATTGTGCGTCCAGCATAGACGCACCATTGGCGTAACAAACAAATTCACATTCGCATTTATTATAAGTATTAGTTAGGATAGATAGAGTTCAATAAAATGGAGACGATTTGACGAAATGAAATGGTTTTGTTGGCCTTTTTTGAAAGCGCTCCTCCTAACAGCGAATTTTAGACATCGTGTCGCGCTGATGTGCCTAAGGAAAATATAGATAAGACCGTAACTATTTTATAAACTTTTCAATAAAATAAAAAAATATATGTACTTTCTTGCGTTGTGTTTTAAAAGTGAGTGACAGCCTATCTGCATTTTATGATATTTAGTGGTAAATTGTGTATCCCCCACACAATTTACCACTTTGGAAGTGTATCTCGCGCAAACTATTCAGTTTTGAAAAAAAATATATTAGAAAGAAACCTCAATATCATTTAAAAGACCTATCCATAGACATAAGGGTTCTATTAAAAAAATAAAAGAGTTTCAGTTCTAAGTATGGGGAACACCCAAAATTTATTGTTTTTTTTCTATTTTAGTGTGAAAATCTTAATGCGGTTCACAGAATACATCTACTTACCAAGTTTCAACATTATAGTTCTTATAGTTTCGGAAAAAAGTGGCTGTGACATACGGACGGACAGACAGACATGACGAATCTATAAGGGTTCCGTTTTTGCTATTTGGTTACGGAACCCTAAAAAGAACCGGTCAATATGTTTGTCGACTCCAACAAACTGTGACCTTCAGGCATGTTGAGAAAAAAGCACATTTTTGTACCACCATACCCAATTTGATTGCCAAAAAGACTTTGACAAAGTCTTTTTGTCTGTTGAAAAGTCGTTCATAAGTAAACACCATACTTTTTTGTAGCTGCGATTATCGGAGCTAATGAAAGTAGTAGTGTGTAGTAGTGAGCGAGCTCCTAAAATTGTAAAATTGTCCTTGGTCTATTTGGTTTTAATAAAATAGTTCACTTCATAACGTCGTGTCGTATCCACGCTAAAACAAAACCTTCGCAACCCTTATTTCCGCACTTGTTTCTCAGTACCCGGAGCCAGAGACAGTTTGAAATTGAAAAAGAAAACTCTGCAGAATTCCCAGCGAAGAGAAATAGCTGCGCGGAAAAATTGTAACGAGAGTTGAACGTTATGAATATTTTGATAACCATATTGATCGGTGGATCAACAGCGGATACAGCTACATCTTTATGTACATAATAAAGAATAATGTTTCTTTAAATGCTTATTCATATTTGTACTAGCGTTTGGTCGCGGCTTCGCCCGCGTTGCCTACAGGAAACAAATGACATATTTTTCTACAACAATAAAACAAAACAACTTCATCCCGCTTCGAGGGTGGAATTATTAAAAACGCTGAGACTGAGACACAAAATCTTCAGCCTAAACACATAATTTGAAGATCCTAAATTCGAAACTGACGGACTTTCATCCCCTATTTTACCCCCTTAGGGGTGGAATTTCCAAAAACCTTTTATTAGTGGATACCTACTCTTCACAAAGAATATACCCTCTACATTTTATGTCTCTAGGACCAGCGGTTTAGGCTGTGCGTTGATATATCAGTCAGTCAGGACTTTCAATTTTATTTATATATAGATTAATTGTATAAGCGTACTACATCATCGGCCTCATTATAACTCCTTCTGATGTAAGACGACAGCCAAACTGTGACGTCATCTTAGATCTATCATCATCATCTGAGAAATAACTGCCTGAGTAGTGGCTTGTGTCGTACAAAATGTCGAAGTTAAGTATTAAAAGTTCAATGGCAACGTTCTCGTAACTTATCTATCTAGTCTATTGATTTACTTATTTCTAACAAAGCCACAGTATTATAACTACAATAAGACTATAGCATATCATATATATGTTCAACATAACCATAACGAAATCTAAACTTTCCTTAAACTATACGTAAAGTCGGAGCAAGTTTTAGTTTAACATACTTGCGGTGGCAATAAAACTGAAACTGAGACAGTGTGGGTTTCAGAACAGCTAGGTCACGGACAATTAAAGTTCAAATCGACGAGTTCTCGTTCGGGTGCCCACTTGCAACTGAGCAGGCAACGAGCTACGAAACTAAATGATACCCAACTAAGTTGTAAATACGAATGTTGAATGTCATTATAGCCTCTTGAGCACTTTATTCCTTAAGGAAATTCATGCGTTGTACTCAGCGTTGCCAGACGTCCCGATTTTGACGGGACGTCCCGATTTTTAGCCCAAAATTAAATTCATTTAGGACAGTCTCAGACTCGCTTTTCGAGGATTACTCGACGGCGAAAAAAAGCACTAAGTGCGCTAAATGTCACTGTGACATACAAAAATCAAACTTCTGAGGCAACGTAATCAAAAGATGCCGTATATGCCCCATATTTTGACGCTCGCACGCAAGGTAATCAAAACATAGGGTACTTCCCGTTGACCTAGAATCATAGGGCAAGAACCAATTCCATGCAGCACAAGTACACACGACTACAGATCAAGCTGTGCATTTCTAGTATAAGCTGACCTCCCATTGTACGGAAATCCTATACAATGCGAGATCAACTTACACTGGTCTTTTGCCGTGGATACATCACAAAAAAAATACGATTATTTTACGACATAATCGAAAAAAAGGGAAATATCTTCGAGACTCGATTCCCGTGATCAATGAACTATTTACGTACATACAAGTTTCTACGCAACACTCAGTGCGTGAATCCGACTCGCACTTGGCCGGTTTTGTTTAGTACCTATGTCCCGCTTTCGGTGATAGCATGGCGATAGAATCCCGCTTTTTTTACTCCAGAGGTTACAAAATCCCGCTTTGCCCGAAATAAAATCTTTCAACGCTGTGTTCTTTATAAAGTGGTATTATGAGTAAAGCGAAAGATGGTCATGATCAAATCCGTAAAAGCGTCTACCTACAGACGACATGATTTGGCACCCGATATGTTGGGCCGATTGGGAGAGGGCCGAAGAGAGATTGGCACAACCGATCGGCCCTACATATCGGGAGCCAAATCGTGACGTTCATAGACGCCTATATTGGTGTTGCTTATTTAAATCAACTAAAAGTACTTTTACAGAAAAGAAATTTCCTGGCAGGTATTTAGGTATCTACTAAATGCAAATAAAACAAAATGCAACGCAGGAACGTAGAACCCTGCTCCTGACATCTATTGTACTTTGAATACACTTTCTGAGCAGAAAATATACCTTCACAGAATAAAGAACAATGTGCATAAATAAAATTATATAAAATTTTATTGTAAAGCGGCAGCCTGCAGTCTCGAGGAAAAATATAATTGTAGTCAGATATTTTTTAATGTCATGTATTTAACGCGGCGATAAATTAATTAGAATTGGGGATTTAAAAAGGATTAAAGATGGTAACAAAAATAATATGTTGGCAGCTACAGTGAGTAGAAAGTAATAGTAGTAAATAAGCTTCGTTTTAATTTAAACTAGCATTGATTTTTAGGGTTCCGTAGCCAAATGGCACAAAACGGAACCCCGGATTCGTCATATCTGTCTGTTCGTCCGTATGTCACAGCCACTTTTTTCCGAAACTATAAGAACTATACTGTTGAAACTTGGTAAGTAGATGTATTCTGTGAAACGCATTAAGATTTTCACACAGAAATAGAAACATTTTTTTTTTTTTCATCGAAGATAATGATAAGATACGCCACAATGGGCGTGTGGCGTATCTATGGATAGGTCTTCAAAAATTATATTGAGATTTCTAATATATTTCTTCTAAACTGAATAGTTTGCGTGAGAGACACTTCCAAAGTGGTAAAATGTGTGTCCCCCCTGTAACTTATAAATTAAATAAGAGAATGATAAAACTAAAAAAAATGTATGATGTACATTACCATGCAAACTTCCACCGAAAATTGGTTTAAACGAGATCTAGTAAGTAGTTTTTTTTTAATACGTCATAAATTTAAATTCATATCAAATACATATCAGGGTACTTTACCTTTAAATGTAAATAATGTAAATGTGTACGCTACATTCGCTGCTTAATTTTTATATAATTGCTTATTTGTAAGTTATCTTGTGGCAATAAATCAATATTCCAAAACAGACTTGCACTAAAAACATAAAAGAAGTATGTAGGTAAACTCTAGTGGTAGTAGTTATTAGATGATATGAATTTGTGGATTTTTTATTGTAAATTAAAAATCCACAAAACGGCCAAGCCACAATTTTTGACTAAGGTGTAAGGTTTGTGAAGTTAGGGCTTGTAGAGTAAGGGCGTGTAGAGTTATAATATAAGCTTGGCTCTACATGAGATCTCATAACTTTTTGACATTGTGAGCCATATGTCTTGGCAAGATTTTACATAAAAATGTTTTTGGTGGGATATGGTATTCTGTTTAAAATAAAAAGAAGTAAACTTAAAAAAGACTTTTTGGCGGGAACTTGCAGAGTGACGTTGCGTTATCATTTTTATTTTCATAAATTTGTGTATTTTGAGTTTTATTGTGTATTTTTGGTGGTATTTTACCCAATAAAGATCATCCATGTGCACCAGTGAAGTGAAATGAAATGAATTATGTGTATCGTGACTTTTCAAGTTGTCTCAAAATGTCCGTGAAGAGTTTTAGTACAATGACCACCATTGTAGTAAAACATGACTTGTATGGACGTTAACTGACTAAGGACTATAATGTGAAGGGATTTATTGTGACTGGAAACTATAATATAACTCGACACTGGCAGAAATGAGCCCTCATTTGGGCTTGGTTGCCAAAATTAAAAATAAGAAGAAGAAACTTAAAAAAACTGATTGAAAACCTCCTTCGTTAAAAATAAAACAGCTGAGCAACATTATAGCAAATAAAATCTACTTCACGTTTAATATGAAAAGGGGGATGAAAGTGTCCAGCTCGTTTATAATCTGTTGTCAATGAAGTGGGCGGAGGGAGGGTAGTTAGGGATGACATAAAAGAGGTAGGACAAAGTAAAATTGATAACATCCTGGAATGTTCAATACAGAATTCGGTATGCGCTATAAATACAATTTCATTATTCAAATTCAAATTAATAGCATATGGCAGAAGCTTGTACCTATATATTATATATATATATGTCGACGTAGACGACAGCCAAGCGGTATGAACATCATGAGTAGGGTTCAGTGGTATTAGGATTCGACGGTGGGAGTAGAACTGGCAATAAAACAACGTTATATCATCGCTTCGGAAATGCCCTGTATGAGGAGAAGAAGCGATGCAAGAAACTCCTCATGGGTCCGATAGGTTTATTATTGTAATTTGACAACTAGATTATCATTTCATTTCATTAATTAAACTTCAATCAGGAACACTTTACAATTACTCCTTAATTACGGGTAAAGGGAAATAGCAACTGCACTGAGGTGCGCACAAAGATTGGAAAGTAATAAAGTTGAAAGAGTATATCGACAACATGCTAACTGACAGAAGGTAGTTTTGAAAACATTGTTAATATTAAGGAATAACACATCACTTATCTTTTGATCCTTAGAAGAATGCTTTACAGGTAGATGCAAAGCTTCGTTTATTAATGAGACAGCGTAATGATTTATAACGACTTCCCAATAAGCCTCGTTTGTTAATCGGACAGCGTAACGACTTATAACGACTTTTCAGAGAGGTCCGCACTGTTCAACGGCTCGAGCTTGAATGCCTCGAGCGCGCTCTGTGCGGCCGTATTTATAGAGTGTGTCGCACGTGTTCGTTTAACAAGATTTTACGTTAAGTATCGAGTTATTTGAAATACAATCTATTTTGTTGATGTGGTTGATTAACATGATTTTTAACATTAATTTTACAGTGTAATTAGCCTGAAGTAATTAAACAATAGCTTATGAACTCATTAAAAGAATCAAATTATTCTTATAATCAAAGAAATGTTGTAGTACCGCCGATACGGCCATTCTGATAGGTGGTGCGCGCTCTGCACCAGGCTCGTTGGTATCTCGTTGCGATAAACTGTCTTGTATGTTGTAGTACTGCCGATACGGCCATTCTGATAGGTGGTGCGCGCTCTGCACCAACCTCGATGGTATCTCGTTGCGATACTTGTGATACATGTAAGCAAAGGGTTTTTTTTTTAGTAGGATATCTGTAAGCAACTTGCGTTGCTTATGTTAGTTGTTACATGAACATACAACTGTCTTGTATGTTGTAAGAAAATCAATGCTGTTACGGTTAGGGAGTTCTTGGAGATTTTTCGTAGATTTCTTCTCATGGAATTGAACATGGCACCAGAGACCCACGAGGTTCTCGTCGAATAAGAAAGGATTCCTGGAGGATATAAACATAAAACTGTCTTGTTTGTTTAAGAATATCAATACTGTTTTACAGGTAAGAAGGTAGGAAGGTAAGGAAGGTACTCGTAGATTTCTCGTAGAGTTCTCGTTGATTTCTCGTAGAGTTCTCATAGAGTTCTCGTAGAGTTCTCGTAGAGTTCTCGTAGAGTTCTCGTAGAGTTCTCGTAGAGTTCTCGTAGAGTTCACGTAGATTTCTCGTAGATTAGGAAAGGATTCTTAGGCAATGAAAAGGAAAAGTCTCCTTTATACCGAAGGTGGGTAGACCGACTTACGAAGAAGCTAAAGCTTACAAGCACATCAGTCCGTCATATTTTCTCTTAAAAGCTCTGGAGAAACTGGTAGACAGGTACCTTAGAGAGGAACCACTTAAAGTATTCCCTCTACATAAACTGCAGTGCGCCTACAGCCCTGGAAAATCTACGGAAACGGCACAGCACTATGTTGAGAGTCGAGCCGAGGCTGCGCTAGAGGGACAAGAGATCTGCGTCGGGGCTTTCCTTGACATAGAAGGAGCCTTCGACAAGACAACATTTGAGTCCATACGCATTGCTGCAAAGGAACATGGCATCAACGATACCACGTGCAACTGGATTGACTATATGCTGAGAAGCAGGATAACTAGATCGGAACTGATGGGAGACAGACTTAGCGCACAAACAACAAGAGGTTGTCCGCGAGGCGGAGTTCTGTCACCATTATTTTGGTGCTTGGTAGTAGACTCGCTACTTACCAAACTCAATACCGGACCATTCTGCACAGTAAGCTATGCAGATGAAATAGCTATAATAGTTAATGTTAAATTCCGGAACATATTCTCTGGATTATTACAACAGGCATTGGGGATGACAGGGGAATGGTGTACAAACAACCACCTCTGTATCAACCCAAGCAAAGCATTCATTATTCCATTCACGAGGAAAAGAACTAGGAAACTTAGGAGAGCCCTCCCTCAATGGAACAAAGCTGCCCTGGTACACCGAAGTACAATATCTGAGTGTAACGCTTGATAAAGAACTCAGATGGAAAGAATTATGACAAAGGCCCTACGAGTGTTCGGTATGTTTCGTTCCACCTACGGTAAAACTTGGGAGAATGATACGATGGCTGTACCGGACAATGATAATACCTATTATCACATACGGCAGCATAGTGTGGTGGCCAAGAACAAAGCTTGCCTCATGCAAAGCGCCACTTACTAGGTTACAAAGAACAGTGTGTCTCGGAATCATGGGGGCTTTCAGGAAAACACCTACGGCAGCGATTGAGAGATACCTCAATATCCCTCCTCTGCATTTGATGGTTGAATTCGAGGCAAGGAAGACATTACTTGTCTTGCTGTTGCTGAACTATGAGATGGCTCCAAGCCAAAGACTAACCATACAAAGTTCGATGGAAATGAAGGCCTGGATCGGGTAATAAGCATGATATCCGATAAAATGCAAACTATGTTTGTGTTTGAAAGGTCTTTCAAGGTCCAAATCCCTACAATAGAGGACTAGATGAAGAGACTCGATCTACTAGAACAAGATAGTCTGACACTGATGGATCCAAAATAGAATCAGGTACCGGAGCGGGAATATACGCAAAAGGTTACAAATATTGCAAAAGCTCAGAGAAGATGGCAACTGTATTCCAAGTAGACAGCAGTGTTGCCTTGCAGGACCAGGAAGCACGGTGAGTCGGCTGCGATGGACCTGATAGAGGCGAAGTTGGCTTGCTGTGTGACTGCTTGCCGGTGGGAAGTGATGAGATTGGAGAAACTGCTCAGAAGTGCTACGGCATGTTCAGTAATTTTAGAGGGTTAGAAATATTCCCATCCATCACGTCGAGGTCACCACTATGGAGGTGCAAGGTGGATGCCACCTCCATTTAAAAGGGAAGATCTTCCGCCAGGCTCGGTCATCGTGCCTGGGGCCCGCGGTCCAACAGTACGTGTCGGATAGTTGCATATATGCAGATTCTCGAGAAAGAGTATCGCAAGCGCGATGCAGGATGTAGGCGCGATACAGGATAATGTGGCGCCACGCCATCTATCTTTCCGTGTGTGATCTATCTCGGTGTTACTGATAGATCTCGCTACAGCATCTTACAAAGTGGACTCCAGAACCATGTGTAGGCATATCGAAGTGTCTCGTAAAAGTCACATTTAGAGAGTTTGCAGATCACAGACAATGAACACATTGGCTGTCTAATACCGGTCTACAACACTCAAAAAAATTCCTAGGCTCTATGTTCAAAGCCCGAAAATGCATTAGGAACATTAGCAGGGGGCAACCTGCGTGGGGCCTTTAGTCGGCACTTTGGAACCAACGACATGCTCATGAAGATGAGTCTAACCGCGACACCCATGTGCAGGTTGTTTGGGGAACATACGGAACCCATGGAGCACCTTCTGAGCACATGCGATGCACTGGCTGGTAAGCGAATAAGTCTCCTAGGGATTGGATATCCAAAACCAGAAGAGTATAGACTCATATCTCCTAGCCTCACTGTAAAACTCTGAAAAGAGTTCTCAACGAGACTGGGGAGGAGTAAGTTATCTAGGGGACCACAATAGATTCTGTCACAATGGGTCGAAGTGTCCGAGTTATTTCTCGACCCCTCCACAAGATAAGATAGGGAATAGGATTATGATAATCCTATGAGTTGATAAATGGATATTGCAATAAGTGGATTTGTAGGTCATATCAAGTAAAAATGTAAGCTCACAGGATTGTATCCAGTTGATCAGGCGGTGCACGAGCTGATGAGGAAGTGGCTTGCCATCCCACTTCTGATGTCGACGTAGACGACAGCCAAGCGGTATGAACATCATGAGTAGGGTTCAGTGGTATTAGGATTCGACGGTGGGAGTAGAACTGGCAATAAAACAACGTTATATCATCGCTTCGGAAATGCCCTGTATGAGGAGAAGAAGCGATGCAAGAAACTCCTCATGGGTCCGATAGGTTTATTATTGTAATTTGACAACTAGATTATCATTTCATTTCATTAATTAAACTTCAATCAGGAACACTTTACAATTACTCCTTAATTACGGGTAAAGGGAAATAGCAACTGCACTGAGGTGCGCACAAAGATTGGAAAGTAATAAAGTTGAAAGAGTATATCGACAACATGCTAACTGACAGAAGGTAGTTTTGAAAACATTGTTAATATTAAGGAATAACACATCACTTATCTTTTGATCCTTAGAAGAATGCTTTACAGGTAGATGCAAAGCTTCGTTTATTAATGAGACAGCGTAATGATTTATAACGACTTCCCAATAAGCCTCGTTTGTTAATCGGACAGCGTAACGACTTATAACGACTTTTCAGAGAGGTCCGCACTGTTCAACGGCTCGAGCTTGAATGCCTCGAGCGCGCTCTGTGCGGCCGTATTTATAGAGTGTGTCGCACGTGTTCGTTTAACAAGATTTTACGTTAAGTATCGAGTTATTTGAAATACAATCTATTTTGTTGATGTGGTTGATTAACATGATTTTTAACATTAATTTTACAGTGTAATTAGCCTGAAGTAATTAAACAATAGCTTATGAACTCATTAAAAGAATCAAATTATTCTTATAATCAAAGAAATGTTGTAGTACCGCCGATATATATATATATATATTTATATATCCATTATATATAACCTATATATTGTACCTATATAAAATAACGTATTTGTAATGTTCATTTGCAAGATTGCTTACATTTCATCACTCTTAATAATATTTGGTTGCAAATAATTGGACTGTTTTACAAAAAACTTAAACCGACTTCAAAGTACACTAAGAAGTACTCAAATCCTGATCTGATGACAATGGTACCAAACGGGAAGTATACCCTTCCAGACAAAAAAGAATTTTCCAACTCGGTTAATAAATGACGGAGTTTTGAGGTAACAAACAAAAAAACAGCCGAATTGAGAACCTACTCCTTTTTTTTGAAGTCGGTTAAAAATGGTTGTTTGTTTTTAATTTTCATAATGTCTTTTTTTCGCAAGTTTTTATTTAGTTTCACCTGTCTTAAGTGTCCGTAATCGAAGCATGCAAGTTAGACCCACTTCCCGATTTCCGATTGGGCTGAAATTTTACATGCATTGTAAGTGCAACGACAAAGCAATATTATTATGGCGGCCATGGGAACTGACGCAACCCCATCTAGTTCGGGCTCGATTGATTCGTCTTGACAAGTACTCTGGTTCTGGGTCTGATGGTTAAGTTTGTCGACCAAAACAAAAGCTTGTTTTAAAAAAAAAACAACGGGTTGCACTCCGGGAGTGCCGGCAGAAGTGAAAACTTGAATATTAACGTTGTGCATTTTTGAAACTAGACATTTTTCACATAGTGTTTTTATACAAGGCGTTTTCCAAAATTCAACCCTTTGGGTGTGAAATAGGTGATCGCGACTCGCGAGTGAATTCGCGAAGCGGAAAGCTAGTCCAAGATACATGTACATAATTATAATACTTTTGAATAAGATTTTTTTATTAACTTAAAATGGGAACAAAAATGGTACCTACCTTCCGGCTAGCTAGAGAATATTATAAGAATTTGAACATAACCCCAGTATAAATACAGTCTAATTTGCAACTACTCTCCATCCGTCTTACGAATTTTCGATCAGGTCACGTGACACCTGACGCGAGTTTTACATTGTTTACTTACCCATCCCAAAAAAAGTGCACAACGCGGCTGAAGAAGTTTTCACTTCAAAAAAGAATTTTATTCTTGTTTCAATTAAATTATCTATCTCACCAATGGGTAAAAGGTTCTTATTCTTAAAGGGTCTTGTTCATGTTTCAATAATTGACCGAGCGAGCGAAGCGCCTCCGTTTCAGCTTGGACAAAAATGCTTTCCTGTTTATCGAGTCTCGCGAGATCTCTAGCTCCTATACTAGTGGTCCTATACCACTAGTATAGGTAGGTCCTATAAGAATTATCTCTATCAAAATCCGCTTTATTCTATCCACTAAAATCGCTTCTCGATACGTTCATCGACCGATAAAACAAGAGACCCTATTGTCAGGTCCTCTATCTAGAGATACGGAAGAAACAATATTAATTGAATATTTTTACCAAGGTAAAACCGTCTCTATATCAAAGTCAATAAAGATAAATAGGTGTGCATTTGTAAGCTTGTCTCTAAATATTACATTGCAAAGTCCAAGCGGCACTTTTTTCGTTAAAATGGAATTTATGCGGGAGGATTAAGGTTCATTGTAAGTGCAACTGTAATTATGCACGTTCTGTCAGACATGATGATGGTTAAGCACTCAATGTACCCTTTATCTCAGATTAAAAAGGGGGGACGGGGGTAGCATTGTAACATTTACTCAGTAGACAGGTGTTGGTCCTGAGTTGATTGACCTAACTTTCTATGGTTGATTCTTGTTTTGAGAGAGGTAGAGCATAGCGTTTATTCGCTTAAAGAGCAGCTCGACTGGGGAAGTACCTCCACCTTACAGAATACCGCAGCCAAATATTTATTTTATTATTTTTTATTTATTGAGGAACACATACAGTCATATATACAAATATAAATTTAGATTCAAAGATAAGCAAAGACCTGGAGGTCCATAAAATACATACATAGGTATATTATCAGTTATTATAGTTAAAAGAACACAATTTCTACACATTATAGTACTTACAGTATACCAGAAAACAGGATATCATTAGATCGTTATAAAATGTTATTAGAAAATAATTTTATTTTAACTTGTTTTATTATTTTAAACATAGAATCATGAAAAGGGTCAATATTATGAAGATTTTTATTAACAAAAGTGGTTACTCGTCTGAAAAATGTATTCTGACAATAATTGGTACGGGCAAAACTGACATGAAACAAATCTCGAGGTCGTAAGGTGTTGTGCGGAACATAAAACATTATGTTTCGTAAAAGGTTAGGGCATTCAATTGCATTTTTGAGAATTTTAAACAAGAATATGCTATCTAAATACAATCTTCTATTACGAAGAATAGGTATTTGGAAGTGTGCTGCAGACTCCACGGCATTTTCAAAATACATACCGGTCCTATAACTTAATGATTTTAGGAAAATGTTCTGTATCCTCTCAAGACGGTCGATATGAACTTGATACTGGGGAGTCCATACCACACTACCAAATTCGAGAATGCTCCTGACATAAGAGTAGTAAAGTATTTTGTAAGTACAAGGGCGCTTGAAGGGTTTACTAATACGAAGTATCATACCAAGATTTTTATAAGCACGGTTACAGATATTATCAATATGAGCATTGAACGTCAATTGAGAATCCAGGGTTACGCCTAGATCCCTGATGGACGTTACCCGCTTGATTAAAGTCCCGGCTATATTATAGTTATACACTATATGACTATTTTTTCGAGTAAAACTGATTACAAAGCATTTATCAGGATTTAAAAATAGCTGATTATTAGTGCAATAATTAAAGAAAATATTCAGATCATGTTGCAAGCTAAGACAATCCGATTCAGATGCAATAGCTTTATATATTTTAGTGTCATCGGCATAGATAAGGTGCTGGGAACTATCAAAACAGGTACTGATGTCATTTATGTATAGTATGAAAAGTAGGGGACCTAAATGGGACCCCTGAGGTACCCCTGAGGGTACTGGAAGAAACCTAGAAGTATAACCTTTTAGCGCTACAGCTTGGCTTCGGTTACTTAAATAAGATTTTATCCATCTTAGGAGATCGCCGTGTATACCCAGGTTATGAAGTTTTAATAATAACGTATTATGATTTATTTTATCAAAACATTTTGAAAAATCAGTATACACGGCATCTACCTGCCAACCCGCAGTGATTTTACTAATAATAAAATCAGTGAAAGTTAGGAGATTTGTGTCCACACTTCGTCCCTGAGTGAAGCCATGTTGATGCTGAGATACATGTTGACAAACCGCAGCGGTAATATGATTAGTTACAATTTTTTCGAGTAATTTACCGAATATATTAAGTTTACTTATAGGTCTATAATTAGTGACCAAATGAGCATCGCCATTTTTAAAAATTGGAGTAATAAGTGCATTTTTCCACTTAGAGGGAAAGCAGCCTTGTGTAATAGATTTTCTAAATATTTTGGTAAGTGGTACAGTTAGTTCTTTAGAACAAAATTTAATGAAAAGAGGATGAATGAGATCAGTACCACCACCTTTCCTCACATCAACTTGTTTTAAGAGTTTAAAAACATCATTTTCAGTAATATCAACGGAGTGCAAATCAATAGGAGTATCACCTAAAAGCGGAGATGGTAAGTTAGTATCAGAATTCGCTGAGGTAATGAAAACCGAATTAAAAAAGTCATTAAAAAGATTACTAATTATTTCACCATTATCAGATGTGAGTCCATCATACGACATATGATCCGGAATACTGTTGACAGGGAATTTAGATTTCATAAATGACCAGAAAAATGATGGACAGGTGTAAATGTTGTCTTCAGCCATGGAAATAAAATTATTATAACATTCAGCTTCTAATCTATGTTCCCTGGTTCGCAAAAAAATAAACTCAGCCCTATCCAAGGGGTTATTATACGTTTTCCACCTTTTATGAACACATAGTTTTTGCTTTCTCACCTTTATCAAAGCACGAGAGAACCATGGTGGGTAGCCAGTCCTAGATAAAATACGTTTATGTGGTATATAGCTTATGATAAGTTTATTAATTACGGAATATAGATAAGAGACAGAATTTTCAGTATCACAGTTATCCAAAACAGTCCAGTCAACATCTGATAGACCTTTTCTAATCTGCTCGTAATCACCGCGGTGAAAAACAGGTCTGACACATTCATTTTGCTGTAACTGGGGTAAATATGGTGATAGACTTAACCTGACAATAATGTTTAAAGCCTTGTGTTGGGGATCTTCCGCCGTGAGCGGGTTTTGGCTGGCAGCTAAGGAACAGTACACATTAGTCATTATCAAGTCAAGAATGCGTCCATTAATATTTGTACATGAATTAAATTGATACAAACCAGTCATATTTAAAAAGGCGTCAAGAAGCCGCGCAGCATTATCATCATTCGTGTCGATACACAGGTAGCGTAAATCTGACGACATGCTCCATGAAGCATGCGAGACATTATAATCACCAAGAAAAATAAAAATATCGTTCGGATTATTATGAATGATTAAAGCGGCATTATCAAAAAAAGATTGAAACGATTGAAATAACTTTATTTGTAAAGTTGTGTTCCTGCGCGTGAGTAAGGTCGCCAGAGCTCATAGGGGAGGGGGAAAGATCGGTAACGCGTGAGCAATGCTTCTAGTGTTGCAAGCATCTATGGCTACGGTAACCGCTTACCATAAGGCGGGCCGTATGCTTGTTTACCGACATAGTTGTATAAAAAAAAACGTAGAAAAAGAGTATTTTTTTGACACTGAGCGATCAATCAATTGATTTATGACAGAGCGTCACTTGAGAATGGTTTTAAATTTTCATGACAAGGTTTGAATGAAACAGTCGTGCTACGCCGGTCACGAACAGCTGAGAAATTCAATTATATAGTTTTTTCGCTCAAAGAAGAGTTCGACTTGGGAAGTACCTACCTATGTGCATATAAATTCTTCTGTGATGTGTTTAATATTCATCATCATCATATCAGCCCATGGATGTCCACTGCTGAACATAGGCCTCCCACATTGATTTCCACTTCGAACGGTTCTGGGCCGATTGCAACCAGCGGCGCCCAGCTACTCTGACCATGTCGTCGTTCCACCTGGTGGGAGGTCGTCCCGCTCGGCGCTTTCCACTCGATCACTCGAGAACCTTTCTTCCCCATCGGTTATCGGCTCTTCGAGCGATGTGGCCTGCCCATTGCCACGTCAGCTTACTAACTCTACGAGCTATGTCCGTCGTTTTCGTTCTCCTACGAATGTCGTCATTTCGGACCCTGTCACGTAGAGAAATTCCGAGCAAAGCTCGTTCCATAGCTCGCTGAGTGACTCTGAGCTTATTTATGCGGCCAGCAGTGAAAGACCACGTCTCTGTCCCGTATGTCATCACATACAGTTATTAATTACATAAGTAAAATACAAGCACAAGCATATAGATCGGAAACTTAGAAACTTACTCCAATAAGCCAATGAAAACCGGTTGAAGCAGTAAAGCTCAAGAAGTTAGTTGGTTGACTTTGCCATTTGATTTAGAACCGCTGAATTCCGAGTATCCATGTTGATTTTAGTAATCGAAGCTGATTGCCGCCCTCCACGCGAACTAACTTGAGGGAGTTATTAAAGCTACATATCCACTTTAAGGGAAGTTTCATGCATTAGAGATAAATGTTAAACAGCTAGCAACCGATGTATAAAACAACTAAACACACAGGGAATCATATCATTTGAACAATTGAAACCAAGATATATCGGAACCCTTGGTGCTCTTGTCAGATTGTGGGGAAATCCTCATAGGATACCCTACAGCCCCGGGGTTAGCGGCCAGCCTCGCTGTGCTATCGCAGGATAACTCGCACCCACCTACTGTTGGAGTTTTCAAGCCGCCTAGGAGGCCTCAAACTAGCTTAACGACATACCGGAACGGCTTTACATGCCTTCCGAAGCACGGAAACACATAACATTCGAATCCGTAAAATGTTTTGTTCCAATGCCGGTTGCTGTTAGTGATATGATAACAGAAATGAAAAACATTTAAAAATACTGATACAAATTGAAAACACAGATAAAGTCTATAGAATTCCAGCCTCTTGTTTTCAAACTATGCAAATAAACATCTCGTACATGATAATTGTGTTTATGTTTCTAACTGTGAGAGCTGCTTACAATTAAGCGCAAATAAACGGACCAAGTAAGAGGCTTTGCGACCCAAAACAATGGAGAATGTATAACAAGAACAATAAATTTATATCCCGACGCCGGAGGCTTTTGTTCTAAACAAAATTAAGCTATCAATAAAGGCAAATGTTCAATATTGTCATAATTTATAGACCTTTCTGCAAAATACACGTTTTGTTGCAAGTATTATGTAAGTGAGGAAGGGCGGCAGAGCTCATTGGGGAGGGAGAAGGGTCGGTCGCGTGAGTGATGCCTCGTGTGTTGCAAGCGTTCACACGGCTACGGTAACCGCTTACCATCCGGTGAGCCGTCAAGGGATCCTTCGTATATGGAAAAACTAAAGCAACACTGCTGAGCGACAATTTTTATTATAACTGTAATACTAAAGTGCTAGAGACGCCTGGCAGGCAGCTTGTCCAGGCACAAATATTCCAACCTTGAGTCACTCTCAGAGAGCGTGGGACAAGCCTCTTTGTGAAAAAACTTGGCAAAATTTATTTTCAAACTTTTCAATAGATACAGACCGCGCGCGCTTGTTAGCCGTCTCTCAGAGTGACTCAGGTCACTGGCTACAAGCTATTCCATCCACAAATACCGGGACAATGTTAGACCGTATAACATTAAGTCTGTGTATTTGTCTTCGTCTTGGTTGCAGGACCAATCAGCCTCATCGCTGCCGCTGCGGAGACCTCGTTAATGAGCTCGGCCACCATGGGCTTTCGTGCTCCCTAAGTGCTGGTCGAATATCACGGCACTCAGCTATTAATGACATTATCCGCAGGGCTCTTGTTGTCGCTAACGTGCCCTCCGTACTGGAACCAGTCGGTATTGCGCGGGGCGATGGCAAGAGACGGGATGGTATGTCTTTGATCCCTTGGAGTTTCGGCAAGTCGCTGGTGTGGGATGCCACATGTGTCGATACACTCGCGCCATCTCACTTACCGGCGACTTGTAAAGCTGCAGGGGCAGCGGCGGCCAGTGCGGAAAATTCAAAATTCAAAAAATATGCATCGATTGGACCCAATTATATTTTTATGCCTTTTGCGGTCGAGACCTTGGGACCATGGGGGTCAGAAGCTCGCCGTTTTGCTCGCACCTTGTCTTCAAAATTGATCGAGACCTCCGGAGACCAGCGGGCGGGGAGCTTTTTCCGCCAACGCGTCAGCTTGGCTATCCAAAGAGGAAACGCTGCCAGCCTTCTGGGAACATTGCCGTTAATCGGAAGCAGCGGCAGGCTTGAGGAAATTTTCTATAATATAGATTATATTTTGTAAATATAGATTGTATTTTGTACATATTTGTTGTTAATAAATTACTAAAGTGCTTAATTGTTATTATTTGCGATTTTGGATATACACTGGGTGTAACGGAAAGGGTACATTACAATTATTCACTTTTTTTGTTACTCGGCGTACAGATCGCGGTAGAGAAAATTTTAGTAACAAAAAAATGCATTAGTGCCTACTGTTATTAATATACACTTTCCGTTACACTCTGTATATATATCTTTTTGTGTTAAGAATTGATCTATAACGGGCACTTGAACACTGAGATTACGTACCTATATAGGATTTTAAATACAAAAGCAAAGTGTCTGTGAATAAAAACGATACAGAGTTATTTATCACATTTTTACGTATTATCAAAAATGTATGTGCGTTTGGAAGTCTAACTACTGGGAATGAGTAACTATGATTAATAATTTATTAACCTAATTCCACCACATTGTTCCAGTAGGTTTAATACAAGAGAACGCGATCGTAAAGATGTTCACATATTCCCTTTTATTTACTTCTGAAGCTAGCAGTTTCTTCTTGAATTATCAAAAATTAAGAAACCTAATTCTAAGGATACCGTAATTTAGAGATTTTTATGCATCGTGTAAACAAATAAATTGACATGTTACGCGAGCCTCGAACGAACAGGATTCGTTCATTTTTCGCGTAGCGTGGACGGACTTGCCTCGAACGAGCATTCATCTCGCGCTCCGCCCGATTGTCAGTTTTTTCATGAGCACAGGGATTCGCATCGCGCTCGTTGTTGTCCACACTTGACATCGCGAGCAGCGAACGAATTCTGTTCGTTCGTGGCTCGGCTCTTGCTCGATTCGTGTAGCATGGACGTACCATAACATGAAAGAAAGAAAGATTGAGTGCAAAGATGTCAGATCAAAAAAAATAATGTCTTAGTATTTGGATCTAAACAAAAAGTCAGTTCCAGGAATCGGATTATTATCGGTGGAAAAAAAAACTGTAATATGAAAAGATCTTCCACACTGAAAAAAAAAAAAAACCCTTGCTGAGTTTCTTGCCGGAGTCTTCTCAGTTTCAAACCGGTGGTAAATTCAACTGTATGTACCAATTTAACGTTCATAAGCGCCTTACCAGGGCCTAAATTGAATAAAAAACTTTTTGATTTTGATTTGATTTTGATTCGTAAACAAAAAATTGGGAAAATATAAGCAAACATAGTAAATACAGATTTTTATTTTGTATTGGATTTATTGGATCAAACCTTGTCTTTACGCGGAGTTCTGAGTTGCCAACTTGAGCAACCATTTTTTTTGAACATGGAAAAATGCAATACGTGTGTGAGGAATGTCCCAGGATATTATTTATTAAAATAAATTTAATGTTCTTATGACATTGATATTAAAAGTAACAAAATGTCAACGGGGTATTAACGATGAAGGCATGTCACCTCATGGTAATGTGGCTACCGTGCCTGTATTAGTCGCTTCGCTTCGCGTCGCTTATTGGTAGTATTAATGACATTAGTACACTCAATACGGAATGATAACCGATTGGCAACCTATGGTGTACGTGTGTGCGTGAGGCTTGTATTTACAAGACGGCCCGGCATACTTGAGAAGTTTCATTGTGTATACGGCGACGCTCCGTCCTGATTTTTTCATACGTCCATGTCTTCATATTGATTTGAAGACTATGAACTCTGGAAAATAATAAAGTTAAGTTGAATAACACCCTGGATACATGCATCAATTGTATGGGGCTTTGTCGAACACTTCTGACAACACCGATACGCACAAGGGAGAAATTGAGATGAATAAAAGATGAGGAACACGAGAGGCGGCCTGAGATGTCCGAGATATTACTCCAGGGGATCGTAATTTAATATAGCGGGATTGTTATAGCCGAAATGTATTATTACTAAACTTACATTTGTTTTTAAAAAATCTTATTTTTCGACACACTTGCTCGTAAAGTGACTTTTATTGCATCGATTTTGGTTTCATAATGCAGCTTATCACGCACTAGTGCTTTTTACTTTACATTACCGCACAGTTTTGTGATAGGTATCTGGTATAATCCCGATTATGTTATGTTTGTATGTACCTCACTGCAAGTGATATCATTCTTAATTTAAACTGGTAATATAATATAAGAACAGCAAAGGCTGTTCGTATAAGAAACGATGAAGCGAAGCGATGTGTACGGATACGCGGGTTGTCGACAACGTATGGGTGGAAATTCTCCCGGCGTCTTGTGGTTCGATGGAGAAATGGGGATGGAGGAATTAGATTGAACAGTACTGTAGCACACTCTCCAAAATATATCCTGGCTGAAGACTGACAAACACGAAACCTTATACCGATATTCAAGGCTCGTTAATATCGCCTCAGTTAGCGAAACATCGCCGACTAGTCTCCTAGCACGACGGTCTATTGAGTCAAAGGCCTCCAGCTGATCATGAATAATTAGTGAAAATTCGCGATGAAAATCTCGCAAAAAGTTCGTTTTAAATTTCTAGAGACCCACAGTAAACTAGCGCCTCTCGCGGATAATTCAAGCATGTTAGCCCCCAATGAGAACCTCCTCTTTTTTTTTATGTCGGTTAATAAAAATATCGATCAAAAGACAGTAGGTAATTAAGAGTAGGTTCACAAAAGCCGGATGAATAACATCATGCCATTAATTTACCATGACAGTGCGGCTCCACGGAGCTAATTTTATTTTTATTTTAACCTTGAACCGATATTACTTGTGAGTGGGATTCCCCTAAATATATATACGAAGTGGCAATAAAGCGAAAGGTAGTCCCACAACACAACTCATCAAACTTATTTGTAAAATCATCGTCATTCGGTCCAAGGATGTCCTCTGCCACTAAGAGTTACCTCATGGATATGTGGAAACTGTAATATCCTAGAAAGGTAGCTGGGAAGGGCAAGTAAAACACGCGTCCTTGTGTCAATGAGGTGTATTCCGGACTGTCGGTCTGTGCTACAATCTACCTACATTATATATCACAATAATATAAATATGAATGTAGGTACTTCTAACTCGATACATTACAATCCCTCACACTAATTGTTAACATCCACATCAATGTACTTATCTATTTTAACAACATAGTTAACAGAAAAACAAATACATATAAACAACAATATAGGTAGTAGATACAATTTACACATTCATAATTTATAATTAGGTAGTTTATTTAATCTGCATTTTCGTAGTAATCGAGGTTGACTCGATATATTGGCAGGCGGGCCAGGTATCGGTATTTGTGCAATAGTTGAATTGGATTCAGACGCATTTCTGTCTGACTCCTCACCCCCGCGCGTCTCTCGACCCTTCGCCTGCTCCAACCGCTCCGGGCTACTTGCCGGTTCATCGTCGGCAGAAATAAGATTCGGCTGTGGCATAGAATCTGTGGGGAACACAAGGGAACTTCTAGACCTATGCTTTAGCTGATCGATATGCCTATGTACTTGCTGACCATTTTGATCAAAAACAGTGTAATCTGTTGTCCCTCTACTATCCTTTACTTTACCAGGTATCCATTTATCCGCCTTAAGATATTGACGATACCATACCTCGTCACCGGGTTTTAGACCCCTAATCGCACCACCTTTTACCTCAACTTGACGCTGCTGAGCGCTACGTACGTTTAACTCCCTATCTGGTTTCAAAATGTCCAAACGCGTTCTTAATCGCCTACCCATCAACAACATGGCTGGACTTTCACCGGTTGTTGTGTGCTCAGTATTCCTATAATATAGTAAGAAATTATTCAGAGCTATAGATACATTTTTATTTTCTGAAACCGCTTTTTTAATAACTTTTTTTAAAGTTCTAACTGCGTTCTCCGCCGCTCCATTGGATGACGGGTGATATGGTGCTGTAAAAATATGCTCGATTGCATCATTATTTAAAAATTGTTTAAACTCGTGACTTGAAAATGGAGGTCCATTGTCCGTAACTATCTGTTTGGGTATACCCCACCTACTCCACAATTCGCTCAATTTTATTATAGTCGTCGCAGCGGCCGTACTAGGGACGTGAAAAATTTCTATCCATTTTGACATAGCATCGATAGCTACTAGGTAGGTTTTACCAAATATGGGGCCTAGAAAGTCCAAATGAAGTCTAGTCCAGGGGCGCGTCGGCCACGGCCAGGAGCGGGGCGCGTGGCGGGGCGGCGCGTCTGCGTGCGCCGCGCACGCCGCGCACAAGCGGCACGCCGCCTCCACCGCTTCATCGACTCCAGCCCACCAAACGTAACTACGAGCTAACGCCTTGGACTTTACTATTCCCATATGAGGCTCGTGAATTATTTTAATAACTTTGTCCCTACATGGGGCCGGTATAACTACTCTGTGACCCCACATTATGCACCCTAATTCCTCATACAATTCCGATTTTCTATTATAATATGGTTCCATGCCTACAATTTCACACTTATCCGGCCAACCGTCCCGAATGAAACTTAACACTCGACATAGAATGGGGTCTTTTCTAGTTTGTTTCTTAATATCGTTGTAATCGAGCAATAAAGCGTCTTGCGCAAAATGCAAGTATGTTTGTTCTGGCAGTTTCCTATTTCCCTCATTATTACTTCTGTTTATCATAGGAAGACGTGAAAATCCATCAGCACTATTTTCACTTGTCTTTACATATTCAATTTCATAATTGTAAGCTGATAAAATAATCGCCCATCGCTGCATTCTACTAGCCGCCATGGAAGGTATATCCGTATTTGGTCCGAATATAGAAACCAAAGGTTTATGGTCTGTTTTTAATTTGAATTTCCGACCGTATAGGTATTGATGAAATTTTTTTACACAAAATATAATGGCGAGAGCTTCACGATGAATTTGGGAATAGTTTTTCTCTGCCTCATTCAAAGTTCTTGATGCATACGCTACTGGGCGCTCGCCGCCGAGCCCTGGCTGAGTCAAGACGCCTCCTACCCCGCGCGCGCTCGCGTCACACGTCAGAGTTAAGCTCTTATTAGGATTATAATGTGCTAAAACCTCTGTACCTACTAATAATGATTTAACCTCACTAAAAGTTCGTTCACACTCGTAGTCCCAATTCCATTCTATACCTTTTCTCAAAAGGTTATATAAAGGAACTAAACGTGGGCTAAAGTTTCTTATGAATTTTGCAAAAAAATTAACAAGTCCTAAAAATGAACGCAACTCAGATACATTCCCCGGTTTTTGTATATGTTTTATGGCTTCAATTTTTGACGGATCCGCCTTGATACCCTCTTTAGATACAATGTAACCTAAATATGAAACTTCATTAGCCAAGAAAACACATTTTTTTTTCTTTAATTTCAATCCGTTTTCAAGTAATCTTTGAAATACTAACTGTAAGGCTTGAATATGATCAATTCGAGTCCCCCCCCCTATAATCACATCATCAAGGAACACCTGCACATTAGGAATTCCTTGTAATACATTGGTCATAATTCGTTGAAAAATTCCCGGGCTAGATGCTAATCCGTATACTAACCTATTATATTTGAAAAGACCCCTATGGGTGTTAATAACAGTGAACTTATTTGATTCATCTAGGCATATCTGGGCATAGGCTTGTGACAAATCGATTTTGCTGAAAAATTGAGCTCCGTTTAAACCCACTAAAACATCCTCAATCCTAGGCAAAGGATATCGATCTATCAGCAGTACCGGGTTCAAAGTTGCCTTGTAATCCGCACAAATTCTAAGAGATCCATCAGGTTTACTCACTGGTACCAAAGGGGAGGCCCAGTCGGAGCAGTCGACGGGCTCGATGACGCCATCGCGCAGCATCGCATCCAACTCAGCATCGATGCGCTCGCGGAGCGCGTACGGAACCGTTCGCGCACGGTGGAACACGGGCTGAGCACCCTCGCGGACCCGCAGTGTAGCCCGCCCGCCAGTATACCGCCCCAACTTACCGTCGAATAATTCTTTATACCTGTTGAGCAATTCATGAATATCGTCAGATACATTGGTTGAATTAGAAGCTATCTTGTAACAATCGAAACTAGGTATATTTATTTTTAATTCAGCCAGCCACTGTCTACCTAATAGGGAGGTTGTTCCGCCATCAATTACAAACAAGTCTAAATTTTTACTGACCCCTCCGTATCTTACCTCCGGTTTTATAATACCTAGAGGTCTGAGTTTTGACCCATCATAAAATTTTAGAATAGTTTTATCGGGTTGTAAGTGGAACTTGCAAAAGTATTTATCATAAGTGGCTTTACTAATACACGATATGGCCGTACCAGTATCTATTTCCATAGCTATAACTTTATTGTCTATAAGTATAGGTAAACTCACCGCCTTATAATCGTTAAAGCATAATTGATTTAAATACTCCTCGACATCCTCCTCATTTTCCTCGCTCGTGGCATCGTCCACGTCACCATAGTGGAGTCGGCCGCGCTCCTCTACGCCTCTTTTTGTGGTACTCCACCTTGGGCACATGCGTCTTAGATGGCCCACTTCATGGCACTTACTGCATGTATAATCCTTAAATCTACACGAATTTACATCATGCTCATTCGATCCACAAGCTTGACATATGTGTCCACGCCGCTGACCCCGCCATGCAAGCCTTGCCGGCGAGTTAGCTCCCCCGGCGGCGCTGCCGCTGCCGCCCGCACTGTACCCGCCGCGTTTACGTATAGTATCGCGGTGCGGCCCGACACTCCCGCGGCCGGACCCGCGCCGCGACCGCGACGCACCCAGCGCATGCACAGCGCTCGCCGCTCTCGACTCAATGCCCGTCGACGACGTTGGTGCCTCCACCGCTGCCGAGTCTCTTTCCGCCGCTTCCATTGCACTCGCTACCTTGACCGCGCTGTTAAATGTCAATTTATCATCTTCTGCAAACAGCCGTTGTCGAATGATGTCACTTTTTAACCCACACACGAACTGATCACGCAGGTTGTCGTTAAGTACCGCACCGAAGTTACAGTCGCGTGAAAGTTTCTTCAACTCCGTCACGTAGCCAGCTATATTTTCATCAATACCCTGTCGCCTTTGCCGGAACCGATACCGCACTGCTAATTCTGACGGAGCCGGTTGCAAATGATGTCGTAGAAGCTCGACTGCCTCGGTGTATTTCAGCTCTGACGGTTTCTTAGGGCTAGCCAAATTCACTAATAGTTCATAGGCTTCTTCACCCATAAAAGCTATTAATGTAGGTAGCCGTAAGTCATCCTTAACGTTATTCACCAAAAAGTACATTTCTAATCTGTCCACATAAGATGACCACGCACCGCCCTGCACTTCAAACTCGCGTAACTTTCCGATCGACATTTTTTTTTGTTTTTTTTTTTTTTTATATTTTATACTCGTTCGCCACTGTAATATCCTAGAAAGGTAGCTGGGAAGGGCAAGTAAAACACGCGTCCTTGTGTCAATGAGGTGTATTCCGGACTGTCGGTCTGTGCTACAATCTACCTACATTATATATCACAATAATATAAATATGAATGTAGGTACTTCTAACTCGATACATTACAGAAACGAACTTTTATATCTATGGAATAGTGACATAGTTGGATATGTCTGTTTTTAGGGTTCCGTAGCCAAATGGCAAAAACGGAACCCTTATAGATTCGTCATGTCTGTCTGTCTGTCTGTCTGTCTGTCCGTCCGTATGTCACAGCCATTTATTTCCGAAACTATAGGAACTATAATGTTTAAACTTGGTAAGTAGATGTATTCTGTGAACCGCATTAAGATTTTCACACAAAAATAGAAAAAAAACAATAAATTTTGGGGGTTCCCCATACTTAGAACTGAAACTCAAATTTTTTAGGTTTCTAATATATTTTTTTTCTAAACTGAATAGTTTGCGCGAGAGACGCTTCCAAAGTGGTAAAATGTGTGTCCCCCCCCTGTAACTTCTAAAATAAGAGAATGATAAATCTATAAAAAATATATGATATACATTACGGTGCAAACTTCCACCGAAAATTGGTTTGAACGAGATCTAGTAAGTAGTTTTTTTTTAATACGTCATAAATTGAAATTAATATCAAATACTCAGGTCTATACCACAGTCTATACTACCATTTACTTATATACCTACAGGTTTGTACGGAACCCTCGGTGCGCGAGTCTGACTCGCACTTGGCCGGTTTTATTACAAGTTTCAATGAAATGATGTAAGTAATTTTGACGGGCCAGTTGGCGCAGTTGGTTAAGTCTGGTAAAGATTCCACCTATTGCGCCGCAGGTCGTGGGTTCGATTCCCGCTCAGGACATGCATTTGTGTGCATGAACATGTCTGTATGTCCTGAGTCTGGGTGTAATTATGTATATTAGGTATGTATTTACAAAACAAAAATTAGTATATGTATTATATCAGTTATCTGGTTTCCTTAATACAAGCTCTGCGTAGTTTGGGATCAGATGGCCGTGTGTGAGGAATGTCCCAGGATATTTATTTAATTTATAGTAAAAGTTGATCGTATTAATGAGTACTTTACGTGGTTTCATTTATTGCCGTATTGTCGTATCCACCCAGGATTATTCTCTTTTTAGAAATGGCAACATGATCTAATCCTAATTTACAAAATGGAGCTTATTATAGCTCATATATGGAGCGTATATATTCTTACCGCTATAGATAGCATTACTTGGCTGAGGTAAAGAATTGACGTACGACCCGAAAAATTTGTATTTTCATGAGTCTATTTTACTTGGTTTACTATCTTTCAACATACAGGCGTAGGATGAATCAGGGAGCGACGTCAGACCAACTATAAATGAAGCAGCCGAACAGTAAAAAGATTTATTTGAGTCCCAATCGTTCAATGTATCTAAAGTGACACTTATTACTAAGCCAATAATGGTAAATTTCCTAGACTTTTCTTTACTCGTTATAACCATGTCTTTGAAATCTGTTGATAGTAGAGACTACAGTATCACCAGGGATAATGGCAATGATGATCTTAAGATATCTGGATCTTTGGCCGTGAAAGGACATAATGAAGCAACGGGATCTGTTCAGAGTGTTGGCGGAGGTCTGGCTTTTAAACACGAGTAAGTTAAACTTATATTTTCTAAACAGCTTAAAATCCTTACAACTCTATAATTATTACAAATGCTCTGTTTGTTTGTCTTCCGCTCTGTTTTTGGCACACACTTTTAATCCCGGGAATACAGGTAAAGCTACGGGTGACAGCTAGTCTCTATACTAAATGAATCCCTATTTCCCTTGGTCACGCCATGACTTGAGTAGGTATGACTTAGCGAATTTCATCCATGTTTGATAGAGATAGCCTTTTTTTTATACGATCAAGTAGGCACGCAAGCATATGGCCCGCCTGGTGGTAAGCGGTTACCGTAGCCATATGGACGCTTGCAACACACGAAGCATCGCTTACGCGTTATCACTTAGGACACGCTTATCCGTGTAACTTTTTTTTACAGCGGATCTAGGTCACACAGATATATATATAATATATATATTTTTATACAACTTAGTCGAAAAACAAGCATACGGTCCGCGTGATAGTAAGCGGTTACCGTAGCCATATAGACGCTTGCAACACACGAAGCATCGCTCACGCGTTATCGACCTATCCCCCCTCCCCTATTAGCTCTGGCAACCTTACTCACGCGCAGGAACACATATTTACACAACATAAAGTTATTTGGCTGCGGTATTCTGTAAGGTGGAGGTACTTCCCCAGTCGAGCTGCTCTTTGAGCGAATAAACGCTATACTCTACCTCTCTTTAAATCTTATTCTTATTCTTTTTCAGAAGTGGAATAGGAGCCAGTGTACAAGCACATCACATTCAAGGTTTCGGAAACCAGCTCACTGCTGGTGTTCATATGAAAGTGCTGGACACACCAGACCATAAATTAAATGTAGACGCATTTAAAACCATAAATCAACCAATGGAGACACCAAATTTTTCAATGCAGGGTGTGAATGTCGACTACAGTTTTAAGTAAGTATAGTAAAAGTTTAAATAAACATACTCTCGACAACCTGCCTCCGCCGAGTATGCAAGAAAGAGATTCGACAACCTTGAGAAGTTTCTAATTACTGGCGAGGTGGAGGGAAAGAGGCCGAGGGGTCGAATTCCGATGCGTTCGTCTGACCACATACGCTCAACATTGGACACCAGTATGTGTGCTGAGTCCACACAGCAGAAGATAGAGCTGGATGGCGAGCAATAATCCGCGAAAAAATAATCCACAATAATTCACGTCCCATCAGGTCAGCAATGAAGCCATCGAACAATTAACCCAAAGAAGCGCAATGACGTTGATTTTGCTTGGAATCTATTCCAATTTGCCACCATCGACAATGCGCTCTGATTGGCTACGACAAGGACACATGTGCTCTGATTGGACAAGTCAAGAACACACGATGCACTGATTGGTCCTTGCTGGTCAAAATCAGTGACAAATCACTGACTAGTTTCGGAATCAGATTGATCGGTATTACTACTCTAAGGAATTGTTCCTCGGTGAATGAGGCATACGATGCAAGGTGGAAGTTAAAGTTAAAATAATTTTTGTTGGCGAAACTTCGCCATGACAATGGTTAAGGATAAAGAAATGGAAATATCGCGTGAGTGGTAGCCCTGCCCTGTTGCTGAAAGCATATCTATAGGCTTCGGTAACCGCTTACCAATTGGGCTCGCCATAATCCGTCTGCTTAAGTTTGCTATTTATTTACTTATTAAATATTTATTCAGTCTACTTTGTAATTTTGCCGCCGCGCCGGGGCACGCAATTTTTGTCAGTACGATTACAATGTAAATATTATGTAATGAATCTAAGCTTGTTTTGAAAAGAGTAATTGCTGAGTTTATTGCCGGCTCTTCTCAGCAAATGCAACCTTCCGAACCGGTATTAGAGTATTAGAGTCAGACTTTGTGCCTGCGAAGGTCTATTTGAATAAATGAAATTAAATAGGTACATGCTCACAAACCCTTGCATGTACCTATTATATTGGTAGATATGTCATAAAACGATGTCAAGGGTTCAGTCACATATTTTACGCTCAGCTCAGCCAAATAAAGTTCACTTCATCCATTCCTGGAAGTGTCTGAAAATTATTGACTTCTAAATTAAGTCAACCACCTTAGGGCTGATTTTTCAATGGACACGCTTCTTGGCTATTCAATTTTAAAATTAGAACAGAGTTTTGTTTTATAACTACATTCTACATATTCAGAGGAATTGTTTATCCGAGGTTATCTAGCGATCGGAGAATCGGTCTTAAGTATTTACCTTTCACTCACCAGATAAACTAAATACATCTTTATCTTTACAGAGATAAAGTCGGGATTAACGCTGCGCATACACACATACCGTCCTTCAATCATAAGGAGTACTCTGTCGGTGGGAACATCAACCTCCATAAAACTCCTTCCTCATCATTGGACCTAAACCTAGGGGCACACAAGACTGTCAATAAGTTTGGGTCAAATTCGTGGAGCTCTGGTGGAAAGCTTGTTTATAGGGTTGATTTTTAATTGTAACACTAATAATTAAGCTATTTTTTTTTCCAAAGCAAGCCAATCGAGATTTTAAGACAAAAAGAACCGCATGTCAATTTCCAGGATCTATGCTATCTTTCTGCTAATATTTATCGACATCGGTCTAGTAACATAGTTGTGAAAACATAACAATACAGATCTACTCTCGCATTTATCATATTAAAGTACTAGCTGTGCCTCGTGGCTTCATCTGTGTTCCTGAAAAATAGTATTGCTTGTCCATCTGTAGGCTCTATGCTGCCGCGTTTTGCTATTTACCATTATCCAGTCAGTCATGGCCCATGGGGCTGATTCATTGATTACACTTAAAGAACGACAATGAAACATAATGTCATATAGTAGGTAGATACCTAATATGAGATTATTATATATGAGATTAACTGTTTGCTATGTCAAAACAAAAAAAAAGAATATCTTCATAGTTATGTAAGTAAAAAATGCTAAAGTTTTTAGATGTTTGTTATTAAATGACGCCGAAATGACTTATCAGATGTGGGTGGAACTTAGCACAAAGATAGATTAAAGTCTGGATAAGCATATATATAATACTTTTAAATTAGAAAACTTATACAAATACTGCGGGACGATAAAAAAGTTACTCAGCATTTTGTTTGCTTTAACCGTGAATATCTTTTTTTTCCCATGGAATCCAGACTTGGTGTCATACAATGAAATGATGCCCTCGATGTGGCCAACAATCTCCACCATAGCTTATAGTGCTACATTCTGGGGACGCGTTTCATACAAATAGACCCATTTTTCTTTAATTTAATAATATTAAAGAACGTCAATCAAAGAATCAAAATGGAAACAATTGAATTTGGCAACTGAATTAATGATGGAAGGTTTATTTTCGATTAGCGCGATTTTAAGGCGATGATAGCTCAGTAGTAAAGACTTCGAATGCCGTGACTAAAGTCCCGGTTTCGAATCCTACAATGAGATTGAGCTTTCGATGAAGAAAAACATCGTGAGGAAACCATAACACGGTGGTAGTACCCATCTGGCTGGCTACCACCCTCAAGTTGAAAATCTGCCGCCAAGCACCTATCAGTGTGTGCTGCACTTGAGAGCCGATTCGTTCTGTTTTG
The DNA here is from genome assembly GCA_947623365.1 of Achlya flavicornis. Taxonomy (NCBI): domain Eukaryota; kingdom Metazoa; phylum Arthropoda; class Insecta; order Lepidoptera; family Drepanidae; genus Achlya; species Achlya flavicornis. The sequence continues at coordinate 5,921,463 of OX392491.1, read as the reverse complement.
TGTGCTCACCACATTTCACCACATCATCACCAACCATGGTAAGATTGCGGTAAATGCAATAAGCTTGAAAGATCTTAATCAATAGTAATATGCGATACATTAAAGCTATTTCCCATTGCCACGTCACAGTTTACCTAACATAGTTACGGGCACACCTAGTGTCTATAAACAACCATGGATTCGACGATTATCCGAACCAACATTACCAAATATCATGCAAAAATCGAGGCTCATAAGCAATAAGGTTGTGCTGTACGATATTCAACCTTAAATGGGTCCCAAATTAAGGCAGTCTCCGGAAACTCACTCAATTGTAAACGAATAGCAAAATCCTTTTAAGCATATTGAAAATTTTCCAACACTGTTGGAAACTTCACATTGTTTCAAAATGAATTTCCCAAGAAGCTTATATGAAAACTTATTTTTATTTAATACTTACCCAGTTTTGAAAGCTGAATTTTATTAATAACATTAGCTTTAGTTTCCGGAATATTGGATGTGTTTGTTTAAAAGTTTGCCCATTGGTTGGATATAATGGTGCGTCCATGCTTGGCGAACCGAGCACGAAACGAGCCACGAACGAGCCTACAACGAGCACGATGCGAATCCCATTGTTCGTGAAAAAACTGACAATCGCGCTCGTTCGAGGCTCGCAGGCCCGTCCACGCTACGCGAATCGTGCTCGCAGTGTGCTCGTTCGAGGCTCGGCTCGTGCTCGGTTCGCCAAGCATGGACGCACCATTACATAATATGAAATAATAATAACATATATACATTGCAAGTTAAATAAAAGCTTGTGAAAAATAGAATTCCAGAACTCACTGATGCTCTTTTAGGGTTCTGTACTTAAGGGGTGTCAACAGAACCCTATTAGTAAGTCTCCGCTATGTGTCTTGGCCGTTTTGCTACTACAAGAACTATTGTATTACAGATAATGAAGAGTGAATACATTTTTCACCTTACGCCCATGTGACGGTAGGGAAACGGCCAAGCCACATATTTTGACTAAGGTGTAGAGTCTATGAAGTTAAGGCTTGTAGAGTTATGGCGCGTAGAGTTATAAACTTGGCTCTACATGAGATACTTTTGACAGTGCGAGCCATATGATTTCGTCTTGGTAAAATTTTACATGGAGAATATTAGGAAGTAGGATTTTTCAAACGAAGTCTGGCACAAACTGTAACTACCTACTATAATTGAATAATCACTGTTCGTTACTTTGTCTGAATCTGCAATGTTTTAAGTTATTGGTCCAATTCATAAGACGAAATAAAATCTTTACTTATTGCCACAAATACGGATGTATTTATAAAAGTTTTAATCGGGCTTGCATGCTAGAAATCATCTGTGATATTGGAGTAAGTGATCCTTTTTTCGATTGTGAGCGATCAGCGCAAAAGTAGCTCGAGTAAACTAGTGGATCTGTGAGCTGAAAAATCTACTCAACAAAAAAAAAATATAATTTTCGAACCTGCTCACAAAATTTCAAGAGAATCGGTTGAGAAATGCGACCTGTGAAGGAGACCAGTCGGACAGACATAACAAAAGCATTTTTGTCCAAGCTGAAACGGAGACGCTTCGCTCGCTCGGTCAATAATGCAATTGGAGTGTGGGGGTGTGTGCGTGTATGTGTTTGTGTGTAGGGGAGAGCGTGTTCATGATCTAAGTAGTTAGCTCTTTTATACAAATGTGAGAGTGAGTTTGGATGTAAGCCATAATCTCGGGAACAACTGATCCGATTTCAAAAATTCTTTCACTAATAAGAAACTACATTGCCCTCAATTTTTATGGGCTATTAGTCATCCCGCGAACGTGTAAAATCGCAGGGGAGAGCTAGTTATAAATAAACCGCTTATTTCCTTACTCTTGTACCGCACAACAAGTCTTGTTAAAAACAATCTGCTATGAGCTAGATTTATGCAGCTTTTAAAGCCAACTCCGAAAGTCCGGTGGAACTACGAAAGTCAGTCCGGTAACTTTTATTTCTTGCCAAGTTTAAGGTTTATTTTAGCTCTACCCTCGAGGAGGCAGCACTGGGAATGCGAAAAAGTGTTTTATTACGCCTCATCTGGCTAAAGTTAGCAAAGATTTTGGCATGGAGAACTATTAGTTGTAACTCAATGAGAGAAGTTTGTGTATAATTTAAACTTGTATCATTTGAAAATTCTTATTAAATATTATCAACATCAATTCACATAAATTTCTAAATAGAGTCTATAAAACGAGGTAACTAAAAATTCTAAATGTATTTAATGTAATTTAGAAAAAAATATTCATATACATGATACGTGAAGACAAAGCATATTGCGCGCACGGTGGAGGGTGATATTTGGCAAAGTTCGTTTATACATGGAGAAGGACTGATGAATGTTAAAATGTATTTATTCAAACTTAATAAAATTGTGAATTACGTTCGAATTTCTCTCTTTCAGGAAAAGCAGACAAAATTCAAAATCATTTATTCAAATAGACCTTCGCAGGCACTTATGAAAAGGCTGACTCTAATACAATGTTCATGTACACTGCAAAGTCTGTCAAAACCTTGACTTCTGGTATGTCAGACTATAAGGTAACCACGCCAGATAGCCCGTCCAGTGGATAAACATCCTCCTTCCTCCTTGCATCGTATATCTCATTGCTGAGGGACATGACCTTTTTGGGTTATCTTTTCACGGACTATTGCAAGCCATCTGGATCGATCTTCTGCTGTGTGGATAGCAGCACAAACACTGGTATCCAATGCTGCGCGTATTTGTTCAGACCAACGCATCGGGCTTCGACCCCTCGGCCTCTTTCCTTCCACCTTGCCAGTAATTAGCAACTTCTCCAGGTTGTCGCCTCTCTTTCTTGCAATGTGGCCGAAGTACTCAAATATACGGCGTAGACAGGTTGTCGAAAGTCTTTGAGTAATTCTGAGTAAGCTTAGAATGGATGCGTTGGTCCGGTGCGCTGTCCATGGAATCTGAAGCATCTTCCTCCAGCACCACATTTCAAACGCATCTATGCGAGCGCGGTCGGCTTTCCTCAGCGTCCATGTTTCATGGATAAACATAGCTGAAGTTATATAGGCAAAGTTTTCTTAGTATTCCCAATATACTTACAGTCAGTCCGCGGACGCTAGACACGGATGATCTAGCCTGGTGGAAGATCTTCCCTTTTCAAAAGAGGTCTACCTTGCTCCTCCATACGTTTCTAGTAACGGTTGCCTAATCACTCACACTCCAATGTGTGTTCAATTTTTTTTTTTTATTCCACTTAGGTGGCAAACTAGCTTACGGCCCGCCTGATGGTAAGCAATGACCGTAGCCTATGGACGCTTGCAACACCAGGGGTATCACTCGCGCGTTGCTGACCCTGAAAATACTCTTCACGCCTTTTTTGAAGAACCTCATGCTGTACTCCATTGGGAAAACCACGGCGGGGAGCTCATTCCACAACCTGAGCGTCCGCGGCAGAAAGCTACTTTAAGCCCGCACAGTTTGAAAAAAATCTGGTTTCAATGTGTGAGGATGGATTCCCCGTCGATGGCGTGAGTTGCGATGGTGGAAGGTAGCCGCGGGCAACAAGTCGAACAATTCCTTTGAACACTCTCCGTTGTACAAGCGGTAAAACACACATAAGGAGGCAAAGCTATGTCTACACAAAATATTAAATTGTGAGCACTCCAAGACACGGTCACATCATCGTACGAAGTGCCATTTTCCCTCTATTTTGTGAAGCATGAAATTGTGAAACATCTCAACAAGTAGAGGCAAGTTAATGCCTTGTAGGTAATCTCTCCGTAGGAAATGACAGTCACAGGTGCGCCTTCCGTCGCCAACTGCTAATAGCTTTTAGACAGCAAGCCGTTAGCTAGTGTGGTGCTGGGGAATATCGATAGCTTATGATAAATGGGATGTCGATGTCGATAAATTTAATAAAAGTTGACGGCATGGGGTTCTTGTGAAAGAGATTTTTGCTGGGTTGGCAACGCATGATTTATCCACTTGGTTTTAAATAGAGGTTACGGAAACCGCTTAAAATAAGCCGGAGCCATATCCTTGTATGCTATTTGTAGTATAAAAAGTACTATCTTATACACTAATATAATAAGGCTGAAGAGTTTATTTGTTTGATTGTTTGTATAACCACCGCTAATGTGTGGAACACTCGGATTAAAAAAAAAACACTAACAGTAAGTTAAATTATCCCTGAGTGTAATAGGCTACGGGGTAAAACCAAAGCTGATAGTTATTTTTAGAAAGATAAATAGATAGATAAAACTTTATTATTACACAACACGAAAAAATAATAATTGACAATGGGCGGCCATATCACTAAAAGTGATATTTACCAGGCAACCATTAAAATATGACCAAAAATAAATAATTAATAATAATAATAGACGTATCAACATTATATTTCATAATTTTATTATAATTTTGATGTTCATTAGTTTGTATGTGCTAAATTATATAGGTACATGTAAAGTATATATTCCATAATAATATAATCAATATGGTTACCTTACTCAGTAGGTACGTATATTCAAGATAATTTTTAGCAAAGATATAAAACTTATCGATGATTAAAGTTGCATCTCCCAACTCTACGCAGTTACTGAGATGACATACAGTAATGGGCGACTTGCAGCACCATCTGGTACCAACATAGGAGAATTAGTCTGCACGTGGTTGTCTTTATACTAAAATTGATACATTGGCCTAACCATACTCGCATTATGCTAGCTCCCTTTATTAAATCAGCAATAATTTCATTTTCAACCTTTGTCGACCGTATTACCGAATTCCGGAATTTTGAATAACGAACAGCGTACTAAATACTACTTTTTGTTTGTAAATACATGTTCATGAACACAAATGCATGTCCTGTGTGGGAATCGAACCCACGACCTGCGGCGCTATAGGTTAAGACTCCACGTCTTGCGCCAACGGGCCCGTCAATTGCCTGAATAACATGTATAAAAATCGAGCATTTAAAAATAAGTGAAGTTTATTAATTTCTCTCTGAGCTTTAAAGGAGGACGCACACTTATCAGGGCCGAACGCGCCGAACGAATCGAAGTCAAGGAGGGCTCGCGCACATATCCGCACCGAAAGAATCGACCGCGCCGACCGAATCGAAGAAGAAAAATAACTCGCGTGTTGCTCTGTCGTACGTATGCAACTGATAGAATGCGAGCGCATCGGTAGAGTCGACCGCATAAGCCGAGCCTAATCTCATGACGTCATTCGAATTTGTCTAGGATTTCTGGGGTTCTTCCAGATTCGGACGATTCGACGTGTGCGAACTTTCATAAGATTTCATATATAGAATTCTAAAATTCGTTTCGTTCTATGCATTCGGCGCGTTCGGCTCGGATAAGTGTGCGTTCACCTTAAAGCGTCTGTCAGAAGTTGTGGTCATCGGAAAGTGTCTGGCGATAATGGATTCTACATTAGAGTGATATTCTACGAAACATTTATAAAAATCAGCCATACAAATTTAAGTAAAGTTACTCTTATTTTTAGTCACCTTTTTGACCTGGTACCTGGATATTTGTCACAGACTCAACTCTGTAAGTGCGCAAGCGTTCTTAACCAAATGACAGTAAAACCTGGCTTTACTTTAAACCATGTTTTGTAATAAGGGGGAAAAAGTTTAGATCTTTATAATACTAGTAAAGGCAAAGCATTAAATGTCAGCATATCTTAGACACAAATAACTACCCTAATAAATAATATGCGCTACCATGTGCCATAAATATCCCGCATTTATATTACGCATATAAAATTCAACATAGGTTATTAAAAAACTGCTTTTTCATAAGCCATTAAGAAAACGGCGGACTAAAAGAAAACGTTTATGTAAACCTATAAAAAAGAGACTTACTATAAACTTTTATGTCCCAGTGTATTTTTGTGAGTGTTCAAAAGAGCGCTATACCCGTTCATAGGTCCCACTGGACCGATTTAATACCGAAACGGTATTTGAAACTTTGCTGACGTACTCATAGTAATTTCAAAGAATAATACCTAACTATTACTACGTAAAGAAGGGAGACTCGCACTTCTCCGCGAATAATCGTCGCCCACAGTCTTCGCTCGCATCTAACAGTGCTAATAGACGACCAAATTTTTTTTTTCTTATACCTCTAAGGTGGCAAACAAGTATACGGCCCGCCTGATGCAAGCAGTTACTGTAGCCTATGGACGCTTGCAACACCAGGGGTAACACTCTCGCGTTGCCGACCCTGAAGAAATCTCTTCACAACAATTTTGAAGAAGCGGAAGGAAGCTCCATTGAGCCCGCACAATTTGAAATAATTCTGGTTCAAATGTGTGAGGATATTCTCCCCATCCCCATGGATGGTGGAGAGTTGCGATGGTGGAAGGTAGCCGTGGGCATCAAGTCGAACAATATCTTAGAATACTCTCCGTTGTACAAGCGGTAGAACACACATAGGAGGCAGTCTCTCCTCTGACTGAGGGGCGCTAAACCGCTTGTGAGCTCGGGTTCGTCAACAATTCTGACGGCACATCACTGAGGCCCAAGCTGGTACCCAGATGCCCCCGCCCATAGATGACAGCAGTACTCCATATGAGACCGGACTTGCGACGTCGTATTCTGGAATTGTGGAGCCACAGAACATGGGGTTTTCTTAGCAGTGAACGCACGAAAGGCTCGGGTCTCAGTGGGGTTGAAATTGACTAAACCTGATGAATGGATGAACCTGCCGGGCTATCGCGTATTTAATCGTACTTTGGTGGTACGTAACGAACACCATTGATGATTTCATCCAATGACGCGGTAAGATCATTGGTGAGCCCGGATCTAATCTAGTCTGACCGCAAGCACAGAATAGTTGATATTACTCACGTACCACAAGTTCTGTGCGATTTTACCTTGGGGGCAGCGGGCTGCTCTACTCCTCCTAGCTCATCGACCACCCCTAAAGCATGGCAAAGCATTATTGATTAGTCAATAAAACAAGATTATTCTTATAAATATTAAAATGTTTGGTCTCTCAAAACCATTTGCCATAAAAGAGATTAAATATTTTTGCCTACTCTAGCTTTCAAAGGCTCCCTGGCTGAAGCTTTTAAGCTTATAGCCAAGGTTTTAAGAACATGTTTCAATGAGATGCCGCGAGATGTAACCTAGATAAGGCTATTCACAAACCTTTTCACTCGTCTAAGTGTAGGCTGCTTATGCTTTGGATGCTACAAAGGCGTTTTGATAAGTAGGTTCCGGGATTTTACTCGTAGACACTTCTATAGTGTTTTTGATTTAAAAAAATATAACATTAGTCTTTGTTTCGCAGTAAACTTTATAAACGTATTTTTGATACACTTATTGTACCCGTAGGTCCTTTAAAGAGTGTACATGTCATATCCTCTAAGAAACGTTTTTTTTTTAATTAAATCCCAAAAAGGTGAAAATAAAATTTCTCATATTTTCGTTTAAGTGGAACCTGCTTCCAGCAACTGTTCCTACACTCTAGGGATTTTCGAGGCCAGAATGATTAGGCATCTTCTGAGCAAGTGTGCTCCATCGTAGGCTTCGTCATACTCCTTTTATTGGCGAGGCAATGCCTAAAATACAGTTTGTATGTGCTAAATTATGTAGGCACATGTAAAGTATATATTCCAAACTAATATAATCAATATGGTTACCTTATTCAGTAGGTACGTATATTCAAGATAATTTTTAGTAAAGATATAAAACTTATCGATGGTTAAAGTTGCATCTCCCAACTCTACGCAGTTACTGAGATGACATACAGTAATGGGCGACTTGCAGCACCATCTGGTACCAACATAGGAGAATTAGTCTGCACGTGGCTGTATTTATACTAAAATTGATACATTGGCCTAACCATACTCGCATTATGCTAGCTCCCTTTATTAAATCAGCAATAATTTCATTTTCAACCTTTGTCGACCGTATTACCGAATTCCGGAATTTTGAAAAACGAACAGCGTACTAAATACTACTTTTTGTTTGTAAATACATGTTCATGAACACAAATGCATGTCCTGTGTGGGAATCGAACCCACGACCTGCGGCGCTATAGGTTAAGACTCCACGTCTTGCGCCAACGGGCCCGTCAATTGCCTGAATAACATGTATAAAAATCGAGCATTTAAAAATAAGTGAAGTTTATTAATTTCTCTCTGAGCTTTAAAGGAGGACGCACACTTATCAGGGCCGAACGCGCCGAACGAATCGAAGTCAAGGAGGGCTCGCGCACATATCCGCACCGAAAGAATCGACCGCGCCGACCGAATCGAAGAAGAAAAATAACTCGCGTGTTGCTCTGTCGTACGTATGCAACTGATAGAATGCGAGCGCATCGGTAGAGTCGACCGCATAAGCCGAGCCTAATCTCATGACTTCATTCGAATTTGTCTAGGATTTCTGGGGTTCTTCCAGATTCGGACGATTCGACGTGTGCGAACTTTCATAAGATTTCATATATAGAATTCTAAAATTCGTTTCGTTCTATGCATTCGGCGCGTTCGGCTCGGATAAGTGTGCGTTCACCTTAAAGCGTCTGTCAGAAGTTGTGGTCATCGGAAAGTGTCTGGCGATAATGGATTCTACATTAGAGTGATATTCTACGAAACATTTATAAAAATCAGCCATACAAATTTAAGTAAAGTTACTCTTATTTTTAGTCACCTTTTTGACCTGGTACCTGGATATTTGTCACAGACTCAACTCTGTAAGTGCGCAAGCGTTCTTAAGTACATTGAACACTATTCAGAAAGTAACGTTTCATGTATTTAAAAATAGGTAGTGTCTAATGGCACTGGGATCTTACTCTATTACATACCCACATACATACATGTAAAAACCATAACCCTCTTTTTTGCTTCGCCGTAGTCGGGTAAAATTCGAAATTCAAAATCATTTATTCAAATAGACCTTCGCAGGCACTTATGAAAAGTCTGACTCTAACACTCTAATACCGGTTCGGAAGGTTGCATTTTCTGAGAAGAGCCGGCAATAAACTCAGCAATTACTCTTTTCAAAACAAGCTTAGATTCATTACATAATAGGTATTTACATTCTAATCGCACTGAAAACAATTGCGTACCCCGGCGCGGCGGCAAAACTACAAAGTAGACTGAATAAATGTTTAATAAGTAAATAAATAAATAGCAAACTTAAGCAAACCAGCCCCCACAAGCAGCACCTAAAACGAATACCTTAAGGTCTTCATGTTATGGGTAAAATATTGCCGTCCCTTTCATATGTAGAGATTACCTTATACGTAGGATAAACAATGTTTTTCAGAGGGGAAAGAGAACAAAGCAAGGTTTTATGAAACTTAACGTAAGTGAACGCAGGTGGACTTAAGTGACATTGTGTATAAGGTATTTATAGCTGCCACGGTCTGAAAGTTACGGCAGCTAGAGTAATGTTCCACCTGGGGGCCAAGTCTGCTAAAATGTCATACTCACACGATACTATTGCAATTCCATTATCATTGAGCCGATGTGCGCAGTCTACTAATTAATAATGGTCTCACAATGAACGAAAAGAATTTTAGTACAAAAACTGTCAAAACGAACAACTAGAAGATCGTTTTGGCACGATTGTAGTTTCAGTGGAAAATCATCGGAAAGCTATTATATACTATGGTAATGTTTTTTCTACAAAGAGCTAACAAACAAATAAACAAAGATTTTCATAGGGCATCGTGCCTTTTAAAATTCTTTGCAAATAAAGTAACTTTCCCATTTATTACACAAATGAGTAAGATTTCTAGCATCAAGGTCTCCTTGATCAGGAACGTTTGAACTAAGTTTAACATTTCTGGTTGGTTGCCCCTTTATGACCTTAGCTCAAGCTATGCAATGCACCACTCGCGACCAACCGTACATAGCACGCATCCTTCCATATAAAAAACATATCTTAGTTGAATCCGTTTCCACCAGTGCTAAGCTATGTGCACCAATGGATATGATTGGTGGATATCAAACGCATCTATAGCAACGTACAGTAGTACCCAACAGATATGGCGCGTCGTGAATATTCGTTCGCACAGAAAAGAAAGTATGGCCCGAAGATTAACGAAAGAATGCATAAAACTTAAAATCAACCTTAGATCACTACTATAAGGTTCCTAATACACTACGGCTGTTAGTTTCGTCTCACTCGTAAATGACGCCCCTCCGCACACATAGCGGCAGCTGCCGACCAATAGCATTTTCCGCGCTTTGAAAATGTATCTTCTGCGCAGGTACATCGGTAAGCCATATTAGTTGAGTACTACTATAGTTATATAAATGAACAAGGCCCGTGCCAATCGCATTAATATTCCAACAACCCCTCGACTTTCTACCCATTTATCACTTCAGTGGAAAAGCTATAAATAAAAAGGCATTTTCAATGGCTAACTCATTCCAATAAACAGAAGAAGAAACAATAAAGAATGTAAATAACCACTTTGCGACAATTCAAGTTACGAGTAGGCTCGAGCATCGTTAGGAAATATCTCGAGCGAGGGTTATAAAGATGATCCCTTCAAGTGCCCGAGAGGGAATCAAATGTACCTACTCGCTGAAATCCCTTACCATGAGTTGTACAAGTCATTCTCTAAATGGTTAACGATCTTCTAATGATGTTTTTAACGGAAGAGTTTTTCTTGGAAATCCATCTATGCATTTGTTTTGTTGGTGGTGGCAATTCGGTTGATTTTCCAGACACTACAAAATAACTACCTTTCTACCACGCTCAACTTAATTGTAGGATTCGAAGTCACTTTCAACAATGCATTCGATGCCACTACTCAAAATATTTTTTGACTTAGTTAATATTCATTTTCAAATTCAAAATCATTTTTATTCAAACATACCTTTGCTGACTGCAAAGGTATGTTTGAAAAGTCTGACTCCAATGCCGGTTCGGAAGGTTGCGATAAACTCAGCAATTCCTCTTTAAAAACAAGCTTATATTCATTACATAACATACATTCTGATTTCACTGACAACAAATGCTTGTCCCGGCGCATCTTAATCGATTTGAATCGCAGTAACTTTTCGCAATTTCTAAAACAACTTTCGATGCACAACTTATGGTTACAATAACACCGAAAAAAAACTATCCAAACAACCACCGATATAAAATTCAAATAGAGCAGCTCCTAAATCAAATTATTTTGACACTACTTTTATGAGAAAATCTCAGAAAATCCTAAATAGCGCATAGTCTCCCACGCTATTGCTCGGCAACTTCAATCGAGCCATCTATCACTTCATTAAACATAATGTTCACATAAAATAGACTCCTAGCGTAGGCATGTGGTAGGTAGCTTTGCGTGGTAAGAGAGATCCACCCTTCAGTCTATCCCGAACGAGGCTGTAGGACGCACGCTCCCGTCCCACAAAAAGCGGGAAATCGCGAACTAATTTCCGGAACTCTAAATTTTTTTATAAAAACATAGTGAAGTGTTATAATTCATTTAAAAATACAGTAGTGATGTGGTATTCGGAAAAATGACTTTTGTGTTTCGGAACTGCATAATGGATATATGTTTTTGGAAATTGTTACTTCTTGTTTCCATATTTTCTTTCGGTAAGCATTTATTTATTGGAATTAATACAGCCATCGATTTTTCCATTCGCTTTGTAACAAATGTTACTTTATTTATATTTTCTCTTAAAATTATAAAAAAAAGGTTGATAGACGAAAAGCGAGGAGAGACATAAGTACTTAGAATAAGCTATATGGACTGAGTGTAGACAAGAATTGCAAACGTGTAGGAAGTTCAGGAAGCCATAAACATCGAAGTGGAGTGGAGTGGAGGAATGTTACTTGACAACGATCCACGCTTAGATATAGAATAACAATGATTTAGTTTATAATAATATGCATTTTCAACACTTTATTAAATGTTCATATTTTCTGAAGAAAATAATATAATGACCTAGATTCCATATCACGGTTTAGAGTAAGCGATCAGTCAATTTGAAAAATGTCTATCTGTGTGCCTTACATGCAAATCAGTTCAGTTACAGTAACATATACATACACCCAGTATCTTATTATTAGTAACAAGCTGTACGGTCTCACCCGCATTCCCGGGATGAAAACTCAGTTAAAAAGTAGCTTCAGTATTGAAAGAAATAAATAATATAATTTTTTCATCAAACCCATAAGTGTGGGGTGTTTATGGATAGGTCTTCAAAAATGATATTGAGGTTTCTAATATATTTTTTTTCTAAACTTAATAGTTTGCGCGAGAGACACTTCCAAAGTGGTAAAATGTGTGTCCCCCCCCCTGTAACTTCTAAAATAAGAGAATGATAAATCTATAAAAAATATATGATGTACATTACGGTGAAAACTTCCACCGAAAATTGGTTTGAACGAGATCTAGTAAGTAGTTTTTTTTTAATACGTCATAAATTGAAATTAATATCAAATACTCAGGTCTATACTACCATTTACTTATATACCTACAGGTTTGTACGGAACCCTCGGTGCGTGAGTCTGACTCGCACTTGGCCGGTTTTATTATTATATGACGTTAGAAAGTACACTTACCATCAGGTGGACCGTCTGCCTGTTTGTCAACCTATTGACATTAAAAAAAAAAAAAAAAAAAAAAGTGACCAAATGACAGTAAAACCTGGCTTTACTTTAAACCATGTTTTGTAATAAGGGGGAAAAAGTTTAGATCTTTATAATACTAGTAAAGGCAAAGCATTAAATGTCAGCATATCTTAGACACGAATAACTACCCTAATAAATAATATGCGCTACCATGTGCCATAAATATCCCGCATTTATATTACGCATATAAAATTCAACATAGGTTATTCAAAAACTGCTTTTTCATAAGCCATTAAGAAAACGGCGGACTAAAAGAAAACGTTTATGTAAACCTATAAAAAAGAGACTTACTATAAACTTTTATGTCCCAGTGTATTTTTGTGAGTGTTCAAAAGAGCGCTATACCCGTTCATAGGTCCCTCTGGACCGATTTAATACCGAAACGGTATTTGAAACTTTGCTGACGTACTCATAGTAATTTCAAAGAATAATACCTAACTATTACTGCGTAAAGAAGGGAGACTCGCACTTCTCCGCGAATAATCGTCGCCCACAGTCGTCGCTCGCATCTTACAGTGCTAATAGACGACCAAAATTATTTTTTCTTATACCTCTAAGGTGGCAAACAAGTATACGGCCCGCCTGATGCAAGCAGTTACTGTAGCCTATGGACGCTTGCAACACCAGGGGTAACACTCCCCGACCCTGAAGAAATCTCTTCACAAAAATTTTGAAGAACTCCATGCTGTAATGTTGTGGAAACCGCGGCGGGGAGCTTATTCCACAGCCTGAGCGTCCGCGGAAGGAAGCTCCTTTGAGCCCGCACAATTCGAAATAATTCTGGTTCAAATGTGTGAGCATGTACTCCCCATCCATGGCGAGAGTTGCGATGGTGGAAGGTACCTTTGGGCATCAAGTCGAACAATATCTTAGAATACTCTCCGTTGTACAAGCGGTAGAACACACATAAGGAGGCAGTCTCTCCTCTGACTGAGGGGCTCTAAACCGCTTGTGAGCTCGGGTTCGTCAAAAATTCTGACGGCAAGTCGCTGAACCGAGTCTTAAGGCCCAAGCTGGTACCCAGATGCCCCCGCCCATAGATGACAGCAGTACTCCATATGAGACCGGACTTGCGACGTCGTATTCTGGAATTGTGGAGTCACAGACCATGGGGCTTTCTTAGCGGTGAACGGCTCGTTTCTCAGTGGGGTTGAAATGGACGAAACCTGATGAATGCTGCCGGGCTATCGCGTATTTAATCGTACTTTGGTGGTACGTAACGAACACCATTGATGATTTCATCCAATGACGCGGTAAGATCATTGGTGAGCCCGGATCTAATCTAGTCGTGAGTAATATCAACTATTCTGTGCTTGCGGTCGCACAGAATAGTTGATATTACTCACGTACCACAAGTTCTGTGCGATTTTACCTTGGGGGCAGCGGGCTGCTCTACTCCTCCTAGCTCATCAACCACCCCTAAAGCATGGCAAAGCATTATTGATTAGTCAATAAAACAAGATTATTCTTATAAATATTAAAATGTTTGGTCTCTCAAAACCATTTGCCATAAAAGAGATTAAATATTTTTGCCTACTCTAGCTTTCAAAGGCTCCCTGGCTGAAGCTTTTAAGCTTATAGCCAAGGTTTTAAGAACATGTTTCAATGAGATGCCGCGAGATGTAACCTAGATAAGGCTATTCACAAACCTTTTCACTCGTCTAAGTGTAGGCTGCTTATGCTTTGGATGCTACAAAGGCGTTTTGATAAGTAGGTTCCGGGATATTACTCTTAGAGTGTTCTATAGTGTTTTTGATTAATAAATGTATAACATTAGTCTTTGTGTCGCAGTAGACTTTATAAACGTATTTTTGATACACTTATTGTACTCGTAGGTTCTTTAAAGAGTGTACATGTCATATCCTCTAAGAAACGTTTTTTTTTTTAATTAAATCCCAAAAACGGGAAAATAATGTTTGTCGTATTTTCGTTTAAGTGGAACCTGCTTCCAGCAACTGTTCCTACACTCTAGGGATTTTCGAGGCCAGAATGAGTAGGCATCTTCTGAGCAAGTGTGCTCCATCGTAGGCTTCGTCATCCTCCTTTTATTGGCGAGGCAATGCCTAAAATACAGTTTGTATGTAGCTTTTATGCGAAAGCAAACTGGCATTGTATTTGAATCAGAATTAATGTTTGTATAGAAAAAAATATTGCACTGCCAAAGACTCATTTCTCTGACTATATAATAAAATATGTCTCTTGAATGCTGACCTTTGAAAACGTGGATAGACTGCTCTAAAAGCTCCGTTGAAGTAATCTTTGCTTTGAACTATTCACTTCAACATAACTTGAAAAACATTTCCGGGCTGATAGTATCGCCTGATGGTTTTCCTTCGATAGAGTGGTTGAAATTTCACCTAATTTTTTATTATTACTATTAATTTTATAGGCACAGAAAGAAGCAAAAGATTGAGTAGAAAGAGTATTCTAAAGGTGGAAAGACTTTTCATAACAGATCAACTATCAAAATGGATTTTTGTCGCGATTTCAGGACTGATCCAATGGTAAAAGTTGTTCATATTCCAGTATGAATAACCTCTGAAAATTATGCTACCTTTTCAAAATAAGGTTGTAAACAAGCACACTAAGCTTTAAAGAGAACTGGGTCTCAAGTGAAGTAGCCACGTGAATACCACAAAGTACGTCATCAACGTGATAAAGTTCCCTCACTATCATCATCAGCCCATAATGTCCTACTGTTGAGCACTGGCCTCCTTGAAAGGGAATAGACAGATACTCCAACACGCATGCCTACTGCGGATTGGTGGAGGTAGGCTAGTGGTCATCTTACTGTTGGGAGCTAAGGTTGGAAGTTTTCAAGCCGCCTAGGAGGCCTTCAGATAGCCAGGATCAACAGCTTTACGTGCTTTCCGAAGCACAGAAAGCGCTCCATTTGAAATACCACTAGGATTTGAATCCACGACCTTTTTCACAACATTCCACGTTACCACCCTATTTATTTTAATTATTCAGCGCCGTTAGGGGGGTGCACTTGCACCCTTCCTGGCATGAAATGAAAAATAATAAAAAAATATTATTAAACTCACTGAATAATAACTTAAGGCCACTTTTTCAATGAACTTTGTGTCCTCCCAGTCTCTTTCGGTGACACAAGAGACTCACAGCAAAAAAAAAACATTTCAGTGACGCATATTTATTTAATTGATATAACGAAAATGCCTAATTTCATAAACCTCTCAGGGGTATGACTAATTTTATAATACTCCTTGACACCTATACTTATAAGGATGCACTGATATAAATTATATTGTATTAGTTTAGTATAGTGTAATGAGTAGATTCAGTTGCACTCTGAAAGTAATCCTGCCCGCGGCCATATAATTACATATATGAACAAAATACCATCTATGTTTTTCGAGAGGTAAAGCGTAGCGTTTATTCGCTCAACTGGACTCAGCTAGACTGGGGAAGTACCTCCACCTTACAGAATAGCTTTATTATTTTTTAGCCAAATAACTTTATGTTGTGTAAAGTTGTGTTCCTGCGCGTGAGTAAGGTCGCCAGAGCTCATAGGGGAGGTGGGATAGGTCGGTAACGCGTGAGCTATGCTTCGTGTGTTGCAAGCGTCCATATGGCTACGGTAACCGCTTACCATCAGACGGGCCGTACGCTTGTTAACCGACTAAGTCGTATAAAAAAAAAAATTGGTATGGAACTTTTCCCCGAGCCGTTACCAATTAACGGTAAAGTTCCCAGCAGGCTGGCAGTGTTTCCTCGTTGGATAGGCAAGCCCATCGAACAATTAACCCAAAGAAGCGCATTGACGTTCATTTTGGTCGAAATATATTCCGCCAATTTCCCACCGCCGACAATGCGCTCTGATTGGTTAAGTCAAGGACACATGCGCTCTGATTGGCCAATTCACAAACACACGATGCAGCGAGTGGTCCTTACTGTTCAAATTCAGTGACAAATCACTGACTAGTTTCGGAATTTGATTGTTCAGTATTACTACTCTAAAGGGATATTTCCTCGATGGGCAAGCCTAACTTCTTTTCATAAAAACTCAAGACTGACAGAGATAGAGATAGTTGAGAGAGAAAAGACGTAGTAGATAAATATCTATCTATCTATATATATAAAAATGAATTGCTGTTCGTTAGTCTCGCTAAAACTCGAGAATGGCTGGACCGATTTGGCTAATTTTGGGTTTGAACTATTCGTGGAAGTCCGGGGAAGGTTTAAATGAAGGGCCAGTTGGCGCAGTTGGTTAAGACGTTGAGTCTTAACCTATAGCGCCGCAGGTCGTGGGTTCAATTCCCACACAGGACATGCATTTGTGTGCATGAACATGTCTGTATGTCCTGAGTCTGGGTGTAATTATGTATATTAAGTATGTATTTACAAACAAAAAGTAATATATGTATTATATCAGTTGTCTGGTTTCCATAGTACAAGCTCTGCTTAGTTTGGGATCAGATGACCGTGTGTGAGAAATGTCCCAGGATATTTATTATTTATTATTATTTATTTATAAAAATCTCAAGCAAATATCAATGTTAAAACAGCTAGCATGCTGTTTATTAATGACATCAACTTCAAGTGTTAATTGTGTGTTACTTAGTTTTAATTCAAATTATTTCATATGAGTGCCACCGAATTGGGTCACTTCACTAGCTTTACGTTTCTCTACTTATGTACAAATAATAAATACGTGAACGAAATATTGTGTTACTAATTGATAAGTGAAATTATTTGAAATTAATTTGGCTATCCAAAGAGGAAACGCTGCCAGCCTTCTGGGAACCTTGCCGTTAATCGGAAGCAGCGGCAGGCTTGAGGAAATTTTCTATATATAGATTATATTTTGTAAATATAGATTGTATTTTGTACATATTTGTTGTATATGAATAAATCAAAGTGATAACCGAACCGATTGATTCATTCCACATTACAATAAAACGGCCATGTGCCAGTCTGATTCTGTGTCGCTTTTCAGGGTTCCGACCATCCTTGGACGTATATTTCTTGGTTTGGGTCGTAGCTGTTGTAAAAAAACCGGACTGAATAACTAAGTTTATTAACTAGTTACTAACTAGTAACCCCTTTATTCGTAATAAAGTTATCAAACGTTGATTATCTAAAATTCTGAAGTCTTTATCTGACTCGTGACATTTGGTGATCGAAAGAGTGAGACGGAGGACACTATAACATTGATTTAGTTAAAAAGCGATTATGAATAAGGGGGTAAGTATTTTTCCTGTAATATTGACATCAATGTTTATCAACTGTAATTATTTCAGATATTTCGCTTTGCAAAAGTTTGCCGAAGTCGGAGGGTTTTTTATTTATTTTGTTTTTTTCATCATAAGTCAAAAACTACTTATCATAAAAGAAAATAAACACCAATTTTAGAATGTACAATTGGAGCCCTTTTTTAATGATATTCCACTTAAACGCATAGGTACCCTACTTTGAAATTTCAATCCCCCATTCCGGACACTTTAGCAAACAAAATAAAATTATTAATTAATCCGATAAGGTTGGGTGACCAATATTTAAAACTATTTCAAATCATTAAAATCAAAAAGCATTATTAGAAGATAAAATATAGCGCTATGAGAAATATACTGACAGACAGACAGACAGACCGACGGAGTAGCACCATAAGGGTTCCTTTTTACATTTTGGTTCGGAACCCTAAAAATTAAACACACTCAAACAATATTTGTGGTAATATCGTGAGTTCGTAGGTAAATATAATTCGAGTATGGGATAATTTCAGAGTGTAGCCGCTCAACCGATAAATTATGAACAATGCATTAGCATTTTGGAAAACATATTCCAATTTTCAGGTATGCGCTGAATATACTGATGTATATACTCGGACGAGTGTTGGATTTAGCATAGGTAATGTTCGTTGCCATAAGGTGATCAGTTTCACAGAAGAGAACAGAGAACAGAATTCCCTACAGCATGTATAACAGGTGGAGATTTCGAGATGGCACATAGGTACCTATTCGAAACCTATGTTGGTTACCTATGCTGAACAACTTTTACTATAAGACCAATAGTGAAATCTCAAAAAAAAAAAAATTTCTTACAAAATTTCAACCTTGCTCGATCATAATGAATGAAAAGTAAAAAATTTTTTCGAGAATTCCGTTTCTGTCATATAGTGAAAGTTGTTCAGCATGACTAACTAATCCAACATAGGTATTATATTATCATCCTGGTATACAGGAATACATTTTAACCAGTGCGGAAATTTTGACAAATTGGCTACTTGACAGTTTTCGGAAACATATTTTAAAATGTACATACGTGTATTTTATACCTCTTACAATTATCTTTTTATCAAAAAAATGTTATTTACAAGGAAAAAAAAATATTTTTTAACATTTCATTTGAAATTCGCGCAAAAACACCCTGTCACGTGACATTTGTCAGGTGTGACGTCACGTCTCTATAAACAAAACTAGAGGTGTGTAACTAAACAAAAATACGCGAGCTGCATAACAGCTCACGGCTCAGGTGTGTGAGCTGGTTCAATGACTCAGCTCGCAGATCAGATCAATTTGTACACACGGCTACAGGTCAAGCTATACATTTCTAGTATAAGCTGACCTCCCATTGTACGGAAATCGTATACAATGCGAGTTCAGCTTATACTGGAAATGTATAGCTTGATCGGTAGCCGTGTGTACCTATAGTCCTCGATGTAACGCGTACCGCGCGTCGAATCGAGCCGATACGCAGTGAGCGTGCGCGCTTATCATGGACTATAGGTACAAATTGAGCTGATCTGCGAGCTGAGTCATTGAACCAGCTCACACACCTGAGCCGTGAGCTGTTATGCAGCTCGCGTATTTTTGATGAGTTTCACACCTCTAGTTAAATTTGACGTCACAAACCTCACAAACAAACCATAGATGCTCAATCCCGGCCGCCGCCCGCGTTTCGGTTCTTGTAATCCACAGATAAAAAAACTCACTTTTTATTTCCTAAAATAAAATATTAAAAAATTATTATTATGCAAAAAACATATTGTGTAATTATTGTTAACCCATTAGCTATCATATCTAACATATTTCATATTTTTTCATTATAACTGTCAAGTAGCCAATTGAGGTTAAACGAATTTTATTAAACACCATTTTTTTTTATATGTTTACAAAATAATGAAGTTATCGTTAACGAAAGATGTCTACTTTATACTCGCCGGCTTGTAGGCGCAGCGAAACACGCTCGCCACCCTACCGCCTGGATGGGGATTGCACCCACGCTGACACCCGCCGCGTTATTTATGTTATTATGAACAGATAGTGTCCATATTTAGCTGATTTCAAGTCGGATAGCTGTCATTTGTCATCAGTCATTTGCTTAGCTGTTTGATTTAATGGCTGAATATCATTCAGGCTGCTAGTAGAACCGCGCCCCTTAGTAAAAAGGCTAGGCTGTTAATTGAACGGATACTTAAGATAGTTGGCTGCGACATATCTATTAAAAATATAACATTATTAGTGCTTCGCAAGTCATCAAGTAGTTTCGCGAAAAGACTCATAATATTTGACGTTAGCATCTCAGCAATCTCATTAAAACTTTGTCAATTATGAACGAGTTACAAGCCGCATGGTAACTACAGAGCACCGTTCAAGTTGCGTATTTGCACAACAACAAGTCTCTAGTAATTGTGTGGGTGCTTAGTACTAACTTATTCATAGAAATATCATAAGTATCTAAAATTGCTAAAACATTTTAACAATTATCATGCTGGAACAAAATTAATTTTAATGAGAGCGTTGATAATTAATTTTATGGTATTAAGAAGTTACTAGTCGATATTTTATATACTTAAACAAACAGTTCTATAGTCGTCTAGAATAAATATATGTGGGGGTATTTTTGGGACTTTATGTGAATCAAAAACCAATACTAGACTTGACTTGTTTTATTATAGTTTACTTATTACATGAGACCAAATTTTTAACCTTCTTTAAGTTGTAAGATATTACGATGAGACAAGCACAGAATAAATAATAGTATAATAATTGGAATGTTTTACAAAAAACTTAAACCGACTTCAAAGTACACTAAGAAGTAATCAAATCCTGATCTGGTGACAATGCGACCAAACGGGAAGTGTACCCTTCCAGACAAAAAAAGAATTTTCCAAATCGGTTGATAAATGACGGAGTTAAGAGGTAACAAACATAAAAAAAAAAAAAAAAAAAAATGAATTGAGAACCTCCTCCTTTTTTGAAGTCGGTTAAAAAGTAAGGGACTTACGACAAAAAATTACAGGTGTAAAGTCAGCCATTCCAGGATATATTTAAGTGACTAATTATCTCTAGATTTCTATATATTTTCCCTAATTTTACCTGTGATAGCTACTTCCATATGGGAAGCTTTGAGGTCTTTGCTTCATTGTTAGTAAAGATATAAGAGTCTTAATTTTAACCGATAACGGTCCGTAAATTATAAGGAATCGGCCATAAAACAACATGAGGTAAACAAATTCCAGCGATTGCGTTAAGTCAACTTTTCTGTTTCAGAGGCCGTAGCTACAGCGGTCGGAAATCAAGAGCTTCCTCGAACTGAAACTGCACCGTATACACTGTAAGTGCTCATTCTTATTACTACTCGAATTATTATCAGCATTTTTTTTTATACAACTTAGTCGGTAAACAAACGTACGGCCCACCTGATGGTAAGCGGTTACCGTAGCCATATGGACGCTTGCAACACAAGATGCATCGCTCACGCGTTACCGACTTTTCCCCCCTCCCCTATGAGCTCTGGCGACCTTACTCACGCGCAGGAACACAACTTTACACAACATAAAGTTATTTGGCTGCGGTATTCTGTAAGGTACTTCCCCAGTCGAGCTGCTCTTTGAGCGAATAAACGCTATGCTCTACCTCTCTCTTATACGATCAAGTCGGTCAAATTATGGTAAACAAGCATACGGCCCGCAAGATTGTAAGTGGTTACAGTAGCCATTTGGACGTTTGCAATGCACGAGGCATCACACACGCGTTACCTACCCTTGCCCCTCCCCAATTAGCTCTGGCGACCTTACTCGCGCGCAGGAACACAACATAAAGTTATTTGGCTGCGGTATTCTGTAAGGTGGAGGTAGTTTCCCAGTCAAGCTGCTCTTTGAGAGAATAAACGCTATTCTTTCCTCTCTGCATTCGAGGTTTTCGATTTAATTCCCAGAACATTATCTTCATACAGGTCGGTTAACTAAAGCTGGCACGTTTCAACACATTTACACCGTCTCTCTCGCGCAAAGTCAAGCTTATGAGTATGAAGGAGACAGTTATTGTTTTGCTTTTGCTACTGCTCATAAATATAGAGTGGTCTATTTTTGCATTCGTCCATTAGACTTGACTGATTGCAAATTTATGAGTACTGTGAACGTGCCAGCTTTCGTTAACCGACCTGTACACAGCTATTTGATCCATAAATTAGAAGAACAATAATTTGTAGCGATCCGTGCTCAAAGGGTTAATATTGGTCAAATCAAGGAAACGACTGATGGTATTTCGTTAAACTATGGCTAAGAAAATACTGAAACTTCCCGTGAAAGTTCCATCGCAATAGGATTAGCCATTTCCAAGATAGCCCAATGTTACCAGGTGTCAGAAACGCTTTTCTCGGTAGCCGATTGTCTTTGGTGAGTTTAATCATCACTTTAATTGTTTCAAAATTAAATTTTCCCATCGTAAACTAGGAACTACAGGCCTTTCAACTAAAGAAATAGTTCCGTAAATCTATGTGACTACCATAGAGATAGTTTATTAATAGAGATACTGTTCTAGAGTATTTGCCATGAGCACGGATTGTGTTTTCAACGCTGCCTCGAAACGAACTGCTCGTTCATAGTTTGAACGACTAAATACATATAATGAATGCCAATTTTTTGTTTTCTATCGTTACTTCTGTTAGAAAGTCATGTTATGGTATGTCAACACCAAATTAAATAGTCCTAAGCTCTATGGAAAGTATTTTTATATCTATGGTTCCTGTTTGTGCGCTCTCTGAATACACTTCTTTCATTGGCTTTACAGAAATACGTTGTTTTATTTATCGCTATATTAACATTTACTGAGAAAAAATGATTAGGAACTCATATCGAAAAATTTTCTAATGGTAAATCATTAGCTAGATATATCTATGTATGCACCTATATGCAATCTGCTCACGCTTTGCACAAGGTATGTTAACGCTAGCCCTCTATTGATATTCTTACTCTATGGTGACTGCTAACTTTTGCTCATAAATAAATTTTGCTTGGACTTCCGTTACTTTTAGTTCTGGCGTAGCATCCTTTTCGAAACTAAAATTAACTTAGCAACACAACTTTTACATATTAGTTTTCGCCCCCCATTTTCCCGAGAAATCCAATAATTTTCCGGGATAAAAATTGCCCGTGTGCCAAATTTCATCAAGAATGGTAGTTACGTTGAGGCAGGTAACAAACAAACAGCCAAACTAACTTTTGCGTTCATTATATTACTAGCTATCCTTCTGGGTTTAACACGCGTTCCTGGGATAAAAAGCTAGTGGGTCTAGCCTATGTCCTTCTCCTTACCATAGGCGATCTTCATGCCAAATTTCATGATGATCTGTCGAGTACCTAGTTGAGGCGTGAACGCGTAAAAAACGAACTCACTTTCGCATTTATAATATTAGTTAGAGAATTAATATAGTTAGGATAGTAAAGTAAGGATTAGGATAGGACAGGATTTAAAAAACCTACATATAGATCCAATCTCCCGCAATAAGGTAGCTTTTGCCAGTAATTTATAATTATCATAAACGATTTTACAGAAAATAATAAAATAGGAAAACTATCTATGTATACTTACTAATATAATAAAGCTAAAGAGTTTGTTTGTTATTTTGTATCCGGAACTACAGTCGGATTCAAAAAATAAGACATTAATCCCCAAATGATATAGGCTTTTTTATCCCGGGAACGCGGGTGAAACAGCAGAGGTCAGCTAGTCAGTAAGATGTGACTTCCTAAGATTTACTCACACAAAAGTAAATTATTTATTTAGTCTAACGCCAACTTCAAAACTCTGTGTAGAATGTGAAATCTTCTCTTAAATAGAGACAGTCCTTGATAGAGGATATTATCTCCCTCGTAAAAATGACAGTATAATACAAAACACATAATAACATGAGTGTGGGGCGGGGGAAGGGAAAGTATGAAACGCTCTGAACAAAGGCCCTCGGGGAGACATTGTGAGTGCACGAACAACTTTCAGTTCTCGATTTGTGCTCGAAGAATATCAGAAGACTGAAAGCATAGAGTGATAACTTTAACAACATTACCATTTGCGAAATACCAGCAGTTTTCATATAGATGCATTCATAGATACCTAATATCGTACACTATATAGTAGTACGTACTGATTTTCAGTAGCGATGGGCGATTGTTACTAAAAACAATCGAATTATTCGACTGTCCAATTTATTCAAATCATTCGAATAACAATCGACTTCTTTCGATTGTTCATAATACGCTTCGTGCGGCACCGCGCGTGGCCTGTGCTGTGCGCTGGCTGTCAGTCCGCCGCAGTATATACTGTAGTCTTTGGTCCGCCGAATGAATCTATTCGTCCCCGCGCTCAACCGTCGATTGTATTATATTGTTTATTCGTTAGAATGAATGAATCGACAATCGAATGTACAGTTTTACAAATTGTCGATTACATTTTTTGGAACAATCGCCCATCGCTAATTTTTTGTTAAATTTTTTTTAAATATTATAAGTTTCTTGTCTTGTTCTAGGTAAAAAATGCATTGGCATTTTGATAATGATTATGTATTTAGTCGTTCAAACTATAAACGCGCAGTTCTATAGTCGTCTATGTCTGAATGTTTAAAAATTGCTGTGAGAATAATTATGATTGAGTTTATTAGAAAACAGATTAAAGTAGTAAATTTCAATAAGAAGGTGCTAAGCGTACAAAGCCTGAATCCCGGCTATAGCTAGCAGGTAAACACACTACATAGGTTATTAAAATAATAGAAGCGAAAATGGGACTGTTTTTACATTTCATACTGAACAAATTTTGATATATTAGTTAAATTGCGTTTAATAATACATAAACTTTATTTCCAACAAATTACAAACAATTACAAATTACTATCTATATAATATATAGAAAAATTCCTCAAGTCTGCCACTGATTCTGATTAACGGAAAGGTCCCAGAAGGCTGTTCCTCTTTGGATAGCCAAGCTGATGGGTTGGCGGATAAAGCCTGCCCGCTGGTCTCCGGAGGCCTCGATCAATTGCGTTTTAAGAGTAAGAAATATGTAAAGCTGTTAATAATGATGGTAAATAAGAACCCAATTCGTAAAGGATTGAGTTGAAACAAGAAATAACTGAACTGCTTTCACTGATATAGATAGACCTGTGGATCTGGTAGACATAATTTACCTGAGTTTGCAAAAAATGGAGTGAATATAGTTTTGAAATCGTGATATCACATGGTAGGGAATAAGAGGAACCACGGAAGCAGTACCGCAACAATAAAACAAACAATGCATACAAATGTGCCTCATGATTGTTCAGATGAACTGATACACTTCACATTTATTCAGACATGTTTATTTGAAGATTAATATTTTTATGGTTCCGGACCTCAAAAGATTTTTTTGAGAAAAGTAAAAAAAAGAGTTTTTTAGTACGCCCGGAACCTGACTCGCTTTTGACGGGTTATTTCAAGACAACTCCTTCAATTTCTTGCATTTGATATATAAAATCACGATTTATAGAATGTAACTGAAAAACCATTCAGGATCTCTAAAATATACTTTTTTAGTCTCTTGCATAATGTTACTGCAATATTTAAAGCTTCGAAAGATCGACTCTATAGTCGAAACCTATTGAGCTTCACTTTAGCTCAGAGTAAATAAATACTACGTATTTGTATACGTAGTATTTATTATAAATTATGTATTTATTATATAGGCTGATCAGCCTATAATGTCCCACTGCTGCGCACAGGCCTCCTTTCACAAATGAGGGTGAAAGGGACTGGGTGATACTCCACCACGCGTGCCCAATTGGTGGAGGTAGGCTAGCGGCCAACCTACTGTTGGAATTTTTCAAGCCGACTAGGAGGCATCCAGCTAGCTTAACGACTATCACAATTAATGGCCAACGGCTTTACGTGCCTTCCGAAGCACGGAAACGCTCGATTTGAAATACCACTAGGCGGTCACCCATCCAGGTACCGACCACGACAGACGTAGCTTAACTTTGCCGATCGATTAAGAACGGCTAATCATGCTACACCACGAGCGCTTCAAGCGCGATACAAGCTTTAGTATCAAGATAAATTTGTGATATGAGACGTATCGCAAGCCATCGTTCTTCGAGTGCATCGTTTATAACACAATTATTTTTGTTGAATAACATCCTGTAGAACACATGAACAGTATCCTACTAAGTAGATCGACCCTGAAAACCGATTAGCCAGGACTATCTTCAATTCAGTAGTTTTGATGCTAATTACACATTGGCTCAATATCTTGAATATTTTTGTTGCTGTACCCAACAGAATGATATGGTTTCTGAATCAACGAAACGGAAAATTTGATGGTGATACAACTTAAATTTTAAATTGATCTGTATGATGGACTTGTTGATGAGTTGCTGAATGTTGTTTCATAATATTAACCGTTATAAATCGACGATAAATCGATGGCATCGCCCTCTACGCTCTACCGCGTAACTTTGGTGGTTATCGTAACTAACACCATAAATTATTTCATCCAATGACACGCACGCTGTATGACGCTACCATGACCATTCGTGGGCCCTGATTGGATGAAATTCATTGATGGTATTCGTTACGATTACCACCAAAGTTACGCGGTAATAGAGCCCCAGGTATAGATGTACAAGATTTTATTTAGACCATGTCCAGAAGGGGTGTTTCCACGCGATTCTCTCGCGCGAATACATTACGCGCGTACTGGGAGCTAATACATTGCGTCCACAAGTATCGCGCAATAAATTATTAAAAGAAACAAAAAACCCGACTGCGTAAAACAAAAATTAATTGAAAAGAGAAAAACAAGCTCTTTAACCTATAGAATTTTGAATATAACTTGAATTTTATAAGGTACTAGCTTTAGCCCGCGACTTCGTCCGCGTAGATTATTTCTTTTTTCTAGACATGAATCATTGTAACAATATAGAGCTTTGTTCATGGCTATAGCCCGCCACTACGTGTGATATTTGACAAAAGTTCAGGAAGATTGAGAGCTTACATGCGAACATGCCACATAGAACTGAAACAGTCCTGCCCGATTTGAAGAAGAAGATCTGAAAATCTACCGGCAGAAATATGCATACATACACTGTCCGATTAGCTGAAGAAGAAATATGTTTTTTTGGGAGGTGTCGAGATCGGGATTATTTATCTAAAATTACGCCATGAGACCTATCCACAAATTCCTCAACCATTTCATGACAGCTGAGATATTTGCTCATGGCACACGGACAGACAGACGAATACACCTATATCCACAAGTTCCTCAATAATTTCCAGACAGCTGAGATGTTTCTGTCTGTCTGTCAGTCTGAGGAGAGAATTTGCCTCCTTATGTGTGTACCGCTTGTACAACGGACAGTTCTCTGAAGAATTGTTTGACTTGATGCCCACGGGCTACCTTCTACCATCGCAACTCTCGCCATCGACGGGGAGTCCATACTCATATATTGGAACCGAAATGGTTTCTACTGTGCGGTTTCAAAGGAGTTTTCTAGCGCGTAAACTCAGGCTGTGGAATGAGCTCCCCGCCATGGCGCCAGGGTGTGAAGATATTTCTGTATGGTCGGCAATGCACGAGTGATACATACGGTGACCGCTTACCATCAGGCCGGCCGTATGCTTGTTTGACACCTTAGTATTAAATTTAAATAATAATTATAATTTAAAAATTACCCGTAGAAGATAGACAGACAGACGGATCGACACGGGCGGAGATCTATCCAAAAGTTCCTCAACCAGACAGCTGAGAATTTTTCTCGTGGCAGACAGACAGACAGATAGATGGGCGGCAGTAGGCTTCTTAATAACATGATACACGTGTACATTATTTTACTTGAATACAAAATTATGTGAATGAACAGCTTAAATACAAAATTTAATCCCCCTGGGGGCCTACCACAAGCTCTTAAAATAAGGTTAAAATAACCTTATTTGTGTTTTGTCTTGTTTTGACGTTGGATGTCAAAGAGGGACAAAAGAC
Source organism: Achlya flavicornis (assembly GCA_947623365.1). Taxonomy (NCBI): domain Eukaryota; kingdom Metazoa; phylum Arthropoda; class Insecta; order Lepidoptera; family Drepanidae; genus Achlya; species Achlya flavicornis. The sequence goes on along the minus strand of OX392491.1, from coordinate 5,893,609 downwards.
AAATAAGGTTATTTTAACCTTGTTTTAAGAGCTTGTGGTAGGCCCCCTGTTCACTCATTAATGGATCAAATTCCAACAACACCGATATTCTTTGCGTTAGTTTCCAAATTTTAATTATATTCCAAGCTTATATAATAAATTTAGTATACTTCCATACACAACTTCATCCCTTTTTTACCCCTTCGGGGTCGGAATTATCGAAAACGCTGAGGCACATATAAATTAATTATCAATCATCAACCTAAACACAAAATTTGAAGGTCCTAACTTCCAAACTGATGGACTTTCATACAAACTCGCATCCCTTATTTTACCCCCATAGGGGTGTAATATTGAAAAATCCTTCGTTAGTGGATACCTACACTTTATAATTATAAATTTAGTGATGTTTACTATGGAAATGAAAGATTTTCGTATACAACTTAATCCCCCTTTTCTCTCTTCGGGGGTGGAATTATCACAAACGCTGTGACAACTTTACTTTAATTTTCAGTCGTCAGCCTAAACACAAAATTTGAAGATCTTATCTTTAAAACTGACGGACTTCCATACAAAATTTCATGGCCCCCTTAGGGGTGGAATTTCCAAAAATCTTCTTTACTGGATACCTACACTGTATAATAATAAATTTAGTGAAGTTTATCGTGAAATTGAAGGCAACTTCATTCCCCTTTTTCCCCTTTCGGGGGTGGAATTATCATAAATGCTGAGATAACTTTACATTAATTTTCAATCGTCAGCGTAAATACAAAATTTGAAGATCCTAACTTCAAATCTGACGGACTTGCGTACAAACTTTCATCCCTTATTTTACCCCCTTAGGGGTGGAATTTCCAAAAATACCTTCCTTAGTGGATGCCTACACCATATAATAATACATTTAGTGAAGTTTACTTTCAAATTGAAGGACTTGCATACACAACTTCAACCCCTTTTCCTCCCTTCGGTGGTGGAATTATCACAATCGCTGAGATAACTATGCATTGATTTTCAATCGTCAGCCTAAATACAAAATTTGAAGATCCTAACTTCAAAACTGACGGACTTGCATACAAACTTTCATCCCTTATTTTACCCACTTAGGGGCGGAATTTCCAAAAATCCTTCCTTAGTGGATGCCTACACCGTATAATAATACATTTAGTGAAGTTTACTTTCAAATTGAAGGACTTGCATTAACAACTTCATCCCCCTTTTCCTCCCTTCGGTGGTGGAATTATCACAAACGCTGAGATAACTATACATTAATTTTCAATCGTAAGCCTAAACACAAAATTTGAAGATCCTAACTTCAAAACTGACGGACTTGCATACAAACTTTCATCCCCTATTTTACCCCCTTAGGGGTAGAATTTCCAAAAATCCTTCCTTAGTGGATGCCTACACTGTATAAGGTATCTTTGTGCAAAATTTCAAATCTCTAGGTCCAGCGATTTAGGCTATGCGTTGATATATTGCTTACAAACTTTCATCCCTTATTTTACCCTGTTAGGGGTGGAATTTTTAAAAATCCTTCTTTTGGGGATGCCTACACTATATAATAATATATTTAGTGAAGTTTACTTTGAAATTGAAGGACTTGCATAAACCACTTCATCCCCCTTTTCCTCCCTTCGGTGATGGAATTATCACAAACGCTGAGATAACTAAACATTAATTTTCAATCGTCAGCCTAAACACAAAATTTTAAGATCCTAACTTCAAAACTGACGGACTTGCATACAAACTTTCATCTCTTATTTTACCCCCTTAGGGGTGGAATTTCCAAAAATCCTTCCATAGTGGATGCCTACACCATATAATAATACATTTCATGAAGTTTACTTTGAAATTGAAGGCCTTGCATACCCAACTTCATCCCCCTTTTCCTCCCTTCGGGGGTGGAGTTATCACAAATGCTGAGATAACTATACATTAATTTTCAATCGTCAGCCTAAACACAAAATTTGAAGATCCTAACTTCAAAACTGACGGACTTGCATACAAACTGTCATCCCCTATTTTACCCTCTTAAGGGTGGAATTTCCAAAAATCCTTCCTTAGTGGATGCCTCCACTGTATAAGGTATCTGTGTGCAAAATTTCAAATCTCTAGGTCCAGCGGTTTGGGCTGTGCGCTGATATATCAACAATCAGTTTATCATTTTATATATTAAGATTGCAGTCGGGGACAAACCAATAACCTAAATATATGTTTTTTTTTGTAATATTCGTTTATCCCCGACTGCAATACCTTATAAAATTCAAGTTATATTCAAAATTCTATAGGTTAAAGAGCTTGTTTTTCTCTTTTCAGTTAATTTTTGTTTTACGCAGTCGGGTTTTTTGTTTCTTTTAATAATTTAATTTATTTCAGTCTTTTTAGTTTTATACAGAATGAGTTGTAAGTATTATTAAGTAAATGAGCGGTACGGTAAAGTAACGCTAACAACCATCGCAACTCTGTGAGTTACGTACGGTAACCGCTCATAGTACCTACTTACTGTCCTTGCATTAAAAATGGTTTTTTGCAGTTTACGTCAAAACGGTAGCATAAAAGTATTACAATATATACATATATGGAAAGGGCTGTTCACAAGCTTTCATTTGATACCCATATTGTTACAATAACGTAATTTTTGTTTTTAATACCCCCCCTCATTTTTTATCCGTAGACGCCATATAAAAATAATATACCCTATGACACTCCCACAGTTCAGACGAATCTAACGATACCTCATATGCTTAAATCCATCAAGCCGTTTAGGCTGCAGAGCGTGCCAAAGAAATAGACATACATACATACATACATACATACATACATACATACATACATACATACTTACATACATACATACATACATACACTCGAAAAACATAACCCTCCTTCCGGGTCAGCCGGGTAAAAATACGCCCTTATTTTACTTCGAAATCGCTCCTTCTGGACAGGGTCTAAGTTTCACCTGCTCATATGTCTGTCTGTTTGAGTGGAAATTTTGCATGCATATGTAAATCGGACGAAAATGCGATATTATTATGACATGGAGCTTATCTGATATTGGAGCTGAAAGGTGGCCATGGGAACTCTCTAATAAAACGACACAACTTCATAGACTTTGGGTTCGTTTGATTCGTCTTGACCAGGAATCTGGTTCTTGGGCCTGATGATTAAGTTGGTCGAAAGTTTTTTTTTTTTTTAAAAGGCATCATATTCATCCTGTACGTCTCTATGTCACAACTGTTTACCACGCATAAGGCCCTTGAATTTGGCACATAATCGCATATAGATATTCTAACCATAACTTCAATACAGTATGCATGCCGGGTGCAGAGGACTCTTTCTGCAGAGGTAAACTCTGTCTTTTTAACCAATTTATAGCCTTACATTTCATAATTTTTGTTTTGCTATATCTCAAGAACGCGACTACGTAAGAATCTGTGATATGGGTTTTATTAATATCCTTGATGTACTTAATCAAACAGAATCCTTTATTCGCAAGTCCAACTTTTATTTTATTTTTTTATACGACTAAGTCGGTAAACAAGCATACGGCCCGCCTGATGGTAAGCGGTTACCGTGGCCATATGGACGCTTGCACACACGAAGCATCGCTCACGCGTTACCGACCTTTCCCCCCTCCCCTATGAGCTCTGGCGACCTTACTCACGCGCAGGAACACAACTTTACACAACATAAAGTTATTTGGCTGCGGTATTCTGTAAGGTGGAGGTACTACCCCAGTCGAGCTGCTCTTTGAGCGAATAAACGCTATGTTCTACCTCTCTCAAAGCTTAGGTTTTTTCACAACTGTTAGGTTTTTTACTTTGACTCGTTTTTTCTCTTCCGCTTTCACATATCGCAATTAGAACCAGACAAGATTCTCGTATTCATGTCAGATAGCCAACAAGCGATAGCTACGGCTCTACCGTCGCATATCAGTCAATAAATGGCTTAAAAGCTCAGTGATTCCCTAAATTAGGATGCTATACACTCGTTCCCAAAATATTGTAACAAGTTAGAAACCTTTCACTGATCTCTTTAAGGGCCCTTAATTGTCTTCAACCCTTATAAGTCACTTCAAAGGCCCCCAGATGTGTATTCGCGAGAAATAAGCTCTTTCGAGCCAATGAATATCTTTGATAAGGTATTTGGGAATCTGCCTTATCCCTAAATTGCGTTTATATGATTACAAGTTATATAAATTCCTTTGATATAACGCTTCAGGGATTATAGCTCTACCTTTTTTTGTCCGATAACTTTTAAAGTAGAATCATAAACAATATTCTATAGAAGTCCCTTACGATATATTAGATCTCGAAAGAGATTTTTGCACAAAATATCTAATGGCGAACCGAGCACGAGCCGAGCAACGAACGAGCACACTGCGAGCACGATTCGCGTGGCGTGGACGGGCTTGCGTGCCTTGAACGAGCATTAGTAGCGTGCTCGACTGTGCTCCGCCCGATTGTCAGTTTTTTCACGAACACAGGGATTCGCATGGCGCTCGTTGTAGGCTCGTTGAAGGCTCGTTAAGTACGTCCACGCTCGAAATCGCGAGCAACGAACGAATCCTGTTCGTTCAAGGCTCGGCTCGTGCTCGCTTCGCGTAGCATGGACGCAACATAACAACGTACGAAATATGAAAATTATCCGAATTCTCATGGGCATATTGAAAACCTTGTTAGGTATTACTCAAAAAATACAACTCGTTAGAAGAAAAATCTTGAATTCCAATACCTTTGATTAATTATTCAGCAGGAAATTAGAAAACATATTGAAAAATCTTTAACATTTCAACGTCCATTAATTAATGCCAGTTTTAGTTTACAGGTCATTAAAAATAATTGGTTGGAACATTATTTTTTGCAGATCAGCCTTTCATACCGGGGATAACGTTTGGTATAGAAAGTTCAACGATTGGTGGAGTCATGATTTTAATGGTATGTCTTATAGCAATTAATTAGTGCCATCCCTTTTAATAGGACTTTGCAATAATGTATAAATCATTTGAACTCTTATGGAATGGCTCATTAGTACACCACGTGACGGATCGGAGACGCGACGGGGCGACGTGATTGATTTGAGGGAATGCATGGAATGCAGGTTTTATTAAAAAAATTGCACCTGTTTCCAAATATAAAATTTCATCAAAAAAAAAACTACATTCGAAACTAGTAATAAGTTGCCTGGCCGGTTTCAAATGTTTCGTTCTATTTTTACCCGACTGACTCGGAAGGAGGGAGGTTATTACTGAAGAATACCCACTCAGAACGAGGCTAACGAATTATAGTCAATTATTTTAACATAATAAAATTACTGTGTACCTATGTACAGTCGCGGAATGAAAAGGTTCGTCACCGTAGAGTTGGTTTTCGCTTGCACCAAATTGCAAGAATCAATTTTATTATTATATACCAACATATTACTAGCGAGGTTCCTATCAGGAAGAAACAGTGCTTCTAACATTTACATAAATGTGACGTTTGCTATCGAATAAGGTTTTGTTTGTTTTTACATCACGTCAAACACAATTTATGGCTTTTGCGGAATAAAATATAAGTTTTTTTTTTTTCAATGATGACATTGCCCTATTTTCAATTTTAATTTCACATAAATAACGATAGCAGGTTAAACCAACAATAAGTTTTTAGTTTATCAAAACATAAAATAAAAACAGTCTTGTTGACAAGATAAACAGTCGAACAACTTTGATCTGAATTATTTTGAACTTTGATAACGAACAGTTAAATCATTATTTTCTCTAATTCAGTGTATTCTGTCTATTCAGTTTCAATAGGTACAGTATGAGGCACCAATGGTGAGCACAGATAGGCAGTAGTGGGGGCAAGCTCGTGCATTTGCACTTTTGGCCAAATCACAGTAGCCAAAAAAGTTGTCGCGAGAGTCCAATAGACGACGAGCATCGACTGATGAACCAATCGTGTGCAGCTCGGCGCTCTCCCCGCTTTCATTCCGACAAAAAGACCGAAAAATTAACTGCTGCGCAGGTGTCAATCAATCAATTTGTGCTCACCACTCGTGCCTCTTACTATATGTGCTCGTGATACGTTGAATACGATGATACGTTGGGTCCGAAATGAGGACATTCGTAGGAGAACAAAAATTACGGATATAGCTCGTAGAGTTAGTAAGCTGAAGTGGCAATGGGCAGTTCACATCGCTCGAAGAGCCGATAACCGATGAGGAAGGAAGGTTCTCGAGTGGCGACCATGTACTGGAAAGCGCCGAGCGGGACGACCTCCCACTGCGGTGGACCGACGACCTGGTCAGAGTCGCTGGGCGCCGCTGGATGCAAGCGGCCCAGAACCGTTCGAAGTGGAAATCAATGGGGGAGGCCTATGTTCGGCAATGGACATCCATGGGCTGATATGATGATACGTTGAATGAATCAAGTTGAAAACTGACGAACCTTTTCATTCCGTCACTGTACATGTACCCCAAACCTTGATAGCTGTAACATACATATTATAATTTACGCCCGCGGCATGTTATTGATGGTATTGATTTGATTTCAGGCTCACAAGCCAGCATTCTTCGCAACAAAAGGAGCTTACAAATGATCATATCACAACATTTCACTGAGACTGCCGTTATGCCTGGTGTGGATGTAAGTAGTATCACGTGTATTATTTTTAGGGTTCCGTACGTGGAAAGGAACCCTATATACGGCTGGTGTTAACATTGATCTGAAAAACAGCCGTATATATGGTTAGCCGCTAATTGTATGGGCATAAAACAATACACAGTTGTTGAAACTTGCTCGCATCTATCAGAGTAAAATGTTGGCCCTGATTCTGTTGTTTACAACTAAACTAATTTTAATCTTACTATGTCTCTTTCTAACAAGGAACATAAGAAAAGGATGTAAGAAATTTAGTCCTGTCAAATTAGTCCAATGCTTGTTTTCAATATAAATTTAGTCGCCATCTATCGCGGTTATATACGCCTAAATACACGCAAAATAAGACGGCAAAGATTAATTTGACAGCTTTAAATATATTCTATCCTTTTTCAATAATGTTCATAAGAAAGAGATGTGATGTGGCTAAAATTAGTGTAGTACGATTTGCAATAGAATCGGCACCATTGTAGACATTGCAAATGGGTGTTCTAACTACTACTCTAACTAACTACTAGGAAACATAGAGATATTTAAATAGGTTTAATTTGCAAAATTCAAAACTATACAAAACCCACAGACAAAACCTAATAAATTAGTATTAAAATAAAAAGTTGTTAGTTTTAGTAATTTGTGAAATTATTTTTACAAAAAAAAAATATGCCACTAAGGTAGCAAATAAGCATACGGCCCGCCTGATGGTAAGCGGTTACCGTAGCCTATAGACGATTGTAACACCAGGGATTTCACTTATTGCCGACCCAATTATTACCCAAAAAAGTACATTTACTCTTTACGTACAAAGCTTGTCTGGTGATCAATGTGATTTTCAAGGGCAGGCTACTAAAAGGTGGGAAAAGTTGCTCTATCTTAGGATCGTCGTCTTTTATAATGTGGGTCAGTAGCCAAACCCATGTTCATTTCATTTTGTATGTGGCGTTACTGCCTCTTATAAACACTATTAATGTGAGGTATATGCAGTGATATAAATAAAATAGGAGTTCCTATATGTAATACTGGAAGAGAATCAGATTATTAGACGTAAAATTCGAATTTCAACATCAAGAATCTATCATTTACAATCCCGATCAATAATAAAAAAAAAACAGTAAAATTAAAAACGCTTGCGAATTGCAATTTCCCATGCCGACGACATGATACTTATCTACCTAGTATCACAAGAAATTGTTAACAAATGATTTTACATGTACCAGGTGCTTACCGACAGGTTTGAGGATGGTTTCCTCACGACTTTTTCCTTCATCGAAAGTTCAAGCTTATTGTATGATTCGAACCCGGGACCTTCGTCTCGGCGTTTCACGTTACTACCACTGAGCTTCCTTTCGCCGTTCCCTTTTATATAGGATTCAGATCTAATGATCTGAATCCTATATAAAAACTCATCATGGTAAATGGTGATGATTTGATTCTGTCGGACGGTATCAACCCAGATGGGTAAAACAAATAATAAAGTACAAAGTAGGTATCATCTATTGTACCCATGGGATCATCGAAATAGTATTACCCTAGAATAAGGGTGACAGCTGTAAAAACGGCCGAAGGACAACGGTGTCGCTATTTCAGTTTCAGTAGGTCCACGTTTGAACGTATAACATTCATTCATGAGTGACATAATTTTGTTTTATTGAGTTTCCAAGCGGCCACTTTCACGATGTTGTCTTGTACGTAACCCTTAATCTAGACAGAAGATAATATATCGATGCATGGGATGATCAAAATTTCTACTATGTTTCAAAATAAATATAAAACATAAGCAAAAGGAAAAGAGATTTCTTTCTACACTCAAATATGCAAAACAAATTTCGTTGCAGAATTTAAAGCAAAATATATCAGACTCTAGAAATAGACATCGTTGACTAAAAAGGACAAAATTCGCTTACCTACGACGAAAATAACATTTATATTCTCTCGAGTACTTGTCGAATGTATATAGAACTGGCTACTTTGCATTCAAATAAAACTGTGTTTTATTGCCCATATAATATAGTCCCTTTCGTTTCATGTTACTGAAATTATTGCCTGACGGAGACTTGCGTATAATAAACAACTCTGTGCAACAGTGTTACAAGTGAGTTTTGTTTGCACAGGTGAGTCTTCAGTGTACGGTAAACGGACCACATCCAGCCAGATTCATTTGGGAAAGGGATGGTATAGTTATATCTTCCAACACAGATTCGAGGTGGGTGTAGTATTAATTTTCATTTGGTGGAATTCCTGAGTTCTCCCTCCTGAATTAGTTACGTTTAGCTTTTACAGCTAATTGGCTTATTAAACAGTTTCTGAATATTTTAGCGTAGAATTGTGAACAATTTTGTATTACTCGAGATATTTCTACATTATATTAATATGTTATTTTCACAAAAATTACAAATAAAAACAATTTCGTAGCGTAACTGCCAGTTTCTGAAAGCCAAATCAAAGTTAAATTCTTTGTTATTCTCGTTGACGGTATACCTGTCATTGTCAATATGACGTCTGACTGAAATGATAAAGACCGCAATCGCATATTCAATTTCTTTGACCGCTATAGTTTTGTATAGAAAAAAAAACAAGACGGTGTCGCCTTATAAACGAGTGAAGCACTGAAAGGAATCCAGCCTACTTGTAAATACGTAATTCAATTCATTTGTACACAAAAAAAAATGGAAATTATAAATTAAATTAAATATATATATCCGATAGGAAGTCGGCCGGTTGTCATTCCGCATTGATCGCTCACTATATCAGCACCGCTCCATCGCAGCAACGGCCCGGCGTACCGCCTCAACTCAATCCAACCACTAGCTGCCATGACAGCGCGCCGCCTGCGAGTTGGCAGCTCGCGGCACTCGCGGGCGGCGCTGCGCCGGTGAAATTGGTAGCGCGGCTTTGGCAAGATACCGCTTGCTGGCGTCACGCAGCAAGGGAGTGGACCGCTCGCTGGAAGCGTGTGGTCAGCAGGACTAGTGGCTTGTAGCGGCAGGCGCCCCGAGGCGTCACCTTTTTTATCTATGCATTGTAAAATTTACTTTAACGCATACTATATAAAGGCCTTACTTGCATGGCAAGGTAAACGCCACCGACGCGTAGCCGTGCTGTTATAGTGAGCAGTGACCCTAAGGCTCAGTATCACTTATGCCCAACTTGTGCCAGTTCTCATTTTACTCACGCAAACATAGGAATTATTCGGCTTCACTTTCGTAAAAGGCGAGGCGATTATTGTATACAGGTTGGAAATTTTAGACGGGTCAGTAATGTGTAAATAACTCAAAAAATAAAACATAGACACTTAAGACCATATTCGCATGGCTTCAACCCTTAAGGTAGCTGCCCTTACTGACCCGTCTAAAATTTCCACCCTGTATGTCTATGTTGATTAACTTTGATTTGGTTTTCACAACCTGACAGTACTGTTTCATAATTTAATTGAAATTTGAATAAAGCATTGTTTTAACATACGAGCCGAGCGTCCTCCGTGTATACTTAACCAAAGGTCACAACTTTGACAGCCCATGTACAGTCAGCGTCAAAAGTAGCTCGTAATTCACAGCTTTCATAGAAAGATGTCAAGAGCATATCAATAGATTTAAATGCCGATCTACTTTTGACGATGTACATTCAAATGTAAAAAAAAACAGCAAGGATAAACACCTGATTGTCAAATATCACCCCATAGCTTTTTACCTAACCCTTTTTAGCTGTTTTAACCTAAAATTACATGAAAATAATGACAGGATCTATATTCCCAGGTATGCAATAGGCCAAACCATGGCCCCAGACGGTGGAGTGAACACCCAACTAAACATATCTCATCTGAGGGTAGATGACGGAGGTTTATTCTCATGTATTGCACACCATGGGGAAACCACTATTGCACATTATGATAGATTAAATGTCTTTGGTAAGTGTCTAGGTATTATGGCATCATAGTCAGTCTATTATAAAATGTCGATATTGTCTTTTGTATGAGAAGACAGTTTGTTAGCGATGATTTACTGTAAGGTGTTTATAGTCCTTCATCATCACCTATAATGTCCCACTGCTGAGCACAGGCCTCCTTTCACAAATCAGGGTGAAAGGGAATGGGCAGATACTCCAGCACGCGTGCCCACTGCGGATCGGTGGAGGTAGGCTAGTGGTCAACCTACTGTTGGAATTTTTCAAGCCGCCTAGGAGGCATCCAACTAGCTTAACGACTATCACAAATAAGTGATAACCGGGACCAACGGCTTTACGTGCCTTCCGAAGCACGGAAACGCTCGATTTGAAATACTACTAGGCGGTCACCCATCCAGGTACCGACCAAGACAGACGTAGCTTAACTTTGCCGATCGATTAAGAACGGCTAATCATGCTACACCACGAGCGCTTCATATATAGTCCTTATCATGATATAAATATAGTTTCAGTGACTAAATGAGGAAATTACAATCTTCACTTTCGGAGACAGTTATCATACTGAGGCAAACTAGAATCCTATAACTGTTCATCGTTTTACAAGCAGTATTTTCCTATATTTTTCAATCTAGCTACACTGTACTGTGCAGAATGTATCTAACATGAACTAACGACCTCACAAGAGAATATATTGCCCTAGAATGCAGTGATTTTTATACTATTTATGGAAGATTTTAGATAATCCTGGTATAAGGCGTACAAAATTGAGATATTGTCTACTATGTAATTGCAATTAGTTCCTATTTGATATGTACTTATGTTTTTTTCTAATAAAAGTAATAATAAAGATCAATTTAAGAGATATCATTCAACAAAATCGCTATATTCAATCGATCACAAACCAAAACTGATAGCGACAAAGTTAATATACCCAACCCTGTTAAGTCTACAATTAAACTGACAAACAAACTGAGTAGAGATTTCAAGATGGTATATTTTCGAATCCTATATTGGATTAGTCATGCTGAAGATCTTTTATGGTGCGTCCATGCTAAGTGAATCGAGCACGAGCCGAGCCACGAACGAACCTCCAACGAGCCTACAACGAGCACGATGCGAATCCCTTTGTACGTGAAAAAACCGTCCACGATACGCGAATCGTGCTCGCAGTGTGCTCGTCCGAGGCTCGGCTCGTGCTCGGTTCGCCAAGCATAGACGCACCATTACAATGGGAGAATGGGACCAACACTGAATTCTCAAATTGTCAACCTTTCTCAATCATAGTATGAAAAGTGTAGTATGATTCATAAGTGCCTGTGAAGGCCTATTTGAATGAATAAATTATTTCATTTCATTTCAAAGTTAAAAAAAATTGAGAATTCAGTGTTGGTCCCATTGTAAAAGTTCTTCAGCATGACTAACCCAACATAGGTTTCAAAAATATGCCATCTCGAAATATCCACCTGTTATATGTAGATACAATATTATTAAAGAACGTTTTATTGCAAACAGGTTCGCCCTACATTCGGACACTTCCTCCGTTCAAAGTACAAAGCGGTCAAAGTGTCACCCTCAGGTGTCCGTACTACGGGTTCCCAATAAGGTACAATTTTATAGCCTTTCAACTTTACCACTTCTCATTCAAAATGGACAAGCTTCCGAAACACTATTTTGGTAGAAATTTATTGACATTTACGTTAGCAAGAAGTCTATGGAAAATATTATTTATCCTTAGTGACAATAGGGTAGTCTTTAAAAAAGTTATTTTTATTATAAAAGAAAATACAACAATACAGCACTTACAATTATTATTGCTTACAGTAACTTTTGTTTGAATAATACTACATAACAATCTTGGGTTCAAAAGCAACATTTTAATAAAGCTCGTGATAAATTCGCAGAGAAATAACTTGGGAATACAAAGGAAAAGAAATAAGCTTAGATAAATCTACACAGACAACTCGATATAAGAGATTTATAAACAACACAGCATTAAGTATAGAAATATTTGGACGCAAGCCTAAGTTAAGAGAAAGGAGAGATATAACTATTATGGCAAATGATGGGATACTAAACGTACCTAAAGTAACGAAGAGTGACAATGGGGCTCCATATTCTTGTATTGTGAGAAGTCCATCTGGTGAAATGGCTAAGAGGTCATTTGAATTGCATGTTGTAGAGGCTCCGCAATTAGAAGAAATACTATTAGCTTCAGATTTACAAGAAGGACAGATGGTACAAATACATTGTAACCTTAAGAGTGGAGATTCGCCTGTTTATTATTCATGGTTGAAAGATGGTAAGAAAATACCAACTCATCTTAAAGTAAGTATTGAACAAATTGTCTTGAATTTAAATATATTCTCCAATATTATTTTCACTATTTGGCAATACATAAACCATGTATCGGTTCTTAAATGTCATAGTTATTTTACTTGTGAACTATATCTAGGTATTATAGGAGAATTAAAAGAAAACCATTGATCTCATTATTACTGTTTATGAAATATAGACTTATCACTTCTTCAGCTAAAACTGTAGACATAAAAAACTGAAAAAATCTACAGATATCAAGGACTGAAGTTACTAAAACACAATCCAGTTCATAGGCAATTTAAGTTACGAATTAAAAATAATTATGGACGCCTTTTGGTGTACATAGAGTCCCACTTATACATGGCCACTTTTTTAAGACTTAAGTTGGTATATGAAGGAAATATTATTTTTAATTTCACTAACATTAAACAAACAGACTTTGATCATCCTAAGTATTCAGAATACCGTGAAATCCTTAATGTTTTCAGATTGTTGAGAGGAGCTTGGAAGTATTTAGTGTCCTCATCATAAAGAATGTATCTTTGGATCACTGTGGGACGTACATATGTGTCGCGGCCAATCACGTGGCCAAAGTGAATCGAACAGTCAACTTGTATATCAAAGGTATTTTCTGAATTAGTAACAGTAACATTATTTACTTTATTAGAAGCTTCAGTATCAAATTCATCAATAACAGCAATGGTAGTGTCAAAAAAATTGGAAACTAGTCACAGACTAAGACAAAATCAAAGTCATTTATTCAGTTGAGTCCCCGCATGAGACTCTTATGAACGTTAGAAATTACGTAACCATCGGTTCGGAATACACTTCAAAAGAGTGGACTACGCCAAGAAAACCATCAAGGCATTTTTGTGTTTTTTTTTTAATATAACGGTTTTGTTCCAAATACTTATAACGAGAAATTAAGATACACAGGGCTACTTAAAAGTTTTCGCTGTTATACAAAAAGATAACAAAAAAGGCCAAAGAAAACATGAAAGTGAAAATAATTTAATAAAAAAGTTTTTATGTAATAACAATTTAGTCGAAGAAATGCACAGAAGATCCATATAAAGAGAGACTAATGATAATACATTATTTACAGTTCTTTTAGTATGTTTTTTGTGAGCTAGGGAAAGTGCAACAGGTTCGGATACGTTGGATGATGATCTATATTCCTTTGTACTTAAAGCAGTTTTTTGTTCACGTACATTTCAGATAAATAACAATACAGTTTCAATTCAATATCAGAATGAAGTATTCATTTCAAAGTACTTTCCACAGCGGGAAAGAGATATACAATTATGCTTTTATTTGTTTTCAATAAAATATATGAAGCTACAGGTTCAGCGATTCGCATGAATTGGGTCAGATTCCCAATGAAAATTTCACTAAAATATTCTTGTAATATGTAATAATGCTTTACTTAGTACATAACATACACTGGTAATTAATATAGAAAATAATATAGCGAGATCGTTTTTAACAAAATAAGGCTTTCATAAGTCCAGACAAAGCCTATTATACTCCAAAAAGGACTAACAATTCTGTTTAATATTTTGACTTGTGTTGGACTACACCTTTTTATAGAAAATAATGATAAAGCCTTAAATTGCAAACACATAAAACCTAGAAGAAAATTGGGTCTACAAAATAAGGTGATTTATGGAGACCCAACTAAATTAGAGTATTTTATTGAATCTAAACTCTTTGGTGAATCTACTAACGGTCATGTTACATTTGATAACTAGTTCATTCTATGCTTCATGTGTTTTCGACCTTCGGTCACATCATAACATACCATGAACTCCACTATATTCGAGTTTGGTTAAAGAGTTATCTAGACTCCTAATTAGGGATTGCAAAATCCGGATTTTTTTCAAATCCGGATTCAAAGTTTATCATCACATATAAATCCGGATTATCCGGATTTTTCGGATTTTTATATTTTTTTGCAGTAATTTGTAATTTTAAACTGTACGCGTAGTTTATGCTTAATTATTAGTAGTTTGAAGAGAGATGTTCTATTTTATTGTATTTCCATTGCTTGCTTTTGAATAAAAATTCAATTAAACTGCAAGTAATATTTAAAAAAAAAATGGGCTTGTATTTGGCTACTGAGCCATCCATAAAGGACGAAGCCTAAGGTGGAGCACGCTAACCCAAATGGAACCTATTCATTCTGGCCGTGAAAGTCCCTAGATTCTAAGAGTCAGGAACTACAGTCGCCGGAAGCAAGTTCCACTCCCTTGCTGTCCGCATTATAATTGAGGATACAAAAGAAAAAAAATCCCCGTGTCTTGTGGTTCGGAGTAAAAATAGGGATGGTGGTTGGAATAAGGTTGAGCAATTCCTGCACACACTCTCAAAAATATATCCTGTACAAAACCGATAAGGCAAACAACCTTTCTTCGATGGTCGAGCCTCGTGAGTTTCGTCATAATTAGTCTCATATTCGATGAGTCTTCTGGCTTGGCGGTTTATTGAGTCGAGGGCGAGAGCCTGGTGGAAAGGGCTCAGTTTGGTGGTGAAAAGACACACCTGCGTCATGGTGGCATTAAAAGTGACCAGATTGGCATTGCTCCAATCGGAGACTGCCTGTAATGTTACGTTCAAACGCTCTACCATGGCCTCTCGCAACAATTGGATCTATGACAACGGTGCTATCGTCTACGTACCCAAAGATACCGGGCTTCACCAGATCGTTAATATGCAGCAGAAATAAGGTTGCAGAGAGAACTGAATCTGATCTCTGTGGAATTGATTGCGAAAAGGTCCGACGAACAACCGTCTATGACTACATGAATAGACCGTTCGCTCAGGAAATCGAAAATCCAAGCGCACAAACCACCAGAGATTTCATATGAAGGAAGCTTGCTTAGAAAGAGGGTGTGTCAGACCCTTTCAAAAGTAAAAAAAATCTGAGATCAGCCGATATACAAAATGCTTTCAGCGGTAACCCGACTATATAGAACTATCATTCTTGATATTACGTTGTGCAAAGAGTTGTTACTCGCGCCGCGCGCGCATCGCCTCCATCTAAGACTCACTGGCCGACTTAACTATTAGCTAGATGGATGGACGGTAGCAGCCAGCCGCGTGTGAGCCGAGCGGTGCATAGATTTCAGAGTAATACTGACCTAAATGTACTGGATATTTAATGAAAATTTTTAAATTCGAAAAAACCGGATTTTATTCTCAATATTCGGATTTATAATAGGACCCTAAAATCCGGATTTTTCAGTCATTTTCGGATTTCGAAGTATCCGGATTGCAATCCCTACTCCTAATTGATCAACAGGTGACCAAAGAGCTGGCGCTTATCTCGAGCATTAGCTGAGGTAACGTCGCTCGCCAGCTTTTTGGGAACCCTGCCTGCGGGCGGCTATAAAAACGCAGTTTTTACGTATAGATACCTGCTTTACGGGGTGGATACGACAATACGACATTAAATGAAACCACGTAAAGTACTCATGTATACGATCAACTTTTACTAAGGGACCAACTTCGTAATCGCAAAACGTATCCACCCGTATATGTACAATTTTTAATATAGTTTTATTTTGTATTCTGACAATCTTAAAAATAAACTAAACGTTTTAAATTTAAGATTGTCAGAATACACGTAAATAAATATGTAAACAACTCATTTTAATCCTAATTATTATATGTTTTTCACCAGTTGCCCCTAAATGGAGCGAGGAACCGCAAAATACATCTTTACTGCTCGGGAGAAGTGGTCACATATCATGTAAAGCAAATGGATACCCACAACCACAAACACACTGGCTAAAGAAAGATGGTAAGGCTTAACGATGTTCTCTACTCGCAACGATACACTCATTCTATGATTATCCATTTTAAATATTTGTTATCTATATATATAAAAATGAATTGCTGTTCGTTAGTCTCGCTAAAACTCGAGAATGGCTGGACCGATTTGGCTAATTTTGGGTTTGAACTATTCGTGGAAGTCCGGGGAAGGTTTAAATGAAGGGTAGGGTAGGGTATTACGCGAACGAAGTCGCGCCGGGCAGCTAGTCTACAATATACTTGTGGGTGATTGATGGTGAAATCAAACAAGTTAGTTTAGTTTGAGCATCGGGGATAAATCCCTTTAGAGCAGTAATACTGTAGTAATACCGTGCAATCCAATTCTTCAACAAGTCAGTGATTTGCACTGATTTTGAACAGTACCGACCAATCACTGCATCCAGACATTTAGTGTTTCCTTAACTTAGCCAATCAGGGCGCATTGCCGGTGGTGGAGAATTGTAATAGACTTCAAACAAAATGCTTCTCATTACGCTTTCGGTGGGTGTTAATTTGTTCGATGAGACTATTTGCGTGCTTTTGCCTTGGTTTGGTTTGTGGCATGTTGTTATCTTTTTTAATTAACCTAAAGGTTAGCCTAACTTTAGTTTACCATTTACACCTTTACTCGAACATTAAACGGCGGTAATTATTTCTTTTAATCCATCTAGCTCGTATTCACTTAGAAGAGTTATTAGGCAGATTTAGAATACGCAATAGATATTTCTTATATGTGTATAAATCGCCCTTAATATACCTAAACTTTTATTGCGGGCTATCAAATCTATCCACGTTTTAGTTGTTTCAGATAGTTGGAGACCAGTTTTAGAAGTGGCAGGAGGTGGAGTGCTCAGTTTATCGAACGGATCATTAATATTTGATTCGGTGGCGTTGTCTGATGCTGGACTATATACGTGTCACGTAGAGAACGGAGTAGGCGAAGCTCTCAGTAAAAGTGTGTGGATTACTGTTAATAGTAAGTACAAGTAGTGATATTATTATTGAATTTTTGTACTTTAATCGGGTACCAAAAACTTATAGAGATACTCTTGTAGTGAGACTCCATTGTATGTCTATCTATCTGTATTTCAGGCTTGTTCTGATAATGATGTTTAATTTTATTTTTTATACCACTAAGGTGGTAAACAAACATATGGCCCGCCTGATGGTAAGCAGTTACCGTAGCCATTGGACGCTCGCAACACCAGGGGTATCACTCGCACATTGCCGACCCTGAAGAAATCTCTTCACACCCTTTTTGAAGAACCCCATGCTGTACTCCATCCGAGCGTCCGCGGAAGAAAACTCCTTTTAGCCCGTACAGTTCGAAACAAATCTGGTTTCAATGTGTGAGGATGGACTCCCCGATAATAATTCTTAATCGACAATAAGCTACTCCTCTTCATAATCTTGAATATAAGTAAAAAAAATAAGTCCTCAAATTGAATAAAAAAATAACCCTCTGAACATTACAGAACCAGTAACTTTTGACATAGTATCAAGGAACTTAACAGCAAAACTGGGGCAACACGTAACGATAGAATGTCAAGCGAAGGGCGATGATCCTATAAGGATGCTGTGGACTAGAAATGGAAAACCTATCAATCCATTAACACAAAGGTAAGCGCTTAAAAGTTGTCGGAAATTGTTTCACACGGTTATTTTTTTACTATAGACAGGCTTACGTTAGATCAATATTCAACTATAGCAAGTGATGATGTGGTCGATGGTGATAAGCTTACGAAGCTTAGAAGGAAGCTTTCTCTAAGTTCACCTACGGGAATACACCGATAGATGCTTCGCGACAATCTTCTCTATGGCATCCTCACTTTGCTTTCCTTAACCCAAACCTCAAACTCATTATAGATTTTAAACCCACGATCTTCTCTTAGTTATTTGACTAAATTCCAATTGTATTCTAATAGGGTTAAAATATCAGAAGCACATACAGACGAAGGCATGACAAATATTCTAGAACTATTGCAGACTGAAGCCAGTGACGGTGCTCTATATCAGTGCAGAGCTGGAAATCCATATGGAGCTGATGTTTTTAGTGTCCACCTTACTATATTAGGTGAGATTTTTTTATTTATCATAGAACAAATAATTTACTTCAAAAACAGAACATATTATTTGTATTTATCTACTTTACCAGTAATTTTTGTTCAAACCCTGTTCAACTTTGTTTTGATCCTTGTGAGTTTTGCGATGAAACAAAGTACAAGAATCTTCAAATAATTCATCAGCACTATTACAAGAACTTATAGTCAAAAGTTTGCGTTAGTATTTTATTTTCTGCGAACTTTGTCATTATCGGTTGTAAGCTTGCGTCTTTTAACGTAATTTTATGTTGTTGAGTTAAACATTCATACATTTTTAGAGCCACCATCACCACCGACCGATTTATCAGTAGATTCCATAAAGAGTCGATCAGTGAAAGTTTCATGGAGGGATTTGGCAAGATCTTTAGCTCATTACTACAGTTTACAAATAACAAACAGTCTGAGATTATCCTGGAGTAGTGCTAGAACTATTAACGTTACCAGGTAAAGTTCCGTTTAGTATTTCATATACTTATGCACTAAACTTGTATAAAATTATCTTGAGCATAAGGCCGATTTTTAAGTAAACTCTGTTTTCATATTCATTGTTTTTACCATGAGATTATATATTTTTAATCTAATTTAAAAAATATTAATTCACGACCGTAGGTTAGATGACATAAGACACATAATTGAGATAGAAGAATTGCAACCATCAACAAGTTACTCAGTAAGAGTAGCTGGAGGTAACCAAGCTGATCTCAGTCATTACTCCACTCCTGTGAGATTTACTACCACTGAAGAAGGTACGTTTACAACATTTATTGTATTCTGCTCTACATAATCATTTCTATTTCTGTGATGAGTATAAGTTCTAAGCTTTGTAGTACGTAAGCAATGTTTTTTTTTTTTTTTTTATACCACTAAGGTGGCAAACAAGCATACGGCCCGCCTGATGGTAAGCGGTTACCGTAGCCTATGGACGCTTGCAACACCAGGGGTATCACTCGCGCGTTGCCGACCCTGAAGAAATCTCTTCACGCCCTTTTTGAAGAACCCCATGCTGTACTCCATTGGGAAAACCACGGCGGGGAGCTCATTCCACAGTCCGAGCGTCCGCGGAAGAAAACTCCTTTTAGCCCGTACAGTTCGAAACAAATCTGGTTTCAATGTGTGAGGATGGACTCCCCGTCGATGGCGAGAGTTGCGATGGTAGAAGGTAGCCGTGGGCATCAAGTCGAACAATTCCTTAGAACACTCTCAACGTTGTACAAGCGGTAGAACACACATAAGGAGGCAAAGTCTCTCCTCAGACTGAGGGGCTCTAAATCGCTTGTGAGCTCGAGATCGTCAACAATTCTTACGGCACGTCGCTGAACCGAGTCTAAAGGCCCAAGCTGGTATCCAGGTGCTCCCGCCCATAAATGACAGCAGTACTCCATATGAGGCCGGACCTGCGACTTATAAAGTTGCAGTCTTTGCCCCGCTGTGAAGTACTGCCTCGCTCTGTTGAGCACTCCAAGCTTTTTGGATGCCAGCTTAACCTTGTCTTCTAAGTGACTTCGGAACAAAACGTCGCTAGAAATGTCGACGCCAAGGATCCCGATGAATGTATCTTCATTTTACTTTTATTTTGCTTGCTCTTGGGTTTTCTTTCCAGTTGTTTCACCAGTTTTATAAACCCCTACCTCATAATTACTAATTCATGAATCTAATGTAAGAGTTATGCCCCTAGCACCTTCATCCCCGCCACTCGGAGTACAATTAGAACAAACTGAGACTCCAGGAGAACTAAGAGTTAAATGGTTACCCCCACCAGCTGATACCCATAACGGCCTCATAATAGGATATCGGATAAGAGCTGTACCTCAATTGACTGGAGTCAAAGGTCAGACACACAAAATTCTCTCATCGGTCTCAAGTTAATTAATACGTATGGCTCTTTTAACACACATTATATTTTATTCCTACAGAAACTGAAGAAACAAGTGATAAAACAATTAAAACAGCATCTCTTTACGCGAAACAAGAAACTATTATTTCTGGACTTTTAAAAGGTGTCAGGTAAACTAATAAAAAAATACGCTATCTTTTTATACTGGGTGGGGATTTCGAGATGGCATATTTTCGAAACCTATGTTGGATTATGCCTTCTGAACAACTTCTTCCTATGGAACCAACACAAAAAAATTTGAGCATTCACTATTGGTCCCATAGTAAAAGTTATTCAGCATGACTAACCCAACATAGGTTTCGAATATATGCCATCTCGAAATCTCCACCTTATATATGCCTAATATCAGGTTAATAGATAGCATAAAATAAACACATTGTGTTCAAATAGATACTCAGGTTTTTAGTTTCAATTATATTGAAATTCAATCCATTAATTCCACAAAGCCTTTAAATTTTACCGAAATGTCTGTAATTACTCGGCAATTTAACAATTAAACCCCTTCTCTATATATCATTGTTGGTCACAGATATGCAGTTTCAATAGCGGCTTTCAATAGCGCCGGTACAGGACCTTTTTCAGTACCATTGTTTCAAGATACACGGGAAGGAGGTACGTGAAAGTTTATAACATCCATCAAAGCTCTTTTTTTTACCACTTTTTTAAAATTTCTTATAATCGCAGCGAAGAATCAAACTTTACTGTCTATGAATATATGGAAGGAAGGTGTGTGTTTAATAGGTGGAGATTTCGAGATGGCATATTTTCGAAACCTATGTTGGGTTAGTCATGCTGAACATTTTAATTTTTAAAATGGGACCAAGACTGAATAATCAAAAATATTTTTTTACTGTTGATACATTACGATCGAGCAAGATTGACATTTACTATGAGAAGTAAAACAATTCTTTTCGAAAATGCCATCTCGAAATCTCCACCTGTTATAAAATCGTAAAAGTAGTACTCCAATACTCTAACATTCTCGAAAACTATAATACTCGTTGACGAAACACGAATCAAAATGTCTATAAATTATTTGGTGTCATTTGAAAACGTTTGCACTCCGTTCACGTAAAGTTCTAAATTAGACCAAGTGCTTTATATAACTGCGTCCTCACAGCGGTTAACTGAACAAACTTTTGGTCGTAAACCTTTATTGCCTTCATTAACATTCACTACAACTTCTTCACCGTTGTTACATAAACTCTCCTCGCTTAACACCTTTTTAATTTTAAGTGATTCATCAAGCACAGCAGTAAATCATGAGTCAAACAAAACGCGTAAAGAAGTTTCAGCTTTATTTTTGTTGGCAAAACTCAGCGTAGAAATTTCCATTTAGTAAAATTCAAAGTGTCGTAAATTCACAATGTTTATGCCGGCGAAGTTTGTATTTGTTCTGGGAAATTGTGACTAATTATCATTTTAGACGCGTTGTTTTGAAGTTAAACCGCTTGGTTAATTATAATTATCAGAGCTGGTGAAGCTAAATCCGCTGAAACGTTTTAGTTTTACACGTTTATCTAATTGACATCTTGTGATTTTCTCATAACTTCATTTCCTTATAATTTTGCGTTTAAATTGACAATATGTTTAGGTAACAAAAGAATTAGGTAACTAGTAATTTAAAATCTAAGTTGTACTCTCCTAAAGCAAATACTATTCTTCTCTATTACTACCTCGTCTTCTTTTGACAGCATAATTGTTTCACACAAAATCAGGTTTCGTACACTGCAATGTCCAATATCTTGAAAAAAATTGGGATATTTTTAAAGCATATTTGTTAAGAAATAAGCAAATACACACTTGTATTGCTCTAGCACCTGAAGAAGGGCCATCATCGGTAGAGTGTGGAGGAGTAACGTCGACGGCTCTTCGAGTGAGCTGGCAGCCAATACCACCCCACAAGCAAGCTGGAGCGCTCATTGGATACACCGTGTTATACGCAGCTCAAGGTCTTTCTAAGATAATGATTCTACATCCCATCTTAAGCCCTTAAAAATGTTCACTTGTTATATCACTGGTCCTAGGATTTCTATCGTAAGCAATGGGTTAATTTACTACAGGCACATAGGAATATTTTATAAATAAAATCAAGGATTGTGTATCTAAACACTATTAAGCTCTCTTTGGGCCTCAAAGTAGGTATATTTTTGTACATTTTTTTAAAATGTTGGTTTGAACCAATTTAGCAGATACAAAAATCTACCCTATACTTACTGAATATAGCCAAAACATTGTAAGGTGTTTCAAATTATTATTTTCTGCCAGATTGTCTCCATAAAAACTTCTGTAGTTGTTATTGTATGGTTTCTTTGCTAGATTTGTTCAAGCCAATTACGAGTTTAATTCATAATGTTGCAGTAAGTTTATTGCATCATTTTTACAAAAAGGAAGTTTATAAATAAAACTGGTATCATAAAATTGTAATAATCATTATCTTAGACTAGAAACTAAACACTCAAACATACACACTTTCTCATCTATCAAGGATTACCAACACCTCAAAGATCATTTTATTAAAGTTACCAAGAACAAGCAATTTCACTTCAAACCAACTACCGACTTCGATCTCATCGTTATGTAAATCCTCAGGTCGACAGTGGTTGAACTCCACATCACTAGTGACAGAACTTCGACTTCAAGGCCTCTTCAAGTATACTAACTACACAATCAAAGTGGCTGGGTTCTCTAACTACGGATTGGGTCCGTTCTCCTTTCCTATTGTTTGCGCTACACTGCAGGATGGTAAGTTCTCATTGCATGTTCAACTGACAAGTTGTACAGCTAATAACCTTAGATTCTTATATATACCGGGTGGAGATTTCGAGATGGCATAATTTCGAATATGCTGGGTTAGTCATTTTAAGCAACTTTTTCTACAGGACAAACACTGAAATCTCACAATTTCTTTTTCCTGCATTATGATCGAGCATTGGTTGACCTTTAGAATCAAAAGTTTTTTTTGAGAATTTTTTGTTGGTCCTCTAGTAAATCTTGTTCAGCATGACTAACCCAACATTTGTTATCTTGAAATCTCCATCCGGTACCTATATGTGAATAATAATTTCGTGCTGGACCGATTAGGCTTTTTTAAATGTTCGTAGTAGTCAGAATAAAGTTTTTACGGAATGAAAAGTTAGAAATGTTGCCCGGAATCGGGAAAGCGGGTAAAACCACAGGGCGGTAACTAAATTAAATCTGGTTTCAAAATTAAAAGCCTTAATATTAAAGAGTTCGAGGCGGTGCTTAAACTCAAAACAGTATACAACTACAAATGTAATACACAAAATAACAAAAATGGGAAAAATATCAGGATATTTTACAATCCGCAAATTAATGAGTGTTACATTCAACAAAGAGCAAATTAAAAATTTACTAACTTCATAGTGCAACTAAAATCAATCAGAGGGCTGGCGAATACCTCGCCCAACGCATTAGTATAGCAATACAGAGAGGTAATGCCGCCAGCGTTCTGGGCACGCTACCACCTGGCTGGCAGCGATTTGGATGGGTTAGCTTATTTATAAGTTTTTTCTGTATTTTTTTTACCTTAGTTTTTAGTTTTAGTTTATTTAGATAAATAATGATGATAATGTCTTTTGACACTAAAAAAAAACATTCAATATACACTTATCAACCACGAAATAATTTACAAACATAGTAACAGAAGGATTTATGCAGGAATAATAATACAATTAGACTAATATTTAAGTGGTCTGAGTATACAAATACATAATATGTTTTAGGATAGATAGAAAACGTATTATCTAACAAACCATTTATGAACACAGATGTGTGAATATGATAACCTAATGGTGCGTCCATGCTTGGCGAACCAAGCACGAGCCGAGACTCGAACGAGCAGACTGCGAGCACGATTCGCGTAGCGTGGACGGGCTTGCGAGCCTCGAACGAGCTCGATTGTCAGTTTTTTCACGAACAAAGGGATTCGCATCGTGCTCGTTGTAGGTTCGTTCGTGGCTCGGCTCGTGCTCAATTCGCGTAGCCTGGACGCACCATAACAAGTTTAGTCCTCGATGTTTGAAAATGTCATTCGTCTCAAGACACCATCTTGAACCTTTTTATCATGACCTTAGAATTTGAAATAATTAATTTTATCAAAATAGATATTGTTTTATAATTGATAAAGAAACCATCATGAGACGATTTACCACATTAAAAGCCAATACTATGGGTTGAATGATTCAAGCAGACTGTTATGCCAAAGGATTTTTACAACAATGTCTTGCTAAAACTCATTCGTGGCAAGTCATAAATATTTTATGCACATACTACCCGCTACTATGCGAATTGTATTGCCTAATTACATGATATGGAACCCCCGACGCCCACGGCGCGGGCGGGCGGCGTGCGAGCCAGACTCGTAATTTATCTAATTCAAAATACATTCGAAATCGAATGTTTGTTCATATATTGCATGGGTGGAGATTTCCAGATGGCATATTTTCGAAACCTATGTTGAATTAGTCATGCTGAACAAATTTAACTAGGGGAGCAACACAGAATTCTCAAAAAAAAATGTATACATTATGATCGAGCAAGGTCAAAATTCTGTAAGAAAAGTTTTTTTTTTTTTTTTTTTATACATCTTAGTCGGTAAACAAGCATACGGCCCACCTGATGGTAAGCGGTTACCGTAGCCTTATGGACGCTTGCAACACAAGAAGCATCACTCACGCGTTACCGACCATTCCCCCCTCCCCTATGAGCTCTGGCGACCTTACTCACGCGCAGGAACACAACTTTACATAACGTAAAGTTATTTGGCTGCGGTATTCTGTAAGGTGGAGGTACTTCCCCAGTCGAGCTGCTCTTAGAGCGAATAAACGCTATGCTCTACCTCTCTCAAAACTACTACTTTACTATTGGTCCCATATTAAAAGTTGTTCAGCATGAGTAACCCAACATAGGTTTCGAAAATATGCCATCTCGAAATCTCCACCTGTTATTTTAGTTCCTGCTTCAATTATATCGAACCAATCTAATAATAATTGGTATCGTAAACACGTACTCTTTACAGTTTTCCCTAGTAACTGCTTGGCAGGAAATTCTAGTTATTCTTAGAATACTAGTTGTAACAAAGGCGTTGAGTGAAAATAGTTTAAAAACGAGAAGTGTATAAATGTTTTCATTTCCTCAAAAAAGTTTATTACAAATATTAAAAAAAAACTTTTAATTATAAATGAACTCTTAAAACTACCACAGCGTATCGTATAGGATTTCAATTTATAGTATTAAAAATAGATTTTTATGACACTCCAACAGTGCCAGAAGCACCGGCGGAGATAAAACTACTTTCGCAATCTTCCAATACACTATTACTGAGCTGGAAGAAGCCGAGACAGCCGAATGGAAGACTATTGCACTACACTGTATATTCCAAGCCAACAGCGAGGTAAGAAACATTTATTTTTATAGAACTGCAGCAAGATTTTTATTAAAGAACTTAGCCGTGTATAACAGCGACAATATTGTCCTATTACCTAGTTACTTGGAAATAACTTTTCATTTATGTGTTCTTTTAAGAACGTACAAATTTTCAACTTCTCTTCAAGGGAAATTCTAGTGTATTTAAGATTTCAAAGCAATGACTGTAAAATATAATGTCATGGTATACCATTATACTTTACTTAGACCACTTTCTCCAAGTTGTCCCAGCTGCGTAAGTAACCCACTAATAATTAGAAATAACTTTGATACTTGAAAGTCTAGTTATTTTACCAATAACACGTTTAGGACGGATATTCTATCTCACAAATTCCGTTTATCTGTCAAATGGGTGAGTGTACGAGAGATTTGAGCAGAACTAATTGATTTGTGTGCGTGAGTGCGTTAGACACGTGTCCCTCTGCCGACGAATAGGACACTTACTTAATAGCCAGGAAATGTGCAGCTGCCACATAATTCAGGATCCTTGCGTTATTGATATCCTTTATCTATCAGCACCTTGATCCCCTTTATCCAGGGATCATCGTAGTTATGGTACATGTCATGCCTTTAATGAATATAGTAACGATGGGCCTCAAGCGCTGCGAGTAGACGTGCAGCCAATCACGGACGCGTATGAAAGATGCCAGACCATGGAACTAAAGGGACTCAACGAAGGTCGACAATACGATGTATGGGTGACGGCTAATACAGCGGTTGGTGAAGGTCCTGAAAGCAGAAGAGTTACAAATACTCCTTCGCAAAGAGGTAAGCGATGAGAGCTAGGTAGTGATGACGAATGTGGAGACAAAGGACTTCTACAATTAACTTGTGCTTTCGGCGATGGCAAACATCCAGAAAATATCATAGCAAATTTTGCTTTTATATAACTTTTGCATAACAAAAGAAAGTATTTCAAGATTTCCACCAGTCTATTGTGAAATTATTCTATTTACAAATTAGGTTTTGAGTCTTCTATTAAAATGAGTTAGGTAGATATCTATTGTAATTTTACTCATTGTAAAACTTAGTACACTCTTTAACTGTTTGTGATCAATTTCAATAAGTATTGAAATTATAGTGAGAAAATAAGCTACTATTAAATTTTATTCATCTTTAGTTGTAGCAGGAGTAGCGTCACTAAGTGGTGAGATAACAGTAGCTGTGAGAAACTCCTTACTACTAGAATGTAGAAGTGTGGGATCACCACCACCACGAACCGTGTGGTACCACAACCAGAACATTATCACTCATCATCCACGGTTCACCAGAAATAGAGATGATAGCCTGTTGATTAAAAGTAAGTGTTACAGTATGCTTCTATAAGGATCAAATTTAATTGTTTGTCTCTATTCCAAGCCGGAATGTATAATAGAAATTGATAAAATAGTTCCGATGTCTGTGCGCTATTTCAGAGGAATTCTAATGAATTCTTGAGTCATTTATTTAGAGCTGAAACTTTTTATAGGGTGTCTATACCTGATGTAGTCTTCACCCCTTTCCGTTAAAAGTTGTATAGTTTCAAGAATTTGCGTTAGTTCCAATATTTTAAAAAGCTCTGTGGTAAGAGCTAAATGCAAAATTCCTTTAATTGTAATACATATATCTAAATTTAGTTATCGTCCCACCGCGTTCCCGCGGGAAAAAAGTGTGTGATAATTTCCAGGTTACGATCTATCCGTGTGCTTAATTTCACCACTATTGGTTGTGCCGTTGAGGAGTAAGAGGTAGCAAACAAACTCAATCTCGCATATATTATATTGGTAGGGTAGTCGAAATCTTAATTTACATAAATGTACTGTAAATTAGCTTACAAACGACATTTTCATTGAAGCACTTTAATATTAAAGCAGAAATTTCATATTTGGAGATGAATTCCAAACTTTTCAATGTTCTGTAACTGTTCCCCGGGAGGATTCCCCAAAATTGTCAACCCAGCGTGGTAATTCTGTCTGTTACTTTTGTTCCCTGAGGGAAAACCTATTTTCACAAGTAGACAAAATTATTGTTGTAGCCCTCATTTCGGGAGTTAGAAAATTATTGTAATAACAAAGCTTAGCAAGTTTTGATTTTGTTTTCGTGCAAAGTTCAATAATAATTCTGTTCATTAGTTAGCTCCAAATTCAGATTTCCTGTATACATTTTCTAATGAATGTTCAAAAGAAGAAATTTTCCTTGAACCATTCTTGAAGGAAAAAAAATCAACATAATCGTATAGAGTTACAATCCCCTTGAGTAATAAGATACTTTTTGGGCTTATTGTTTTCCTCTCGGTCCTGTTTATTTTGAAGCATCATTGATATTCAAAATGTATTCTTTGAGGTTGTATATCATGAATAAAACTTACTTTTAGGTATAGATCAATCACTCAGCGGGAACTACACGTGTCTGGCAAAGAATCTCTACGGATCCGACTCAGTTATTTATTCAGTGAAAGTGCTACCTTTGCCCGATCCGCCTACATTACGGGCCACCCCCTATAAAGACTACGTCGTGATCGAATGGGATGAGATCAGACCGCATACCAACGATTCTTTGACATATGGCATAAGTAAGTCAGGTTTTAATTTTCATTCATCAAGATTCCAGAAGTTTTATCGATATCTCAGGGAATCAAGAAATCCTAAAGACTTATTTAAATATTAAAATCTTGATTGTGTTCAATCTTGTTTCATCAAATTTGTTTTAATACCGAAACTAAAACAATCCTCTATATCTCAAAGGCTACAACTTGACCTGGCGAGAAGGAGACGGTCCATGGCAAGAAGCTTGGCCAGTAGCTCGGGAGACACGCTTACCTGGCATGCAGCAACACACGTTAGCTGGCCTGAAGTGCGGGACTAAATACTCAGTGAGAGTAACAGCTACTGATAGCGTTGGGACATCAGCTCCGGCGCATATTGATATTACTACATTGGGTGGAGGTCAGTTCGAATGATACTAATTCAGTTTAGGCACTTTAGAACTTATAGTCACTGTCACAGTTGATTACCAACGGTTGGAAATACACTTTTAACTCCTCCGATGTCCACTGCATATTTCGAATCTGCTTTCGGAGACTATAACCAGGTCATCAGTCCAAGTACGTCATCGCCACTCAAGAGTATTTCTTCCCCTTCGTCCTTCCTTATTCAGCTAATAATAAAATATGCACTAACAGTAATCCTAAACTGCACATAGACCACATTGTTGAGCCTCAACAGTTAGTAAGGGAATGGAGTATTAACGTTTTTGGAACTTTTCCCCTAGCTCCAGTATCACCACCATCAACTGACTGGCTCTGGAGCAATGCCACTCATATCTATATTCAACTCAGTGGTTGGGACGATGGGGGCTGTGACGTCACTAAATGGGATGTCGACTACAGACTTCTTGGATCAAACGTTTGGCATCGGGCAGAAAATAGAGCCGTGAGTATTTTGCTTTGTTATTCGTGATCGTTATATTCCTAAAACAATATAAGCCTTGTGTATTTGAAACAAATTGTAGATTTCTAATTACGAGTTCCGTGAATGTACTAGAGAGGCGGAAAGGTATACTCAATGATAATACCCTCAGTGGGAAAAAATTCGTAGAACTAAACGCTTTGTGGATAACAGACGTCAAATAATTGCTCGCTTATAATGAGAGGCTTCTCATGGTTGCCATGGTTGTATGGCGCTTGGTTCCGTAGCATTCTACAAACTTCTTTATATATATTCTGCATATCGTACTCATGTCTTATACATCTAACATTTCTGGAATAAATTACTTAATAAAAAGAACTATAACTCAACAATATTCGTTAAATAGAATTTAGAAGCAAACATGCAAGTAAGAAAAGTAGACTTGCTAATAATATAGCTAAGGCAGGTTACAAGCATACGGCCCGCATGATTGTACCGTAGTCTGTTGACGATTGTTTTCTGACGTTAGGCTATTTATGTTACAGCTATTTCTAACGATTGATATACACTCACCGGCAATGAATTTAGCCCAAGCTCGAAATTTCATGCAAAAGAGTGTATTCAGCAAAGATTTTCTGTAATATTAATTTAGCTTTTTGCATTTCATTTGATATAGTTTCAAAGCTAAAAGAGCTTGCAGACGGTGTTGTAATTTTAAATGTGGAAACGATATTTTTTGCCATTTGGCAATTTATGTTAGGTATATTTTCTACCTCTCATATCTTTTTTCTCCCAGCTTTTACAACATACTTTCCATTTGATTTTTGTTACTTTTATAACGCTCTACATTTATTAACAACGCAGGCACTTATGAAAAGTCTGACTCTAATACTCTAATACCGGTTCAGAAGGTTGCATTTGCTGAGAAGAGCCGGCAATAAACTCAGCAATTACTCTTTTCAAAACAAGCTTAGATTCATTACATAATATTTACATTCTAATCGCACTGAAAACAATTGCATGCCCCACCATTCCATTCCATAACCATTCAAATGGCAAAAAACTAATCGTGAAAATATTGATAGACTATAGATACTACCGGACCTTGATCAATAGTATCAATAATTATACTTCGATGTTATATCCTTGAGATTTAATTAGACCATGTAGTATGAGTATTATTATTATTTATTTATTAGTTCACGTAGCCAGCAAGCATATCCAACTGTGACTAATTTGTTTTACGTGAATCGGCGAAGGTAATATGCTTAAAAATGTAAGTCTAAAAACGTTTTTTCTCACATACTGAGCTCACATAATCTATAGTACTTTCTATACATAAGAATAAATAAATAAATTGTCCATAGTTTTCAACTCTACTTGTGAGTGATAGATTTTATTTGACGGCACGTCATGCTCGTTGAGTTTTGTAAGTGCACGAGATCTTAATTTTTAATAAATTAAAATCATTTATAACTTTTGATTCTCAGCTTTTAGCGCCTCAATATTTTTTATATAAAGATCTTGTAAACTTTTCATTATAATTAATTTAAACTTGCACGTAAACGGGGCCTTGTTAATTTTTGGGTCAAAAGCTGCCATCCTTCTTTGAACTGTCCATTTTAATTAACGTTTTTTGGCGTATACGAGAAATGGCAAAGTAAATTCAAATAAAGTTTCCAAATGCTGACTTTTCTATTTTTTAAATGATGCCAAATACAGTGCATTAAATTAAAGAAAATCTATGCTAGAAACAAATTTTTAACCGACTTCAAAAAAGGAGGAGGTTCTCAATTCGGTTGTATGTTTTTTTTTTATGTTTGTTACCTGATAACTCCGGAATTTATTAACCGATTTGGAAAATTCTTTTTTTGACTGAAAGGGTACACTTCGCGTTTGGTCCCATTGTCATCAGATCAGGATTTGATTACTTCTTAGTGTACTTTGAAGTCGGTTTAAGTTTTTTGTAAAACAGTCCAATTATGTATGAAATTTCACTTTGGCCATTCTAATACCGATGCATGTGTTTTTTTTTTTTTTTTTTTTTTTCATACCACTGTGGTGGCAAACAAGCATACGGCCCACCTGATGGTAAGCAGTTACCGTAGCCTATGGACGCTTGCAACACCAGGGGTATCACTCGCGCGTTGCCGACCCTGAAGAAACCTTTTCACACCCTTTTTGAAGAACCCCATGCTGTACTCCATTGGGAAAACCACGGCGGGGAGCTCATTCCACAGCCCGAGCGTTCGCGGAAGAAAACTCCTTTTAGCCCGCACATATATCATCATAATCTTATCATAATCTTGGTGAACAATTTATGTAGCCCATGGACCAGAGCCTTGGCTGGAGTTACGTAGAAGGACACTACCAGGCTCCACCTCTTCGATCCATACCGACATCATATGCTGTTGGATCTCTCGCTCCAGCCAATTGGTACCAGTTAAGAGTGACTGCGATGAACGATGCTGGAACCGCTTCAACTATTTACACTTATGCTACTAAAACAATTGAAGGAGGTAAATTAACATTTATAACATTTTGACCATTCTTTGCAATTTGAGTAAATTTTTTAAGTGTCCTTTTAGTTTGTAATTTGAGAAATTTAAAGCACCAATACTTATTAAGGTTTTAATAGATATTTTGCTTATAATAAAATTCTCTTGAACCGGTCTGAAAAGTTGCCATCCAATTAAAAATTTCCCATTACCATAATAAATCTCGTGAAACTGATCACGAAAATTACTTTAAAAGAATTCAAAAGGCATTGTACTTATCTTGTATTTTCTTAAACTACGCAAAATGGATATTGTGTAAAGTCGATCAAGTTCTATTATTGCTTAAACTGGATAATAATCTCCTTGATGTTTTGCCTATCAAAAGTTTCGTTATCGCGACACTGACAAAGGTCCTTGTTACTACGAAATTATGTCAGTTATGTACACAAAGTTACCAGAATGTTTTGAGGCTACGACATAAATTATTCCATTGTTAAATTTTGCTGTAAGATCAGGTTTTGCAAGTTCAGTGTGAGAATTACGACTAAATTTAATTTCGTTGAAAATTATATTTTGATGAAGACGTATACGGCTTTACTCATAAGCTATTTAATAATGGTGCGTCCATGCTTGGCGAACCGAGCTACTGCGAGCACGATTCGCGTAGCGTGGACGGGCTCGGCTCGTGCTCGGTTCACCAAGCATGGACGCACCATAAGAATTCGCGTAGCGTAGACGGACTTACGAGCCTCGAACGAGCGTTCGTCTCGCACTCGACTGCGCTCCGCCAATTGTCAGTTTTTGACGGACACAGGGATTTGCATCGCGCTTTTGTTGTAGGCTCGCTTCACATTTGACATCCCGAGCGATGTTAGAAGACGCACCATAATATTCTGATCATGGACGTATAAACATCAAAACGGAGCATCGCATTATACGAAATGAAGCACCCCAATTATAACGGGCCGTCTTGTAAATACAAGCGTCACGCACACACGTACACCACAGAATGACTATCGGTAGTCATTCCGCATTTTTTATACTAATATGATTCTGTTTAAATGGACATGTAAATAGCGCAGTTGGTCAAGACTCACCTAACGGGCCGCAGGTCGTGGGTTCGATTCCCACACAGGACATGCATTTGTGTGCATGAACATGTCTGTATGATCTGAGTCTGGGTGTAATATGTATTTAAAAACAAAAAGTAGTATATTTATTATATCAGTTATCTGGTTTCCATAGTACAAGCTCTGCTTAGTTTGGGATCAGATGACCATGTCCCAGGATATTTATTTATATTTCTATGTTCAGAACAATTACAATGCATAACTAAGATTAATATTCCACTAGCATCCTCCCGCGGGTTTACTCCCACACCCGACGATGTAATGTTTTCCTTAATTGTCTTATAAATTATTTCTGGCTTAAGTAATCTGTGTGCTTTCACACAAAAACCTTTTCATACACACACAAGTTTTACACAGACGTCGCCTAACTATTCTGTAATCTGTGGACGTCGCATTTAAAATTTAATATTTTGATAAGAACTTCTTACCTTTATTTAGAAATGCACATTATCAAAAGATATTTAGTTGTTTTTTTAACTTACTGTAGGTGATGGTACCAAGAACCTTGTCAATCTTACGGGAAAGAAAGATATTTTGAGAAATATATGTATTTTATTTGTTTCAGAGGAAATCGGACCTCCGTCAGATATATTTGATTTGAATATGCTGGTCATTGTTTGCAGTTCGATTCTATTAGTAGTTTGTCTTATGGCGTTCTTCTGTATATTGTTTAGGAGACATAGGTAAGTCAATATTACCACGTAGATTATCATTAATATTTTATAGTATCAGGTAATTATAATAGACTGTACTTGTAATTATAATATACTGTACATGTAATTATAAAATACTGTACTTGTAATTATAATTGACTGCCCTTGTAATTATAATATACTGGGGGCCTACCACAAGCTCTTAAAATAAGGTTAAAATAACCTTATTTGTGTTTTGTCTTGTTTTGACGCCGGATGTCAAAGAGGGACAAAAGTCAAATAAGGTTATTTTAACCTTGTTTTAAGAGCTTGTGGTAGGCCCCCTGTACTTGTAATTATAATTGACTGTACTTGTAATTATAATATACTGTACATATAATTATAAAATACTGTATTTGTAATTATAATATCCTGTACTTGTAATTATAAAATACTGTACTTGTAATTATAAAATACCGTACATTAAAGAATATGACATAAAGGCGAAGTGAAGTAAAATTCCGTAACGAGGTTACAGTTTCCAGTCCTACAACGAGCCTTCTGTAAAGGAAGACAGAAAACATGGCAAATATTAATGATTAATGATTACTTGTGCCAAAAGAGCTGTTGTTAAAATTATCAAGAGATCATACGAAATACATATAGGTAAACTTTAAGCCAGTAAATTAATTACAGTAAATAAGACGGTTCGCATTGAATGGAGAAATACTTCAATTTTTAATTTAATTACATTAGAGGCAATAGAAAAAACACGTTAAGTGAAAATGTTAAGTGTCTACCTATTACGGTTCATGAGATACAGCCCGCTGACAGACAGACGGACGGGCGGAGGTTTAGTAAAAGGGTGTTGGCAGTTTTTGGTAACGAAACATAAAAAAAAGAAAATTTTAATGAACAGTCACGGAGTGGGGATAAAATAGAAATAACTTCTGAGCTTTATACAGCAATATGAATATAACCTTAGTTTTCGATATTCATTGCAACTTGATACCGGAGTAAAAAGTGACTCTTGGAAATACAAATCCATATATTATCTATTGAAATACCAACTTTGATACAGCTGCATTAAGTTCAATATCACCGCAATATTATTGTGTTTAGACAAAACTACACGTCGCAATACCGTCACTCCATCGCTGAAGAGGTGAAGTCTCGTAATGAGAGCGTGGCCTCACAGTCTGAACACAAGGAGCGGTACGCCCACGCACCCAGGATCTACACATCTCCGGTACACCCTAGGAAGAGCAGTAAGAATGGTGAGACTATCGTAGTTTAGCAATTAGTTTCAAAATACCATTTTTACCGAACACCTTCTCAACTGATACTTTTTCTCAATTCGTTTTTTTTTTTTGAAAAATATTTTTTTGGTCCCATTGTCATCATATCAGGATTTGATTACTTCAATACTACACAATAATGTTACAAAGGTTAACCGTGCACGATAAGTCCATAAAATATTAAAGAAATGTAATCTTGCTGTGTTTCTTGCCGGATTCTTCTCATATGAAGGCCTCGTTCTAAGCCGGTGGTAGCTTTAGTAAATTTGACCTTCATAAGTGCCCTTCTGGGGCCTTAATTGAATAAATAACTTTGACTTTGAAACCTGGCGCGGTGACGATTCAGTTGCGTGCTTTTACACTTACTAAACATCATGTAGCGGGATAATTGCTTCATACGTACTAATCAGAGAAGTGCAGGAGAAGCAGGCGAGGGAGTTGCATTACACTCGGGTCTCAACCTATCGCGCAAGGGTAGTATAGTACCCATTAATAAAAAAAAACTATAAGCGTTTAAATGCCCTTATGTATACACAGAAGTATTATAATTAACTTACATTGTTTTATGGGAAATCGCAAAAAATATAAACATACTTTTCATACCTTTTGATCGAGTATAGTTGATATTTCATATGACTTCTTTAAATATTTTCACTTCCACCGTTTAACCCGTTGCTTCTCGCGAGGGACGCGCGTCCTATTATAACAATTAATGTCATTGTTTTAATTTAACGAGAGCCAAAGTAAGCACTACAAATCAATTACATAATGACCATGTAGAAAAATCTATGTATGCCTGACTGTAACATCGTATAGGCAAATACCATTTTATCTGAATGCAATGACACACTGTCAAAAAAGACGCTGAGCATTAGCTAGTAAAACGAACCTGCAAACACTGTCACAACTGCACTTTAAAAAGTTTACAAACTTGTTTGTTTCCATAGAAATGTTCGAGATAAGTCCATACGCAGAGTTTGCGCTCGGTTTTAGAACTTTCGACCATGTGGAGAATCAGGACTTGCCAAGCAGATTGCCAAGCAGACCCAGGTTTGACACAGGTAAGTTATGTGTACTAAGTTAGTCCTAAGTTACCACTTTGTTAGTCTTTCAAAATACGGACCTGGTACATAAATAAATCCAACATTATTCTAAAAATTTTAATTAAAAAAACGGAAACACGTCTTTCATCAATCGTCATAATATTTTAAATTGCAAAACTTTAGGTATATGTATACAAAATAAGTTATGGGATGAATTTCCATGGTCCAAATATCACGTTTTATTATCCTCAATAATTTCAGCACTATGCACGGTGATAATTTACACCATGCTTAATATTCATTTATTATGTTTCCAATCACAATCAATTTTTTTTGTTCTCTTGTCTGAAATAAATCCAAATTTTTCTTTAATATTATAGATAGATAATTCAACATTATTACCTAAGTACTTACTCGTAAATGATAAATAATATAGCGCATGCCATACATAAGAGAACTGAAGGAAATAACATCATAATCTAGAATGGAGTGGAAGTGTCATTCAAATATGACATGAGTATGACATCTCGAAACCTCTAATTAAAGGACTAACCAAGGGACTAACTAATCGCGTAACAATATGTCAGAATTCATTCGCAATCTGGTCGAATTAAACACATTAATGCGATCCAAAAAGTGCTGGATGGTTTCTACACTCCTTTTCGACAAAATCTCACTCTCCTCCGTGCGACAGCGACATGCGATAGACAAAAAAGCGTAAATAAAATTTCTTCACGTATCTAGGCACAGCTGTGCGCCGCCAAGACGAGGCAAGCCTTTTCTCGAAGCGCTTCGTCGTTTTTTGAACTCTCATAACTTGGGTTTGGATAACTAGCCCTAACATCACAAACTCTACACCTTGGTCAAAATATGTGGCCTGCTTGGCCGTTTGGCTTGTAGAGTTTAGACTTTTAAGCTTGGCTTTACATGCGATTTGATAACTTTTTGACATTGCGAGCCATATGGTTTCGTCTTGGCAACATTTTATATGAAACTGTTTATGGTGGGCATTGTTAATTTGATTTGGTTTCGATAATGTGTTTATGTATTAAAGACGGATTTGTTTCTGCTACGAAGAAATAAAGGCATAAGTAGATGTTTTCTCCCTTCTCCCGTGTTCATAGTAAAACTATATTTATTAGGTAATTCTGAAGTCTCTTTCTACCATGGAATCTTCTTGTATGTAGAATAAGACGCTGAGATTTTGAATATGAACGCAGCTGAGTTCTTAAATATTATTATGGATAGCAAAACTGGAAAGTTGTATGCAAAATTACAGTATCAGAATTCGAAATAAGATAAAATAATTACATCTTCTAATACAAGGGATCTTGTTTAATCAGGTATATCTGTCTATCTGTTGATCTATTTGGCTTTATACAACTCCAATACCATTTGCCATCTACGATTTATTGATGTGCTGTTTTCAATTTATGAAAGTTAATTTAATACTGAAATATCTATAATATAATTAGGCCTATTCGTGATACAATTCGCAGTTCGAAAGTAAGGATTTTCATTTTCGCATCATATTGAATCATAATTACTTACTGGAGTATTTAATTTAAATGAATTTGTAATGAAAATTTGTAAAGAGAGAAAGAGTTTAATAATAAATATTGTTATGATTATTCCGTGTATATGACTTCGAAATTGAAACACACATATTATATCATGAATTAAAAATAATTCTACATTAAATGAACGCTCAGTTTGTGGAATGAGTTCCACAAATGGTTTTCCCAAGGGAATAAGTAAAGAAAGCAATAAAAGAAATACATTTCTATTTACATACTTACATGCAAAATTGCAAAGAGAAATAGTAATGCATCATTGAGCTACTACGTATAGAGAAGCTATCATAAGCAAAGGTTATGTCCCAATTTTTTTAGAGTGAACTAAAGTTATCTTTAGCGCTGAAACAATAATTAGTCGTCTAAGCAGACGGTAGAAACACGTAGCGTTTCGTTCATCGTTCTACAATAACAACTGTGGCCAGATGCCTTGGAAACATAGTTGTGATGTATGGCGTCTTCTCTATACGTAGTAATCATAGCTCAATGTACAGCATGGGGTTCTTTACTATGTTATACAGGCCTGCGTCATCAGTACTGATGTAGCTGAAGGGCTAGCAAGCCTGGAAATGAACTGGCTCTCAAGTGCAGCTGAAGGAAATTAAATAAGAAAAGAGAAATAATTCTTACAGCATGGGGTGCTTCAGCGAAGAGGCTTTTGCAGGGTCAGCAACGTGCGAGTGATATCCCTGAAGTTGTAAACTTCTATAGACTGCGGTAAACACTTACCAGCAGGCACAATATAAAAATAAAACAATTAATATACTTCGACTGAAAACATAAGCTTGATCTTTCAAAATTTCGTACAAATCAATCAAGCCATCTGTGAAATAGTCACTAAGTGCTAAGGAAAATACAAGTTTCGTGGATATTTGTAACTCAATCATAATGTGGCTCAATGGAGGCACGTAGATATACGTCAGGCCTAAGAAAGGAAAAGCTAGATTAATATATTTACGGACTGAAGAAAATACAAACGTAATGCAGAAGAAAAATAATGTGGAACATTATTAATTCCCTAAGCTTGTTTTGAAAAGATTACAGTAAGGTTATAACTGGCTCTTCTCAGCAAATGCAATCTTTTGAACCGGTATCGGATCAGACTAATAAGTTCTTGCGAAAAGAATATTCCGGTAATAGATTAAAAAAAAAAATTTTTTTAATTTTTTATCTTTATAGAATATCTATTTACCCGGCCAAGTGCAAAACGGACATAGAGGGTTCTTACTATAATAATAAAACCGAATCTATTTGTGACTGTAACACAACTCAAATCAACTAATTCTATATTTGCTAGTAGTATTCACGAAAATAAATATTAATCCTAAGTAATATTATAAATGCAAAAGTGAGTTTGTATGTTTGTTACGCCTTCACGCCTCAACTACTCAACGAATCATCATGAAATTCGGCATGCAGATAGCCTATGGTATGGGAAGGACAAAGGCTACTTTTTATTATCCCAGGAACGCGGTTGAAACCGCGGGGGACAGCTAGTGTTTTTATATACTCATAACCATTTAACAATTTTTTTATTTCAACAAATAGTAAAAAAATATGTTAATATATAAGTACAGTACAGTTCCGCACGGAATGGCATTTTTGAGATAGGTTAAAAAAATAAACAGAACAAGTGAAAACTTGAATAATTAAAGTTGGGCATTTTTGAAACTAGAAATTTTTCACATAGTGTTTTTATACAAGGGGTTTTCCAAAATTCAACCCCTTGGGCGTGAAATAGGTGATCGCGAGTGAATCGGAAAGCTAGTTCAAGATACATGTACATATAATACTTTTGAATAAGATATAGATATAGATAGAGATAATAATTTTTTTGGAAAAAATTAAAATGTGAACAAAAATGGTACCTACCTTCCGGCTAGCTAGAGAATATTGTAAGAATTTGAACATAACCTCAGTATAAATACAGTCTAATTTGCAACTACTCTCCCTCCGTCTTACGAATTTTCGATCAGGTCACGTAACACCTGACGCGAGTTTAACATTTTTTACCCATACCAAAAAAAGTGCACAAAGCCGCTAAAGAAGATTTCACTTAAAAAAAATATATGTAGAATCTCCTTGACCTAAAAGTAAACCAACATACCTACGAAAGTCCCATATAAAATTTCAATAATCGAAAATGAGACTGCAAAAAAATGCTACTACATAATGTGACTCTATCATCATCATCATCATCATCATCATCAGCCTATAATGTCCCACTGCTGAGCACAGGCCTCCTTTCACAAATCAGGGTGAAAGGGAATAGGCAGATACTCCACTACGCGTGCCTACTGCGGATTGGTGGAGGTAGGCTAGTGGTCAACCTACTGTTGGAGTTTTCAGGCCGCCTAGGAGGCATCCAACTAGCTTAACGACTATCACAATTAAGTGATAACCGGGACCAACGGCTTTCCGTGCCTTCCGAAGCACGGAAACGCTCAATATGAAATACCACTATTCGATCACCCATCCAGGTACTGACCACGACACGGCTATTCGTGCTACACCACGAGCGCTTCACTCTCGTGACTCTATGGCATATATTAAAACAATATCTCATCTTGTAACTTCATTTTCAAGTCAGCACCAACTTCTAGACGACTAACTGCTTCCACTAGTGATCGTCTTTGAATTATATGACAGTTCTAGCTCCTATTTCATCGTGACAGTGAAATAATGGGGTATTCAAAATCTAGTTGTTAGTTGTTAATTGAATCCGACTGGATTCGGTGCGAGTTGAAATATTGTTGACCACATTGTTTTGACTTTGAACTGTGGGAAGATCATAATTTAGTAATTTGGGATTAACCCTTGTAATTTCAAGATAGAGTCTAAAACTTCGCCGTAGTTAAAGCAAATTTAAGTAAGTAACTAACTAGCTTTTGCACGCGGCTCCTTCCGAATGGTTGTTATTATCCCTAACTTATTACTTACAGCGCAATATGATAAGGTAATGAAACTTAAAAATCCGTGTAAGAACGGGCAAAGAAAGAGACGTTTCTATTTATA
Source organism: Achlya flavicornis (assembly GCA_947623365.1). Lineage (NCBI taxonomy): Eukaryota > Metazoa > Arthropoda > Insecta > Lepidoptera > Drepanidae > Achlya > Achlya flavicornis. The sequence continues at coordinate 5,852,944 of OX392491.1, read as the reverse complement.
TAATGTAGGGATAAACAAATTTGAACAAATAATACCTACATTATAAATTTTCTTATGCCAAGAAATTGAAAACTCGCCCCACGACAGCCAGTTAAAAGTTTTAATCTCGAACCTTTAGTTTTTATGATTTCTCGAAATACTCATTGGTTTAGTTCCCGTCTTTATTGTGACCAAGCTGCCATGGTTGGACGATTATGCAAATTGATTTTAATTGTTCAAGTTTTCCGAATTATCTTTTTTAATTGGTCGAAAGTTTAAGTTATATTACTTTGAGAAATAAGCGAAGTTTCTTGAGTACTTTCTGCGTTGGTATTAAAAATATTGAGCATACTTGACAAATTCTTTTATTGAAAGTTTCAGTCGGCTTACGAGTATAAATTATAATTGGAGATTTATTTTCAACTTTAGATTTTCGTGTTATTATTTTTCAAAAATAATATCTACTTCTAAACTGGTTTTGAGCATATAAAAGTCATATAAAAGCTAAATTATCCATATTTTGGTAGAATTTGAGTTTTATTTATTAAAAGTTAATTTTATCTCTTATGGCTTAAATTAACTAATTATTACATTAATTGGCTTTGTAATATTTATTTTCACATAAAACAAGATTACATTATTATATTTAAAGTATCTTTTTCATAATAATAGCTTAATTATTAGATCCTAGAACCACAGTCCTTGTCAAGAGGAATCAATCGAGCCCAAACTCGATGGGGTGGCGTCATTTTATTACAGAGTTCCCATGGCCACCTTCTGGCTCCACAGAGCCGCAGATCAGCTACATGTCATAATAATATTGCATTGTTATCACCGGGGCAGGCGAATCTAAATAAAAACTTGTAAAAAAATATTACTTATTTAAACGTTTAGTGTGATAAATATTATATTCTCAGACCTCAATTATTGTTCACAAAACACAGAGTTTCACTTTGCTATAATTCATCTTACTCTTTCTGTAGACGTCCTTTAAGGCCACGAAACACGAGACTTAGTTATCTGTTATCTACTATATGTGCTAATAAACTAATGATACACTATGATGGCCGTTTTGACATGAGAGTGTCTCTCTTTCCCTCGCTATGCGTTTTGACTCAGGACACTAGATATAAATAATCCATACAGGACATGCATTCGTGTGCATGAAAATGTCTATATGTCCTGTGTAAGTGTGTATGTAATAAAAAATGGAGTATATGTATTACATCAGTTATCTGGTTTCTTAGTTTGGGATCAGATGACCGAGTGTGAAGAAAATCCCAGAAAAAAAAAACCGTTTGTTTCACCCTTTGTGAAAAGAGGCCCGTGCTCAACAGTGGTACCACAGTTTGGTACTATAGGCTGATGATGATGATGACTGTTTTTAACAGCACACGCTTAGCTAAAAAAAATATGTGTTTGGCAAAAGGTCCTATCAACAGATGGCGTTAATTGCGACGTTCGTAAGTGCCTTATCAGGGGTTTAATAATTAATAGATGCGAAACCGAGTTCGTTTATTTTGTTACCTCTGGACGGCTCAATGGCACTACCAACTATGAAATTTGATACTCACGTACTAAGAATAACGTATAAGCACAGTATTACCATCTGTAATGGTAAAACTGTGGTATAAGTCGTGGGAAAAACTTAGATTCCTCGGCAGGGCGATTACGTAACTAAATTTCAATCATTTTCGAATTGAAATCGGTTCAATATAGCGGTTTCCTGATAACTTTTTTACGTTTTGATAATTACAAATACAAACAGAGGTTTATTAGAAATGGACCCATTTCCGACTTTGTAATATTTCTACCAATTCAGAGCTTATTTCAATCTGAATTTCATTGCAATAAAGTTACGTAATCCACGTACGGGAATGTGTGTAAAATGGCATGGCGAAAAGTATTATTATTTTAAGATTAAATAAAGATTAATATCCCAACCCGATTGACTGACGACCTCATAGAAGTGGCCGGACTAGGCTGGATGAGCCTGGATGCGGGTGGCAGAAAAACCGGAAGGAGTGGCGCGCTCTGGGAGAGACCTATGTCCAGCAGTGGACTTAAAAAAGAACTGATAATAATAATAATAATAATTGGGCCATTGATACAGCAACCATTGTACCGATAGTCGTTTCCGCCCATGGCCTAATTGCCAAGAGCCTCGACAAACACCTTAAGAGGCTCGCGTTGGGTGGCTGGATCAAGGGCCAGATTCAGAAGGCAGTGCTCCTGGAAACGGCACGCATAGTGAGGAAGTTCCTGTCTCTGGAGCCTTGACCACCGGTACCTAGGACCCTGTTCCCGATGCCGGTGGGGAGCTGTTTTTATACTTTTAAATATATGTATTGTTTTTTTTTTATATATATCTATATTTAAAAATGTAAAAATAAGTCAAAAAATTAATAAATGGAATAATAATAATAATAATCATTTATTTTCTCCCACATATACATAAAAGAACAAATTTTAAAATTATAACAGGTAAGTACATTTAACTGTGGGAGACAGGAGCTCAAACTAGGTTTCCCTGTGCTATGAGTCTCCTGGCTCCCCCTCTTTGTAGGGTCTAGTTATAGTTGACTGATGATAATAGAATAATAATTATATAAGATTCTTAATACTAAAATGTCTTTCTCAATTTCCTAAATTAATGTACAATCGCTAAACGAATGGCCCGACGGTACTCCGCCGTTTCGTATCGCTATTAATCTTGATCTAATTTAATAAAATTAATGAGTTTGTTCTTCCATTTAGTTTGGCTTTTCGGCTGGATGCTCTGGGGATATCGTTCTTAGTCTGGTAGTGAATAGATCACCGTCGGTGTCTTATCAAGGGAAGTTGTTTTAATTGATTGATCACAATTTGATCTGTGAATTGTTGGATGTACTAGTTAGAAGATTTTCCTTATGCTAGAGCTTCACCTGCATGTAATGCCATTAATTATCGCGTTATTTGATATTGTTCACAGATATGAGATATATTTGAGAGAGGTAGAGCATAGCGTTTATTCGCCCGGAGAGCAGGTCGACTGGGGAAGTACCTCCACCTTACAGAATACCGCAGCCAAATAACTTTATGTTGTGTAAAGTTGTGTTCCTGCGCGTGAGTAAGGTCGCCATAGCTCATAGGGGAGGGGGGAAAGGTCGGTAACGCGTGAGCGATGCTTCGTGTGTTGCAAGCGTCCATATGGCTACGGTAACCGCTTACCATCAGGCGGGCCGTATGCTTGTTTACCGATAAAGTTGTAAAAAAAAAAAAATGGCCGGATGATAGCGCGCTAATTTGCTAATGGCATTATTAATGCCGTTACACGATGACGATAGCTCAAATCAAAAGATAGTGGGGCCACCCATTTAGTGCATAGTTTAGTGCATCTATACTAATATAATAAAGCGGAAGAGTTTTTTTGCTTGTTTGTTTGTTTAAACGGGCTAATCACTGGAACTACAAGTCGGATTCGAAAAATTCTTTCACTAATAGGAGGCTACATTATCCCCGAGTATTATATGCTACTTTTTATCTCGGGAACGCGGGTGAAACCGCGCGAGACAGCCAGTCATTTAATATACGTTAATTGTTCCGATACATAGATAAGCGTCACGCACGTGACGCCCTAGCAAAAGAAAGAAAGATTCATTTTCAGAGACAACTTTTAATATAGGAAATAAGATCTCTCTGAAGGAGGGTGAAAGTGCGGGGTGGAAGAATTAAAATGTAACCCCCTTACTTATAAAACGTTATTAAACTAATATACTGTTTAAAGGGTCACGTAAATAAAGTCGCTCTATTGTCATTGTCATATAATGTGACATTATTTACGTGACCATTTAAACAGTATATTAGTTAAATAGCGCTTTATGAGTAAGGGGGTAAATATATATAATGTTTTCTAATTGTTGCAGAAACGAGTTTTCAAAATCGTTCAGAATCTGATGACAGTGACAGCACATCAAAAGCCACAGTGTCTGCGATGCCGAGGCGTAAGTTATGAAATAAATAATAGTTATTTAAAAATAAGTCTTCTTTCAAATGGATAGTCCACAAAATATTAATTAAGCTTACATTTACATAAAAGAAAGTACACACAGTAGAAGTAAGAGGAACAGTATATATCGTTTAGGCAGTGTTGTTGTTCCTTTAGATAATAAAACGTACGGAAACCCGAAAGGCAAACGCGCAGTAGGGACTGCCTACTGACTGTCTGTCTTGTGTTACTTATTTGTTAGGTAATTCATTATTTTATATTACCGTAACTTCTACGTTGCCACTGCCCCGATGCGGCGCACAGGGCAATACTTATCCTAATACATAAACCCCCTTATTCATAATCGCTTTTTAACTAAATCAGTGTAATAGTGTCCTCCGTCTTACTCTTTCGTTCACCAAATGTCACGTGTCAGATAAAGACTTCAGAATTTTAGCTAATCAACGTTTGATAACTTTATTATGAATAAGGGGGTTAATGTCAAACCTATCGATAAACTTACGTAACTTGTACACCCTAGGCACTTCATACAAGCGAAATAATTTGATTAACTACGCTTTCAATCACAAGCAGCGAGTTAGTGAGGTGTTACTTGCATGGCATACATTAGCGACGATGAACATCTGTATATCTGTTAACTTGTCTTTTGATCTTAAATAAGATTTTATTTAATGCTATATGGACATATTTAACTGTATGTATCCCAGCGCAGTGCCAAAGTTGGCAATGGTGCCAAATCTCAACCAGCGATTATGGTTGTTGGCAAATTTGTCTATGATTACCACTAATATGTAATCTATAGTTTTGGCAAGCGTTGCATGTAAATAAGTAGTTTTTACTTGTGGTTTCACTCGTGCTTTGTACATGGAGTCTTTATCTCTAAATCTATCTGCAAATACAAGTGACTATTACTTAATCTGTGGTAGTAGTTGAGCTTGACGTACGCTTGACAGATGCCCTCATTCACTCGCTGCTATAATACGACAAAATGAAATTGTCAACTTTTTCTTCTCCGTTTATTGCGAGATTAATTACCTTTTTAATTTAACTGGGTGTAAACTTGGGGAGAAAGACCCATTTGCGGAAAATATATTTAGTTGAAAGGCTCCTTGATACCGTATTATAAGTCTGATATTCTTGACGTCTCACTTTCTTTACACATCTATACGCATAAAGCTGAATAGTTTATATGTTTGCATCAGGTTAATCTCAGTAACTAAAAGCTCGATTTAAAAAAACTTTTTAGTTTAGGAAGGTTGAAGGCTATATGACCACGGCAGAAACCGCGGGGCACAGCTAGTACTCATTAAGATTTCTTTATTTAATACTAGCTATCTCACGCGGTATGGCCCACGATTCCGGAATTTAAAAAATAGCCTATATCACTCGGAAATAATGTAGTTTTCTATTAGTGAAAGAATTTTCAAAACCAGATCTTTAGTACAGAAAATCTCTTTAAAATTTTAGTATCAATGATTTGTATAAGTAAAATAGGTAGATAGGTTAAGCGCTCCACGAGTGGCACGTTGAAACTGTGCTTAGTTAGCTTACTTTACCTATGAGTTGCGTCAGAGCGTCAACGACACGACAAGTATGACTATGGTGCCGATTCTGTTGTAAATCGCACTAAACTAATTTTAGTCACATCTCATCTCTTTCTTACAAACATTATTGAAAAAGGATAGAACATATTTAAAGTTGTCAAATTAGTCTTTGCCGTCTTATTTTGCGCGTATTTAGGCGTAAACGCGATAGATGGCGACTAAACTTATATTGAAAACAAGCATTGGACTAATTTGACAGGACTACATTTCTTACATCCTTTTCTTATAAGCTTTGTTAGAAAGAGACATAGTGAGATTAAAATTAGTTTAGTTGTAAACAACAGAATCAGGGCCAGTGTGTCATTTATTAAGTTCAAATCTTGTGTAGGTAACCTATCTACCTTTTTACTTATAATATCATTGTTTAGCTCTCTTAGTTACAGAATAAAACAATCACAAAAAACAAGATAGATGGATCATTTATAGAATAGTGTACCTATATAAAATGTATGACGGACGGCAGCATTTGTTTGATATAATCCGTTGCACAATTTCATACACGCGGACCCAACATGTGCCCCGAGCGCGCTTACTAGTCCATTCAGAGTTATTGTCAAATAGGATATTACAATTTCAGTAGTGACAATTGCACAGATACGTTACTCATCTCCATTTCATACAATATCAGGTTTTCAATTTCAGTTCAATGTTTTTTCAGTGGAGACTGTAGGGACTCATAGCTTTATTCCTGAAATAGCAAAGCGTTCGCCGTATGTGCCGCTTGCAGTCGTCACACGCAGTCGTCGCTCTCAGTTGCCACAGAGTTCCCACTCTCATCCCAGTCTCAACTGGTCTCAACGTTGCCTTTTGATAACACACGTGTCTTATTATTATTATTGTTGTGCACTCCTAGTATAGCGTAATAAAATAATATTCGCAAGTTGGAGTTTTGTTAACACTGCCCACAGCGTAACCTAAATAATAGGACTGGATAAGAGTCCTAAACTAGGATTAGCCATAAGAATAATCCTAAAGAGACAATCGGTACTGGTTAACACCTAGGGCCCAAGTCTGCTATTACTATCAGTGGTGTCAAATTTACTCATTTTACAGTTTTGGTAGTCTACTAACACAATAGCGTCATAATGGCGTCGTTCTGTCATAATAGCTTTCCGATGATTTTCCACTGAAACTACAATCGTGCCACAATGATATTTTAGTTGTCAGTGTTGACAGGTTTTGTACTTAAATTATTTTCGTTCATTCTGAGACCATTATGAATTAGTAGACTGGTTCAATGATAGTAGTAATCGGCTCAATGATAATGGAATTGCAATAGTATCGTGTCAGTATGACATTTTAGAAGACTTATTTCCCTGAAGATATTCTATACTTCTATAAGTTTGGTACAAATACTTGGAAGGGTCTACGTTTGAGGCTAGCCTGTGTATTTGGTCCAATATATATATTTATACTTGCAAACTTTAAATAATATGGCTCAAATTAATTATAAAAATACTTTATTTTTACAGGTCACTGTCGCACGCCCCACCATAGATAACAACAAAAATAAAATGTTGATATTTTTAATTATTTAGCTATTTTTATGCATATCAATATTTATTGTGTATTTATTTAAGATACCTTCTGTGAAAAAAATCTACATACTATGTTTTTTTAGTAAGTGTACACATAAGTTTGCGATTTAACAAAAAAAAACTATTATTTATCGCATTATTCATAGTTTAAATTATAATGTTATACAGTTAAGGCGCTACCTTGATAATCGAAAAAGGCTATATACGGCCAATTTAATCTTTCGACGCAAGAGTATAAATAAAGGCGTTCAGTCGTTCACCGCGATTACGTACATGTAAGAATGAGATAACGTATACACCCGCTGGAGCAAGCAACAGCTTGAAATAAACGAACGTAACTAACAAATAAAATATTTTTTATAAAAAAAACATGCGATGTATACAAAATCTGTTCTACACAATATAAGAAGAATGAATAAAGATTTTCTTGTATTAAATTTCATTGTAAAAATCGTCTGCTTTATTTTAAAATATAACTATAGAGAAAATTGCAATCAAACGTGTTTTCTTTTCATTAGGATACTCAATTAAGATCTCAAAAATTATATAATAATAGCTCGTATCCTAACCTTGTACTAATTAATATTTCCAAGCACAGGAAAATCTCTTTTTTTTCCAAGGTAGCGCCTTAATCTATATTTGAATAATATTTGATGGTAATTTATGAGACATGAATTAAAATAGGTAGTTGATAATTAAATAATATAAAAAATTCAATCATTTAACTCATAATGTATCTTTTAAAAGACTGATGTTTTATTGTAGAATTTAAGTTAAGTTTTAAACTTAAACGTTCGTGTCAAAGTTTAAATAAAGTAGAAATAAACTGCCAAAGTAAATTTTAACTTAGTAACTTCGATATCTATGGAAAGCTATTGCTAATACTGCATATCGTAACCGTTTGTAAATTACATACTTTAGTTACCATTGACAAAGTTTTGAATGCAATTGTGAATTTACAGTGTAACTATTCCGAAAATGTTTATTAATAGTGGTATGTTATTAAAATAATCTTCTAGGGAATAATTGTCGAGAATAAATGTTTTACCTATAAGAATCTATTATTTGTACCCCCCGATTAAGCTTACCTCTTATAACGGCTATCCCTCTACTATTTATTAACAACAAATATGTACAAAATACAATCTATATATAGAAAATTTCATCAAGCCTGCTGCTGCTTCCGATTAACGGCAAGGTTCCCAGAAGGCTGGCACCGTTTCCTCTTTGGATAGCCAAGCTGACGCGTTGGCGGAAAAAGCTCCCCGCCCGCTGGTCTCCGGAGGTCTCGATAAATTTTGAAGACAAGGTGCGAGCAAAACGGCGAGCTTCTGACCCCCATGGTCCCAAGGTCTCCACGGCTATCCTATATTGCAGAAAGGATACCTTAATACGAGGTGAACCGAGGTTTGACAGCTAACCAAATTTTTACATGTAACAAAGGATTATGAATATGGAAGTATACTAGTAATATGGATATACGGGAGGAGGAAGTCTGAAAAGAAATGTATGGTGTGAAAGATGATATGAGTTAGAAAGGAGTGAATGCTGGTATAGCGGAAGAAGAGAAGTAGAAGAGACGAATGGAAGAAGCTTACATACTTTTGTACTGACAACAAATGATTGGGAACAGAGTAGGAAGATAATGATGAACTGCCAATTTTAGTTTTAACTAAGATTGCTTTGTCGGTGTACTTAGTAGGGCAATAAACAACAAACTTATTTATAAATACTTAAACAAATAAATAGTGTCTGGGTGACCGAGCTTTGCTCGAAAACTCGGGGAAACAGCTTTTTCCCGAGATGATCGATCTATTTAGGTCCGCAAAATCGATTTTTCCACAACAAAAAGCAAATTTAATCAAACTCGTTACAGTTTTTTTCGAGTTCTTAAAACAGATACAAATATTGCTCGTTTAATAGATTAGGATTTAAGAACAATAATAGAGTAAAATCTGTCTGAAAAAATGGTTTACCGTTTCATGGTGAATATTTACCTAACGCATATAAATTAAACAAGGCCTCGCAAACTTTATTTCGAACTCATTCTCCCAAAGCGTAAGGCAAAAAAGTTTCATTTAGTGTACTCCCTAAATCATTCTCTGAACAACAAACAAACAAGGGTGGAGTGGGTAGATAAAATACCCACAGATGATATCCAAAACGAGGTCAGAATATTCAATTATACGGATCATTATCAGATGGTAAAAAGACTTGACAAATGGGCATTGAGATAAGAAATAAGAGAAGCCTCCATCCAGGTGTTAAATCCTATAAAACACAAGTAGCCAGTAATGTAGAACAGTATGACCATAATCAGACTATCAAAAACGCCATCCATAACGTCCATTTTCGGACCCGTGCATGATGTGTTATGTCTGTCCTTATTACCTATCCATTAGATTAGATTAGATAGAAAACTCTTTATTGTACACACGGCTACCGATCAAGCTATACATTTCCAGTATAAGCTGATCTCGCATTGTATACGATTTCAGTACAATGGGAGGTCAGCTTATACTAGAAATGTATAGCTTGATCTGTAGCCGTGTGTACCAAAAAATAAATAAAAAAAGGAAAATGTTATCCTTGTTCTTGAGAATGTTTTCTCGGGACAAAAAGTAATCTTATTAATGTTTTTTTATACGCCTAATTCGGTAAAGAAGCATACGGCCCGCCTGATGGGAAGCGCTTACCATAGCCATATGGACGCTTGCAACACACAAAGCATCACCCACGCGTTACCGACCTTTCCCCCCTCCCCTATAAACTCTGGCGACCTTACTCACGCGCAGGAACACAACTTTACACAACAAAAAGTTATTTGGCTGTGTAATTCTGTAACGTGGAAGTACTTCCCCAATCGAGCTGCTCTTTGAGCGAATAACGGCTATACTCTACCTCTCTCAAATATTATAATCTGTCAAACATCACGATTGGATGTGTCGTTGATACTAGTAAAGGCAAACCTTTAGATGGAAACGAATTAATTCAAAATCAAAAAGTAATTTATTCAGTTTAGGTCCTGGTAAGGCACTTATGAATGTTATGTTGGTACATACAGTTGAATTAAGAAAGACAATCTCTCCACAATGTATGAATCGCAACCCAAAGTGCACTTTTTATTCTAAAACATTATCCAATTAACGCTTTTCCATATCTGCTAAAGTTTTACTCCAATCACATTAAAATTTCACTTTGCAACATTTGCAGAGTACTCGAAATCCCGCGTGATTCCATTTTGCTAACTCTCGCTTTGTTCAAATAGTATCTTCGCTTTTAGTCGATCCCTGAATGTTATATTATTAGTAAACAATCGAATGGTATTTTCATTGTAATTTGTTCAGGTATTGTTTGCATACCACTTTATTCTGATTGTAGCTTATACCTACAGATACCTTTTTCTATTATCTTTTCATATAAAATTCTACTGCACTTGTGTGAGTACTGCAGTCGATAATATAACCTATATACATACTGCAGCGCCATCTGCCGGGCTGATTGTGAATCTAAACCATCCAGGGCGCCACCCAAACGCATACAAAAAAACTTATTCAAATCGGTCCAGCCGTTTAGGAGGGGTTCAGTGACAAACACACGTACAGGTGTTTTTTTTGTATGCGTTTGGGTGACGCCCTGGCCGTGATTGGGACAGATTTTCCACTTTAGGGTGGTAGCCAGGCAGGTGGGTACTACAAAGTACCTTTCCAACGTGCTATAATTTCCTCACGATGTTTTCCTTCTCCGAAAGCTCAAGCTCATTGTAGGATTCGAACCCGCGACCTTCGTCTCGGCATTCGTCTTTCTTTCTATCCAACTTAAACTTGAGTTTAAACTGGCTCTCAATTGCCGTCTAATACTACCATAAACAAAGATTCTGAAATAGTCGTACCCAAGGGGGGGGCAGGGGAGGTCAGCTTCTCTGGTGACACTCTGGTATTCACTGGTGACAGCGGGACAGATAGCCTGAAAGCGGAACCGCCCAAAGCGCGACGTAGGATGTGTGTCCCCGTGTCATGTGTAAGGCAAAACAAGCGCGGGGAACCCGGCTTAAAAAAACAGATTTGCCCCCCCCCCCCTGGGTCAGAACCTGGGTACGCCCATGGCAACCAACTTCTACCAAACGTAACATTTCTTCAGCTAGCCAATGACACACTAAAAAACCGAAAATACCTTACGCAAAATGTGTTTCAATAAAGGTACATAAAACAGGGTTGAAAATTACATTGTCTTGCATTGTCGTATAAAAAAGTAAATTTTATTACAGCAATTGCGAACTCGTGTTACTATGGCGTGCTATGGCTGGGCACCGCAACACTGGCGTAAATCCTATGTGTTTATTTGTATTGGGAGACCGGGGAAGCTTGGTTGCTATATATAAGTCGACGCCTGCATTTAATGTTACTAAAGTTAATAGAAGTCTGTAAATTAATAAATAAATATCCTGGGAAATTTCTTCATACACGGCGACCTTGTTTGTTTTTTTTATACTACTTAGGTAGCAATCAAGCATGCGGCCCGCCTGATGGTAAGCTGTTACGGCAGCCAATGCTTGCAATACCAGTGGTGTTACTCGCGCGTTGCCGACCCTGCAGAAATCTCTTCACACCCTTTTTGAAGACCCCATGCTGTGCTCCATTGCGAAAACTACGGCAGGGAGCTCATTCCACAATCTGAGCGTCCGCGGACAGAAGTTTGAGACCGCACAGTCCGAAAAAAAACTGGTTTCAATATGTGAGGATGGACTCCGCGTCGATGGTGAGAGTTGCGATGGTAGAAAGTAGCCGTGGACATCATCTTAAACAATTCATCCGAACACTGTCCGTTGTACAAGCGGTAGATCAAACATAAGGAGGCAAAGTCTCAGCTCAGACTGAGGGGCTCTAAACCGCTTGTGAGCTCGGGATCGTCGGCAATTCTAGCAGCACGTCGCTGAACCGAGTGTAAAGGCCCAATTATATTATATAAGTGATATACTTTTTGTTTGTAAGTACATACATAATACATAATTACAACCAGACTCAGGACATGCAGACATGTTCATACAAATGCATGTCCTGGCTGGGAATCCAACTCACGAACTGCAAGCTAACGGTACGCTAGTTACTTGTTGGACCCAAAATGGACTTAGAGAGAGTTATTTCTGATTTCGCTCGAATAGCACAGTGACCCGAATAGCACAGTGATAATCAATACAATATACGAAATAGCAGGTTGATTTATTTACCGTTGACATATCCAACAAATGTGGAGGTTACCACCTGTTAATACAGGTGAATTTATAATAGATTACATACATTTTATCACTAACGCAAACGCGAGAGCAACCACGGGCACAGTTAGTATAATAAGAATTATTATTTTGATGTAAAATGTTCCTTAATACCAAACATCATAAGATACATAAAATAAATTTATTCGTTCCTTCATATTTTCAATAAATTGTAAAGAGTGTTTTTTTTTTTTTTTTATTATGTATAGGCCTGTGTTTGACCACAATCTCACCATGGTAAGTGATGATGTGGCCGAAGGTGGTAAGCACACAAAGCCTAGAAGGAACTGGCTCTCAAGTGCAGCTGTCGGAACACACCGATAGGTGCTTGGTGACAGATTTTCAACTTGAGGGTGGTAGCCAGCCAGATGAGTACAACAAAGTACCCTACCACCGTGTTATGGTTTCCTCACGATGTTTTCCTTCACCGAAAGCTCAAGCTCATTGTAGGATTCGAACCCGGGACCTTCGTCTCGGTATCCGACGTCACTACCACTGAGCTATCATCGCCTTAAAAAAGATCTTACTTTTATAAGAGTTATTTTCGATTTTTTTATTCATTACGGAAAATATTTATACCCCTTGCATTACAAAAGTATCTTTTGATCCTAATTGTATAGGGAATGACAATCATATAACCTCATAGAAATACAGACAACAATACCGTTTCTTCGTTTCTCGAATAGCTATTCCGATCTCGACTAATATTAATTTATCTAGGCCAAGTACCCTCTTTATCGAGCAATGAAATGACTTAGCACTGATTACATTCCCTTCCAATTGCCTCATCCCACTTCATCCCAGTCGTATTGAAAACGTTCTTTAATTACCGAAAACTCTTGGCTGCAATTCGTATTCAACATACATTGCTGCTTTGGGAAAAACTCTGTATCCAACGTTTCTTTATAAGAAGCAATGGAGATTAAACAATTATCTTGAAGCGTTTCAGTGGACGATCGTGGTGGAAGCCTAAGCGGATTAACTTAATAGCTCTTACAGCTCTCTCTATTGAATGGTGAAACAAATCTTACTTTTTTCACTTATATTAATGGGATAAGGATATTTTCTCCTAATGTGCGTAGTATGTTTGGGATTTGAACTCAATTAGGGAACGTCTTTACGCAATTACAGTACAAATAAGAATGGGAACGGCAGGATTAACAAAAGTTTTGCTAGTTGCTAAGGAGGATAATTATTTGAGTAAGATATTAATTATGTAGAATTTGTGCTGAGAAACCATTCTACTGAATTGATAAACACACGTTTTTCTTTTTTATTAAAGATATGGTCTAACCAGTGCCTTAAACAAGGAAAAAAAGGAAAAAAGGCGATGATAGCTCGCCATATATCTTGCCGTGCAAGTTAGGTCTTTAAATCGTATATCATCATCATCAGCCTATAATGTCCCAGTGCTGAGCACAGGCCTCCTTTCACGATTCAGGGTGAAAGAGAATGGGCAGATACTCCACCAGGCGTGCCCGCTGCGGATCGGTGGAGGTAGGCTAGTGGTCAAACTCCAACTAACTTAACGACTATCACAATTAAGTGATAACCGGGACCAACGGCTTTACGTGCCTTCCGAAGCACGGAAACGTTCGATTTGAAATACCACTAGGCGGTCATCCATCCAGGTACCGACCACGACGGTGATAGCTTAACTTGCCGATCGATTAAGAACGGCTTATCATGCTACACCACCAGCGCTTCAATCGTATCGTATCGTAATCTTATGTGTTAAAATATTTTTTACAATGACTAGATAAAATTGTTGGCGCCTCGAAGCAAGCGCGCTTGCCGCTACAAGCCACTAGTCCTGCTGACCACACGCTTCCAGCGAGCGGTCTGCTCCCTTGCTGCGTGACGCCAGCAAGCGGTATCTTGCCAAATCCGCGCCAACAATTTCACCGGCGCAGCGCCGACCGCGAGCTGCCACCTCGCAGGCGGCGCGCTGGCTGCTAGTGGTTGGATTGAGTTGAGGCGGTGCCGGGCCGTTGCTGCGATGGAGCGGTGCTGACATAGTAAGCGATGACCCTTTGATTCATTTATCTGAAAAAACTAAACAAACAAGTATTTATTTACCTATTATTTTAGGTCCGTTGATAAAAAACAGCAATAGAACACAACTTTTACCTTCGTAACATTTTTATTACGTACTATTTGCTCAGTAAAAAGCACAATAACAAAGTAAAGAGAACGAAAAAAAAATAACATAAAAATAACGTGGAATGAATAAACGGTTCCCTTCGATTTATTGTTGGAAGTAGCTCGGGAGTAATGAAACTGAATAATGCATGCCAGTGAATATTGCCAGGGGAATAGGGTTGCCACTGGCACTGATTTAAGTAAAAAATATTTGTTTTTGTAAAGTTTGCACGTGCCTTGGAAGGCTCAATAAAAGGCTTCGCTGCTTCTATATTGCTGTAATGGTTTTTATTGAGTGATTCATTATAAATATACTAATATGATACAGTTTATTCATAGTCGTATACATTTCATCAAACATTATATATTGATTTTAAAATTTACAGAATTACCTGGTTTCAACTGTGGACAACCCTGCTCCGAATCCATAAGAGATTCCCGTGTGATCACACAGCGATTAGATTTTCATGAAGCTTTGACGGTGTAGATGCGCTTTTGAACTTATCGATGAATAATCAAGATGGATGCGAGCCCGCTTTTATTCAACATCCACCGAACATAATGATTCCCAGGTGGATTACTTAGGATTTACGTTCTAAGTATATTTTTTTAGGTCAAGAAGCATTATATTGGCAAAAATAGAAGAGATGAAAAATATTTTTATAATTCCGAAAATTTTCAAGAATTGTAGATTCTGAGTAAATAATGAGAAGACGGTGATGATGGGCCAAAACAATTGCTATTTTTTTAATATTTTAACGATGTGGAGTTTATGAAATATTGCATGTAAATTGGCATGTTGCTGGTAGGTACACACGGCTGCAAATCAAGCTATACATTTCCTGCTGCTGACCTCCCATTCTACAGAAATCCTATACAATGCGAGATCAGCTTATACTGGTACTGTATAGCTTGATCTGTAGCCGTGTGTACTATGATCACAACACAAACTTATTTTGAAAACATCTAAAAGAATTGGGGCAGGATTTATACAAGAGACAATAATTTTATAGTAAATGGAATTTCTAAGTGTAATAAGTTATAATGACATGACTGCAAAATATTTCAACTGAAAAATTGAAATACACAGAATTCATGTACATAAATAATTATTGTTTTACTGTGCATTCTTAAATAATAATATCCTTGGACATTCCTCACACACGGTCATCTGATCCCAAACTAAGCAGAGCTTGTACTATGGAAACCAGATAACTGATATAATACATATACTACTTTTTAACATACATAATTACACCCAGACTCAGGACATACAGACATGTTCATGCACACAAATGCATGTCCTGTGTGGGAATCGAACTCACGACCTGCGGCGCTATAGGGCCAACGGGCCCGTCGAATGTACATTATGTACTACATGCGTAAATCACATCAAAGCGTAATTAATTAAATATGGTTTGGTATGGTAATTCATTATCGTATGGTATTCAATTTGGTCAAATTCGGAATTAATAAGCTCTCTATTTTATACAAAACTGAATGTTGCAGGTCCTATCTGCAAATTGTGATAGACCAGATAGATAAAACAATTTATTATTTATTATAAAACTATATTGTCTGGACCACAGATTACAGAATAAGACAGATGGAGCGCGCGGAACACGAGGAGTGAAGCCAAAAAAGCAAATACAAATTGAAAATCTGATACCTGGTATTCGTTTTCCAGTTTGAATTTGCATTGTTTAACCATAGTTTATTAATAAAGAAGTGTTTTTTGTTACATAAAGTTTGTTAAACAAAGCAAATACACATTCAAAAGCGAATACCAGGTACGTGTTTTTCAATTTGTATTTGCTTTTTTGGCTTCACTTTCGTGTTCCGCGCGCTCCATCTGAATTATTCTGTAATCTGTGGTCTGGACTATCACAATTTGCAGATTGTTTTATAAAGTTCCGTACCCAACAAAGAATCAACGAGACCCTACCTACCTATGCCAAACTTCTTTGTCTATCTGGCTCAGTGCTCATTTTATTGCCCAACTGACCCGGAAGGAAGGTTATGTATTTCGAGTGTAAGTATATAAGTGTATATGTATATTTGTGTAGGGCTGAGGTGTTAATGAAAGATAAATGTGCTTCAAATGCTACCTATGTACTTTCTTTCTTCAGGACTTCTTATACAAAAAATTATAATTATATCTATCTCTTCCCATTACTCTTACCAATCCTTCTCTCGTCTGTCTGCCACTCTTCATGCTCTCTCTTTCTTTCATGCATCTATCTCTTTCATATCGGCTGCGTTCACACATTCCATTCATTCTTAAATCGTGCTTAAATCCAACATACATCCGCTGCGTTCTAAATAAATCATTCACACATTTGTATGTCTATTTCTCTGGCACGCTCTGCAGCTTAAACGGCTTGATGGATTTAAGCACATGAGGTGTCGTTAGATTCGTGTTTACTGTGGGAGTGATATAGGGTATATTATTTTTTTATATGTCGTCTACGAATAAAAAATAGGGGGGTATTAAAAACAAAAATTTCGTAATTATAACAATTAATATTTGTTATATAAATTAATTATATTTTTGTTGTATTATAACAATTAATTAACGCAGTTGGGTATTTTGTTTTTAAACGTAATATTAAGTAAACTATTTTTTTTCCAATATTGAATATCAAAATTGCTTGAAGCCTATTCTCAAAATTAATTAACGGCTATAAAGAACATTATCACAACCTATTCAAACACAATAACAATGAAACATAACGAACACAAAAGTTTTAACATTTAAATCAATCAAAGCAGACGAAAATATAATAAATTCTAAATGAAAATTGGTAAATCAAAAGGGAAATCCTTTGTGAGCATAGCTTAGTTCCAAACTTTTAACGAGCCACTATTGTTACGTAAAGAACTATAAACTATAAATATTGGACCGGAGAGCTGAAAATACTACTAATCCTTGGAAAAAATAGGGACGCAAGCGACCAACAACGTGATCAAAATAGTACCTAATTTACTTTTGTATTGTAAGACTTGAAAAATCTGTCGAGTGTTTTGTAAAACAGCAAAATAACAGATATAAAATCAAATAAAACCGGCCAAGCGCGAGTCTCACTCGCTCACTGAGGGTTCCGACCTACCTTGGACGTAAATTTTTGGAGGAGAATACCGCAGCCAAATAACTTTATGTAGTGTAAAGTTGTGTTCCTGCGCGTGAGTAAGGTTGCCGGAGCTCATAGGGGAGGGCGGAAAGGTCGGTAACTCGTGAGCGATGCTTCGTGTGTTGCAAGCGTCTATATGGCTACGGTAACCGCTTACCATCAGGCGGGCCGTATGCTTGTTTACCAACTTAGTCGAATAAAAAAAAAATGTTTTAGAAGACCGGACCGCAATACTAAGATCTTTTTAAAAGACTTTCCGTTCACGTTTTTCGTTTTGCGAACTTAGAAGATAAGGGAATGGTATTTTTTTTTTTTTCATTTTTCATCATAAGTCAAATACTACGCAGCATAAAAGAAAACAAGAACCTGTTTTGGAATAAGCAAATTAAGCCCTTTCATATGGTACCCCATTTGAAGTTGTAAACTAATTATATATAAATTGTAACTTAAATTGTCTTACTTTGAAATTTCGATGGCCCATTTCGGCCCCTTTTGCTAAGAAACTAAATCTGTTTTTTATTTATTTTTTCATTTGTAAAGAAAAGGGTTTTGTAAGCATAAGTCGTTTCCAAATTTAAAATCGACATCATTAGTAGTTGCTGAAATAAAGCGCTGTGAATCACAGGCTGTGATAGACAGAGTGGCACTATAACTATAAGGATGCAACCTTCTTGATTTAGAGCCCCAGTAAAGGCTATATTGCTGCAAAGCCGCTTATACCTAAAGTTAAACTAGTCATTATGAATGCAACTGTTGATCTAGTTTCTGTCCTAATTAGTACTGATTCTGGGTACTCCAATTATACCCACTTCATTCGTTAATGTTACCTAGATTTTGGTCTATTTTAGGTAGAAAAATCTGGCAATTCAGTACAATAATAATGTTGGCACTAATTATATTATAGCACGTTACAATAAAATAATATAAAGTCTAAAGCATGAAACAAATGATAACTACAAAAGTTTAATTAAAAAAAAAACCGGCCAAGTGCGAGTCAGACTCGCGCACCGAGGGTTCCGTACAAACCTGTAGGTATATAAGTAAATGGTAGTATAGACCTGAGTATTTGATATTAATTTCAATTTATGACGTATTAAAAAAAATCTACTTACTAGATCTCGTTCAAACTAATTTTCGGTGGAAGTTTGCACCGTAATGTACATCATATATTTTTTATAGATTTATCATTCTCTTATTTTAGAAGTTACAGGGGGGGGACACGCATTTTACCACTTTGGAAGTGTCTCTCGCGCAAACTATTCAGTTTAGAAAAAAATGATATTAGAAACCTCAATATCATTTTTGAAGACCTATCCATAGACACCCCTAACTTATGGGTTTGATGAAAAAAAAAATTTGAGTTTCAGTTCTAAGTATGGGGAACCCCCAAAATTTATTGTTTTTTTTTCTATTTTTGTGTGAAAATCTTAATGCGGTTCACAGAATACTTCTACTTACCAAGTTTCAACATTATAGTTCTTATATTTTCGGAAATAAATGGCTGTGACATACGGACGGACAGACATACAGGCAGACAGACAGACATGACGAATCTATAAGGGTTCCGTTTTTGCCATTTGGCTACGGAACCCTAATTATTCGTCTCAAATAGTTTCTTCGCTAAGAAAAATATACATAAAATTCTGCTGAGTACTTTTACTAGACGGTGTTGAAACAAAGGTCATTTCAGAGCAATTAAGTAAGCTTTCCCGACAAAAAAACGGCAAATTTGTTACCGGTGGCACTCCGTAAGCAGCACTTTAGAATGGTTCGCGTTGCTGCTCAAATATTCAATCTAAAGTTTTTCCACATTCATTAAATAAAAGTACTTTAACTCTAATCTGCAAGTTGGATATAACTTGAGAATTTTCTGGGACGTTAGTATCAAGTCAGAATGGTAGTTGAGAACGCTAAAAAATAACTCTATCGGCTTGACCACCACAAACTGAGGTGGAATATGTTGTCCACCCAACAATATCCTCTACCTCTACCAAACGAAATTAAAGTTAATATATATTAGGTATTATGTATATTTAGGTTAGGTTCCAAGCTCTTTACCTTACAGAATACCGCAGCCAAATAACTTTATGTTGTGTAAAGTCCATATGGCTACGGTAACCGCTTACCATCAGGCGGGCCGTATGCTTGTTTAGCGACTAAGTTGTATAAAAAAAAAACGTGTGGCACTCGGAGACTGCCGCGGTAAAGCTATTGCATCAATGCCACCTAGAGGCGGGTTGCTGAACTAAAGAGACAAGCGTGATATTTCAAAAAGTCATTAAAAATTCTGCTATTCATCGATAGATGGCAAAACTAAAAAGTATCACCGCTGTGCCGGTCGGAGTGGGGGTGTTAGGTTATTTTCGTTACGGAATTTCTGGATTCGGTCTCCACACTCAAGGCCCGCAACAGAAGCTATGCAATAGCTTAAAAAGGTAATGGACGTAGTTAATCTCATCTAGTCAACATCAATATACTCGGTATACTTGGGTACGGAAAATTAAAATACTTTAAAATGAGAATGATCCCTCATCAGTATCATCAATGCTGCACCGAAAAGTCAGTAAACAGCCTTAGAGCCACCAATTTGATCGCATACAACTAACGCCATCTAGTGATGAACCAGCCTGTCCTAAATAGATAGTATCCAATTCACCGTCATAAATCAGAGTGTAGTACATACTAATGACCGAATTCACTGAGTGCCGCCGTTTCCATATTCATGCGGGCCCCGTGACCGCGCATTAGGTAATTGATAGTGAGCCGGCTCGATGCAGATGGTAGTTTAGTTTGCCGCCCACCATCAGAACGTATTTGAGTAAATACTGTTGACCTACTGCGCATATATTAAGCGTCGACACGTTTATGGTAATGCTAGTTTCGTGCAGATTAGTTGATAGATTTATTCCGGAAAACTAGACTGGATAGGCCAGCTTTAATTTTATTTTACATATTTTTTAAGACTATAACTAAAAGCATTTCAGCCTCTAAGGCCAGACCACTGATCTATTTTGTACAGTTTTAAGTAAACAGTATACAATATTATAAATTGGAGCTTAGTTAAAAATGTTAACCTCACTGCGGGGGGAGGAGGGGTGTAAAAAAGTAACCGTACGCGATTGGATGACCCCTAATCGTCTATCAAACGGCCCGCCCCTGTCATATTATTTTAGAAATCGGACCCTAAATGAAACTAATTGATGATCCCTGCACTCAAAAAATTCAAAGTCATTTATTCAAATAGCCCTTCGCAGGCACTGCGTGCCCCAGCGCGGCGGAAAAATTACAAAGTAGACTGAATAAATATTTAATAAGTAAATAAATAGAAAACTTAAGCAGACCAGCCCCCACAAGCAGCAGCCTATGAGTGGTAAAACCGCGGGGTGGAAGCTAGTAAAAGATATAAAAGCGACTACGACAGCTGCAATAACGCTAGATTTTACTACACATTTTGCTACGCCGTAGCACGTGCTACGATACCGTAGGTTGGTGACTGCGTGAGGTAAGCTTTACGGGTTCTGCGTATCTCCTACATAAATATACTACGGGTAACAGAGTAGGGTAGTAAACGGGCTATAAAATGGATTTAGTCCTACGCATACTCGTTTCTACAATCAGAATCATTGTAAGGTTTTCTTTCAAAACGGTATAACCGTCTTGAGCCTATGCTAAAGGTACTGTTTCACGGGCATAAGGGCTTATATCTCCGCTTTTGAGAGCTTCAATAAAGTGCTTCATTCTTACAGTCAACGAACTAAAATTTTTTGATCACAATTTTTTTTATCAGGCTTTCTCTAATTATTCAAGACAAAAATACAAAAAACAACGCTTTCCCCACCTATTGTTCTTCAAGTCTAGAGAGGAGGAAGCCAATGAATGGGCTCGTTCCATTCAAAATAAGAACGTCAAGTTCGAGTTGTGTTTATCTAGGAATGTGGGGTTCTGTAGGTGCAAAGGAGTAAAAGCAATAACGATAAGTACAATATCCTTGAACATTTCCCATACATTGTTAACTGATTTCAAACGAAACTAAGCAAAGCTTGTACTAAATAAATTGTAATCAAAATTGATTGAACTCATATTATATAGAATTTTGTTTACATAAAAAGTCAATATGTATATCACTAATATTACAAATGAGAAAATTTGGATGTTTGTGAGTTTGTGTGTTCGGATGTTTGTGTCTCAATCACGCTTCAATAACTCAATGGATTTGGATGAAATTTGGCAAACACATAAAATATTTTCTGGAATAACACATATCCAATATATCCCTCGGGTACGCAGGAAACTAATGGGCGCAACTAGTCTATTATAAACAGAAATAAACATTTTTCTGATAACAAAATATGTACGAGTCGGGTGAATGGTCCAATATTTTACTTGTCAACTTTTGTGTCATGGAATACATAATAGTATATGGAATACATAGAAGTATGAGGCACGAGTGGTGAGCACAGATAGGCAGTAGTGGGGGCAAGCTCGCGGATGTACACTTTTGGCCAAATCACAGTAGCCAAATGACGCGAGAATAAAATAGACGACGAGCATCGACTGACGAACCAATCGTGTGCAGCTGCGGAATGAAGAAGGACGGAAGAAGAAATAGACCGAAAAATTCACTTCTGCGCAGGTGTCAATCAGTGTTCACGACTCGTGCCCCTTACGCTGTAGAATGTTAATGTGGTCATAGAGTAACGTTATTACTATTAAATAAATAATAATAAATAAATATCCTGGGCAAGCGCTCTGAACCATCCCCTGCCATGACTGTGTCTCCTCGAGGAGCTCTGGCGACCTTACTCACTACAGGAACTAATAAAACATTAGTTGACCGAGCGTAGCGAGCGAAGCGTCTCCGTTTCAGCTTGGACAAAAATTCTTTCGTTTGCCCGGCTGTTCTCCTCTACAGCTCACAATTCTCAACCGATTCTAGTGAAATTTTGTGAAAAGATTCGGTTATTATATGGATTTTTTTGTCGAGTCGACATCGACGAAATTGACTCGAAAATCGACGAAAAAATATCTGGAGCTCACAGAGCAACTATTGCGATCTTCTGTAACGGGTACTTCCTCAGTTGGGCTGCTGCCGTAAAATATTTCTCCATATTATTTAGTTCTTGTATTGAACCCTAAACTGTGCCCGCTCGGCCACCAGCAATTATTATTGTAGAAGGCCAACAATGAAAGTATTGTGCCCCGCATTAAAAGCTTCGGAATTAGCAAACTTTTGTGAGTTTGCTTACAGTTTGTTGCAAATTTGCTAACTCTCACTAAACTTAATGGTTCAGTTGAAATATTCAGTTGTGGGGGAGTTTCATTTACGCGCACGGAATTTATTATTTGATAGACTTTATACGCCTTCAGTCTACTTTACGAACTGCATTCAATTATGATATACACACGCGTCATACTTGTGAACAGGTGCTGCTTGTGGGGGCTGGTCTGCTTAAGTTTGCTATTTATTTACTTATTAAATATTTATTCAGTCTACTTTGTAATTTTGCCGCCGCGCCCGGGCACGCAATTGTTGTCAGTGCAATTAGAATGTAAATATTATGTAATGAATCTAAACTTGTTTTGAAAAGAGTAATTGCTGAGTTTATTGCCGACTCTTCTCAGCAAATGCAACCTTCCAAACCGGTATAAGAGTATTAGAGTCAGACTTTTCAGTGCCTGCGAAGGTCTATTTGAATAAATGATTTTGAATTTTAACAAATAGTAATTAATATGCTGAAACCCAAGAACAATTTCACCCTCCAACACAACCTAAGTTTTGAATTTTAATTATCTTTCATCGAATACGCGAAAAGCAAACTTTATCATCATAACAATAATTTCATACCTAAATTGCGAAACTCTTAAGTTTCAAATGCGGGAAAATAAAGAAGATTATGCTTTATGAATATTTTAACATAATTAGTTAGAGTATAATTTCAAATTATTGGACTGCTAGCAGTCTTTGCGTAACAAGAGAGTAAGCGGCTTTAAAGATTTGCTGTTAAAAGTTGGAAAAGGTCAGATTCAAAGAAGGTTACAAATATTATAATAACACGCATTGAGAGAGACCTTCGTTCTTTAGTGAACTGAGGTAGGGTTATGATTAAGTAAAAACATGGAAGTATTTTTAACATGATTGCAGTAATCACTTGAATAACCGTTCCTGGGTTTTTAGGGTTCCGTAGTCAAATGGAAAAAAACGGAACCCTTATAGATTCGTCATGTCTGTCTGTCTGTCCGTCAGTATGGCACAGGTACAGCCACTTTTTTGTTGAAACTTGGTAAGTAGATGTATTCTTTGAACCGCATTAAGATTTTCATTTCATTTTTAGTTTGCGCGAGAGACACTTCCAAAGTGGTAAAATGTGTCCCCCCCCCCTGTAACTTCTAAAATAAGAGAATGATAAAAATAAAAATAAAATATGATGTACATTACCATGCAAACTTCCACCGAAAATTGTTTTCAACGAAATCTAGTAAGTAGTTTTTTTTAATACGACTAAATTTAAAAAATTACACTATACATTATTGTATATTTATAAAATATAATCTATATATAGAAAATTTCCTCAAGCCTGCCGCTGCTTCCGATTAACGGCAAGGTTCCCAGAAGGCTGGCAGCGTTTCCTCTTTGGATAGCCAAGCTGACGCGTTGGCGGAAAAAGCTGCTGGTCTCCGGAGGTGTGAAGAGATTTCTGCAGGGTCGGCAACGCGCGCGTGATACCCCTGGTGTTGCAAGCGTCCATAGGCTACGGTAACCGCTTACCATCAGGCGGGCCGTATGCTTGTTTGCCACCTAAGTGGTATAAAAAAAAAAAAAAAAAAAAAAAAAAAAGGTCTCGATCAATTTTGTGCAGACAAGGTGCGAGCAAAACGGCGAGCTTCTGACCCCCATGGTCCCAAGTTACACTATTATTAAAACATCGATCAAACTTACAACGAACTTTTTTTTTATGTACTTACTCACAGATAGCCCGTGACATAGTCGGGACCATCGAACTATCAACACAAAGATGCCCAATGTTTTTTTTTTTTTTAATTCCTTCCGCCAATTCTCCACCACCAACAATGCGTTCTGATTGGCTGAATCAAGGACACATGCGCTCTGATTAGCTAATTCAAGTGATTGGTCAGTACTGTTATTAATCTTAACTACATGCGGTAATGGAATCCTCGACGTCTTGGAAAACATTTGAAGGTAGCGACATCATATTCCTATGAATATCATGGTAAAGTCTGCTACGAAATCTATCGGCATTCGGCAGCATGATCCTCTGCAATGGACATCGATCTGTGATGATGAGTTGGCCTTAAATTTGTTGAGCGATAAGTCAGTCATCGAATGTCAGATCGAGGGAAGTAGTTGGTTCAACTTCTACATTAACTTTTAGCTTTCGATAATTATGATGATTAGATACCAGTACTACTCTCAGCCATAACGACTGACCCATGTCCTATACAACCATTCAAGCAACCACTATCTAACTTACTTTTTATAATCGTACCTGAATAGTTATATGGGGGTAACTCTGAATAAACCAAGGAGTGCGTGGTATATAGGAGTGACATACTCCGGAAATAGGGAGGATTAATTAATTAATATTCTTATGTTGCAGTGCTCGTGTGATTTACCCATTTAATTAACTGGAAAAATAACTACTTCATGAAGCAGATACATTTCTTAGTATTACGAAGGTATTTGAAGTAAATTTCTCAAGAAACATCGCGTGGAGCGCATAAAATGGGTCAAAAGTTAATGGATTAATGGAACACCAGAAATCAACTAATTAACGAGAAACCTCCCTAAGCGCTACTATGAGAATTCGATTGTAATTCGCTTTTATAGTAGAGGTGATGACCATTACATTTTCTTCCTATGTCTGTGTCCGCGTACAACCGTAGCCTACTTGCAACACCAGGGTTGACACCAGAGCTACACCGGCAAAACGGGTACAGGAAAAAGCGCAGACTCATTTACTAATACACAGCTGTTCTCCACACACTGCAGTACAGCTCCTCATGGAGCTTTGGCAACCTTTGTCAGCGCAGGAACACAACACCACATTATATTTATGTTATCCAACACACGTAAAAAGCATTAAAGTAGAAGTGCTTGCTTGAATTTTATAATTATCAAAATATGCTTTATTAAATTGGGTATAAAAATCTCTTTTCTTTGGTTTCAAAACGGATACACGTCGATTTACTAAAGCTGGCACGTTCAACACATCAACACGTTGCGCTTGTGTATTGTTTGTGAATAAGCGCGCGACGTGACGTGTCACTGCATGCGCATCATGAAATGTCTCTCCGTCTCTCTCGCGCGCAGTCAAACTTATGGGTATGAAATTTACATTTGTTCTTTTGCTTTTGTTACTTCTCATACATATAGTGGTATTTTTTTTGCATTCATCCATTAGAATTGACTGATTAATTAGAAGCAATAATGTTATAAAACATACTGTATCGTGAAATTGCATCTGTGTGAGTACTGTGAACGTGCCAGCTTCCATTAACCGACCTGGGGCTCTACCGCGTAACTTTGGTGGTAATCGTAACGAACACCATTCATGAATTTCATCCAATCAGTCGATGGTCATCGTCGCGTCACACCGCGTGCGCGTCATATATGAAAAAGTAATGAAAAAGGATGAAATATTTAATGGTGTTCGTTACGATTACCACCAAAGATACACAATAGCCCGCCTGTAACGATTCTTATACATATTTGACTTTATGAAAAACATAAAGAAAATCATTCCCATAGTAGGTTCTTCCATGAGGCACCTTCATCCAATTTATTAAGAGCCGGCTCGAAAGAAGCTTGCTAAGGGATTTGTCTGGATTTATCCGATGAAAAGCGGAAAAAATGAACTTAACCTTTTAGTGGTTATTAGAACTGGTTATTTACAAGGTTATCTTTTTACTTTCTAATTCAATCCACTGAAATTATAAACGCGAAGTTTGTGTGTATCAACCGACCAATCACTGCATCTAAATGTTAGCCAATCAGAGCGCATAGTCGGTGATGGGAGAATCGACAAAGATTTCAAACAAAATGAACGTCAATGCGCTTCTTTGAGTTAATGGTTCAATGGATCATAGCCTCGAATGAGTTCAAACGTGGATAAACCGTGCGATAGTAGTTAGTATGTAATAATTCATGAGCGTATGAAGATCGGGTGACCTTTCTGAGGCATGAATTTTTTTTTAACGTCCTTTTTTATGAAAAAAAAAGAAAAAATTAGAAAAACATTTTTTTTTTACACATGGCCATCTACTGCCAAATCAAGAAGAGCTTTTACCATGGAAACCTGATTACCATAGAGTAAATAATATACTACGTGCTTTACTAGCTTTAGGCGCCGATCTCGAGCCGAGAGTGTCGAGTATCGAGTTCTGCGGTCATAGTTCTACGCGCGTTTACCTGACCGCAGCGGTCACTGTGTGAAATGATCAAAAGCGTCGCGCCGCCCCGCATAAATTACAGTGAACGCGGAACGCAGAACTCTAGATCGCTAGCAGTGGGATCGGCGTCTTAGGGGTGCATCAAATTACATTTTAGTAGCCATACGTAAACCTTTCCACCAATAAAAAAATGCTTATCAAAAATATACTACCTGTATATAGGTGCAATAGCTGCTCAAAACTGCCGAAAAGATTATATATAGCAAAAGAGTCTGGAATAAACACTTGTGACTCACAGGATATGAAAACCCGGATAAAAATATATATATTCCATCCCCAGGGAGCATATTGATACATTAATTACACAAGGCAATCGGGTTTGCAGTCACGGCCCGTTAGTCGCGTCGCAAAGATACGCAAATACCGCGCGGTCCCATCGCAATCAGCCTGTGTGTACTGTCCTTATATAAACAGAACCACTGTAGGTATATAGTTTCAAACTTGTATAAAGCTGGCATCTATAATCTAAATACGTGAAATTAAATATGCTGGTTATTCTTCAAACATAGCTATTTGATCTTAAACTAAGCAGAGCTTGTACTATGGAAACTAGTGTCGATACAGGAGGCCGAGAATGATCTGTATCCGACATCTTTAATAATATCAAGGGATATTCCAATAAGATATAACACAATTATAGTTAACATTTAGTTTTAATTGTTTCATAATAGTTTCTATACACTATAAAAGTCTTTACAGTATAGTCACATTCAATGTCTTTCAATTATTCACTGGGCGTATACAGAATACAATATTAAACTATATGGACAGTATAAACGTGAGACAGTTCCTCGGCACGCGACTACCGCACACTCGTACTATTATCCCGAGTATCGATCATGGAATTAATGATCCTGCTCCCCTCAATCGCTCCACCGAGACTCTGCCGAAGCGACACGAAGCTAGCTCAAGGTGTCATGTGTTTTTTAGCACCCATAATAATATGATGATGTCATGGCCCTCTCGACATACTTATAATACTTGTTTGTAAATAGATACTTATTGTACACTAGCTGCCATCATGACTTCGTTCGCGTGGTGTCCTACTAACCTATACCCTAACCTACCTTACCCTACTCTACCCTACCTTTAACCTCGCACCTTTCCAATTTTTATATTATACTAGCTGCCCGGCGCGACTTCGTTCGCGTGGTGCTTCCCTACCCTATGGTTCTATGCTTGTACTGTCAGCACTGAAAAAAGTTTCGATTTGACAGCACAATCCCCATCTGAAAAAGTTTAAATTTGACAGCAAAAGCCCCATTAGCAAAATCAAGCAAAATGATCCGCCATTTATTAAATTCATGTGTTACAAAAAATGAGATAAATGAAGAACCGATTTTGTGCAAACTTCACATAAACCATCTACTAAATAGTCCGAACAAAGCCTAAATATTTGGTTTGGATAGGTGAGCCCGTTCTTGAGTTATAAAATTACAACGAAAAGTGGCATTGATTTTTATATATATAATATATATAGATAGATATATAGATTGAAGATAGATAATTACACCAGATTCGGGACTACAAGAAATTGCGTCTTCGGGGAACGGGCACTATTCTATTGGACCTATTCCTATTCCTTAGCGAGTGTCAAAATATGCGGCATAAAGAGTCGTATCTTTTTAGTCAGTTTACCTTGATACCTCTTCGCATTCCTAAGAAGAAGGGTCTTGCCAGACAGACAAAGTTCCTTTTTCCTTTTGATGTACAGAAACCTAAAAACTACTGGTTTTTAAATAGAATAAATTGGAAATACTACTAAATAAAACTAGGGAAACTCAGAGAACTTTACATTCACATCTCGAAGTCGCTTTGTCTACTTTACAAAAGTTTCGAGCAAGTGCGTCGAATACTCCGTCGTGTGAAGAAAATAATACATTCAGCTTTTGAAAATTCACTTCTATTGTTACAGTTATAAATATATTTTGAATGTCATGGAAGTTTTTTTATACTAAGTCATCAAACAAGCGTACGGCCCACCTGGTGGTAAGCAGTTACCGTAGCCATGTGGACCCCGGAGCATCGTTCACCTTCTCTTCCCCCATTCCAAGGAGCTCTGATGCAGGAACACAACATTAAGTTATTTGGCTGCGGTATTATTCAAGGTAGTTTGACCAATCACCTATACCTCCACCGATCCACAGTGGGCACGCGTGTATCTGCCCATTCCCTTTCACCCTGATTTGTGAAAGGAGGCCTGTGCTCAGCAGTGGGACATTATAGGCTGATTATGATGAGTAGGCAGTAGTGGTATAGCAGTAGCAGTAGAAGCAGCTGCAGCAGCAGCAGCAGCAGCAGGAGCAGCATCAGCAGCAGCACCAGGAGCAGCACCAGCAGGACCACAGTAGCCACTTACTGTCAGCGTGGCTGTTTAAACTAAGAATAAATCACGTGACTTCTGCAGACAAAATCCTACATTACGCATACAAAAATGAAGCGTTTGACTTGTCGAGATTTCATAACGTTGGTAGACGTGGCGATAACGTGACCTTGTGTTCACGATTCCACCTATCGCACCGCAGGTCGTGGGTTCGAGTACCACACAGGAAACGCATTCGTGTTCATGAACATGTCTGTATGTCCTGAGATTGGGTGTAATTTTGTATGTAAGTACGTATTAACAAATTAAAATTAGTATATGGGGTTCTTCAAAAAGGGTTTGCAGAGATTTCTGCAGGGTCGACAGCGCGCGAGGGACACCCCTGTTGTTGCAAGTGTCCACAGGCTACGGTAACCACTTATCATCAGGCGGGCCGTATGCTTTTTTGCCAACTTGAGCCAAAAAAAATATTATATCCGTAATCTACTTATACTTATACATAAACACACACACACACCCCCCCACAAACGCGCATCTTCATCGTACACAATGGCACCGAGCATCCTCTCACATTACATTCATACATAAATAATGTTCATATACATACATAAGTATATACATACACATTCATACATTAAACTCACCAACACATCTCACAAAACCAAACGAACATAACTTACCTACTAATCTATACTTTTTGTTAAATGTTTATTTATACTTATTTAAAATCTTCATGTAATTTCTGCTCTGTATATTTTTTATTAATTTTATCATATTGTGATATCCTATTATTGGCTCTGGATTCATTATTTATATGTATATTAAGCATGTATTATATTTAAATGTAGTTGGATATCCTATGAAATAAAAATAAATAAAATAAAATAAATAATCTGGTGCCCATAGTACAAGCTCTGCTTAGTTTGGCGTCAGATATCTGTGTGAGGAATGTCCCAGGATCTTTATTTATTTAGGTAACCTAAAAGAACTAAACACAATTAAGTGAGTTCTTTTTTCAAAGTAATGTTTTTTTTCATTCCAGGTTACCACTTAATTTCCACCAAACTTATCACTTACAAAATTACTAAAATGGAATATCATATTGGACTATAACAACTTCAAACAACAACCAACCAAAACCGTATAAAATCAAACAAAAAACCCAAACACGTTATATAGTGAAGCATCTGTCAGTATGTAAATAGCCGAGCGTTCTAATGTTTGCCTGCAATCATAAAGTGCTGTAGCATCGCTGTTTGTAGTTAGCGTATGACGTAATTGACTGTGAAAATATATAGAAATATCGCTTCAGCTATTTATTTGGAGATGTAAAACGAGCTTCATGTATCTTTGATAGTTCAGAAGTATAATGTCCACTGCTGATGGGGGTGGGTTGCAACATATTACGATTAATGAGATTAATTTTATTTTCGCTTTACGTAGTATTTGATTTTTTATGCCCATATGCTCTTCAAAAAGGGCTTGTAGAGATTTCTTCAGGTTCAGCAACGCGCGAGTGATACCCCTAGTTTTGCAAGCGTCCGTAGGCTAAGGTAACTCCTTACCATCAGGCGGGCCGTATGCTTGTTACCTTAGTGGTATAAAAAAAATTCACTGTCGGTAATTGGGTACGTAAGTATATCGTAGGTACACACAATGTACCAAGGATGGTGGGTTGATGTGGTCCCGACAACTCAGCGAGGATACTAGAGGGATGTATCAGTCTCACAGTTTCCTCTGGGACGGCCTATCAAAGCGCCGCATGTAGACGGGTGTGCTTCTGCACGAGAACCGTATGTATGTAGCTCAGATGGCGACCACTGTAGGATTTTAGCCGGTAGTCCCGGTAGAGTCTGGAATAATCTTGCCAGTCTTGGCAATCAGATATCCTATGAAGATTTTCCTATGCTAATAAAAAAAGGTTCAATGTTCTTATTCCACGCGAACGCTGTCGCAGACACATGAGAAAGAAGTAATTTGTGCTGTTTCCCTACTTCCACGTAAAATAAAGATACTTCTACTCTATTATTTTACAACTCGAGAAATACAGATATTGATTTTATTCAAATTAAAACTAAATGATAAATAACTGACACAGCATTGATCCTGTTATAAATCAGTACCATTTAAGGAATATTATATCAAATCTGGAAAAATACTAAAGTCATTGAGTGTGAAGAATCGTAAGAAAACGATTTCCTTTGTCGTTAAGAAACCCTATAAAATCAAAGAACTCATAGCAACGCTATGAATAAAACATTGTTACCAAAATAAAGATAGTACCGTAGCACGATATAAAATCCTAAGCAACAAACACAAAGATGGCTGTATAAAAATTCAATATATGAAATTATTCATTGGAAACGGAGCAGGTAGCTCATGTATTATTCGGTACTGTCTTGTTATTGGGCCCACAAGAATTGGGTCCACCGATAAATCCGATAGACACTCCGCCGCATTACCTCAGAAGTATCCTTCTGTTACATAGTACTGTAACATACCTGTTATTATTTGGGATTTATACTCAATTAGGAATTGGAATTGGATTCTCAACCGAGAGCGGTAGTAAGGTTAGTTTTACTGTTTCACGCGTTAACTTGTCTTCCCCCTCCCCCGATGAGCTCCGGCGAACTTATTTACATGCAGGAATACAACATTGTTATTTGGTTGCGGTATCTGTAAGGTATGTTGCCCTGTAGCTGGGGCTTAGAATCACAGCTACGGTGTTCCCCTGCATGTCGTAAAAGGCTACTAAACGGGGATCTTCGGGGTTGTGGGCAATCGGGGTGGGGGCCCTGAAAGCCCAGAAGCGGCCCGAGGAGGACGATGGGTCGTTGTGGTCACGACTCGGTGCTGGGGGAAGATATCACACTTCCCCCGGGACGGGCAGTCACAGAGCCGCGCGTGGAGGGGCGAGCAAGTACGCGATCTGCACGAGAGCCCGCCCCACTCTGTAGCGCAGTTGGCGACCACCGTGGAGGTTTTAGCCGGTAAAAGCCCGGCATAACCTGGCCATTCCCCAAAATCACATTCCTTTCATGGTCACAAATGTATCACATCTACTAAATTATTATTTTTTGATTGCTATCTCAATTATTCGCAATATTAATTGTATCGACACTGTGTAACACTAACAAGCAGTCCATTTGACTTGTAGAAAAACCTCTCCGGGGATATTCCACTTTCCGAGGACGCAGAGGAATAGGAAATACACCCAATGTTGTTCCGATTTAATTAGATTCCGAACGTTTAAATGATTTTGGGCCATGAGTATACCGTTTAAGCTATAAAATGAATTGGTAAATAAACTTTAGTATCGTCTGGTTAGTTTACTATAAAAATAGGGGCGTATTGTGAGTTGATTGATCTTAAACATGTTCAATTAATCCACGTTAAGGTTTTTAGTCCCAATGTTTTAAAGATGTTGTTAAACTAATGTCATATCAATCTCTTTGGATCTGACATGTCATTAAAGTAAATAATACTAGTGATAAGATGAAGATGTTGAAAAGTAGTTTGAAAAAAAAAAAGCTATGTTTACATTTATAAAGGGAACACGTTATCAAACAGAACGAACAGTTAACAAACGCGACAGTGAAACGGCGGATTTAAAGTATCTACCAAATTTTGCAAAAAAATATTACAACATCGATGAAAACCAAAACCTGTCCAACCAATCAACGCGCACACAATTATTTACAACCCGCCAAAAACCTCTCACGGCCTCGCACTTCCCATAAACCAAACACGTGAATTTTCATTTTTCAGCAGTGTTGCTGAATATAGCCGAATGTAGTTCTCCCTCGTGTGAGTTGCGCGGTCAGTGTACACACGGCTACAGATCAAGCTATACATTTCCAGTATAAGCTGATCTCGTATTGTATAGGATTTCCGTACAATGGGAGGTCAGCTTATACTAGAAATGTATAGCTTGATCTGTTGCCGTGTGTACGTGTATAAATTAAGCTACATTACACCGAATGGAATCGGAGCGTGCAAGATATATGGCGACAGAGAATGGTCCATTTGGACTGCTAGTGCCAGGGAGCCACTTGGTCACGTAACTGTGTTATCTAGTATATATGTATTGTGGTATTTTAATGTTTCTCATTCGGTGGGAATGAAAAGGAAAATATTGGCAATATAGGTAGGGGGCACAATGACAGCAACATACGACTAAGTCGGCAAACAAGCATACGGCCCACCTGATGATAAGTGGTTACCGTAGCCATATGGACGCTTGCAACACACGAAGCATCGCTCACGCGTTGCCGACCTTTGCCCCCTCGCCAATGAGCTCTGTTGACCTTACTCACGCGCAGGAACACAACTTTACACAAAATAAAGATATTTGGCTGCGGTATTCTGTAAGGTGGAGGTACTTCCCCAGTCGAGCTGCTCTTTCTGAACTCTGAAAATTTCTGAAATATGGTTTTGTGCATTGAATCCTCAATTAGTCCCTATACGTCATGAAACTCTAGTAGGTAGGTAAGTCATGTCATGACATGACCTACCTATCTACTAGAGTTTCAACAGTCATCAACAAGTACCTATGTCAAGAAATCCTCAAACTTTTAAATACAGCCCGAAGAAGTTCCTCTGTTCGTTCCTCCGGTAATGACCGATGTCTCTTCCAACTTATAATGATCAGTTCCGTTAACTTGTACAACTTGTACAAGTTACTTGAAAAACATCCGCCAGTCGAGTAGCGAGTAGCGAAAGAATCTTGTAACTACTGGTTGGTTGACTGCTTGTAAGACCTTTTAGGAAAATTTCGAAGCAGATTAATTGGGTAATTAATCTTTTAGAGCTCCTTGCTTATATACAAAATGGAATACTTATGGAATTCAGTCTCTCTGTCCATCGAATCAAAGGCATTTTACTCAAGAACTATTTGATATGAGTGGTATTTTATACGGGAGATTCTTGACTCATTCATGATGTTAGATTTAAGGAATAAATTGGGAAGTTAAAAATAAAAACCGTGGGATTATTCCTCACAGTCCTTGCCGTGGCAACTGTATACATTTTTTTTTTTCTGTGTGTCCTACCGAATTCATTTTTTTAATGATAATTATCAGTATTTAGTCAACTAAAGTAACTGTCACTTCAACTTACTACTAACTCACTCGAAAACACTAACCTTAGTCTATTATTTCAGAAAGACCATAAGTCTTTATATTTCATCATCCGAATTTGAATTCTAAGTTTGCGGCGTAAAGTTTACTTCCAAAGAACACAATCTATTCTTGACTTTAATTGTATTATACCTTAGATAGTTGCAAAAGGCAGTTCGCCTCATAAATGCAGACCCATCGTCCTGTATCACTCTTATAGCGTGCTCTAGACGTTAAAAGGGTCTCATTTGATGGACGACCCACCAATAATCACATTCGCCGATACAATTTTATACCCAAACCTAGATTTGGTGAAAATATACTTTAACATCTACAAAATAAGGATGATATGAATAGATGGTGTAAAGTTGTGGAAATGAGAAGTTTCTGGGTAATAATGGATTGGATGTCGTTGTCACATCATTGTATAAGCTTTAGATAGACTTTGTTGGATTTATCAGGTTTATCGCATCAGTTGTAAGTACATAGAGTATTTATAGTTACTTGAGTCGTTTTTAAAATATACTTATTTAGGCGCTGATCCTACAGTGAGGTCTAGAGTTCTGCGGTCTGAGTTTTACGTGCATACTCTTTGACCGCCGCAGTCACTGTGTGTAATAATGAAGAACGCAGAACTATGAGAACTCTAGACCACTCTCTGTGGGATCTGGGGCGCCAATTCGTGCCAGTCGACATTTATAAATCGATCGTGGAGGCCTGGGAGTCTACCATCAACACCAAGAACATTTTCATGTAAAATGTTGCCATATGGCTCGCATTGTCAAAAAGTTATCAGATTTCATGTAGAGCCAAGCTTATAACTCTACACGCCCTAACTCTACAAGCCCTAACTTCACAAACTCTACACACCGTAGTCAAAATATGTGGCTTGGCCGTTTCGCTACTACAAAAACTATTGTACTACTGAAAAGTAATTAACTGTGAATACATTTTTCACCTTACGCCCATGTGACGGATTATGTATTTTTTTTGTGTGATGTAACTACAAATTTACGGGTTTTCGGATTTCTTCCTTTACTTATGATACATGGCCTTGCTTCTTACCAAATTTCACGATTCTCGATCAACGGGAAGTACCCTATAGTTGTTGATTCCCTTGCGATCGTTAAAATATGCGGCACAAACGGCCGTATCTTTTGATTGTGTTGACTTAGTTTTTTTTAATTAAGAAATTTGAATTTTTTCACTGCTGCAAGGGATAGCAGACCCCCTAAAAAAAAAGCTAAAGAAATATTGCTACGGAATTCATTTTTTCGAATTTACAGGAGATCTTGTGCAATTCATTAATTCCGAATCCTTTAATGAATTTAATTTTATATAATTAGTAATTATTTTATTAAAAAATATTGGAATTACGTAGGATCTGCCGAGGATTCGTAGCAATATTGCCTAATAGGCCTGAGCATTTGATATTAATGTCAGCTTGTTACCTCCACGCGTTCCTGAGAAAAAAAGGTCTTGACAGACGGCAGATGGACAGACGGACTACAAAGTGTTAGCTTGAATATGGTAACCCTAAAATATCTGCATACACTCTCACTCAATATGTGAGCCATTTCGTTCACCATTCATTCTTTTATGCTGATATAGGGTAGACGGACGGCATTCTGGTTCGAGACACTAAGGCATAATTGACTTGTATAACGTTAATATTATAATAGTGGTTATATTTCGAATATGTAAGTACTTGTTGATTTTAAATTGTGTTATGTGTGATTTCCAAATCTCGGAAATAAACAATTATATGCATTTAATCATAAATATCTGGTTTTCCATTGCAAATTCCTACATTCTGAGCTGGTGGCTTACAGTTCAGAAGAGGGATCGATAAAGAATTAAAAAAATTCTTTTCACGTCCACATCATTGTACCTACCTATTAATAAAAAAAAAACAATCAAGGAACAACTTAAATGACTATTACTGATGATGGTGATTTTGTTCTATATTTAATCTTAATTTCCTTTCCATTTGATTCGTTTTCTATTGTTGTATTTCAAATCATCACTTTAAACTCATCCGTAATTAAAAGACATCGTGTCACCTCAGAGTAGATAAATACTACGTGTGTCACTAAGCCATTTCAATAATGCAGTAGATATTATCGGGATTTTTCCGTTACGTTTATAAATTCCAATTTACTTAACAATTATTTTATGTTCTTCACATTCACCTACCCACTTATTTAAAAAAAAACTATTTTGTATGTGCATTGTTTTAAAAGTAGAAAAATTACCAAAGTTGATGATTATAGTTAGACAAATAGATAACTTATATTGATACTTATTATATTGAGTCCAGTAAGATGGAGTGATACAACTTTTAGCAACGGTTTTCTTTAAAACGGAAATTATAGTTATGAATGTTATTGAGGATATGAAAATATTTCATACGATACACATATTAAGCTTTTAAACTGCAAGTTCCAGATTCGTGCGATGGATGAGGATCAATATAGTCGGAGGGAAGGGCTGTCCTTTAATGATGATATTGATATGCCCAGGTTAGAGGGCGATCGTGTACCCAGGTTAGAGGGTCATGAGATGCTCAGGTTCGAGAGCAGAATATCGTCAAATTTTGAGGACAGTCTTGAGCCCAGGTTAGAGGGTAGACATGAGCCCAGGTTAGAGGGCAGGTATGAGCCCAGGTTAGAGGGCAGGCATGAGCCCAGGTTAGAGGGCAGGCATGAACCCAGGTTAGAGGGTAGACAGGAGCCCAGGTTAGAGGGCAGGAATGAGCCCAGGTTAGAGGGCAGGAATGAGCCCAGGTTAGAGGGCAGGCATGAACCCAGGTTAGAGGGTAGACAGGAGCCCAGGTTAGAAGGCAGGAATGAGCCCAGGTTAGAGGGCAGGAATGAGCCCAGGTTAGAGGGCAGGAATGAGCCCAGGTTAGAGGGCAGACAGGAGCCCAGGTTAGAGGGCAGAGGAAGGAATACAGGATCTTTAGATAATGAAATGGATACTACAGGACGGATGGATATAACCGAAGCACGGAGCGTACGTCCCTCTAGGAACAGAGTAAGACGGAATATCCTTTCAAACTCGGATAGTTCATTGGATATATCACAAATCCACAAAAGCAGGAAGAGGAAATTTAGGAAATGCTCTGGGCATTCGGGACGGGAGTCGAGGCGAAGAAGATACCGGAGTTACAGCTCAGGTAGTGGTGAGTCAGAACGTTTTTCAAAAAAAAAGAACGTAAAGGAATCGGAAACTAATATTATGTTAGATAGATTTTTATCAATTTTGAATAGCGTCAGGAGTTCAGATAGGCCGAGACTGTCATTTAACAAAAATGTTATTCCGGAGTTTGACCCTATGTGTAAAGAGCAAACCATATTAGTTTGGATAACTAAAGTTGAGGAATGCGCTGAAATATACGGGTGGGAAGAAAAAGAAATAATACACTACTCCCTTCCTAAGCTCACTGGGGTAGCAAAAACTTGGTACCAAGGCCTACCTACTCTTTTGCATACTTGGGGTGAGTGGAAAAAAAAACTGATTGCATCATTTCCTTGCCGCGAAGACTACGCTGAACTCCTGACTGAGATGTTAGCTAAACGTGTCAAATTTGGCGAGTCACTGGAGCACTATTATTATGCAAAATTAAATTTGTTGAATAGGTGTAGAATATATGGAAAACAGGCGGTTGATTGTATTTTAAATGGCGTGGATGATAGGAGCGTTAAATTGAGCGCTCAGGCGGCTCAATTAAGCCAACCTGAACAGGTACTAAAATACTTTAGATCAGTTAAAGTACGACAAAGTAAAGAAGGATTAGATACGGGCAATAGAAATACAAGGTATGGGCGTGGGGCCTCTAGTAATGAGACTCAACGGCCCTCTAATTTAAAATCAGGAACTATTAATGAAAATATTCGGTGTTTTAATTGTGGTGAATATGGCCATCCCAGTTATAAGTGTGAAAAACCTCTTAAGCGATGTTCTAATTGTGATAGGTTCGGTCACGAAACTTCTAGTTGCTATAGAAATAAAACTAATACTAATGTAAATGAAACACAAACAGATAAAAGCGTAAAATAGGTATCCAATCAAACTATATTCTTAATATTACGATAAACAACCAGGTCGTTCAATGTCACATATATCTGGGAAGCCAGTGTATAATAATTAGAAACTTAAAGTCATTGTTTGTCCTTAATATTGGTTCTCCGTCATCATTTGCCTATACTAAGAGGAATTAGTGCGAATTTAATCAGTCCATTAGGTGTGGTAAGCACTACGGTGTGGTGTGGAAGTAGAAATAATTAAAAAGGTTATAGATATTTATATTGTTGATAATAATGATTTAACTGTTTTAGGACTCTCGAGTCGTTCACTGAGTCGTCTGATCTTATTATTACTAAAACCCCGTCTATGATGATTTTTGAAAGAAAAAGATACCCCTAAGGTACACTGTTATAAGATAATGAAGTTGTTATTCCTAAAAATTCATAAAGTGATTAAATCTGATCCAGTTTATTTTGACTTGAGCATTTATGTGCGCGGTTTCATTTAAAGGGA
Source organism: Achlya flavicornis (assembly GCA_947623365.1). NCBI lineage: Eukaryota > Metazoa > Arthropoda > Insecta > Lepidoptera > Drepanidae > Achlya > Achlya flavicornis. Next base: position 5,813,840 of record OX392491.1, on the reverse strand, counting down.
AAGAGGGCAAAGAATACTATATCCTATCGGGAGAGTCTGATCTTAAAATTGCTAATGGTTCATTTCTGGCTTACAATGCATCTCAAGAGGATATAAGGAGAAGGAGATTAGGTAGCTAGTTCAAAAAGGGGTACAATGGCAAATCCCACAAACTTGTGATTAAATATCAAGGTCTATATCGCATAGTACTACCTAATGACAGATAGCTAATAAAAGATACCCGTGACACGTAAAAACGGAAGCCGATATGAAGCTAAAATAGCAATCGATAAAATACAACTTACCTTATCGTTTTGTAGAGATTTAGAGGATAGTGAAGAAGTTAGTGTAAATAGTGAAAATGAAAAAGAAAAGTAATATTTTGTATACATTAACTTAATTATTTACTGAGATGATATTTTGGAATTATTTTGTTGTAATTATTTATTATTCATATTTACCTTATTAAACATTTTTTTTAAAGATATTAATATTATGCGTAAAGTGATTATTTATGTCCAATTATTTGAGACTTATATTATTTTTGTATCGATTACCTAATTATTTACAATGATGAAATTTTGAAATCATTTTGTTGTGATGATTTATTATTATTAATTACAGTATTAAACATTTTTTTTAATGATATTGATATAATGCGTAAAGTGAGTATTGTCCAATTATATTATTTTTGTATCTATTAATTCAATTATTTACAATGATGATATTTTGGAATTATTTTGTTACAATGATTTATTATTATTATTTACCCTGTTAAACTATTTTTTTAGAGATACAATTATAATGTATAAAGTGATTATTGATGTCCAATTATCTGAAATTTATATATTATTTTTGTATCGATTAATTCAATTATTTACAATGATGATATTTCGGAATTATTTTGTTGCAATGATTTATTATTATTATTTACTTTTGTTTTCTTTTTAAGATGTTATTATAATGCATAAAGTGATTATTGATATCCCACTATTTGAAACATATATTATATAATTAAAATACTCCTTTATTATCACTGCTATTAAATGTTTACGACAAATTGTATGAATAGAATTTTTAAATAAGTAAATCATTTCATATCTCGATGCGTGAGGACACACTTTGAACAGGAAGGCCGAGCTGTTAGCTTGAATATGGTAACCCTAAAATATCTGCATACACTCTCACTCAATATGTGAGCCATTTCGTTCACCATTCATTCTTTTATGCTGATATAGGGTAGACGGACGGCATTCTGGTTCGAGACACTAAGGCATAATTGACTTGTATAACGTTAATATTATAATAGTGGTTATATTTCGAATATGTAAGTACTTGTTGATTTTAAATTGTGTTATGTGTGATTTCCAAATCTCGGAAATAAACAATTATATGCATTTAATCATAAATATCTGGTTTTCCATTGCAAATTCCTACATTCTGAGCTGGTGGCTTACAAAAGTGATCCTATAAGGGTTCAGTTTTTTCTTTTGAGATACGTAGCCTTAAAAACCATTATTCCGTTCAACCTCTGTTAATACCAGTGATAGCATATTGGCAGCCAATCGTTACGCATAATTTCAATATACTCGAATGTTGAATCGTAAAAATGACCTCGCGCCGGAAGCATTCGATACATCTGTTCACAATGGCGGCGATAATTTACGGTTCAAATTCCGTTTCCGAACGACAATTTGCGATACTGCAAAGTTTGGTATTGAAATTAAGTCGGTATTGATTTAGATTCTTGTTGAAATGTGCCGTAATTAAAAGTGATTCATGGTTTTCATCCATTAAGAAAGTGGTTTGCAGAGAGTGAGAAAAGCAGCCTTATCTCGTTTGTAAGTAAACCATGTACTACCGTCTTTTCTATATTACTGGGTACCTATTTGAAAAATCTTTACTTTATACAACGTGTATATATGAATAAGATGAAAAGTAAATCAGGTGTAGATTCTCTGTAAAAAGTTTCAGCTCAGAATATTATTATTGTGTATTTGTTTGAAACATGTTACAAAATAGGTGTAGTACAATAATAATGTGGCTCAACATGTTTCACCAATTACTGGCATACAAAATAATAGGTGGTTACAATATTACAATTTGATGACACATTATGGTGCGTCCATGCCTGGCGAACCGAGCACGAGCCGAGCCACGAACGAGCACATTGCGAGCACGATTCGCGTAGCGTGGCCGGGCTTGCGAGGCTCGAACGAGCACATTGCGAGCACGATTCGCGTAGCGTGGCCGGGCTTGCGAGGCTCGAACGAGCGCGATTGTCAGTTTTTTTCACGAACAAAGGGATTCGCATCGTGCTCGTTGTAGGTTCGTTCGAGGCTCGGCTCGTGCTCGCTTCCCCTAGCATTATAAAATTCAGTTGGCAATGACGTAATATTTTCTTACGATTCGATAGTAATTAATTCCTTAATCCCAACTTAGCACAAGAGTTCCCAGTACGAGCCCCGTTTTATAATGAACGACTTCACTTAATGCCTCACCGAATTTTAATTATACTAAGAAATTAAGGATTATGTTGTAAAATCCATGCTGATCTCGGTACTCGAGAGTTGAAGGTTTTAATAAAATATATGCGTGCTCTAGAGCCATGTATTTAAGCCCCTTCTTCTTGATGGGATGAATTCATCAGACTTCGAGCAATCCATTACTGAATTGAATGACGTTTTCAGCGATAGAAATGTTACTGGAATGATCATAATGTTGAGCGTACTTTTTTAGATGTTTTGGTAGACCAAGCAATATCTAATGGTGCGTCCATGCTACGTGAATCGAGCACGAGCCGAGCCACGAACGAGCACACTGCAAGCACGATTCGCGTAGCGTGGACGGGCTTGCGAGGATCGAACGAGCGCGATTGTCAGTTTTTTCTCGCATCTTGCTCGTTGTAGGTTCGTTCGTGGCTCGGCTCGTGCTCGATTCGCGTACCATGGACGCACCATAAAAAGCAAAAGCTACATCTACACATTAGTGTAAATTCGTTTCAAATTTAGTCTCTATTATATTAATAAAATAAAATAAATAAATATCCTGGGACATTGCTCACACACGGTCATCTGATCCCAAACTAAGCAAAGCTTGTACTATGGAAACCAGATAACTGATATAATACATATACTACTTTTTGTTTGTAAATACATACTTAATATACATAATTACACTCAGACTCAGGATATACAGACATGTTCATGGACACAAATGCATGTCCTGTGTGGGAATCGAACCCACGATCTGCGGCGCGATAGGTGGAATCTTAACCAGACTCTTAACCAACCACGCCAGCTGGCCCGCCCTATCTCTAATCATAGAGACTAAATTAGTTGGACCTCTTTATGATATTACTCTAGCTAGACTATAGACGTATATAAAAACCAGGACGGAACTTCGCCTTATTGGAAAGTGAAACACCATATTTTCCTACGTATACATGAGTAAAGGCTCAAGTGTTACTGAGCCTTATTGTCACCGGCAACGATTCAATGCGAAATGACAACCGATCGGCATACTACGGTGTAAATGCGTGATTGAGGCTTAGATTTACAAGCCGATATACTTGGGGTGCTTATTTCGTATAAGGCATCGCTCCGTCCAAATTGTTTTATACGTCCATGATTATAGGTACAGTCGAGGACATAAATATGTATACACTTAGCAAAATTCAACAACGGTTTCCTCTAAAACTACTGATTGAAATTATGAGATATTATGCAGGCAGAATCTTCTAATATATACTATTATTATTTTTGTAATATTTTAACACTTGAATGTTAAAAATGCGAGAAAACCGCTTTTGAATTTCAAAAAGTGTATACATATTTATGTCCTCGACTGTACCTTGTCCATTATTTAAATTTCTTTTTGACTTTTAAGAATGCCAAACAAAAATAAACCTTATTTGTATAGAATATAGTTCATTTGTTTGTTCATACATTTAACCATTCATTTATCAGATATACCTTTATAATGTAAAAATGTTCATTCATTGCATTCTTAAACGTCAAAAGAAATTTTAATAATGGAAAAGGTATAAGGCAAATTTGTCACTCTGTAAAAATCTGTGAAAAACAGTTTTTTGTCATTTTATTACATTTCTTCGGTAATAAAAAATGTTAAATAAGATTAACGACTTCGGTTCAAATAGAAAACCTTCTTGAAACGCCTACACATTGCGTACAGCTAAAAGCAACAATTTAGATCAAATGATCCGCCTTCAACTGGTACTGTCAACATAAATAACCCACATAAACCTTTTAAGGGCCTACTCCATACAAAATTAAAATGGTACCTTTAAATGAGCATAGGAATTAAATATTAAAGCTGCGTGATACATTAGCCTAAAGCCCAATGTCCCGAATACAAATGGCTCGCTTTTATCTCTTATTGGAATGAAGTAAATTGGTCAATATGTCACTCCGAGACATCGACCTCTCTTGACGTTGACAAAGGAGTCATGGCGAAACATGTTTTTTGGCAAATAAAAGAATTTAACAGTTAAACGTGATGTACCCAAAATTAATTGCAAATACTTATTTGGCAAACAAAAAAGTTGTATTTGATAGTATACTCCCTTTGATTAAGGATACATCCAGATAGTGTTACAGCTGTGCACGCGTCGATAAAAATAGCCTCTAACTGTTAGAGGCTAAATCAAATAAAAATTAATAAAAATGCAAAATAATGTTCAATATTTAACTTTCTCCCGATTTTAATTGGAATATTTCAACAACTATTATCATTATGAACGTCACTATGACAAGCAAAATGACGCAGAGGGAGCGTTAAACGTAGCTGTTACGCGCAGCAGCCTGTAAAAGTTGGCCTGTTTTATATATTCGTGTGGTATGGCAACGTTCTTTCTAGGTATATTTATTTCTATGTATACTCCATATTTATACCCCTTAATTTGGGGTTATTTATACGGGGTGGATACTACAATACGAAATTTAATGAAACCAGGTAAAGTACTTATGTATATCTTATATATACCTTAACTGACAAACCCCATAAGTCTTCTGTATTTTTCATATTTAGTGACTTGAAAGCCGTGATAATGTCATAATCTGTGAATGTGAAGTCCGGAATGTTTTGTTGAAAACTCTTCTGTAAAATCGATTATGCTGACATGGAAGATGTAACGCCAACGATGCGGATAGAACTACAGTAAATCTTACAGTCAATAGACCGCGTTCGAAAATTTTCCTCCTACCCGCATTTTCCCCGAAGAATCAAACTCTTCTACCGGATTATAAGTGTAACTTTGTTATAGTTATTTCCCCACCAAACATGCTTAATTGTATTTTCCCGGAGTTTTTGTGGTGAAAGAAGCAAGAAGTTTCCACACAATCTATATAGTACCTAATAATACATAGTAAGCCTCCGACAAACCTCTTTACGGTCTTCGCCCCGGTAAATCAATAAGGGGAACCCACTTTCCCGGAACTTGGTAAACTCTTTCAAGCAACTTAATGGCGACTACTATACTGTGAACTTAACATTATTGATTAATTAAGACACGTTATAGTTTTGAGTTTACTCATAAAATACGTAGATTAAGTGCGTGCATTCAATTTAGGCAAAGTCAAAATGCTGCACGATCGCTAAGATGGAATATAATGCAGCCGCACACTACAATATAGTCACAATGTGTGCGTGAGGTCGCAAGTCGGATAATCAGACGAATCCGGTAACTAGTTGCACCCCGCGGTTTCACCCGCGTTGGGATATATTGCTTTCCCGGGATAAAAACATTAATCCAGAACATATTCTATCAGCGTGCTTAATTTCATCCCAATCCGTTCAGTTGTTGAAGCGTAATTGAGTCACAAACATACATACATCTAAACTTTCGCACTTATAATTTTAGTGAGATTATCTATTTCGTGAAAATTAAAAGTACGTGTACTATTTCTTTAATAATTTCTTTCAAATTCAGTAACTTCAGTAACTGATTCTGAATCTCTTAGTAACTAAAGTATCACAAATCTATCAATAAAAAGACATATAATATTAATTAGAAAAGGTAAGATAATATCGGACGGAGACTCAAGCACAAAGCAAAATATAAGAAGAACGTCCTTACGACAAAACAACTGTAGAATAATTGGACTGTTTTACAAAAAAAAACTTAAACCAAGTCGGTTTAAGTTTTTTTTGTGAAGAAAGTGCACTAAGAAGTAGTCAAATCCGGATCTGTTGACAATAGGACCAAACGGGAAGTGTACCCTTCCAGACAAAAAAAGAATTTTCCAAATCGGTTCATAAATGGCGGAGTTATGAGGTAACAAACATAAAAAAAAAAAAAAAATACAACCGAATTGAGAACCTCCTCTGTCTTCGGTCGTACGTACATAACTTCGTAGTAAGCACGTAAGTATAGCTAAAATCCTTACTAATGTTATATAAGTGAAAGTGAGTCTATTGGTATGTCTGTTTGTTACAATTTCACGACTAAACTTAGCAGAGACGTGGCTCAGCCGATGAAAGGATAATTTGTATCCCAGAAAGAGGAAAAAAACGCGAGGCACGGCTAGTATTTCGATATTATATCGATACATATAATAAACGTCAAACTTTTTTTTTTTTTATACGTCTAAGTCGGCAAACAAGCATACGGCCCGCCCGATGGCAAGCGGTTACCGCAGCCATATGGACGCTTGCAACACACGAAGCATCGCTCACGCGTTGCCGACCTTTCCCCCCTCCCCAATGAGCTCTGGCGACCTCACTCACGCGCAGGAACACAACTTTACACAACATAAAGTTATTTGGCTGCGGTATTCTGTAAGGTGGAGGTACTTCCCCAGTCGAGCTGCTCTTCGAGCGAATAAACGCTATGCTCTACCTCTCAACTAAGCTAAATAAGCAATGAAAAATCCATTCCATTATTAACAAAGACAATATAAAAGTTGTCCGTAGTCCCAACACTACGTAGTGTCTTACTTTACCAAATTAATCCGTCTGCCGTCACGTAGATACACAAACTTGGCAAATCGCGACTCACAATAATCAAATTGGCTCTGCGCACTTGATTTGATTTGACGTCTTCATCCAATTCAATCATTTACTGAAAAAACAAACGGATATTCAGGTTGGTATTCTTATTGTTATTGACATTTATTCGATAATAATATTCTAATGCTATTAAACGAGCAATATTTGGTGCTTTAGAGCCGTTTTTGCTATGTAGCGGTTTTCTTCTTATTTTTAAGTTTGGCAACCAAGCTCATAGTAGAGCTCATTTCTACCAGTGTCGAGTTATATTATAGTTTCCAGTCTCAATAAATCACTTTCACATTATATTCCTCAGTCAGTCACCGTCCATAAAAGTCATGTTTTACTACAATGGCGGTCATTGTACTAAAACTCTCCACGGACATTTTGAGACAACTTGAAAAGTCACGATACACATAATTCATTTCATTTCACTTCACTGGTGTACATGGATGATCTTTAGTGGGTAAAATACCACCTAAAATACACAATAAAACTCAAAATACACACATTTATGAAAATAAATATATTTTTAGAGATGTAGAGCATAGCGTTTATTCGCTCAAAGAGCAGCTGGAATGGGGAAGTACCTGCGCGTGAGTAAGGTCGCCAGAGCTCATAGGGGAGGAAAGGTCGGTTACGCGTGAGCGATGCTTCGTGTGTTGCAAGCGTCCATACGGCTACGGTAACCGCTTACCATCAGGCGGGCCGTATGCTTGTTTACCAACTTAGAAGTATAAAAACAAAAAAAAGCGACGTCACTCTGCAAGTTCCCGCCAAAAAGTCTTATGTGGCGGTTTTCTCTCATTATTTTAACTAAAAAAAAACTTAAATTATACAAATAGGTATTTATATTTCATCTCAATAGATATTTTAGTATCTGTCCATAATTTACTAGAAAGCTGCACCTACAAAATGTTCAATGTGAATCTATCGTTGAGAATAGAATCGCTAGGGAAAGGAAAACTACATCTCGAATTCAGCACGACCGCAACCACTTTGGCAACTGCATATAGAAAAATTACAGTGCTTCTGTCTGCAATTTAGTCAAACGAAATGTTTGACTTGTTTAGTAGGTATTGTGACAATCTTCTGATTATAAATTTGTTGTTGTAAGCTGCCACTATAACTGAGAATTAAGATAATTATTTAGACAAATTATACAACGTTTGTAGCGAGCCAGAAATGTTATCTATATATATAAAATGCTTTGTCCTGAATGACTGAGAATCAACGCACAGCCTAAACCGCTGATCGTAGAGACCTGAAACTTGGAGGGTGTGTTCTTTGTATGACGTAGGCATCCGATAAGAAAGGATTTTCTGAAATTCTACCCCTAAGGGGGTGAAAAACGGGGGCAAAGTTTGTATGGGACAACGTGATTCCTTGGTCCGATCTACTTCAAATTTTGCATAAACATTCTTTAACAGGATTTATGGAAGACGTGTTTCATATTTTATTGAAACTCATCGCCTAACTGGTTAAAAAGGGGTAGAAAGTTATTTTAGGGATGATTTGCATCGAAATTGATATCAATACTCCTTAGTGCTTTTGATTTAAATATTCTTTGATAGGTATTTGACATTCCAATTTTAAAGAGTATTGCCACAACAAGTACTGCATTGCGCCGTAGACGGAGAATTATAGTTAGACAAGCCAAGATACGCATATGTCAAAACGTGTATGTTTGAGCAGGACTAAGCGTATTTTTGTGTCCCTATCTCGCGTAGGTATAGGTTTTTATTATTTGAACTCAGTGTCGATATTTGTTGATGAGAGCAGTGAAACTGTGAAACCCTAATTGTATGTTATTTGTGACTTTGTATCAGCGTTGCCAGACGTCGTCGTCTTTTTTAACTGATAGGTACAGTAAATAAATCAAAGGATTAGGTACTAGGTATACTCAAGTGTATTTTCTGTCAATATCATGCAAATAAATCAAAGGATTACTATACTCAAGTGTATTTTCTATCAATATCATGCAAATTGTATAGATAATTTCGTCTAAATTCGATAAAAATCCAAATAGGTATATATGTAATTATGTCGAACTATCGCTGTCTTCTTCGCTATACGCTGACAGCCTATCTACATACAATTCTCTATCTACGCATTGCACCAAGCTTTTAACTCGCATAGAGTTCAACTATTTTATAAAATCGGATTCAGTTTTTAAACATTTTTGTCTGTGTTCCTGTTCATAGTTAATGTTGTGAGTTAATGTTATAAAGGACTACTTTTATTTTTGAAATATAAATAGTGTTCCGCGCAAAAAAAATCAAACCGTTCGCGGGTGAAACCGCGGGGGTCTGCTAGTTTAAATATAAAATGACATCAAATAAAATTTATGTAATTATAGATCGTGACATCCACGAAGATGCGCCACTCAGATATTCGCTAGTGTTGTACCTAGTTCAAAAACACACACATAGGCAATTCGTACATATCGACAGGACTAGAACACTAGCGAAAGAATGCACACTTGCACTGTAAGCGATTAGGAAAAAGAGAGAGGCGCGTCTTCGATGGATGGCACGATCTATAACTGAAGTTGATTACCAATTGAAGACCTCTTCATTTGACGTTAATACAGCCGAGTGTTCCTGTATGTGTGTCTGTACGCATCTGCGCATCACCAGTGAACTGAAAAATATAAACATCCACTGAACATCAAACAAATAAAGAAAAATTGTTATTTAGCGGTGCCGGATTCCGTAGTGCTTGCATTCTGTACATAAGACTTAAGAATTATATTGCATTTTATTTTTTGTTTTATTTTCCCTATTTAATTACTGTTATCTGATAATTTTAACCTCCTCGAAATACCTAAGAATCTTATGTTTGGGTAGTTTTAGATTTTATGGAAAATTTGGGTACAATAATAAGGATAACGAAATGGCCAAGCCTCATTTTTTTACTAAGGTGTGGATTTTGTAGAGTTATAAGCTTTTAGAGCCAAGCTTATAACTCTACAAGGCTTAACTTCTTGAAATGAGATCTGATGACTTTTTAACTGTGCGAGCCATATGGTCGTCTTGGCAACATTACACATGATAATGTTTTTGGTGGGATAACTCTTATCTGACATTGTTTTGAAGTCTGAAGTCTGAAGAATATAATGAGTAACTATTTTACCAAAAAATATTGGAATCACTTAGGATCTGCCGAGAATTCGAAAAAATGAATTGCGTAGCAATATTGCTTTAGCTTCCTTTTTAGCCCCCCTTACCAGCTATTTCTTGCTTTTTGTGTTGGTTAGGTTACTTTAAAGGTTATTGTTTTATGTTATATTCGGAACTCTTAGTATAATATATAATGTATATATATTAGTATAATATTTATTTATATTTAAGTATAAAATAAACTCTCACGGAACGCTAAAAAGAGTTCGCCCCACGCTGGGTTTATTTGCTTTCATGCTTTAAGAACGCTTCCGAGTGGAAAATTGTACCCACGCTTATGCCATAAGGACCTTCCTATATTGGAATCTGATTTAATTCCAAGCTGTTACGTATTCTGGATCGTATGTTTATTTGAAGTTACATTATGGAGGAAGTTTCTGTTGATTTATACTCTGTCTCACTGATTGTGATTGCCTGACGCGCGTATGTGAAGGCAAAAGTGTATTTGGAGAGTTGGTACTAATCATGCCTTAAGGCTTATTTCACTGTACGTAGAGGGTTTGTATATATAGTTCGCCTAGTATGTTGGAATTACAAGAATTTGATGACAACTATACCTCCATATAAAAATGTATCATTTTTTTCAGTTCTTTCAATTTCTCATAATAAGTTGAAATCTAACTAAAACAAGCAACACCGCATTAGCCTTGCAATTCAACGAGTTAACGTCGCCAGCTTTTTGGGGACCCTTTTTGGTTGGCGATTTAAACGCAGTTTTTTATTTATAATTAGTTCCATGTATATATTGCCTTTATAATTTTAATTTAGTTTTAGTTTAGTTTAAAATCGTTTTTTTTTTCACTAAAAATAATACTAACGAATTGAAACTAAATTACAAACAAAAAACCTCTCGTAGCTCATCTGTTGGTGGCAGAGTACCTAGAATGCTGGCGGGCATTGCATCGCTGGATCGTTAGACTTATTCTTTGGGTCACCATCAATAATATCATCAACAATAATATATTTTTATGAATTTAACCAATATTTTATGTTACAAGCATCAACTACCAAAACGAAGAATAAAATGATTGTGAAATATTAACATGAAAACGTGTCTATTAAAATATATTTAATGTGTCAGTGTTTATACCAAAAAATATTTTTATAGATATAAGCAGTTTTATAAGCTGAATAAAAGTTTTCTACATATCTCCAACTGCGAACCCAGAGTAACACTTCTACTAAGCGTAGTTCACCGAGTAAAATAATCACCTTGAATCCCCTTCCTCGAACAAATACATTTATTTAATTAAGACCAACAAGTTCCCGAAGAGTTGGCAAGAAGGAATTAATCTTACGTATTGTGTGGCTGCCCATTTATTATAATTAATTATTTTAGCCAGGCCGCTATGGAGATTTAGAAACTGAGTAAGTAATCAGCGTTATATGCTGAATATAATTTCATTTAAATGAATGTAAGGATGGTTTTATGTAATATGAAGCAGTTTATTTTTGTTTCACAACTTGTTGTTGAAATTAAACTCTCGTCGAGTTCGTATGAAATGCCATTACCTAAAATTAAAAAGCTTACGATTTTATATTTTTATGGTTTCATTTTAACTTTCGGCTCATAATGTAGCTAGTGGTTATGACAAATGAGTATAAATAGCAGTATAAAGGTACAAGAGACAGAATATCAGGTTAGGTGAAGGGTTTCAAGAAGATTTTGAAGAAGTGGATGAATGAATGGAAAATTATCTGAAACTATTTTCAAACATGAGCCCCCTGCCCCTATGTACAAACCCCTTATCAATTTACTGAGATTTTCTATAGTGGCCACCTCTACCAACCTGTCGGTCATAAAAGACGGCACACTATACCTGGCAACCCCTTACGAAGCGTCAGAGACCCTCTGCGGGGTCTGCGAGGGTCTCTGACGCTTCGGCGTCAGATTTTGACTCTGGCAGCGTGACCTATCACGCCGCCAGAGTACTCGCCCCTCTGGTACTCTTGAGAAAATGTGAGTCGCACCGTGATCGCTCACTACCATTTGTCCAGAATGGTACCGGAGCTGTTAAAAGTCGCTCACCACGCGCACCCCACTAACTGCGTCTGTGCCAGTACTTACGCAAGCGCAAGCACTACCACACACACACCCTCGGATTGTCCCCCTGTACAGTAGTACCCAACTGATATGGCTTACCGATGTACCTGCACAGATGATACATTTTCAAAGCGCGGCAAATGCTATTGGTCGGCAGCTGCCGCCATGTTAACGCGCCGTGTGGAGGGGCGTGACTTGCGAGTGAGACGGAACTAACAGCTGCAATGTGTTATGAACCTTATACTATAGTTTTAAGCATTATTTCGTTAATCTTTGAGCCATACTTTCTTTTCTGTGAGAACGAAGATTCACGACGCGCCTTATCAGTTGGGTACAACTGTACTCCGCTTTTATTTGACTCATTACTGGTTTTGTTATTTTCATAAGTTACCTGTTTTTTAGGGTTCCGTTCCCTAAGGGTGCCAAACGGGACCCTATTACTAAGCCTCCACTGTCCGTCCGTCCATCCGTCTATCCGTCTGTCTGTCAGTGGGCTGTATCTTGTGAACCGTAGTAGACAATTGAAATTTTCAGAATGTCTTATTTGGTCCTTTTTTTTTTGGTTGCGCCTACTAGTTTATTTGGTCCAATTCAATTATGTAACCGTATTGATTCTTGATTCCACTAAGTAGAACATAATTTCTGAAGGACTTTTCCAATAGCGTATTTATACGAGTTCGTACGAACAATTACTCAATTAAACAACATAATAAGGTCACAAATATTTAGACTAATGGGATCCTTGATTTATTATTCAAATTATATTACGTGACTTCGCATCACATAGGCATAAATAATATCTGTGAGAACAAATCTGAAAACGGCTGGAAACTTTTTGATAATCCTTAATCCCTGTTAAAAGCTTTTCGATATGAGATCAAATGCGGTATTTGGGTTATATTTGTAGATTTTAAGTTGTGGAGTTCGGTAACGATGGTTCATGATTATTTCGATATTGGAAATATTTTAATAGGGCAATGGTTCATGAATTCATTAGTTAATTTCTCAGAGTAATCAAGTGGAATTTCGGATAGTAAAAAAACGTACAGTGGAGCTGTTTCTGTTGTAAATCGCACTAAACTAATTTTAGTCAGATCACATCTTTATCTTACAAACATTATTGAAAAAAGATAGAAAATAATTAAAGCTGTCAAATTAGTCTTTACCGTCTTCATTTGCAGGTATTTAGACATAACCGCGATAGATGGCGACTAAATTTATATCGAAAACAAGCATTGGACTAATTTGACAGGACTAAATTTCTTACATCCTTTTCTTATATTCTTTATTAGAAAGAGACATAGTGAGACTAAATTAGTTTAGTCGTAAATAACAGAATCAGCACCATTTACTTGTATGCTATTGTATTGTAGATAGCGTCATTTGACTCAAAGAGTCATACCACAGTCAAAATACTTTAATTCGTCCATATGACTAGGGGAACCGCTTATCATCAGTCGGGCTGTACGTAGGTATATAGTTTTGTGATCACTTTACTCTCTCTCTTTCATAATTTATAATCAACTAGTTCGCGAGGTAATGGTGCGTCCATGCTACGCGAAGCGAGCACGAGCCGAGTCTCGAATGAACAGGACTCGTTCGTTGCTCGCACGCCTTCAACGAGCCTACAACGAGCGCTATGCGAATCCCTGTGTTCGTGAAAAAACTGACAATCGGGCGGAGTGCAGTCGAGCACGCTACGAATGCTCGTTCGAGGCCCGCAAGCCCGTCCACGCTACGCAAATCGTGCTCGCAGTGTGCTCGTTCGTGGCTCGGCTCGTGCTCGGTTCGCCAAGCATGGACGCACCATTACAACCTAATAATCATTTAGAAAGCTTCCGTAGAATACCAATCAAAATAAATCGGATCACAATACTATCCCCACTAAACGCTTACAACACATAAATAATCTCAGTTAAAACTATTAAAGGTCCGAGTTCAATGGCAGCTTCACAAATCTGATTCTGAGTCCGGACGGTTCCGCTCGTCCGGTCCGTTTCGCTCGTCCGTCCGTCCGCATCGGCATAAATCCAGGCCAAGGCGGAAAGCCGGCCCTAATAAATCTCATAGTGTACCAGAATATTCATGAGACCACATGTAGGTACCTACTACATACAGGCGGTTTTATTTCCGACAGAAATTCTTATGCAGTTTCGTTCTATTCTCATGGGAAATGTACTTAGTACTGTAAGGCGGTTCACAAGTTGTTTGCAGATGTTGGAATAGTTGTAACTCTCTTGTGTATTTTTATTTCAAGTATAACTTGAATTGTTCCGGTTTATAAATCGTGAAGGTGCCACAGTTACTTATATAGAAACGATTTACTTTGTTTTAAATTATTGAGTGAAACGGAACCCCACCTTAAATTGGAACGATGAGTCTAGCAGTTTTTTATGTTCTAATTAATAATAGATACTTAATTTTATCTGTGTGGTAGATACCTCCTTTCTATCAGGGAGGTTAGGTAACCGCCTGGCCTCCCTGTTAGAAAGTAGGATTGGATAACCATCCAATACATCATCATCAGCCTATAATGTCCCACTGCTGAGTACAGGCCTCCTCACAAATGAGGGTGAAAGGGAATGGGCAGATACTCCACGCGTGCCCACTGCGGGTCGGTGGAGGTAGGCTAGTGGTCAACCTACTGTTGGAGTTTTCAAGCCGCCTCGGAGGCCTCCAACTAGCTTAACGACTATCACAATCAAGTGATAACCGGGACCAACGGCTTTACGTGCCTTCTGAAGCACGGAAACGCTCGATCTGAAATACCACTAGGCGGTCAGCCATCCAGGTACCGACCACAACGGTGGTAGCTTAACTTTGCCGATCGATTAAGAACGGCAAAGTTAAGCTACTCCACGAGCGCTTCCAATACATACAAGTATCTTATTTCTCAACTGATGTTTCTAATTCCACTTGCATCCTATTTGAATTTAATTATTATTGTTTGTCTAATATATTTCAGACAATAACACATTTTGTAAATTAATCTAGTGTAAAATAAAGATGCTTTTAAAAACCATTGGCATTAGATTCAAAATATCGCTGCAACCTGTATAAAAAAATTACGAGAATCGTAAACTATCCTCCATACGAACTTAAAATGTAATTAGGTACTTTATTGCGGTTGAGTCCATCCTCAAATAGTTTAAAAGGGCTTCCACTAAATTATTCTGATGTACTTATATTTGTTAGTACTTAATCTACTTAAAAATTATACTACAGCGCCTGGCTTTATCCGCTTCATAGTGGGAATAGATCTCCGAACTAAGCTCCCGATTATTTTATTTAGTAACTCAATGCAGAGAGTCAATAATATACTACGTCCCGAGGTAAAAAATACTAAGTAACATTTCACCCGACCGTAAGATGAAAACTTGTCTCAGCTTTAGATTTCGAATCATTTAAAGCGAGGAGAGCTTGGCCATTTATATTTAGTAGGTACTAATTGATAAAAATATAGCTGCCAGCTAACACTAACCCACTTAACACGCATACGTGCTCTTGAATTTATAACCGGTAACCACTGGCGCTATAAATCTCTCTCCCTCGCTCCAGTGGAGTGTTTACCATATAGAAACCTGCTGGAAGTGATCACGATATTTTCCTCAGGTAGAAAATATTTCAGAAGCCTATGAGCATTTATTTTTCCCGCACACATCTTTTTCATAAAAATAGATAAATATCGTGTGGCGTGAATTAATAGTTCAGTTCTTACACCAGAACATACATAATATATGTAACTCTCTGCTGCTGTTAATATTACTACCACACGCGAATTTATCGTCATCCACAGTCGTCACTAGGCCTCAACTAGGCTTGCCAACTATAGTGCAAGGATTACCGGGAAATCTGCAATATAAACCTGGCTAAAAAAAGAAGGACTGGAAAGAAAGGAAAGAACGCGCAAAATTCAGTCTGATGTTAAATTTAGATCACACATTTCCAATAATTTTATTCAATGTTAACAACAACATTTGGCATGCAACCAAAAGTCGAAACAATTAGATGAAATAATAAAAAAATAGTAATAATAGCATTTTATCACTTTTGTTATACTTAATTAAGTACATAATATTTTTCATTACTTTCAAAAGCATAAACAAAATTTAATACGTCTTGGTTCCCTTAACTTTCATTTAAAAAATACATATTATTTAACGTAAAATCGTAAAAATCCTTGAATTGGTATTAAAAATTATTTTAGCCTATAATTCCGCTATACAATCTTTGATTCTGCCTGGTCCACGGTTAGTTTAATTCTAGATACTACTCTTCTGCCAGATTCTGTCTGCATTGGAACTTGGAATCGAAAAAATAAACTAAAAATAATTGGAATTTCCTCATCAGCCAAAAACAATGTAAATATTATTATATCGTCAAAATACTGATTTGGCCGACTATTTCTGCCCTGAAGTTTAGAAGTGCAATAAAGCTGGACATTGGCGTCCTTTACACATTTTTCATGGGACGCAAACTCTCAGAAACGGGCGTCCCCACTTCCTAGTTGCCAATTCCTCAACGAGTCAGTAATCATGAACAGTAAGGACCTATCACTACATCTAATTGTTCAGTGTGTCCTTGCCTTAGCCAATCAGACTGCATGCGTGCTTGACTTAGCTAATCAGAGCGCAATGTTGGTGGTGGGGAATTGGCGGAATATATTTCATACAAAATGAACGTCATAGCGCTTCTTAGGGTGTTGGGGTGTGACTGCACTTTCCACACAAGCAACATCTACGTTTTGAACGACAAGCAATAATTCCCGACACGCAGTTATATTCTCGCACGTCACAGTAGGCACGGTATCGCACACGTCATAGTAACGATAACGTTTTCGCACGCGTTTCAGTTCACTGAACACGGAAAATGGACGTTTAGACATTATCATAGAAGCGCTCGTGGTGTAGCATGATTAGCCGTTCTGAATCGATCGGCAAAGTTAAGCTACGTGGTCGGTACCTGGATGGGTGACCGCCTAGTGGTATTTCAAATCGAGCGCTTCCGTGCTTCGGAAGGCACGTAAAGCCGTTGGTCCCGGTTATCACTTAATTGTTTGGCTTGAAAAATTCCAACAGTAGGTTGACCACTAGCCTACCTCCACCAATTCGCAGTGGGCACGCGTGGTAGAGAATCTGCCCATTCCCTTTCACTCTCATTTGTGAAAGGAGGCCTGTGCTCAGCAGTGGGACATTATAGGCTGATGATGATGATGATGATAGAATTCTTTATCCATCAAATTAATGAAAATCTATGGAGTATTAGGGCCCAAATCTGAGTACTGATGATGAGTATTTTAATGAAAATTTGTATTAAAAATATTCTCATTACAATCAAAATTATTAGGAGCTTGTTAAAAGTTTAAAAGTTGGTAAAAATAGCCTATCACTTGAATAGCAGTTCCTGAAATTCATTATGTATTTATGGGACGTGCGTTCCTTTAGCGAGCCAAAGGGTTGAAAAGTTGTAAGATCATAATGCGAATCCAGTTTTAATCCTAATACAGATCAGGGGGCCAATCTCTATTATAACCTTACTTGTCTTTTGTCTTTTCTTGACGTCGGATGTCAAATAAGGACTTTGTGTTTTAAGAGAGAAGGATATTAATATTTGGTTGGCCCTCAGGGGGCCAACAGATTTATTTTATAACAGAGATTTATTTTGTAAAATAAAAATATTATTAATTGTATGTTTTGGAAAAAAAGTTGCCAATATAGTCAGATTGTCCAAACAAATATATTTAAAAAAAATTACCTTGCTGAGTTTCTTGCCTGTTCTTCTCAGTTGAAGGCCGACTTACGAACTGGTGGTAACTTCAGTAGCTTTAACCTTCATAAGTGCCCAACTAGGGCCTAAATTGAATAAATGGCTTTGACTTTCACTTTGAAGGGATAAGATTGCAGAAAGAATTCAACTTATCTGATGAAGTAAGTTTAAACATCGGTTGATCATTTATACCTTCCCAGTTGACTAAATCAAGCAATATCAATGCCTCGTCTTCCTCACCATTTCGACGAAGACGACTTTGTATACTTAAATAAAAAACAGATTGCAACAAAGTTACCGAATCCACGTACTAGTTTCTATTTGAACAAATCGTGACTCGCACAATTATAGTCGATCGGCAAGGTGAATAAAAGTACTTATGCCACATCTAAACGTAGAGATTTCTATGGAGATTCTGTGAGGCAGTATTTTCGTGAGAGTAAGGCAAAGTTCAGGGGAATGAGGCGGAAACTTCGCGGTTGAACTGGCATGGAAGCCCCTCAAGTTTTATGGGTTGTGATTTTTTTCCGTAGATTTGTGTTGGGTTGTATAAAAGAATTTCCGTTTCAGAAATGAATTTAAAGTTATTTCTAAGTACCCCGAATTTTTTAATTGTATCTATTTCAAAATAAATAAATTTTAACCCCCTTATAAATAAATAAGGTGTACTTTAGTCAAGTATAGTAATACCACAGAATATTTAATAGTACAACGTACAGAAAACCCACTTCGAAAACGACATTTAAACAAAAATCTACTCTTGGAACGACAGAATAAAGCGCAATCCAGTTCGCGCAGCGCTGCGCGCCTAAAATTATAATCACCTACAACTTCCCTCTCTTTCTATCGTATAACTCTATCCTGTATGACGCGGCACGTGTTACGGTAGGGTTGTCTAATGACGTATTTTGAATCTTCAATATTTCCTTATCGCCTATGTATGTCCTATTACTATTCTCTGTGTTTATTTTATTTCTATGCTATTCTCCTTTCGTGAACAATGACATTTAAAATATCCTAGCTAACTAGTATTAGATCAGAATGTTATTTTAAAATGTCTACATACTTTAATCTAAGTTGTTAGACCTATACGTACTTTGTATACTGAATGTGTATTCTGTCTACGAAACTGAATACAACTATTTTGGGGAAGGGTTTTAGTAACATACATGCTTATCAAATCTGGAATGACTGACGACGCGACAAGAAACGGCACGATTACCTAGTCCAGTAGCCGTCAGCCGAAATTCACAATATTTGTTCTTAATAATCTTCATGTTGATTAAAGAAGTTTGTTATATAAAAATTAATAAAGAATTAACCAAAAGAAAGGATATATTGAGTTACTTACCTACATAACAATAAGAATTGTAAAAAAAATCTGAATATTGTTCTACTGATTTTTGAAATAGTGGTATGTTAAATCTTAGTTATTCAAAGAGTTGTAAGGTAGAATTACTGTATATTTAAAGAGGGAACTCTCTCTATTCTGGAACTACTAACAGTTTCTAAAAAAAAATCGTCAAAATCGGTTCATAAACGACGAAGTTATCCGCGAACACACATAAAAATAATTAGACTGTTTTACAAAAAACTTAAACCGACTTCAAAGTACACTAAGAAGTAATCAAATCCTGATCTGATGACAATGGGACCAAACGGGAAGTGTACCCTTCCAGACAAAAAAATAATTTTCCAAATCGGTTAATAAACGACGGAGTTATGAGGTAACAAACATTAAAAAAAAAAAAAAAAAAAAAACACACAACCGATTTGAGAACCTCCTCCTTTTTTTGAAGTCGGTTAAAAAATATACGGTCGAATTGAGAAACCTCCTCCTTTTTTTGAAGTGAGTTAAAAATCATTCACATGAGTTTTCGAGGTCTAAGAGGCCCGTTTATACAAGAGGGTCTCTTCTGGTCGCTCTATCTTTGTCTCTTTTTAACACCAGTGTGTTAAAAAGAGTTTGATAACATACCAGTGTATGTTATCAAAACGGGCCTATTATTATAATAAGGACTTTAGGACAATACAATGAAACAACAACAAAATATCTAGAACTATAAAAACAACGATATCTACACAAGATAGTGTTAAAAAAAGAACAGTAAACACTTTATATAGGTAGTACGTAGGTATTTATACCCACACGCGTCTTGCGCTGCGTGCGCGTTGCAACCGACTAGCGTTGTTCCGGTAGTCCGCGTGCGCGCGATCGTACCTAAACATGGGAGTGGGACAGGCCTGGTAATACCTAGGTTTTAAATATATCCGTCATATAAACAAAAAGGGCTGGGGCTATCTTAATACCTGGGTGTTACAAGACTGACTTACACCTTATTTATTAATACTTGTTAGGGGGTACAGTAGTACCCAGCTGATAAGGCGCGTCGTGAATCTTCGTTCGCACAGAAAAGAAAGTATTGCCACAGTTTTACTATTGTATACAGTTGCGCAACGAATGTACTTACGCAGAGAGACGGAGGGGAACTCGCGGGGTGTCGGGGCGACGCGACCGCGTCCTGCCATCACGCTTAGTTTACAGGATCGTCCGCGGAAGGAAGACGCATTCGTGTTTATCTTATTATTTAAACATAATCCATAGGTACTAAGTGTTCAGTGAATTTTATAGGTATTGTTCAGTGTTCTAATTCTAAATGGCGCAGCACAGAAACTGTTCTGTATACGGCTGCAAATCAACGCCGAAATATAATAGGTATTTAAAATTTCATAGATTTCCCCGTGACGCGAGGTAAGTTGTTCCTATATATGTCCCAGGATTTATATACCGTTGTAGTTAAACCTATATAATTTATTCTGTGTGTACAGTAGACGAACGCAGAAGTAATTTAACATTTTAGTAGGTACCTAACCTACCTTGTATTAGTAAATAGTTAAGTGAGAGAGGTTTGAATTTGTCAAATAATGCGTTTATTATGATTAAATTGACAACTTTAATATAATTGAAAGTATTCTGATGATTTTCTGATTATTAGGGTTCCGTACCTCAAAAAAAACCCTTATCACATTGTTGTCCAACTGTCCTACAAATACCATACCTATCTATATGTCAAGACTAAGGGAATCAAAACCTATTGAGTACCTACCTACTGCTCGTTGACCTAGAATCATGCAATTCGGCATGACGTAAGGTCTTATAGCACAAATGAAGGAAACTATCCGAAAACCTAAATATGTAGGTACCCGTAAATTTTTGTGCGACCTATTGCGAGTTATGGGAAAACAGTTTTCCAATGGCAAAGTTTAGTTTGTACATACCTACCAATAAGTTTCTACATCCCTCGGTGCGCGAGTCCGACTCGCACTTGGCTAGTTATTTTAATCAAAATCAAGAAAGTAATTAGATTAAATAACTTGCACAAGCCTTGGAAGCCTTTTTAAGATGTTTGTGAAGTATAAAGTAGTATTCCTTACGGGTGTGTATTTAGTCACTTACCTTTATTGGACCCTTGTGATCACTATGGATTTCCCATTTGGCCTTGTATAGAAGGTAGGCCTGTGCCCCGGCGGCAGTGAGGAAGTCTATAGTTTATGCTGATTGAAGTGCGAGTAGAACTAGCGCACTGAACTTTTCTAAGACATTTTTCGTGTAAGTAGTGCACGGTGTGCGTGCGGCGTTGTTGTAGGAACTTGGCCTGCGCACTGCCGTGCGCTTAGATAAGTCCAGTGCTACACATGTAAATGTTTATTACTCATGATGATGATGACATTATCATAACAATATAATTTTACATTTTGTGACAACCCTTGCGTATCTGCTCGTGACAGCGTTGGTACTCACACGGAGACGGCGGCACGGCCCGACATCAAAGGCGTTTCCCTACTGGTAGATAGTAATGCTGTGGTATTGCCCCGAAGATTAACGAAAGAATGCTTAAAACTTACAATCAACCTTAGATCACTACTATAAGGTTCATAATACACTGCAGCCGTTAGTTCCGTGAAGTTCCGTCGCGTGCTAACATGGCGGCAGCTGCCGACCAATAGCATTTCCCGCGCTTTGAAAATGTATCTTCTGCGTAGATACCTCGGTAAGTAGCTGTAGTCAGGTGACTATAGCTTCGAAATAAAGCTTTTTTATAAGGTAATTTGCATGTTACAGGAATATTCCATATATTGTTGAACTTGAACAAAACTTTTTACGCCTTTTCTCGAAAACCCCATTTCTGAGCGCAGTGAGAACTGCACATTTCGCAATTTTTAAATCCGCCATTTTTTTTAAATTATTATTATGTTAAATAAAATTTTAAAAGGCCGCAGGAGCATTACCCGTATCATAACTTCATCCGTATCATGTCACAAAATTTCAAGCAACACTTTCAAAATTCACAGTCACGTTCTGTGCTAGAAACCATTTGAAACGTGCTTTTAGTCGCAAACAGACGCTTTGACGCTGTCCATTAAAGGCATAGCGGTGTATAGCTTTGTATAGATGTGTATCTACGTGGGACAGAGAGTTTATAACTTATAGACCTGCAATGTGTTGTCAAGTTGTACATTTAAAGGTTCTATACCACTGCGATAAGTTGTTCAACCTATATTTTAAGTAATTTTACCTCAGAAAGTATGTCTATGAGATATATCACTCGTTGTATATGCACATTGTAGTTGTAAATTCGCGGAGGGATACTTCTTTACGAAGAATTTTGCATTACTTGTATTTAAAAACTAGCTGTCTCGCGCGGTTTCACCCGCGTTCCCGTGATAAAAATACCTATAATACTCGGGGATTATTTAGCTTCCTATTAGTGAAAGAATTTTTCGAATCCGACTGGTAGTTCCAGTGATTAGCCTGTTTAAGGTGCTATATTCGAAAAAAATTATATCTTTGTGTCCCTGTATCTTAATTAATACAAGGGTTGGTGTTCTGAGTTTTTATTATATGATTTTTGAGATCTTAATTGAGTTTGCCAATGAAGGAAAACACGTTTGATATAAATTTTCTCGATAAAGTTTAATTCCAAAGTAGCCTCTAAATAAAAATCTTTTTTACTGTAACTCCGTCAAGCAGGCGAATTTTAAAGTGAAATTTAATGAAAAAAATTGGTAATTCATTCTTCTTATTATGTGTAGAACAGATTTTCTATACATTGCATGGTTATTTTATAAACAATTTATATTTGGTTTGGTACTTACGTCGTTTATTAAAAGCTGCCGCTTGCCTGGGCGAGTACCTGAGAGCACTATAGTCATCTCTTTTTGGCACATACGAAATTACGGTGAACGTATTTATTACTACTCTTGCATCGCTAGGATTATTCGGCCGTAGCCTTTGTCGACGACGGACCTATGCTAGTTGTCGCGGCCGGCTCTCGTAGTTTTAAACATAAAATATTTTCGTAGCATATTCTTTATTGTCTTTAAAGATAGTATTATAGTTTGTAATATCGTATTAATTTAAGTTTAGTGTGATAATCTAGTTCAATAGTGCTTGTAAATATAAAGTTAGTTGTGTAGTTTTGTTTTGATTAATTTTATAGTATTTTTTTGTGTCAATGTTGATTTAATTATAATTTCACGACATGGGTAATATAATAAAGACCAGGAAAATCAGCATTGGGAGCAGCATTTTAGCAATTATTTATTACAGTTACATCATTATCAGTTTATCGATAGATTTAATACGAACTTATAACCCTTCTAAGTAAAGTTTACTGCTGATATTGTATGGTCTGCATTCCTCGTACCAACCAACTTGAATTAGACGGGCTACATCCAAGGGCATTGTACTCAACACACACACATAGATATCTCGCTCCCGCCCGCCATTGTCACACAAACTGCTATCCGTCCGAGTGCGAGTTACAAGATCATAAAAGCTATAATAACAACTAATTTGTTATTATATTTACGGATTCTTATTCTATTACTTTACATTACATTTTATTACCAAATACCTATAACATGATTATTATAATTATTTCTTATGGTGTACTTAGGACAACTATCTCTTTTTATGCCTAATAATGAAGAATGTTCACTAATTTAGATTTTTAGGTCTCCGTATTTTCTATAGAAAATAAAAAATACGTGTGAAAGAATTATTTCGATACGTCAATTAGTTTCCGAGATATGGAATTTTAAAATGAGCGCGCGACGCTGGATTCCACCGGCCCGTACTCGATGCGTGTGACGTCATGTTCCAACGCTCGCTCAGTCAATCGCGCTCACAGAACAAATACCCTGACGGGGTCGCGCTCTTCCGTACGTTTCCCTAGATGATTATGACTTTTTTGGTTTTTACCCGACTGACCCGGAAGGAGGGTTATGTTTTTCGAGTGTATGTATGTATGTGTGTATGTATGTCTATTTCTTTGGCACTCTCTGCAGCCTAAACGGGTTGATGGATTTAAGCATATGAGGTGTCGTTAGATTCGTCTTGACTGTGGGAGTGTCATCTACTATATAAAAATAAGTCGGGTTTTCCTTCCTGACGCTATAACTCCAGAACGCACGAACCGAGCTTTTTTTATTAGCGTGGGGAAATCCTCGCTCCCCCCATGATGGTCGGGTATCCATCATGCGGGGAGCGCGATCAGATTATCAGAGCCGAACTTTTAACGGCTTAAACCCAACGGGTGTCATCAACCGTATATAAGCATAGGCTTTCATGTGCATTTAATAAAAAAAAAATATTTTGATATTACATAACAGACACTTCAATTTTATTTATTTGGATAAATAAAGTAGATTGTGTTCCTGCGCGTGAGTAAGGTAGCCAAAGCTCATTGGGGAGGGGGGAAAGGTCGGTAACGCATGAGCAATGCTACATGTGTTGCAACTATCCATATTGCTACGGTAACCGCTTACCGTCAGGTGGGCCGTACGTATGCTTGTTTACCGACTTAGTCGTATAAAAAAAAGATAAGACATAGAAAAGGTTAAGTACATCTATTCAACTCGCTACATTTGCAATATATTTAGTTAAATTTACTAAGAAGAGTATTAATAGGTATAGACAAACATAATTAATTTTATTGTCTATAACATGAAACTTAAAAGGTAAATAAGTACGTACTTGCGTTGCAGCTATAAAATAATTATTTTAGGTATATTAGGCAGACAGGAGTAAGCATTTGCATTCTTTCTTCTTGCTTTTCGGCGGCAACGGAATAACTATTCGTCGATAAATAATAAAACTTTAAATATATATATATATGATTTGGACATCTTATTTAATTATGTTGTTTTATTATATTACATTAATTATTAGATTCAATTTAAAATAGTTTTACATGCTATTCTGTAGCGAAATGTGTAGACCTTATTTTAAGATTCCACCTAAATTGTACGACATTTTTGGCGAAGTAAACAATTTCATTTCATTTCAACCAAAAGTCCATTTATTTTATGTAGATTTTACAGTTGCCCTTTTTCAAATCCAAAATACTTTCCACTTATAGCGCAAGATACCTACGTACCACCGCTAGCGGCTAATATGAGTGAACGGAGCGTTGGAACATGACGTGACCTCGCGGTCACGTGACCGTTAGCGGGTTTCGATATTTAGGGGAATTTTAAATGTCTGTAAAATCATAACTACTTGGTTTTTTTGAACGAAACAAAAACTAATGTATTTGTATACGTAATTGCTCTACTGATACAAATTTTCAAGCGGTTTTGCATACATATTAACATTCCTCAATTTTGTAGATGAATCAGGGAATGGGTAGATACTCCACCACGCGTGCCCACTGCGGATTGGTGGAGGTAGGCTAGTGGTCAACCTACTGTTGGAATTTTTCAAGCCGCTTAGGAGGCATCCAGTTAGCTTAACGACAATTAAGTGATAACCGGGACCAACGGCTTTACGTGCCTTCCGAAGCACGGAAACGCTCGATATGAAATACCACTAGACGGTCACCCATCCAGGTACCGACCACGACAGACGTAGCTTAACTTTGCCGATCGATTAAGAACGGCTAATCATGCTACACCACGAGCGCTTCCTTATATATACTGATATATACTTACACAGTATAAACTCGTATTTACGTACAAATATGAGTCATTACTATAGTTTTCGGTTAAAAATCGTTTATAACAAGTGTAATAAAAAAAATTACTTTTACTGCTCTCCTATAAAATATACTCTGTAATTTAAACGATGGCGGTTCGCCTTTCGTGTTTCTGCCGGCGTCGCCCGAGTCCGGACGAACGTATCTAGCGGTGGCGGGATTTTTTAAAACTTTGATAGTTCTCTAGGGGCGGTGCCCCCCGCGCGGCCGGCTAGGCCACGCCTTTCAAGGAACGATTTATTTCCACGGTGTCGTCTTAAACAAACAAACGAACAAAAAAACTCTTCCGCTTTATTATATTAGTATAGATTTTACCACTACAGCTGCAGCAAATATGTACATGGATGTTATTCTGAAACATCAAGGGAGACATCCTTTAGAATAGTAATAATTAACCAGCAATCCAAATCCGCAACTATTCAGTGACTTTGCACTGATTTGTAACAGTAAGGACCAATCACTGCATCTAAATATTTAGTGCGTCCTTGACTTAGCCAATCAGAGCGCATTGTCGATGGGGAATTGGCGGAATAGATTGCTGATTCTGTTATTTACGACTAAACAAATTTAAGTCTCAGTATGTCTCTTTCTTACAAAGAACATAAGAAAAGGATGTAAGAAGTTTAGTCGTGTCAAATTAGTCCAAAGCTTCGTTTCAATATAAATTTAGGCGCCATCTATCGCGGTTACGTCTAAATATCCGCAAATGAAGACGGCATAGACTAATTTGACAGCTTTAAATTTGTTCTAACCTTTTTGAATAATGTTCGTAAGAAAGAGATGTGATCTGACTAAAATTAGTTTAGTGCCATTTATAACAGAATCTGCACCATTATCTATAAGATAGGTAAATGTAGTATATCAATAAATTATCTGGTTTCCAGAGTAAAAATGTAAGCCCTGTGTGAAGAACGTCCCAGGATATTATATAAATAGAAAATGTACAATTTAATTTATCAAGTAGGTATGTCTATATTTTACAAAATCTATGCCACGTATGCAAGGACATGCATTAAGCCGAGTATACACTATGCAGAGGTATGTTGCAAAATTTCACCGTATGGACAAGACTTGAGTGCGGTGTAGTCTACCTATTTATATTTGGGGGAATTTAGCTCGTGAGAGACGGAAAATCTAAAAAAAATATATTTTATTTTTATAAGGAAGTACTACATCGAATTTAATGGTGTTGTATGTATGTTTATCTGTTTATTGAGGGAGGTTTTAAGGCCATATAACAGGTGAAAACGCGGAGCTTAGCTAGTTTTAATTAAAATAAAAAGTCGTATAATGTTATTACGTAAATTTTCCCCTAAGAGTCACCTGAACAGGGGTTCAAAGAGGATCAGCTACGAGCAAGTGATACCCCTGGTATTCCTGGCGTCTATGCTACGGTAACCGCTTACCTTCAGACAGTCCGAATGCTTGTTTGCAACCTTAGTACTATAAAAACAGTATTCAGGGCTTTCACTGATATAATTTTAATCACTCTCAGCCATCAGAAAAACATTTATGTAAGAAATATATTTTTTTCATTTAAAATCAACCTCGAGGTAAAGACACCACAAAAATAAACTTGAAATGGTTTCGTTTATAACAAACTAAAATAAGCACGTCAATCAAAAACACCCTTTCGTTCCCACCATGTACGATGTCGCAGAGATTGAAAAGAACCTCCCTTACACCCCCGCCCCTTTGTGGGACGAGCACAACCACTTTGTAAAGAGCCCTTCATAATATTGCTTTTATCATACAGATTTCAGGACATTTATCTTCACGTGACAAATTGTACGAAAGCGGAGGTATGTAAGTGATGCTGCGTGTAAATTTTATCTTAAAATCTTAGCTGGCGAGTAATTTTAAGGGTTTCGCACCCAAACACTACCAACAGATGTGATGTGTGGCGACTTCTCTATACGTAGTAATAATAGCTCTTCTTCTTCTGTATTTAAGAGCTGTGCTCTTGTCGGTGTAGCTTCTTCCACTCTGCTCTATCATTAGCCACATTTTGCACCTCCTTATACGACCCGACGCCTATCTTTGCCTTCATTTGATCTGTGTAACTTATTCTTGGTCTTCCTCTTCCTCGCTTTCCCTCTATCTTTCCTTCTATTATGTTTTTGATAAATTCTTCGTGTCGTATAAGGTGGCCAAACATATTTCCCCTCCTATTCTCTATCGTCTCCATAATGTTCCTTTTCTCTTTTACTCGACTCAATACTTCCTCATTCGTCAATAATAGCTCAATGAATACAAAGTGATGAATACAGTGGATCGTCTAACCATTACTTGTGGAGGCTTACCAGTACCACAAGTTGATGAGGTGAAGTATCTGGGCTTTATCATGGATAAATCCTTGACATGAGCTTCTCACATAGACCTATTGTGTGGCCGGCTGTCCGCCGCATGCTTTGCTCTGTCTCGTTTGTTCGGCAGTCTCCACATCGATAACATCAAAAAAGCGTACTTTGGGTACTTTCACTCATTAATGATCTATGGGATCGAGATGTGGGGGCTAGCCTCTGAGCGTGACTGGATTTTTAAGCTCCAAAAGCGAGCTATTAGAATTATGTCTGGTGTCGAGTGGGATCATCCTACTAGGGAGCTGTTCAAGGAAATGAAAATCCTCACAGCCCCCTCCCAGTATATACTACAAGCTGCAAAGTACATACAGAAAAACCTTGAGTGGCTACCTACGTGGGCCAGCTCCCATAATTACCGGACACGGGGAAGATCTCGCCTTAAACTACCAACAAAAAGACTAGATAATTCTTATTAATAAATGATGATATGATATGAAAGGGTTTTTTATGTGGGGCCCCCATACAAGAAACGTATTTACGGACCCCTTCGTCTGGTAATTTTAGTTTTGAGAGAGGTAGGGCACTCTAGTTCAACATTCGGAGCACCCGACTGGGAAACAACCTCTACCTTACAAAAGATCGCAGCCTAATAACATTACTGCGCGATAAGTTTGCCGGTGGTGCTGTGCTGGCACCAACCAAATGACACTGCGTTTCGGATCTTATGTTGCTGGCCCAGCAACTTCTCGCAACTCCTCTACAAAGTCTTAGACTTGTTTACCACCTAAGTAGTATAAAAAACTGTGCTATCTGTCTGTTTACAGTCTGTGCATCCTTATAATGAATTAGAATTTAAATTTCATAGTTTTTCACCACCGTTTTTTCGATTTTAGTAACTGAAGTACTGGATTGAAAATAGTTTTTATCGACGGCCTTTGAATCTATGGATTTATTTGGCCTCCGACTGTTTGGTTAACGACGCATGAATTATTATTAAATCATGGCACCTACCTATTGGCCTGCTCTCTGCTGCTCGGTTTGGCATTCACTCACTTCATTTTGCTATAACTGTTTGCAATTTTTATAATTTTACATTTCACTAGCTGTCCCCGAAAGCTCAAGCTCATTGTAGGATTCGAACCCGGGACCTTTGTCTCGGCATCCGACGTCACTACCACTGAGCTATCATCGTCCTAACGTAGTAAAACAAGACTCCTACAAACTATAGTTATAAACTCGGCACTCCAATTGTCTCATACTAAAACCTGACCATAAACAAGAAGTACAAGACTTGATATAGACGAAATTCAAGCAAATCCCTGGAGAAGCACAAATTTTATTGTCCCATATCACAGCCCGAGTTACAGTTGATATAATAATATAATAAAAGGATGGAGTAAGGATTTTCCAAGTTATCTCTTCGCGCCGCTTTGCACAAGTTATTAGACTTATGCGACTGTATTTGGCATATTAAGGAGGCTTATTGAGATATATAAATCCCACCAAAACCATTGTCATGTAAAATGTTGCCAAGACGAGACCATATGCCTCGCACTGTCAAAAAGTTATCAGATCAAATGTAGAGCCAAGCTCTACACACCCTAAGTTCACATACTCTACACACCTTAGTCAAAACTAGAGGAGTCAGCTGTAGATGTCAGCAGCATATGCTGAGCTGTCTCCTTTTTGACAGCACACCATCCAAATTTACAGCGACAAATATATTTTTTTATTATTATTATTATTTTTTGTTAATGTGCATTTTAATGCAGCATTGTTGTGTAAGTAGTTTTTAGGGTTCCGTAGCCAAATGGCAAAAAACGGAACCCTTATAGATTCGTCATGTCTGTCTGTCTATCTGTCTGTCTATCTGTCTGTTTGTCTGTCCGTCCGTATGTCACAGCCAGTTTTTTCCGAAACTATAAGAACTATAATGTTGAAACTTGGTAAGTAGATGTATTCTGTGAACCGCATTAAGATTTTCACACAAAAATAGAAGAAAAACAAAAAAAATTGGGGTTTCCCCATACTTAGATCTGAAACTCTTTATTTTTTAATAAAACCCATAAATGTTTGGTGTCTATATATAGGTCTTCAAAAATGATATTGAGGTTTCTAATCATTGAATTATTACGCTTAGAACCGAAGTATCGAACAAAAATCCTCGCGATGCGTAAGCCACTTGACAACCAATGTGTGCGGGAGTACCATATAATTACACTCGCTGACACGCACACAAGCGCACGAGTAATGTTGCAAGCTAAACGAAATTTTTCTGTAAAATTAACCTTCCGATTTCGCCTACTAGTGAAATTTGAAGTAAGTATTCATACAATTTATATAGTTTTAAAAGTTCTGCATCTTAGATAATTTATCATAGACACAGGCCTGTTATTTATTTATTACTAGTTTAATGGTTATGTTTCATAGTACTTATGTCGGGTATTTTAACATAATAAACCAAGACAATGTGCAGAGCTATGAACGATCGTACAATTTGTAGCTTTCCTTCGTAATTATAGTAATTATAGGTTTCATATATGATAGGTTGTATAGAAAAAGAAGATTAAGTAGTATGTAGGTATTTAGGTAATTATCATTAACACAATACATAAAATTGAAATATTAAAAGCCTGTAAAATTAAGCTAGTTAATTAATTAAGTACATTTAAGCAAATAGAAAAAGATGGTAACAATCATTAAATTTGAATTTCATAGGTGTGTGTATGTATGTTTGTCCACGCATATCTCCGAAACTATTAATAGTAATAGTTTCTTAGATATACGTGGACAAACATACATACACACATCTATGAAATTTTGTATATTTGTTTGGAAGCCCTGATAGATATTCATACATATGTAAATATATTATAGTTCTAATAATATTGCATACATACGTGTCAAATAGATCATCTCCTTTTTTGAAGTCGATTAAAATGACAGCTGGATGAGTAAAGCTAAAGACGGGGCTTACAAGGCTTACTTATATTTTGTTATCTATATATATAAAATGCTTTGTCCTGAATGACTGACTGACAATCAACGCACAGCCTAAACCGCTGATCGTAGAGACCTGAAACTTGGAGGGTCTGTTCTTTGTATGACGTAGGCATCAGATAAGAAAGGATTTTCCGAAATTCTACCCCTAAGGGGGTGAAAAACGGGGGTAAAGTTTGTATGGGACACCGTGATTCCTTGGTCCGATCTACTTCAAATTTTGCATAAACCTTCCTTAACAGAATTGATGCAAGATGTGTTTCGTATTTTATTGAAAATCATCGCCTAACGGGGTCAAAAAGGGGAAGAAAGTTATTTTAGGGGTGATTTTCATCGAAGTTGATATCAATACTCCTTAGTACTTTTGATTTAAATTACTTTTTTTATTTTGACACATGTTTGAAATCTCAATACGATTTTCACAGATTACAGAATAAGGCAGATGGAGCTAACGGAACACGGGAGTGAGGCCAAAAAAGCAAATACAACTTAAAAAACACATACCAGGGGCCCAAATCTGCTATTTCAATTGTGTTCCAATGATCTTTCAGTGGTGTCAAAATTGTGCCATAATGACACTATTCTGTTAGTAAGTAGACTACCAAAACTGTAAAACGTCACAATTTTGACACCACTGGAAGTTCATTGGAACACAATTGAAATAGCAGACTTGGGCCCCAGGGTGGCAATTACGTAACTAAATTTCAATCATTTTCGAATTGAAATCGGTTCAATATAGCGGTTTTCTGAAATCTTTTTTACGATAAGCGATTTTGTAATATTTCTACCGTTTCAGAGGTTATTTCAATCGGAATTTCATTGCAATAAAGTTACGTAATCCACGTATTCGCTATTTAATTTTTATTTGCTTTGTTTAAAAATCTTTATTTAACGAAAACACTTTCTTTTTAATAAATTAGCACACAGCAGTTTTTAAACATAGCAAATACAAATTCAAAAGCGAATACCAGGTATATATATATATATATGTTTTTCAATTTGTACCTAATTGCTTTTTTGGCCTCACTCCCGTGTTTCGCGCGCTCTATCTGCCTTTTGTTCTGGAAACTGAAATGCTCTTTAAAATTGGAATGTCAAATATAAAAGAATATTTAAATCGGATTAGGATTCGAAATTTGTTTGGAAGTTCAATTTCTCGGACTTTTTGGCGGGAACTTGCAGAGTGACGTTGCGTATTCATTTTTATTTTCATAAATTCGTGTATTTTGACAATGAGGACTATGTGAAAGTGATTTATTGTGGCTAGAACTCAAATAATATAACTGGAAATTGGCAAAATACACACCGCGTGTGTCGCCAATGAAAAAAAAAAGTTAATTTTGTCTATTTCATTACATTATTTTGATTGTAGTTAATTTTATTTCTTTCTCATTTGTTAATAATTAAATTAGATTCTTTGAGTTCGATTTTTTAGTGTAGGTATAATATAGGTTTTTAGTTTTAATTGTAAAAATATCTGTGTTTGATTTGTTGTGTCTAATAATCAGTGGCGTGCATTGGTTTTCGAAGGAGTAAATTCAAACCGTACACGGGTGAAACCGCGGGGGTCTGCTAGTAATACAATAAAGCGGAAAAGTTTTTTGTTTGTTTGTTTAAAAAAACTACCTGTAAAACTACTACCTACTGTGTAAAACTACCAGTTTGATTCGAAATTATTTCACTAATATGAAGCTACATTATCCCGAGTATTATAGGCTACTTATCCCAAGAAGCGGGTGAAACCGCGGGGGACAGTTAGTCGCCTAGGTATCGGACTCAATTACTTTAATAATAACAAATTCAGTATCAATTACGTAAAACAACGCAAATTCGCATACAAAAAGCTGGCAACACTTTGCTCGAAATCTGAGTGAAGTATATTTCATTTTGAAATTTGTTATTTTAGATGAATTACGCAATAAAATTAGTGGCTTTCCTCTGGAATGTTACAACAGGGTTCTTATCATTCTTCCCTGATGGATTATGGCACAATTTTACCGCACAAACCGTCATATTTATTATTTTTCTGAGAGCTGCACTGACTATAACGTCACTCAGTACACTGACAGCGCGGCGGTCAAATGAAGCCATATATGGCTTCAATTGAATGGATTAGTTTTCGTGCGTGTACTTTGTTTCTATGTGTAATAATTCAATGTTTCTAATATAATTTTTTTCTAAAGTGAATAAGTGTAATTTTAAAAAGTGGCTGTGACATACGGACGGACAGACAGACAGACAGACAGACAGACATGACGAATCTATAAGGGTTCCGTTTTTTGCCATTTGGCTACGGAACCCTAAAAATTAGGTACGTTTGAAGTTCAACCAATGATTTTAATCATTGTTATGCAGATGCGACTGTCTGTTTGACTGAGTTTGCATATTTCGTATTTGATTCTTGCTTCACTACACTATATTGGAGACAAACTTCCTCAGTCTTTGAAACTGACTCACTCAGACAGATTAACTTAGTTATAGAGCTAAGACAACCAGACGTATCTCGCTTTAACCACATTAAAGCGAGAATTAATCAAGACACTTCGTTCGTTCCGCGACAAAACTCAAAAGAGAAACGAAATGTAACTAAAAACATTTCAAATGCACCTGCTACCCGAAGAGTTTCCTTCATTAAGTTAAAAAATCCCGCTGTAGTTGCCGTCCCTCGCAGAATCCAGGAAAAAAATGGAACACTCGAAAAACCCAGGGAAGTGCAACTTCAATTAAGTTTCAAGTTAGCATTTCAGTCCACTGTAAGTTAGAACTTATACTGAAGTGTACTTAAATCTTCAGCTTCAGTTCAGGCTCAAAGAAATCCAGGTCGCGAGGATGTAATGAGCTTTTAAGGTGCGGAAAATTACGTGTGTGTCAGATACAGAAATGGAACTCTTTAAAACTTAACGGCTTTTTTTAGGATTACTTTGATGCGTCTGTCTGTCTGTCCGCCTGCCAAGATCCATTTTCTCATAACGAGTATCAAGTTGAAATTAATAAAATATACTATTTCAGGAGGCTGAATATAGCTCAAACATAATTTAAAGCTCAAATTATATCACATAATTTTCAAGACTACACAAATGTTGAAAAAATTAACATTTCCTAATTAAAATTTCAGAAATGCGCTCTGAAGCTTAGGTACTTTCAGCGGGGGACATGAGTTGTTCCGGATCCTTGTTTTTCCAGTCTCAATCTGTTTAATGGCAGTGGAAATGAAATGCGGGCTCGGTGGAGTATTTCAAAAACTGTGCGACTTTGCAATTTCGAACGAGGAATTCTTTATCGAGTGATAGAGATATTGGTATGTACATTCAATAAATAAAATTACTAACAAGAGAATCATTATAAATTTTTAGTTCATTTTCAATTTTAAGTTTCATTACATTCGATCTTTCGGATGTGCACATATTTGGAAATATAAATGAGTTATGGCTATTGGACTGTAGAAGCAATCAATGATAGAATCCTGAGTGTAGGTAGGGATTAAAGAAACAAATCACTTTGCTCTCGTGTGACACATTCACCTTTTCACCTCACTACCGACAAAATACAAGTCTACAAGACGTAAGAAAACAGTAACTAAATTGCACAATACACGTACGTTTAAGACTTAAACACAAATTAATCATACGTCGGTCTCTTGCCAGCGCCAATGTTTCAGCCCTTTTGGAACCAAATGGGTTGATGCGGGACGATGGTAAGAGACCCGACGGCATGACTTTGATTCCCTGGAAGATGGGGCGGCCCTTAGTTTGGGACGCTACGTGTGTTGATACTTTGGCACCGTCACATCTTCCAGAGACCATGAATAAGGCCGGCGGTGCTGCTGCCTGTGCCGAAGGCCTCAAGCGGCGCAAATATAGTAACCTCGATAGCAGTTACATATTTGAGCCGTTTGGGGTAGAGACATTGGGTCCATGGGGGCCTGCTGCTCATCGTATTTACCGCGGCATTTGTAAGCGCCTGATCGAGGGGTGGCGTGACCAGAGGGCTGGCGAATACCTCGCTCAACGTATAAGCATAGGTATACAGAGAGATAATGCCGCCAGCATTCTGGGCACGCTACCACTTGGCAGCGACCTTGATAGGCTAGCCTATTTATAAGATTGTTTTTTTTTAAATTGTAGTAACTTTTTTTTTTTTAGTTTTCTTAAGTTTTAGTTATTAGTATTTTATTATTTAGTTTAAGTCATTTAGTATAGTTTTGTTTTAATGTATTATCTACCCCCAAAATATACGTAATACATAAAAAAAAAAAAAACTAATACATCAATAGTTTTTTTTTATAAATAAGCATATAATAATGCTTATGAAATAAAATGATTAAGTATGTGGATTTCTTGCGGCGGCGTCGTGTGACGGGTCGCTCACTTCCCTCCAATATGGCGAGGAGGGCGATGGCTGCCACACGCGTCATACTTGTGAACAGGTGCTGCTTGTGGGGGCTGGTCTGCTTAAGTTTGCTATTGATATACTTATTAAATATTTATTCAGTCTACTTTGTAATTTTGCCGCCGCGCCGGGGCACGCAATTGTTTTCAGTGCGATTAGAATGTAAATATTATGTAATGAATCTAAGCCTGTTTTGAAAAGAGTAATTGCTGAGTTTATTGCCGGCTCTTCTCAGCAAATGCAACCTTCCGAACCGGTATTAGAGTATTAGAGTCAGACTTTTCATAAGTGCCTGCGAAGGTCTATTTGAATAAATGATTTTGAATTTTGAATTTTGAATTCTGTACGTTTCATGAGGCGATGAAATTTGTTTTAAGGAAAAAAGGACTGAGCTAGAGTGGTGAAAAGATTATACTATATTTTGTATTACTATAATATCGAATGATTTTTAAAATACGCTTCGTCATTTTTTTTCCATCTGACGGCGCAAAATCGGAGCGAGCGCTTACATTAATGTATCGGCAGAAATAATATTAACGGTACAGAAAATATTTTGACAAAGTAAAAATGTTTTTATGAAAATTTTGCGGCTCTACCACGACCTCGAGGCCGTTCGCAGGTTTTTTTTTTACAAATTCAGCGCAATATTCACCAGCGAATATTAAAAGTAAACAGTTACGCGCGACGTTAAATTATTTAGCTATGAATAAAAAATATGCATTGCATGACCTTTTGGAAATTGGTGATGTAACGAATACTAAATTAATTAATCAAATCACATTTTTATGCCTTTTGCGGTCGAGACCTTGGGACCGTGGGGGTCCGAAGCTCGCCGTTTTGCTCGCACCTTGTCTTCAAAATTGATCGAGACCTCCGGAGACCAGCGAGCGGGGAGCTTTTTCCGCCAACGCGTCAGCTTGGCTATCCAAAGAGGAAACGCTGCCAGCCTTCTGGGAACCTTGCCGTTAATCGGAAGCAGCGGCAGGCTTGAGGAAATTTTCTATTTATAGATTGTACATATTTGTTGTAAATAAAACTATGAAATTCACTGTATTTTTTATATAATTATAGATTTGTATATTTTTTATGTTTTAGTATGTCTGAACTTTTCAAAGGTCACAGTGAAAAAATGTGTATATCTATTAGTGACCATTTAGTGCGTTTGCTTGCAGGCGGCGTCGTGGGATGGTTCTCCCACTTCCCTGCAATACAAGACTTATGGCGAGGAAGGTGATGGCTGCCACAGGCGTCATACCTTGTGAACAGGTGCTGCTTGAGGGGGCTGGTCTACTTAAGTTTGCTATTTACTTATTAAATATCGATAGACTTTTATTTTTTGCCCACGCCGGGACACTCCGTCATTGATAGATTTCCCGTTTGGTCCCATTGCCATCAAGTCGGCATTTGATCAATTTTTAATGTACTTTGAAGTCAGTTTAAGTTTTTTGTAAAACAGTTTTGTTTTATTATTATTGATACCTATGCAGGTGGAAACAAAAAGCCTAGGTATCAAGTCTAGGACATCTGGTAGGTATAGGTATCTGACTCTCAAGTGTATTATTTTTTTGCTCTGCTAAATTTCCTATATCGCTGGTATAGTTTTTTTCAACGAATGCTGAATGCCCTTTATAAAATTCATACCCGCAACTTAACCACTGAGTTAAATCCTTAAATTCTCCATGACTTTACATTGTCTTTATCAAATAAATAATCGTTAAAAGCTCTATTGAAAGCAAATTGTTGGGTAAAGTTTGTTGAAACGTTTGTTATCTCTACATTCAATGCATTGTTTCGGTCTACAGAGTTTTCATAATAATTTGACGCTGAAAGCTCCTGATAATGTTCTGAAGCCTTGTCTCCGTGTTCTCACTACAATATTAAATACTGGAAATGGCTGTCTGGACGCACTTATATTTTTTCTATATAGAGATGGAAATTTCGAGATGGCATATTTTCGAAACCTATCTTGGATTAGTCCTGCTGAACAACTTTTACTATGGGACCAACACAGAATTCAAATTATTATTTTTTCTTTTCCTTCATTATGATCGAGCAAGGTTGACATTTTGTAAGAAAAGCAAAAAATAATTGAGAATTCACTATTGGTCCCATAGTAAAAGTTGTTCAGAATGACTAACCCAACATAGGTTTCGAAAATATGCCATCTCGTGGTTTCAACCGCGTTTCCGGTATATGAAGTCTTTGATACTCTCCGGCCCATGACCTATCACAATGGATAAAATCACGCCGATCCGTTGCTCCGCTGCAGTGTGAAAGACTAGGACAAACCAACAAATACATTGCATTTATAATATTAGAAGAAAGTAGGATATTCTGCATTTATTCTAAAACTTCAAGTTTTAGAATAAATGCAGAATTATTATAGCTATTCAATTTCATAAGTCCCCTTTTAGTAATGAAGAAATTGAAACCCGTTTCATTTTTCGTCACTCATTTATTGATCAAAAACATGATACTTGAAAGGGAAAACGTTTATGTGAACTATAGTGAGATATTTATATTATGTAGTTGTAAGCTTCACTTCGCCCACATAACTTTTTATTACTTTTTCTGGCTGTGAAATATTTATGTCTACTCGCCTACTAAAAGAGATTGCCTTTTCAGAATTCATATACTTTATACGTGGTTTTCCAAAGGTCATTGGGTTTTTCAAGAAAGGTGTGAAGATATTTTGGCAAAGTCGGCAAGACGCGAGTGATAAGTGCAAGCGTAAACACGCTACTGTAACCGCTTATCATCAGGAGAGCCATACGCTTGTACCTTGGACGTATAATTTTATTTTCGTAGTTAAAATATCAAATCTTGTCACTTCTAGTAGTGACTTTATTTTCGTGTTCTATCTCGTCTATTATGATTTTAACTTGCGCCTCATTGAATTCGCGAGACAAAAGATTTATTCGCTACATCATATTGAGCAAGACTAAAAATAATGTAATTTAAATTCTTATTCATGTAAAATTTATATATTTTATTAGAATACTAGCTGCCCAGCGCGACTTCGTTCGCGTGGTGCTACCCTACCCTGTGGTGCTACCCTATCCTACCATCAAGGGCGTCACCCAAACGCATACAAAAAAATTCAACTGTACCTACGTGTGTTTGTCACTGAACTCCTCCTAAACGGCTGGACCGATTTGAATGAATTTTTTTGTATGCGTTTGGGTGGCGCCCTGGATGGTTTAGATTTACAAATGAGATATATATATAATTAAATAAATTATTAATTAAATGCGGTCGAGACCTTGGGACCGTGGGGGTCCGAAGCTCGCCGTTTTGCTCGCACCTTGTCTTCAAAATTGATCGAGACCTCCGGAGACCAGCGAGCGGGGAGCTTTTTCCGCCAACGCGTCAGCTTGGCTATCCAAAGAGGAAACGCTGCCAGCCTTCTGGGAACCTCTGCCGTTAATCGGTAGCAGCGGCAGGCTTGAGGAAATTTTCTATATATAGATTGTATTTTGTACATATTTGTTGTAAATAAAGTTGCTCGATATAGCAGTTTTTTTTTAAATAAATAAAGCCGTAAGTGTCGAAGAAATATTCTATATAAAGATTGTTTTTGTATATTTATACAAATTTGGATAAATACCCCACCAAAAACATTTCATCTAAAATTGGTTGCCAGGACTGACAATTTCATAATGCTTTCACTGTTAAAAAGTTATCAGATCTTATGAAGTACCAAGCCCCTAACTCTACAAGCCCTAACTACACAACCCCAATACGGGATATTACGAGAGATGGTTTAAAGCAAATCTAAAAAAAAGGTTTCAAATATATCCGCTTCTAATTTTGAATATAACATGAATTTTATAAGGTATTGCAGTCGGGGCTTAAAAAGTGGCGAGACTATCTTAAAACCTAGGTTTTACTAGACCTGGCTTAAACCATCACGTGTAATATTGGGAGTGTTTTTTTTTTTTATTTACTCTTAGGAAGATTTACAGCTTAATTTCTACGATAAAGTAAACAAATAGATGATCCTATGCCATTTAAAAATCTCCACCTATATATATTTTATTACAAGCTTTTATTTAACTTGCAACATATGTATACAATCAATAAAAAGTACAGTCACCAAAAAAAGCTTATATTAAAAATGATTTTTTTAACAAAGAACTTATAATTCTGTTAACTACTCCTTAACGTGGGAATTTAGGCTCTGGAGTATTATCCAGGCCGAGGCTATGAGGGATTAAAAATTCGACGAAACGCTTCGAGAAAAGTCAGTCAAAGTCAAACCAAAAAAAGTTACATTCTTCAATTTCCATTAACCCCGAAGTGGTAGGCGCATACGCATACATATGCATAGTGGTCTCATACAGACAGAGTATTGAGACATACGTACGGTTACTCCCAGTTATCATTATTGTGACACGTCATGTAGGCAATTACTCTTGTTTACGATAGTTCTAAATATGGATCACAGCCGCGTCTTATGCGATAAGCTTATGCAAGAAGAAAAAAAAAACAGTGCACTACTTTCTTACCCGACAGACCCGGAAGGAGAGTCATGTTTTTCGAGTGTATGTATGTATGTCTATTTCTCTGGCTGCTCTGCAGCCTAAACGGCTTGATGGATTTAAAATTTTAAACATATGAGGTGTCGTTAGATTCTTCTTAACTGTGGGAGTGTCATAGGGTATATTATTTTTATATGGCGTCTACGAATAGAAAAAGAGTATAAATATTAAAAACGAAAATTTCGTTATTATATCAATATGGGTATCAAATGAAAGCTTGTAAACAGCCCTTTCCATATATTATAATATATATTATAATACTTTTATGCTACCATTTTGACGTAAACTGAAAAAAAAAACACGTTTAATGCAAAGGGCAGTAGGTACTGAGCGGTTACCGTATGTAACTCACAGAGTTGCGATGGTTGTTAGCGTTACTTTACCGTACCGCTCATTTACTTACTAATCATCATCATCATCAGACTATAATGTCCTACTGCTGAGCACAGGCCTCCATTCACAAATGAGGTTGAAAGGGACTGGGCGATACTCCACCACGCGGGCCCACTGCGGATCGGTAGAGGTAGGCTAGTGGTCAACCTACTGTTGGAATTTTTCAAGCCGCCTAGGAGGCATCCATCTAGCTTAACGACTATCACAATTAAGTGATAACCGGGACCAACGGCTTTACGTGCCTTCCGAAGCACGGAAACGCCCGATTTGAAATACCACTAGGCGGTCACCCATCCAGGTACCGACCACGACAGACGTAGCTTAACTTTGCCGATCGATAAAGAACGGCTAATCATGCTACACCACGAGCGCTTCGTATACTTACTAATACATATAACTTATTCTGTATAAATCTAAAAAGTCTGAAATAAATTAAATTATTAAAAGAACTAAAGAACTCTAACTGACGGAATAATTAGAAATATATTTTTTTTACCTAGGAATCATCCCTTTTGTAGTTATATCACACAATTTTATTTTAACAACATTTATGACATTAACCAGACATTCTCGCACTTGGCCGGTTGATATTTCAACAACATTCCCTTTTCCTTTTGAGGTACGGATCCCTAAATAATATGTATGTAGTTACTACGTATTTTGTTCCTTAATTCCGCTAGGTTAAGGAAAGGGAAGGTATTACCGCCAACCCCCCTACCCCAGGTACATAATTATTAGACTCCAGAACAAACAGTCGTTCATTAATAACAAAGTACTGGTGAAGAGGTCAGATAGAGTTCAGATGAATAAAACTTATCAGGGACAGAGGGGAATCCTTTTTACCAGACTATCAAAGAGTTAAAGATATTCCTACAAGATGTGCTTATTTGAATGATAGTGTAGATCTGAGAAGGAATAGAGAAAACAAAGGAATTCTTTTTTGGACTGGCATTTTTTTGGGATAACAATCATGGCATTTTTGATATTTTTGTCAAGCAACTATTTATAAAAAATAAAGATATTTTTTTATTGTTTATAGGCTTGTTTTTGACCACAATCTCACCATGGTAAGTGATGATGTGGCTGATGGTGGTAAGCACACAAAGCCT
Organism: Achlya flavicornis; assembly: GCA_947623365.1. Lineage (NCBI taxonomy): Eukaryota > Metazoa > Arthropoda > Insecta > Lepidoptera > Drepanidae > Achlya > Achlya flavicornis. Next base: position 5,772,087 of record OX392491.1, on the reverse strand, counting down.
CGAAGGAACTGGCTCTCAAGTGCAGCTGTCGAAATACACACATAGATGCATGGCGACAGATTTTCAACTAGCTTGAAGGTGGGTAACTACAAAGTACCCTACCACCGTGCTATGGTTTCCTCACGATGTTTTCCTTCACCGAAAGCTCAAGCTCACTGTAGGATTCGAACCCGGAACCTTCGTCTCAGTATCCGACGTCACTGAGCTATCACCGCTTTAAAATTGCAGTAAATTATTTGTACATTAAAAGTTACAATAAATTATTTGTGAGCAACACTTTAACAGATCCACTTATGAACAATAATAAAATCCAAGTCACATAAATATTATATTAAAACACGTCATAATTCATTGAGAATATTATTATGTAAATAACCTGTTATCGTAACCACAATTAATAAAGTATAGTCTAACTACACATCCAGTCAACTCATATTAATTACGGGCTCGGGGATTTCTTTTAACGAACCTTAGTTCATATATAAGGAGCAAACTGATCTCCTACAGCATTCCAATTTCGTGTCCCCAGCTGCACACATCATCATGTTCGCATCACAGTTATTCCTGGCGATCGTGTTGTTTGTCGGAGTCAACTGCAGATATGTGGTCCGAGAAGACTTGGAGGGTCCTCGTTTATATATAGACGACGGCGGCTACATACTGCAGGATGACCTGGAAGACGCGCTCTCGGAGCAACCCTATGAGTCTGTGTACCCGGGACACTTGCAGCACCGCCCGCGCCGCCAGGTGCAGGGCAGCGTCACGCTCAACAATGACATGACCTCCAGCGCCAACGTGAAGGTACCGATCGCCGGCAACGACAAGAACATGCTCAGCGCCATCGGTGGAGCAGGTTTCAACGACCAGTTTCGTCTAAATTCTGCTACTGCTGGATTGGCACTCGACAATGTGTAAGTATTTAGTTGTTATCGACCGCTCGGTTAATTAGTGCAGAATGCAATGTTAGCTTAGGTGATGATAGCTTAGTGGCATCGGATGCCGAGACGAAGGTCCTGGGTCCTTCAGCCACATCATCACTTACCATGGTGAGATTGTGGTAAAAAAAAAGGCACCTACACAGTAAAAAAAAAATGTTTCTTTTCAGCAACGGACACGGGCTGACGCTGACGAAGACCCACATCCCTGACTTCGGCAGCCAGCTTACTGCCGCGGGAAAACTGAACCTGGTGCATAATAACAACCATGATCTGAACGCCAACGCATTTGTGACTAGGAACATGCCGAACATGCCAATGGCTCCCAACTTCAACACTGTAGGAGGAGGCCTTGACTACATGTATAAGTGAGTGCCTATATATTATTATTGAGGTTAAGAGAAGGTGTTAATCTTTGAAGGGAAGTAGCTCCAAAGTCCAGCTACTGGAATGCACCGGTAAGTTGTTATATTACAGATCTTCAAGCAGAGCAAATACACCTTAATATTATGATTACAACATAATATTCTCTTTTATCGAACTGGTTTATATTAGTGCCTGAACTCATCACTGGACATTCATCCATCCTCTTTCAGAAACAAGGTGGGGGCGTCACTTGGTGCGTCGCACACAGATTTGTTCAAACGTACGGACCTCTCTGCGATGGGCAATCTCAACCTGATGCGCACCCCCACCTCGTCCCTGGACTTCAAGGCCGGCGTCACCAAGTCCATGTCGCCCTACATGCGGCGGTCCTCCTGGGAACCCAGTGCCGGTTTCTCCTTCACCAAATACTTCGGCGGATAAGATAGTTTTTGTAAAATAAGTTAGTTATTAAAACTTTTTAAATGTATCGCACTGCCAGTTCATAATTTAAAACTTTAAAGTTGTGTAAAACCTCTGAGTATTAGATTTACAATAATTTATGTATTACATAAGCATTGATTATTTCTGATAATAAATTTCAATATGCTCAATATGTATGCTTCTTTCTGTATATTTATTACTAGCTGTCTCCTGCGGATTCATCCGCGTTCCCGGCAGCGGTATGAAAAGTAGCCAAATTAACACACAGTTACTTAACGCCGTGCAATTTAGACTGCTTACACCCATTTCATATATTATACTGGTGTGAGTGATGAATAGCCAGGACACATTATCGGCAGGGAAGATTTTTTTAAAAATTGGTTCTAACATAAAAACCCTTAAAAGAAAAAAAATAACCTTCACTCGGGTGTCCGTCCATCCGTCTTTCACTGAGGTTTTACTCGAAGACCAAGCAACGTAGAACCTTGTTTAGCATAGAGATAGATCTTGAAGACGCGCACACATTTAATTAAAAACAAAAACTAATTTAATATTAATTTCGGAGGTCAGTTTGGATCCAAAAACAAAGTGAATTAACTTTTCGTGTGAGGAGACATTTGAAAGAACTTAAAGTAAGGATCGCGTAAAAATATTTTTTTTACAATTTTGTGTTTAGTCATGCCAAAAATGAACGACCGACCCCTATTCTTTTATATGGTTTGATTAAAATATGGTTAGTAGATATTAAGCCATAGAATACAGGAAAACTGCGGATAACTTCGACAATATAATAGTTGCCGCAAAAAAAAATGGATTTCATCTTGTAGCCCCCAGGCATAGGAGCAGCCTGGAAAAAATCTAAAAATGTTTTTTTTTTTTTTTGGTTTTTTTTTTTTTTTATCTGAATTGTGTCCAGTATTGACGCGTCTTTTCGCACTATCCTATACCAAAAAGGAAGTCCCGTCTTCGTGGAAGACTGCCCACGTGCACCCAGTGCCCAAAAAGGGCGACAGATCAGACCCGACGAATTACAGGCCTATCGCCATCACCTCCCTTCTCTCCAAAGTCATGGAGCGTGTGATCAACACGCAGCTTTTGAGATACCTGGAGGATCACGAGTTGTTGAGCGACCGACAATATGGCTTCCGCCACGGTCGCTCAGCTGGTGACCTTCTTGTGTATCTCACGCACCGTTGGTCACTCGCCATCGAGAGTCAAGGTGAGGCATTGGCAGTGAGCCTAGATGTGGCGAAGGCGTTCGATCGGGTCTGGCACAGGGGTCTTCTAACGAAGTTACCATCATACGGGCTTCCCGAGGGATTATGCAATTGGATTGCCAGCTTTCTGTCCAGCAGATGCATAAGAGCCGTCGTCGACGGCAGCTGCTCCGATAGCATGGACATAAATGCTGGCGTTCCGCAAGGCTCTGTGCTGTCCCCAACCCTGTTCCTACTGCATATCAATGATATGCTGTCTATTGTCGGCATACATTGCTATTCGGACGACAGTACGGGGGACACCCATTTCACGGGCCGTGCAAATATCCCTCGTTCCGAGGTAGAGGACAGCCGCGAACGGCTGGTGTCTGAAATTGAGAGTACGCTAACTAGTGTCTCCGATTGGGGTCAACTAAACCTAGTCCATTTCAACCCCACCAAGACCCAAGCCTGCGCGTTCACCGCTAAGAAAACCCCATGGTCTGTGGCTCCACAATTCCAGAACACTTCCTTGAACTTCAGCCAAAGCATCGGGATCCTTGGCGTCGACATTTCCAGCGACGTGCTGTTCCGAAGTCACTTGGTAGACAAGGTGAAGCTGGCATCCAAAAATCTTGGAGTGCTCAACAGAGCCAGGCAGTACTTCACATCGGGGCAAAGACTACAACTTTATAAGTCGCAGGTCCGGCCTCATATGGAGTACTGTTGTCATCTGTGGGCGGGAGCACCTGGATACCAGCTTGGGCCTTTAGACTCGGTTCTTCAGCGACGTGCCATCAGAATTGTTGACGATCCCGAGCTCACAAACGGTTTAGAGTCCCTTAGTCTGAGGAGAGACTTTGCCTCCTTATGTGTGTTCTACCGCTTGTACAACGGAGAGTGTTCTAAGGAATTGTTCGACTTGTTGCCCACGGCTACCTTCCACCATCGCAACTCGCGCCATCGACGGGGAATCCATCCTCACACATTGAAACCAGAATTGTTTCGAACTGTGCGGGCTCAATGGAGCTTTCTTCCGCGGACGCTCAGGTTGTGGAATGAGCTCCCCGCCGTGGTTTTCCCAATGGAGTACAGCATGGGGTTCTTCAAAAAGGGCGTGAAGGGATTTCTTCAGGGTCGGCAACGCGCGAGTGATACCCCTGGTGTTGCAAGCGTCCATAGGCTACGGTAACTGTTTACCATCAGGCGGGCCGTATGCTTGTTTGCCAACTTAGTGGTATAAAAAAAAAAAAAAAAAAAAATATTTAGGTAGGTGTAGGTAGGCACACATTGTTTTTTCAAGCCCTTAAACCAGTGTTGGTAACCTAAATTGAGTGAACCTTACTCGCTTCTGACCGGTTATTTTACCTGAATTCAATGTTACTTAATTTAATTTAGGTACCGATGTACAAATACAATACAATATTATTATGATATGCTTTGATGCCTACATAAACAGACATATATCTAAATATAGCTATCCCCGCGGTTTCACCCGCGTTCTTGGGATAAAAAGCCTAGGATAATGGAGCTTACTATTAGTGAAATAATTTTTCGAATCCAACTGGTAGATAGGCGTATATCGCAAAATCGTAAGTCTCGCTCGTCACGCAAACAACTTTTTTGTTGGTGCGCGTAATTTTAGTATTAATTTAAAAGATATAATAACTTTATGTTATGTAAAGTTGTGTTCCTGTGCGTAAGGTCGCCAGAGCTCATTGGGGAGGGGGGAAAGGTCGACAACGCGTGAGCGATGCTTCGTGTGTTGCAAGCGTCCATATGGCTACGGTTACCGCTTACCATCAGGTGGGTCGTATGCTTGTTTGCCGTCTTAGTCGTATAAAAAATATATAATACCAGCTGCCCGGCGCGACTTCGTTCGCGTAATACCCTACCCTACCCTTCATTTAAACCTTCCCCGGACTTCCACGAATAGTTCAAACCCAAAATTAGCCAAATCGGTCCAGCCATTCTCGAGTTTTAGCGAGACTAACGAACAGCAATTCATTTTTATATATATAGAAGATAGAAGATAAAGGGCATATTTTTAATCTACATTACATGCATAAGTGAACGAATATATTTAATTAGATAAGGATCAATACTATATTGGTCAAAATCGCTTTGAAAATAAATAACCTTTTAAATATAAATATATTTTTATTCATTTTTCACCTTAGGAGATAGGTATATGGCACTGCGGACTTCTCTGTAGACATAATTCTTTACTGCATTATTTTGTTCTATCATCAATGGTTTTGGCGCGCAATATTAGGTTTTTTTTACACCTTGGGTTACATTATTGAAGTTTTCGTAGGGATCCTTATTTTTTGAATAAATAAAATATAGCCTTTACTCTTACTCATAAATCTGGCTATCACATGGTATAGATTAAAACTTTAGGGGGGTCATTGAACACCCATTTCACCACCCCTACGAGTCTTCCTATTACCTACTATTACATAGCTTGAAGCGCTCGTGGTGTAGCACGATAAGCCGTTCTTAATCGATCGGTAAGTTAAGCTACCACCGTCGTGGTCGGTACCTGGTTAGGTGACCGCCTTGTGGTATTTCAAATCGAGCGTTTCCGTGCTTCGGTAGGCACGTAAAGCCGTTGCTCCCGGTTATCACTTAATTGTAATAGTCGTTAAGCTAGTTGGAGGCCTTCTAGGCGGCTTGAAAACTCCAACACTAGCCTACCTCCACCGATCCGCAGTTGACACGCCTGGTGGAGTATCTACCCATTCCCTTTCACCCTGATTTGTGAAAGGAGGCCTGTACTCAGCAGTGGGACATTATAGGCTGATGATGATGACATAGCTTGTTTATTAGAACTCTGATACTCCATATCCATGATTGCAAAGGTCTAACTATATGCTTCAAATAGATAAAATCAACTAGATCAAACTTTGCATTGAATTCCAAAGGAAAAATATAACGGTAGATTGCCTATGTCCTACCAAGGTCCTACCATATCGCACTTAATAAAAAAACCTCTAACGTCGCAGTAAAAATCCGCAACAAAGCCTAAAAATGGCCCCGTTCCACCGAATGTTAAATTTTCAAATATAAACCCTATTTCTTGGTAATAGGGGCGAAGAAAACCAGTTACGTAAGTTGCAATGGTAGTACCGAGATGTCCGATAAAGCAAGCTCTATTGAAATCGACGAAAGGGTCCAAAAAGGTTGCCGCTTTCCAATGTAAAGCACCATTTATATTGATCTCAAGTGACATTCACAGAAATGTTTGGAGTAACGTAATGGAAAAAAGAGAAAGAAATATTTGAAAAACTGTAAGGGTCTACTCGTCCCTGATTAAAAATACGAAAAAAACAGTAGCTAGATGCCAGATTGTGGAAATTCAATCCCTTGTTTTGGGGCTGAATTTCCCACTGGATCTCCCGGCACTTCATTAGGTACCCAAAATAAAATTATCTACCTACTACCGGCTGTCTGTCAGTGAGTCAGTATCTCATGATTCGTAATAGGTAGACAACTGAGAATATGTATATCTATTGCCGCTATAACAACAAATAACACAACAAACATCTTTTTCGGAACCCTTTTTGAGTATGACTCGCACTTGGCCGGTTTTATCTTTTTTCGTGTGATGCGATTGTTTTATAAATAAAAACAAATTATTGGGTAACTTAAAAGGGTCTTGAATTATAATGTACCATTAGAAATACACACAAAATACATTTATTCACCTTTTATTAAGAAAGTCACATTAAACCATATTCTTAAATGAAATTAAAACAGAGACTAACAAAACTAAAAAAGAAGTACCATTATTTCGTTACTTCATCCCGCATTTTCCAATTAAATACGACCAAATTTCTAAGTATAAACATGACAAAAATAATATCTTATCTAAAATGCAGTCCCAAGTTTGACCAACCATAAACCGAACTTAATTCTAATAATTTCTATTGCCGAAATACTTTGTGAAAGAGAAGCCAGCGCTAGGTTCCCAGGAGGAGTGCGGCATGAAGGGCGACATGGACTTGGTGACGCCGGCCTTGAAGTCCAGAGATGAGGAAGGGGTGCGCAGCAAGTTGAGGTTCCCCATTGCAGAGAGGTCCGTTTGCTTGTTGAACGGAATGTGTGCCGCACTCAGAGATGCACCTATCTTATTTCTGGAGACAAAACAATAATTTTGCGACCAGCGAATCCTTCACCATAAAAATCAACTTACAATTTACTCTGGATAGGCTAATGTATTGTGTGCTGATGTGCAGCCGTAGGAGCATTCTGCCAAGCACTGGGCAATACATTTTCAATACGATGGCAGTGCAGTGGTGGTAATTTGGGTGTTCAAAACCCCCCCTAAATGATTTTTAACATTGAACTGATTTGCCCGCCCCCGGTCGCCGATTATTCAGAGATTTAGTCTTGAAGAGGTAACAGACAGACAGATAGTAGAATTTTCTAAAAAAAAATACCCCCACCTAACATTGATCTTGGCTACGGGCCTGAGTACCTATTAGCCAAGCTCAACCTCAATGCAGGATTCAACAAACCCACGACCTTGCATGGTATTCGACGTTACTACTCAGCTATAATCGTCATAAAAGCCTACTTGCCTGATCACTTTCACCATACCTCCAGGTGGGACTGTGGGCAACGCAAGCCTATCGATTTTATTCATAGCTACTCACTTGTACATGTAGTCAAGGCCTCCTCCGACGGTGTTAAAGTTGGGAGCCATTGGCTGGCTCGGCATGTTCCTTTTCATAAAAGCGTTGGCGCTCAGATCGTGGTTGTCGTTGTGCATCAGGTTCAGCTTCCCTTCGGCGGCGAGCTGGCTGCCCCAGTTAGGGATTTGGGTATTCGTCAGCGTCAGCTGGTGCCCTTTGCTGAAAATAAAGAGTTTATTTACTCTAAGAGCAGCTTGACTGAGGAAGTACCTCCACCTTACAGAATACCGCAGCCGAATAACTTTGTTGTATTCCTGCGCGTGACTAAGGTCGCCAGAGCTATTGGGGAGGGGAAAGGGTCGGTAACACATGAGTGATGCCTCGTGTGTGGTAGCCGCTTACCATCAGGCGGACCGTAAGCTTATTTACAAACGTCGTCAAATAAAAAAAAAACATTGTGCACTAATGTACAGGCTTTTGTCTATAGAAGCTTAATACTTACGCAGTTTCGAGTGCCAATCCAGCAGTAGCAGAACTTAGACGAAACTGGTCATTGAGTCCTACTCCACCGATAGCACTGACCAGGTTCTTTTCGTTGCCGTCGATCGGTACCTTCACGTTGGCGCTAGAGGTCTTGTCGTCGTTGAGCGTGACGCTGCCCTGCACCTGGCGGCGCGGGCGGTGCTGCACGTGTCCCGGGTACACAGGCTCATAGGTTTGCTCCGAGAGCGCGTCTTCCAGGTCATCCTGCAGTATGTAGCCGCCGTCGTCTATATATAAACGAGGACCCTCCAAGTCTTCTCGGACCACATATCTGCAGTTGACGCCGGCAAACAACACGATCGCCAGGTATAACTGTGATGCGAATGCGAACATGATGCGAACAGTTGTGGACACGAATGTGGAATGCTGTAGAAGATCTGTTTTCTCCTTATATATGGAAATAATTGTAGATAACAGCATACATACAATATGTGAAGAAAATCCCCGAATCCCAATGATAGCATGTTATTTTTTTTTATTTTAGTTTAGTTTATTATCTTAGTTACCTATATAGTTTTATATTCCAGAATAACAGAAACAGCCGGGAACTACTTGGTGCAGTTTTTTTGCAATGTTGGATATCACTTCCTTTTTTTTTACAAAATATAAAGGGCACGCATACATGAGTTCGTGCCCCTACCCTCTATAGCTAAATATAGTTCTAAAAATTCAACAGCGCTTAAAGAACGTTACAAGGAAGCCAGGTATGTATCCAGCGCCGATTTTCTTCCTAGACCTACCTTTCCTTCCTACAAAGGTTAGGTACTACTTGTTTATTAAATATCAGAATCGGAATAGAAACTCTACTTTTATTAGAAACTAGCTGTCCCCCAAGGTCTCGCGCACATTCCCGGGATAAAAATAGCCTTTTATACTTGGGAATAATGCTCCCTATTAGTGAAAGAATTTTTCGAATTCGACTTGTAGTTCCAGAGTTTAGCCCGTTTAAACAAACAAAAATCTCTTACGCTTTATTATACTCCGTGACTTTTTATTCGTCTTAGAAACGCAGCCCACATAATGTACCCAACGAATAGGTACTAATCATTAAAAAAAAATTAAAAATTTGTATTATAAAAAAAAAATCTTATTCATTATGAATGACGCATGACGTAGTTTTAAACACCCTCATACGAGTGCAGTCTACTCGACTCGTGCTTTGGGTTGGTATTTTCTGCCATTTTATACGTAAACTTTAATTATTAACGACGATTATTTGACGGGCCAGTTGGCGACTCTGGTAAAGATTCTAGCTATTGCGCTGCACGTCGTGGGTTCGATTCCCGCACAGGACATGCATTTGTGTGCATGAACATGTCTGCATGTCCTCACGTACTTCGCGATGAAAAACATTCGATCCAGAGTTTTTCGAAATGGCATACTTTCGTACTCACGTACTTCGCACTAAAATATATTCGAATCAGAGTTTTTCGAAATGGCATACTTTCGTACTCACGTACTTCGCACTAAAATATATTCGAATCAGAGTTTTTCGCAATAGCATACATTCGAACCACCGTTTTTCGAACTCACGAACATTCGCAGTACAGTCGATCGATGTTTCAAATTTCGAAGTGCTGAAATACAGTCGTCCTGAGTCTGAGTGTAATTATGTATATTAAGTATGTATTACAAACAAAAAGTAGTATATGTATTATATCAGTTATCTGGTTTCCATCACGGGTTTCCATAGTACAAGCTCTGCTTAGTTTGGGATCAGATGACCGTGTGTGAGGAATGACCCAGGATATTTATTATTTATTTTTTATTTATTTATTAACTCGATTTTTCATAATTAAAATGAATTTTAGTTATTTTTTTTTAAATTATACAAATGACCAAAAAAATACCTTTTCATTGGGTACATTAAGTGGGCTGCGTTTCTAAGATGAATAAAAAGTCACGGTGTATATTAGTAATATACAGATATATACGCTATTTCCTGTCTTTTTTTATTACATGACAGATTTATTTAGAGGCTTTGTATTTAAATATTCAGCACCTTTGAGTATAACATACCACAGCAGTATTTTCACTTACCTAATGGCTGATGAGGATCTTTACTATAATTCCTACTTGACTAGAACTTGACTAGAACTACTAATTTCAGTAAACTACATGCAGGCAACTTCTGCAAACCATGCGTTTATTGAATCGAATATGATTTAAATCGGAAAGTCAAATACAGAAACCTTCATTTCGACTCACCTTTTAACTGATATAAGGATCATATTCCTTTCATATTTGTCCGATATTTATCCGATTCAATAGCCAGATAACCGCTGTTGTATAGATCTAGCTGTTAATTTTTAATAAGAATCGTTTTTGTATAATAGACCTTATCCAAGGTAAGCAATAGACCTTAGGTAAGGTAAGAACAGTTTTTAGTGTCAACATTAAAAGGTCTCAAATGCGTGCGGGCTCAAAGGAGCTTCCTTCCGCGGACACTCAGACAGTGGAATGAGCTCCCCGCCGTGGTTTTGGGGTTCTTTAAAAGGGTAGTGAAGAGATTTGATACCCCTGGTGATGCAAGCGTCCATAGGCTACGGTAACCGCTTACCATCAGGCGGGCCGTATGCTTGTTTGCCACCTAAGTGGTATAAAAAAAAAAAAAAAGGTCACTAAAATACTCTACCTATATTTTAGTGACCTTTTAATTTTGACACCAAAAACTGTTCTTAGGGTCTATGTTTGTAAAGAATTGACGTTAGTAAACGCTTACTAATGCTTGTACGTAGTATTTATATACTCTGAGCTAATGCATTTGCGTTTATGACACTTTTCTATAGGAATTGGCACAGCGCCTCTAGCGCTATACTCATGGTACTTACCTCATTTCTCCCATACAAAGAATCATGGCGAGCTCCATACATTGATTTGTACAAAAAAATAAAACATTTTAGAGGGTATTTAATCACTTCCAATGTTGAGATTACATTACCAGATTTACCAGCAACATGTTAATATACATGAAATATTTTATAAACCCCGCAAAACATAACAACAACATAATGGTTTTGGTCGCAAATAGTCGCGATTCACCGGCATGCCATAGAAATTCGCATTTTTATCCCGGGGTTCTAAAAATATTTTAAATGGCTCAAGTTGTTCCTTAGGCACCAAGGATCAATAATTATATCGTCATTCCAACGTCTCTAATTTTTTTTATTTTTTTGTACAAATCTCGCCATGATCCTTTATAGTTAACGCAAACGCGTTTATTAACGTCAATTCTTTAAACTCGGGGTACAGTATTGTACACCATATAATTTAAAACCATGCTGAATTGCTGAATCGTTATTCCACGCCGCATTTAGTTCGTTATTTGACGTAATCAATCGGAGTTGTTTCCAAAAGATACAAATTATTTTATTCAAAAGCTGGCTAAGTACAAATCGTGCCAGGTTCTGGTCAGGTCAATCCATTCCAGACAAACAAACCTAAAACCCTAAAAATGGTAACGAACCCGGCGAAGCGCTCTAATGCAACATACACAGCAAGCCAATGAGGTAAGTTTATAAAGTCAAAGTCGAAAGTCGGCCGCGTAATTCATTTTTGCTTCCTTACGTAGCTGCCCTACTTTATGTACCTTTAGTAAACATCCCGATGAGATTAACTGAAAATACCTTCAGTTCGATTCAGTAATGGATTTCCGTTCAATCCCTTAATGCTTTAAAAGTGAATATTTTAATAGAAATAAGTTAAAAGGTTTTTAGGGTTCCGTACCTCAAAAGGAAAAAACGGAACACTTATAGGATCACTTTGATGTCCGTCTGTCTGTCAAGACCCTTTTTCTCAGGAACGCGTGGAGGTATCAAGCTGACATTCATTTCAAATACTCAGGTCTACTGTCCCTTGGAGCTGTGAAAAAATCAAACTTCTAAGCCAAGGCAATCAAAAGATACAGCCATTTATGCTAAAAAATTTCGACACTCGCAAGGGAATCAAAACCTACAGGGTACTTAGTTTCCTGCGAACTCAGAATCCAATTCTAAAACATTTCAAACGTAGCTGACTTAAGGAGCCTATCAAGAACTAGTTGTTGGCCAGACTGGATTCTGTCATTTTGTGAGCAAGGCCAAGGCGGAATATAATTTATTTGTAAACTTTATAATGAAATGGCCGCTTGAACAGCACTCGATGCTCGGGGGTTCGTTATAGACAGAGATAGCAAAGTTTATGAAAATAAGTGGAAATGGAATGTGGCACACTGGGCTCAATCATATTTTTCACGGATGCGTAGTAACTTTTTTGTATCTGTGACTGTTTGGGCTCTACATAGGTAGAATGTCATGACATTTATATGAAATATACAAAGCTCAAGAGAGAAGAGATCTCACCGTTGATTAACATTTCTTTTTCATTGTACCGTTTGCCTTTGATACCATTTTTACAGCAATTTGCCCCATGAATATTTTTCGAAAAAAGCGTTTTAGGCAGTTCTACGATAGGTACTATTAGCAAAAAAAAATATTTTGTTTTGAATTCCTTAGGAAGACCACTCATACACACACGAAGTGTAGATAATGCCATCTATAAAGGCTAACAAAGAAAAGGCTCATTGGTTTGTCATCCTGTTTTTTCGAGTCAATAACTAGCATATGGTCCGCCTGGACTTACCTCCAGGTTATTGTAGCCCTATAGACGTTTTTAACACCTTGGGAATTATCACGCATTACTCCCTTACTTCTGCGCAGGAAAAATATTTAGTTTTGTTACTGGTAAGTTTTAGTTCGCAAGTCTCTCTGTTTTGGTTATTGGTAGTCAAATGTTGTGTTACTGTTAAATATTTTTTTTTCCAGTGTGCAAGATTCCACCCGAACAAACATACATAAGTACATACATAGCAAGTTAAATAAAAGCTTGTAAATAATAATTGAACTGTTTTACAAAAAACTTAAACCGACTTCAAACTACACTTAAAAGTAATCAAATCCTGATATGATGACAATGGGACCAAACGGGAAGTGTACCCTTCCAGGCAAAAAATAAATTTTCCAAATCGGTTAATAAATGACGGAGTTATGAGGTAACAAACATAAAAAAATAAAATAAAAAAAAAACAGCCGAATTGAGAACCTCCTCCTTTTTTTGAAGTCGGTTAAAAAGTTAATAAAGCAGGTCACAGTGTACCCAAAACCCTAATCAGCGGAGCGGCGCGTTTCGTTGAAGCGCGAAATGGAACGGGCAACTTGTTAGCAGTCTGTCTTCGCTAACAAAAAGAGAGTTTCCCAACTCCGCTACTGCATAGCTCCGTTGAGTTGTTTAAAGTATAAATTGTTTTTCTCTATTTACAGATACAGTTTCGTATAATGCCCATCCGAATCTATTAATTTATCCGGTCCATCGGCGAAGATTTCATTGTTTCAGGAAGTTTTCAAATGTTCTCCTGAAATCTTAATTTTGTTAGCTGTATGGATGAAATACAGATACATATTGCCTCTTCTAATTACCTTGTTTTATTATTGACAATATACAGTGAGGGAAATGCATCCTACATAATAAACAACAACATCTACCTGCCCTATTCCCAATCACCTAGAATCGGCGCAATATGTACACTTCTTCGATTCGGCTCTTCCAGCATATATCATCTTTTACACAATCCATCCACAACCGGTTTTACTCTTCCCGTATCCATCCACTCTCATATCAAACATGTTAGTTAATACGCTTAAATAACTAACGTGAACTTAGTAGTTAATTATGAACTAATCCATTGGTTGCGACTTGCGAGTCTCAGTATATTGACTTATGAGCGATAGAGTAATCAATATTGATAAAGTTCCTCGTTCCCGATCGAGATTATCTCTCAAACTTGCGTAGATACATCTATCTACATTATGGTATCTATTATTGAACTATTGGAGATTAGTTATCTTATAATTAAGTTCCTTATGTGTGTTCTACCGCTTGTACAACGGACAGTGTTCAGAATTGTTTAAGATGATGCCTACGGCTACCTTCTACCATCGCAACTCTCGCCATCGACGGGGAGTCCATCCTCACATATTGAAACCAGAATTGTTTCGAACTGTTCGGTCGCAAAGGAGCTTCCTTCCGCGGACGCTCAGATTGTGGAATGAGCTCCCCGCCGTGGTTTTCCCAAAGGAGTTGTCACGCACGTAGGCTTTGGCTATCAACTAACTATCAGCCTACGACCGGAGCATTCAAAATAGTAGATGTTGAAGAAAATGAAAGTTATCGACTGTCTTCCATACAGTTTATTGAGTAAAAATAAAGAACTGTAACAATGAAAATCTGTATATATAAAATTCTAAGTCCTGACTGACTGACTGACTGATATATGCACGCACAGCCTAAACCGCTGGTCCTAGAGACATGAAATTTGGAGGGTGTATTCTTTGTGAAGAGTAGGTATCCACTAAGAAAGGGTTTTTCGAAATTCCACCCCTGAGGGGGTAAAATAGGGGATGAAAGTTTGTATGAAAGTCCGTCAGTTTCGCAGTTAGAATCTTCAAATTTTGGGTTTTGGCTAAAGATTGAAAATTAATGTATAGGTGTCTGAGCGTTTGTTATAATTACACCCCCGTAGGGGGGAAAAGAGGGATGAAGTTACTTATGCAAGTCCTTCATTTCCACATTAAACACCACTAAATATATAATAATACAGTGTAGGCATCTCCTAACGAAGGATTTTTTGATATTATACTCCTAAGGGAGTAAAAAAGGGGATGAAAGTTTGTATGAAAGTCCGTCAGTTTCGAAGTTAGGATGTTCAAAATTAGTGTTAAAGCTGACGATTGAAAATTAATTTATACCTGTCTCAGCGTTTTTGATAATTCCACCCTCGAAGGGATGAAAAAGCGGGATGAAGTTGTGTATTGGATCTCACTGACTAATATATCAACGCACAGGCTAAACCGCTGGTCCTACAGACATGAAATTTGGAGGTTGTGTGCTTTGCGAAGTGTAGGTAAGCACTAAGAAAGGGTTTTTCGAAATTCTACCCCTGAGGGGGTAAAATAAGGGATGAAAGTTTGTATGAAAGTCCGTCGGTTTTGAAGTTAGGATCTTCAAATTTTGTGTTTAAGCTAATGACTGAAAATTAATTCATACGTGTCTTAGCTTTTTTTTAATAATCCACCCCTCGAAGGGATGAAAAGCAGGATGAAGTTGTGTATGGGAAATCACTGATTGATATATCAACGCACAGCTTAAACTGCTGGTCTTACAGACATGAAATTTGAAGGGTGTGTTCTTTTGAAGTGTACGTATCAAATATGAATGGGTTTTTCGAAATTCCACCCCTAAGAGGGTGAAACTGGGGTTGAATTTTCTGTGAAACATATTATTACACGTAAGTTCTTGGTATTTACATGCTTTTTTAAGATTGCGTATTTTGTAAATAAAAAAAATGTTTTGAAAAAAATATAAATATCTGTATATATAAAATTCAAAGTCCTGACTGACTGACAGATATATCAACGCACAGACTAAACCACTGGTCCTAGAGACATGAAATTTGGAGGGTGTATTCTTTGTGAAGTTTAGGTATCCACTAAGAAAGGGTTTTTCGAAATTCCACCCCTGAGGGGGTAAAATAGGGCATGAAAGTTTTTATGAAAGTCCGTCAGTTTCGAAGTTAGGATCTTCAAATTTTGTGTTTAGGCTGAAGATTGAAAATTAATTCATATGTGTTTTAGCGTTTTTGATAATCCTACTTTTCATCCCTTCGAGGGTGGACCTCGAAGGGATGAAAAGCAGGATGAAATTTTTGAAAAGTAACTGATATATCAATGCACAGTATTGCACAGCTTAAACCGCTGTTCTTAGAGACATGCAATTTGGAGGGTGTGTTCTTTGTGAAGTGTACGTATCAAATATGAAAGGGTTTTTTGAAATTCCAACCCCCGTTTCATCCTCTTAGGGGTTAAGAGGGTGAAACGGGGGTTGAATTTATTACACACGTAATTTAAGTTTTTGGTTTTTTAATTATTAATACTTTATTTTGTAAATAAAAAAAATCAAAAAAAAACAATTGAGAGGGATTGAGGGGACTTATTATGTTTGTTTTTGAAGAAAAATATGTCATTTGTTTCCTGTAGGCCACGCGGGCGAAGCCGCGGGCAGAAGCTAGTACGATATAAAACACTTGTAAGAAGAAAGAATAACCAAATATTTTGATATGATTAGATTTGTGACCAGAAGCAATAATTGAAATGGGAGAGGTCGCATCGTTACAGAGTACAGCATGGGGTTCTTCAAAGAGATTCCTGTAGTGTCGGCAACGCGCGAGTAACACCCTTGGTGTTGCAAGCGTACATAGGCTGCGATAACCGCTTACCATCAGGCGGGCCGTATGCTTGTTTGCTACCTAAGTAGTATAAAATAAAAAATAAATAAAAAAACAATACCGTATTGGCTTTATCTATTAAATCACATCGCCAACTTTTTATTACAAGCTTATATTTAGTTTCATCTGGCCCGGTAAAAAAAACCCACTTCCCGGTTTCTGATTGAGCTGAAATTTTGCAAGCAATGTAAATCGTATAACAATGCAATATTAATATGACTGGAGCTGATCTGAAGAAGGAGCTTGGGTGGCCATGGGAACAATGTAATAAAACGACGCAACCCCATCGAGTTTGGGCTCGTTTGATTCTCCTTGACAAGGAGTCTGCTCCTAGGATCTGATGATTAAGTTGGCCGACTATTTTATAAAATCTTTTTTTTAAGTATCAGAGGTAACTCAAATCATAAACTCATTTAATCAGTCAAGGCCCTGGTATAAGACACTATGAACGTTATAGTTGACTCTCGCACCGGTAGAGACCAAGCAATTCAGCAAAGCATCTCTCTTTTCACATTAAAATTTTTGTTCCAAATATTATGCTAATTTTAGTCTAGCAGTCTGAAAGCAATATTTAGGATACAGTTTATCCTTTGTCCCTTTCTTAGGCCTACACATTTTATCATTATTTTTCTTTACCGCATCGAAAAAGGCTATGATGCAACCATAGACATAGAATATTTATAGAGTGACTAGCTTCTGCCCGCGGCTTCGCCCGCGTGGCCTACAGGAAACAAATGACATATTTTTCTTCAAAAACAAACATAATAAGTCCCCTCAATCCCTCTCAATTGTTTTTTTTTTATTTTTTTTATTTACAAAATAAAGTATTAATAATTAAAAAACCAAAAACTTAAATTACGTGTGTAATAAATTCAACCCCCGTTTCACCCTCTTAACCCCTAAGAGGATGAAACGGGGGTTGGAATTTCAAAAAACCCTTTCATATTTGATACGTACACTTCACAAAGAACACACCCTCCAAATTGCATGTCTCTAAGAACAGCGGTTTAAGCTGTGCAATACTGTGCATTGATATATCAGTTACTTTTCAAAAATTTCATCCTGCTTTTCATCCCTTCGAGGTCCACCCTCGAAGGGATGAAAAGTAGGATTATCAAAAACGCTAAAACACGTATGAATTAATTTTCAATCTTCAGCCTAAACACAAAATTTGAAGATCCTAACTTCGAAACTGACGGACTTTCATACAAACTTTCATGCCCTATTTTACCCCCTCAGGGGTGGAATTTCGAAAAACCCTTTCTTAGTGGATACCTAAACTTCACAAAGAATACACCCTCCAAATTTCATGTCTCTAGGACCAGTGGTTTAGTCTGTGCGTTGATATATCTGTCAGTCAGTCAGGACTTTGAATTTTATATATACAGATATTTATATTTTTTTCAAAACATTTTTTTTATTTACAAAATACGCAATCTTAAAAAAGCATGTAAAAACCAAGAACTTACGTGTAATAATATGTTTCACAGAAAATTCAACCCCAGTTTCACCCTCTTAGGGGTGGAATTTCGAAAAACCCATTCATATTTGATACGTACACTTCAAAAGAACACACCCTTCAAATTTCATGTCTGTAAGACCAGCAGTTTAAGCTGTGCGTTGATATATCAATCAGTGATTTCCCATACACAACTTCATCCTGCTTTTCATCCCTTCGAGGGGTGGATTATTAAAAAAAAGCTAAGACACGTATGAATTAATTTTCAGTCGTTAGCTTAAACACAAAATTTGAAGATCCTAACTTCAAAACCGACGGACTTTCATACAAACTTTCATCCCTTATTTTACCCCCTCAGGGGTAGAATTTCGAAAAACCCTTTCTTAGTGCTTACCTACACTTCGCAAAGCACACAACCTCCAAATTTCATGTCTGTAGGACCAGCGGTTTAGCCTGTGCGTTGATATATTAGTCAGTGAGATCCAATACACAACTTCATCCCGCTTTTTCATCCCTTCGAGGGTGGAATTATCAAAAACGCTGAGACAGGTATAAATTAATTTTCAATCGTCAGCTTTAACACTAATTTTGAACATCCTAACTTCGAAACTGACGGACTTTCATACAAAATTTCATCCCCTTTTTTACTCCCTTAGGAGTATAATATCAAAAAATCCTTCGTTAGGAGATGCCTACACTGTATTATTATATATTTAGTGGTGTTTAATGTGGAAATGAAGGACTTGCATAAGTAACTTCATCCCTCTTTTCCCCCCTACGGGGGTGTAATTATAACAAACGCTCAGACACCTATACATTAATTTTCAATCTTTAGCCTAAACCCAAAATTTGAAGATTCTAACTGCGAAACTGACGGACTTTCATACAAACTTTCATCCCCTATTTTACCCCCTCAGGGGTGGAATTTCGAAAAACCCTTTCTTAGTGGATACCTACTCTTCACAAAGAATACACCCTCCAAATTTCATGTCTCTAGGACCAGCGGTTTAGGCTTATATCAGTCAGTCAGTCAGTCAGTCAGTCAGGACTTTGAATTTTATATATACAGATACCGTTAACAACACAGATATAAATCTAAACAGATGACGCTAGTGTATGTACTTCGCGTGCCAAAAGGGATGGCAATGCTCTTCTTTTGAATCTGTTTCGCGCGGACAGGGAACTCGCGCTGCTTGCATCTCCACCAGTCTGTCTGTTATGTAAGTATGTTACCTTCTGCTCGCGACCAGTATTTTCATAGATTGTACACTAGTAATTGACTGTCAGAAAAAAAGTCGATAAGAGTTCCTTTTTATTGGTTCTCGGTAATTATATCGATTAAATAAAAGTAACCTGCCAAGTACGAGTCGACTCGCTCACGAAGGGTTCCGTACAATATTAATAATAATGTTACCTTACTCCATAGAGGAAAAATCCCTTGAGAGTAGTAATGCTGAACAATCAAATTCCGCAATAAGTCAGTGATTTGTCATTGATTTTGAACGTAAGGACCCATCATTGCATCGTGTGTTTTTGACTTGGCCAATCAGATTGCATGTGTCCTTGACTTAACCAATCAGAGCGCATTGTCGGCGGCGGGAAATTGGCGGAAAATATTTCAACCAAAATGAACGTCATTTCGCTTCTTTGGGTTAATTGTTCGATGCCTTACTCAAAATGACTGTGAAATTATTAGAAGAGGCGCAACAAAAAAAAAGAAAAAGAAGACGTTTCTTGTATGGTCCCCATACAGCCCACTGACAGCCAGACGGACGGACGGATGGACGGACGGACAACGGAGACTTATGAATAGGGTCCCGTTTGGCACCCTTTGGGTACGGAACCCTAAAAACGAGAAATTGGGATTAGTCAAGCGCAGTTCGTATTGCGGCTGCGTTGATCATACCCGTGTCACGGTTCATACTCTATTACATCGCTCTATTAATATTATATCTCTATGGATGCAAACACTATAACTAATCTTATTACTCAGAAGTATCTAACGACCGTGTAAGGACCGCAGCATTATCAACTGTATTTACCGTAACCTAAATCAACCAAAGCGCTCCCTAACCCTCTCCCACCATTTTATAAATGCTTAGTTCAGCAGTAGACGTTGCCATATCGATAACGGCATTGATAATGACGTAAACATAATTACACGCTTGTAAATCTGCTTGTTTAGGTTGCACATGGTCGGCTTTTGTAGTCGAAACGTTAAATCCGGCGACTAACCACTCGCTTTTAATAGTGTGTTCATAAATTTGCCGTAGGATAGACTGTTCCTTGATGTTTTGTTTCGCTCGTCGTTGATTTTAATTGCTCACAATTTATCTCTATCCTTCCAATTTTTTTTACTAGATGCCCCGTTTTTTGTTCATATTCCCGGGAGGAATAATATTCTATATCTTTCAGGGATCACGTAGTTTCTATTAATAAAATAGTCGGATCAGTGGTTGCGGATATTACCTGCTACAACCGAAGTAATCTGATCTAAAAAAAACTGTACCTCTTTATAATTAGTAAATTTTCTGATGAATGGACTTTTTGTAATCATCTTTGTTGGTTGTATAATTCTAAAGTCTGATTGAAAAAGTATGTTTTTTATTAAACAGCTTCATTCGTGTTGCATTTGTTAAAGGGTCAGCTCACACCGAGACATGAACAGAAATCACAAATAAGGTGTCCCCATCATTAGGCAAAATATAGAATGGTCACCGTATTGTCTCGCTCGAATTCAGAACTCAGTTTAATTGGTGACCCTAATAGGTACCAAGTCAACGTTAATCTGTGGTTAATCTGAATAAGATAGCAAGGCAATATGTTTTGGAAAAAAAAATGTATCGACTCCTAATGCGTGTAAAATAGTACAATTGCAATTGTACTATTTTAAGGAATATGATAGCTCAGTGGCTAGATGTGACTATCGAAAGCCGTGACGAAGTTCGCGAATCCGTATCTTAAACTGAGCATGAGCTTTCTGTGAAGTAAACCATAGCATATAGTCGTGCGTGAGACTTGAAGTTGAAAATCTGTCGCCAAGCACATGCTGATGTGTTCCGTTAGCTTCACTTGAATGGGGGCCAGTTCCCTTTTCTTTGTGCTTACCACCTTCGGCCGCATCATCACTGACCACGGTTAGATTGTGATCAATTAAAGGGCTATTCATAGAAAAAAAACCTTTTATAATCTGTAGACAAATAACTTTCTTGTGTTACTGCGCGTGAGTTCATTGGAGAGGGGTCAGTCACGCGTATCACAGAGTATCACTCACGCGTGACTGACCCCTCTCCAATGAACTCAAGCCTGTTGTGCCTGCTCTGTCTGTTCTGCCTGTTGTGTTTCAAGCGTCCATATGCCTACGGTAACCGCTTACCATCAGGCGGGCCATATGCTTGTTGACATCGTAGTATAAAAAAAAGTTTTAAGATCTGTAACCACTCAGGCAGCGCGGTGTTTTAAGTTCCCAACCAACTTTATTCTTTCTGTGATAAAAAAAATATCAAATTCTATAAGAGCCAAGCCAATAGTAAACCAACGCCATAATAAGTCGCTTCGTTATTTAGCTAATAGGTGATATGTACAAGCTCGCTACGCTAGCCTACTTCACCCATGCCGGATACATCACAATGTTTAAAGTAGGTTTATAATTGTGAGGTGGCAGACCGGACATGTGAGGTGGCAGACCGGACATTGATAATCAATGTATATAATGCTCTTTGCAGATCTATTGTGACCTATTGCAACACCTCTTGGGGTGGCGCATGTAGCACTTATATGTTAGTACTGGAGCGTGCCCAAAGAGCATTACTCAAGGTTGCCACCTTCAAACCCTTTAGGTTTCCGACATCAGACCTATACAGGGACTGTGGAATACTGACAGTTCGACAGTTGTATATCCAAAACTTGATTCTAACCCAACATAAACAGATAAATGATGTAGAAAAATCAAACGCAAATAGTAGAAGAAGAAAGGATAGAATCTTTGATATACCAAAATTTAACACAAGGCTAGCCCAACGACACCAATCTTTCCTAGGGCCATATTTGTACAATAACGCAGGTAAAATTATAAATAAATTGATAAAACTTAATAATAGAGAAGCAAAACATGCACTTACCAACTGGCTGAGCAACCTCAGCTACGATGAGACAGAACACCTACTGAAAGTATTAGAATAATGCACACACCCTCACACACACATACACACCCTCCACAAACACACACACCCCATACACACACACATACACATACACACTTATCTTTTATAAATAAATAAATTACTTACTTACCTTAAACTATTAAATAACTAACACTTAAATGTATACTTAATCAAGAAATTAAATTATAAAATTATTGTCGGTCACTAAATTTATGATTAAAATATAACTCAAATGTAACATTATAGTTTACAAACTATAATGTTACATTTGAGTTATATTTTATTATTTTATTTCACTACAAAGTGGTACACCACTTTGTAGTGAAATTTGTCTATATTATTTTTCTATTTTACTTTGTGTCATACTATGACTACTCAACTGTACACATGAAGAGAACGCAGGCTCCTACGACACAAGATTTTTTATCTTAGTGTAGGTTCTGCATGTCATTTAAATACCGAGTAGATAACAAGTATTTTTGGTTTTGCATGTTTTTAGTTAGTTTTTATGTGTGAACTTGTATTCTTTCTTTGAAAAATAAATATTATTATTATTATTATTATTATTATAATATAGGTTGAATTATTTAAGGAGGGGACTTCCCTTTCATATCGTCTGAGGATGTTTTGTGGGTTAGGTACCATCGTGTTGGTTGATTGATTGTTGTAAGTATTTTTCCTGTTACCATATCATTGTATTGTTGTTTTTGTTACCTAAGTACGCAAGCTCATAAACAACATAATGTTCAACATAATAATGTGATGAAATAAATAAATGTCTGCTAGACGACGCAAGACATTTTGTTGACAAATTGTCATAGGTATTACGTAGGTATCACTACAAGAAAGAGATCATTATTCTAATGCAAGTATCACAGAGATAACAAAACTAAACCAAATCCTGTAACCTGGTAGACTTAGATACCAAAAGACATGCCGTCGCTACAATACAGCAAGAAGCATCATCAGTCACTGTACCCCGTCAGTAACAAACTCATTTACAGCAACTAAATAAATAGATAGATAACTGTAACCCAACCGGACCGATAAATTAAACTTGGACTTAAACTAAATCTAGAGCACTGACATGCAATCTTAATTGCTGCGGACAGTGTTACTCCAATTTACAATTCTCCTGAGACAGGACCCAATTTAATTCAAACATGACCTTAATTCGATTGTCAAACGGTTGGGTTTCCTTTGAAGTGGACGCCTTTTCTGGATAGGACGTCGGGGACTTGGTGCTAACATTGGAAAGCGGTTTCGTAGATATGAAGGTAGTCGAGCCAATCGATTGATTCAACCATGTGACCATAATCGCTCAATATGGAAAATGATAATTAATTGGCCGGAGATGGTAAGCACGTAAAACGTACGAAGAACGGGGGGCCAACCACATGCTCTTAAACCTAAAATAACCTTATTTGTCTCTTGTCCTGTTTTGACGTCGCATGTCAAAGAAAGACAAAAGACAAGTAAGGCTATAATAATATTGTTTGTGTTTTAGGAGCAGCCCTCTGGCTGTCAAGTGCTACTTTTGTAATTATTCGGAACTCATCGGCAGGTGCATGCCGACAGACGAACTTAAGATTGGTAACACGTTGTTTGACGATGACAAAAAATAATCTTTGGACATTTTTCACAAACGGTCATCTGATCTCAAGTTAAGCAGGACTTGTATAATGAAAACTGATATATTGCATATACTACTTATCAAATACATCACATAGATAATTACATCCAAAGTCAGAACAAGCAAACATTTTCATAAACATAAATGATTGTCCGGGATGTCACTCGAAACAGCGTAATAGGTCAAAAACGACAAATGATGGTTGTTACGTTGTTACCATCATTTGTCGTTTTTGACGACGAACCGACGTACTTAATCGCTAATACTCCGCTCCGCCCCTTATTCCTCAATCGTAGCCAAATTGACAATTTAATTCTGGTTCATGCTAATAGGTACTAGTCTCGAGGCTGAAGGCAATTTCGCGAGACATTTCACTCACTGATCTTATGATCAGTGAGTGAAATAATAACAACTAAGTTAAACTAGTACGCAATCATGATAGCTCGTACTTATGTATGCGTACTAGTTTAACTTAGTTGTTTAAATTATCTTATTTATTATTATTTTTCTATATTGACAGTATAGTCTAGATAGATAGATAGATAGATAACGCTTTATTGTTACACCACATGAAAAAATAATAATACAAGAGCTTAAAAAATAAAGTGTTACAATGGGCGGCCTTATCACTAAAAGTGATCTCTACCAGGCAACCTTTGGATGGAGAGGATTTAAAATAAAGTGTAAAAACGGGGGTGTACAATATTATACAACCAAACAAACAAACAAAAAAAAAGTATAATGAATAACACAGTGAAATATTACTGGACATAATATATAATAAATAAATCTAATATAAACTAAAATACACATATTAATAAAATATATATGAATACATACTATCATAAAATACAATACAAATATAATGTAAACATAAATACAATACATGATAATATAAATAAACATAAATCAATAGCTAGAGGGACAGATAAAAGTTCTTGACCTGATCCTTAAAAATATTTACTGACTGCGCACGTCTGATTGAAATTGGTAAGGAGTTCCATAAACGAACCGCTTCAACAGTAAAAGATTTGTCGTAAAAAGTACTAGTATGAGCTGGCATTCTAAGAGCTAAGTTTACTGATGACCTAAGTGAGTGAGAACAGTGGAGGAAATCAAAGCGTTCCTTGAGGTAGCGCGGGGACGAGGGATTGAACAATATATTGTAAAGTAAGGAGAGTATATGAGTATTCCGGCGAAGTCTAATAGGAAGCCACTTGAGTTGAGAACGAAAATGGGAAACGTGATCATATTTGCGCAAGCCAAATATGAATCTAATACAGAAGTTTTGGAGTCGCTCAAGCTTATTTAGCTGGTCCACCGTGAGATCTAGATAGCAGGCGTCGGCATAGTCAAGAACGGGAAGCAGAAGAGTTTGAGCTAAGGCAATTTTAGTGGCAGTGGGAAGAAAGTTACGCAGTTTCTTTAATGACGCTGCAGACGCATACAGTTTGCAACAAGTGGCTTGCAGCTGTGGGCCCCAAGTCATACAACGGTCCATTATGAGTCCTAGATTTTTGACCTTCTCACTGTACGGAATAATAATCCCATCTAGATTTACTTGAGGAAGAGAGAGCCAGTCTACCTTACACAATAATCTGGAGCTCCCTACAATCATGACCTGAGTCTTACTGGGATTAACTTTTAAACCAAAGGCTTTGCTCTACTCTGTTATACGATCCAGGTCGGTGTTTACTGTTGAAATAGCTTGTGATAAGTTGTTAAGTGAGGATTGCGAATATATCTGAAGGTCGTCAGCATATAGGTGGTAGGAAGAAGAGAGATTTTGAGAAATTGAATTAATAAAAACAGCAAAGAGGAGAGGAGATAGAACGCCACCTTGAGGTACGCCGGCTGACGTGGTACACCACGAGGAGAAATTCTCATCGAGGCGAATACGCTGCCTGCGACCATACAAGTAACTGTGAAACCAATCGATCACCGATGGAGATACGTTAATTGAGCGTAACAAAGATAAAAGAATCTCAAAATTGATAGTATTAAAAGCATTACTAAAGTCTAACAATGTCAGCACGGTCAAATCACCATTTTGCATGCCAAGCCGAATGTCGTCTGTAATTTTGACAAGTGTTGTAACTGTGCTGTGGCCAGGACGGAAACCAGATTGGAAGGGATTAAGGAGATTACGATAGGAAAGAAATTTGCTAAATTGATTGTGGACAAGACGCTCAAGGACCTTGGATAGGAATGGGAGAATAGAGATAGGACGGTACTCGGAAAATGATTTAGGATTGGCTTTTTTAGGTAGGGGAATTATCTGAGCGTCTTTCCAGATGGACGGGTAAACTCCATCAAAAATAGAATTATTAAAAAGGAAACAGAGGATAGGAAGAATAATGTCAAGGATTGGCACCAACATGTTGCGACTAATACCATCACCGCCTACAGCATTGGAGGTGATAGACAGTAAGCTCTTCTTAACGTCACAAGCGGATAATCGATCAAAGACAAAAGGAGAGTAGTCGGGAACTGGTAAAGATGAAAGATATGTTATAGTATTATTTTTAATAGAATCATTGATATCGGATGACGTAGAAAAGTACAAATTAAGAGAATCGATGTTTAAATCATTAGGGATAGAATTTTGAAGTGGTTTACCAATTCCCATTGATCTAAGAAATTTCCATACTTTGGCTGGATCTTCATTTTCCACAGAATGATGAACGTGGCGGCGTAAAGCATCTCTGCACACCATATTGCAACGATTGCGGGTCTTTACATATTTGGCTTTATTAAAATCTGTGGGACGACACTTGAATTTACTTTTTGCAACAGCCTTTTTATGCATTAAGAGTCTTATATCATCTGTGAGCCAAGGCGCTGGAAGGTGTTTCAGTTTAATGGACCTTAGAGGGGCATGTTTATCATACAACTGAGTAACAAGGGAGTTAAAAATTGCAACCTGCTCGTCCACAGTCTCAGCATGGATAACTGGTGACCAATCTACACTGCGTGCATCACTGACAAATGCTTCTAGATCCATACCACTAAAATTGCGCTGCAGAATAATTTTGGGTTTAGCTTTTGGAGGACGAATTTTATATGAAAGAAATAATAGGTCATGATACGAAAAGGCATCAGCAGACAATTGGCCGTACTTTGCAACATGCTGGAGTGATGACACAATCACTAAGTCAAGAAGTGAGGGAGTAAAATTGGGAAAGTGATGAGTGGCATGGAGAGGTAGTATGTGCATGTTGCTGGATTTGATGATAGATTCAAATGAAGAAGCCCGGTTATCGCGTTTGAGAAGACAGGTATTAAAATCACCCATAATAATATTATGATTGTATAATGGACTAAGATCTTCTAAAATCTTTTCAAATGAAGAAAAATAATTAACACGTAAGGAAGGGCTATAGTAGACTCCGAGTAAGATTTTGGAATGTGAGAGCTGAATCTCTACAAACAAATGCTCGCCGGCATTAGAAGGAGGCGGTTGTGCTGAGGTGCTAATCACAGAGAAAGGAATATGTGAACGGAGGTATATAGCTACCCCACCACCACCCCCCCCAGTTCGGTCATTACGGATTAAGTGAAAGCCAGGCAAAGAATAAGAAGTGGAAGGAAGGCATGGCTTAAGCCAAGACTCGGAGACTAGTACAGCATGTATATTTTTATGGTCAAGGGACGCCAGCATATCAGGGTAGTGTGCGGGAATACTCTGCGCATTAATGTGAATCACGTTGAAGTTTTTCGGTACATCAGTAAACTGAGCTTCAAGGTTATCGGAGAGCGACGGGATACTAACGAAGCTATCGTTGTCATCACTGCTGCTACAGGTTTCAGATGAAAAGGATACGAATTGATCATTGTCACTGCTGCTATTATCATTAAATATGTTCAACATTATAAAAATAATTTAAATATAATATACTAAATAAGTAAATAGTTTATCTATATAATTATAAATAAATGGAAATATATATAATATGATTTTAATTTAGGTATATACCTGAATAACTTGGCCTAATGAACTTGGCCAAATATCAAGACTAAAAACCTTAATAAACTTCTCCACCTGCCGGTAATGTACTGGGATACTAAATAATTATGTAATTACAATACACATCACTAAATTAATTACAAAATGTAAATTCAATAGAACAAAACAAATAAATAGTAAAAAAAAAAAAAAAGCAATTTTGATAACTCGACACTGACAAAAGAAGTGACTTGTTGCCATACAAAAAAATAATAATAAAGGAACAAGTTGTCAAATCGGAACGTCAAATTGAGTAAACAAGAAAGAGAAAAATATTCATGACAAAATAAAAATATAAAGGAGGGTAAATTAAGTTTAGTTATCATAAGCAAGTACGATCAACATGAGCTA
This sequence comes from Achlya flavicornis, assembly GCA_947623365.1. Classification (NCBI taxonomy): domain Eukaryota; kingdom Metazoa; phylum Arthropoda; class Insecta; order Lepidoptera; family Drepanidae; genus Achlya; species Achlya flavicornis. Next base: position 5,744,037 of record OX392491.1, on the reverse strand, counting down.
GATGTCTAGCTTGTAGTTCTAATTGACTAAAGAAATGGTTTTGGCTTTGACAGTGTCAGAGTAAAGCTACTGAAGTTACCACCTATTGAGTAGATTTTGGTTCGATTGAAGTAGCACGGGAATACGAATTTAAAGCTAATCTTTAATTGGACGATTTCTAAACTCTAACGACATTTGGATTGCTTGGTATTACGCGAATTAGAGATGGGTAGCTATTCATATAACTAGCCAAAAAACGGCTATACACAAAATAGCCACGGCTACGTTATCTGTCAACACGATAATTAGCTACTGGCTACTGGATGGCTACTGGCTATGGCTAGCTAGAATGAGGAGTTTTCTTAAGATACCTCTATGCTGAAAATACCTGTCTAACTATTGATAATTCGAACCAATTTGAACCTTAAGTGCACGATTTTACAGGTATTTTGACCTTTTGTAACATAAACAATCCTCCTCATTACGAGAAGTTTACGTCACACACAGCGGGTAGCCGCCTAGCCGCCAAAGGTTAATAGCCACACTAGCCGGTAGCTGGCCGGCTAGCCAAAGCCAATCTAGCCGAGTAGCCGAGTAGCCGCGTAGCCGCGTAGCCGCGTAGCCGCGTAGCCGATAGCTGTGTGTGCGTGCGTTCACTGCGAAACTGAGTTGTGTAAGTTCCGAAAGAGTGAAATTCGAGTGCATGTCGTTATTATTAATTCGAATTTGAAAGGTACTAATTATACGAATTTAAACCTATTGTTTTTTAATTAAATTAAATTATTCTGTAATATTATTATTTATTAAATAAATCGTTAAAATCATCTGAAATAGCGCGACATCTATGGTTTACTTGCCTACAACTAACGACTGAGTTGATGTACTGTGAAAGCTTTTAGTTCATATCCATACATAGAGATGACGGTATTGTTGTTTTCGATGTTTTTTTTAGTAATACGTACGACCTATGAGGGAAAGTCATTTATTTTCAAAAAGTATACAACAAAATAAAAAGTAAATGAAAAACAAAATCATTACATTAATTTATTACATTGTCATCTAGACTAGACTTGTTGCAGTAGCGAGGATCGAACTCAGATCGCAGTTGAACGTTATTCATCTAGCTGCGCCGCCGCTCAAGCCAAATAGCCAAATAGCCAAAATAGCTGACTAGCTAGCTGGCTTTTAGACCTCATATAGCTGGCTAGCTAAGCTATTGAAATTTCGGCTAGTTACCCATCGCTAACGCGAATCGGGCTATGGGCCTAAATTCGGCTAAAACCATTGTGAAAAAAATGGATCCTTCTCCCACTCGGGACAATAATTTGGTAATTTTTTTTTTTTTCATTTTCACGCGCGTTGTAAATGCGTAAGACACAACTTCGTAAGTCGGCCTTCAACTGAGAAGAACAGGCAAGAAACTCATTAAGGTTGCGTTGCAAATTTTTTTGCAAGAGGCCCAAGAGGGCCACGGCCCATGAGGGCGCGAGCTCAAAAATATTTTTTTACATTGTACATGAGTATTTTATTTTATTTGAAAAGTATTATTATATAAGTTCTGCTTAAAATCCAAAGTGAGACAACTAAAGACCATAATACAATTTCAAGTTAATAGTTAAGCATTTCAACCAACCTAAACAAAAATATGTTGATTAATTTTTAGAGATGTACACGTTACCCGTGACGAGTAATTTTACGCTACTTATGACCGACGATTTTTACTGATAGAGCCACATCAAAAGAATTTGCCACGGGCCCCAGGTTGTATAGTTACGCCACTGCCAAAAGTTTAAGCTCATTGTAGGATTCGAACCCGAGACCTTCATCACGGCATCCGCCATCACTACGGTCGCTACCACTGAGCTATCATTCGCCTTGAAATGTCTTCATATTATGTCAAGTTAGCAACTATTGGAGCTTACTAACCCCCTTACTAAAAAAGGGCTATTTAACTAATATACTGATTAAATGGTCACGTAAATAATAGTGCAAGTTTTACATAACAATAAAACTTGTATTATTGGGCAGAGACGATGCACAGCATCTGTGAGAGAGTGCGTTGTATACTTCCCTTTGTATTTCCACCAATTGAAGTGACTTCCGGCGCCGACAGCGCCATCTATGTTGCGATATTAGCGCCCTCTACTTTGAGTTGTCACCAGGGGGCATTGCCGCCATTTTGCCCTCATAGAAGTCTATCACCAGGAGCCCTTATTGGGATGCTGTGCATCGTCTCTGCCCAATAATACAAGTTTTATTGTTATGTAAAACTTGCACTATTATCGGCATGTGACGATGCACAGCATCTGTGAGAGACGTGTTTATATCTCCTGGTGACTGTCAACGACGCTATGTGAGAAGTGTGAAATAATTGAAACACCAAATTATAAACGAGATCAAATCATAGTTAACACAGTTAATCAAATTTATGGTCACTCACATTGTGCCCATAAGGAAACGAAAAATAAATTACACTTACATATCAGAAACATTTGTAACATAAAAATATTCTAAATAATTATTATTTGAAACTACAATGCAATCACTTGACATAAGTTATATAGGTTCAAAATTCACGGATATGTTACTTTGTGACTGAGTTCTACCCATAATTTGTTTACAATAGTATCTGGCAAAGGTATTCTCTCTACGCCAATTACCTCGACTAAGAATATCCTCTATAGGAAAGTTTTCATACCAGTTCAAAGAGGCAACGGCCGAGCGCACAGAGCCCGGGGTGGCAGATATGCCTGCGTCTTTAAGAATTGTCTTAATCCAGTTACCGATAACTGTTCGTGAGGCTGCTTGCGCGGGACCTCTGATAGTAACAAAAAGGGCACCGTTACATTCGGCCGTTCGCCTCCGTGTTCCTAGCTCTACGACTTTTCTCAACCAAAATACAGGGCAGATATTGAGATTATTATGTTGCAATAACTTCCAACCAGATTGCCTATATGAGGCCGTATCCGTCTTGGATCCGAAGACTGGGTGTAAAATGACGTGATCACCGGCATCGGTATAATATGATGCAGAAACCCTAAGCAAGGTAAGGTCATGTACGCGGCGGCCTGACGATAAGAGTAAGATGCAGGCTAACCTGCGTGAAGCTTCGAATAATGTTTCAGTGGTCGGTGGGTTAGTCTGTAGCCAGGTGACCAAATCAGTGGGGTCCCAAACGGGCGGCTTCTCTGCTCTTGGGTTTTGAAGAGAGATCGCTTTTAAAATATGTTTCACTAAAAAATGAGAATTTAAATTATCGTTATTCAACGTCTTACCAAAAGTTAAAACAACGGATTTATGTAACATAATAGTTGGGTAAGCCAGTCTCTCATCGAGGCACAAGTATGCTAAGAATTTAGATAAACTTATTGCATCAGGATGTTTATAGTCGAAGTTATTAGTTACACACCACCTTTTCCACCTTGCCCAAGCAGGCTTGTAAGTCTTTAGGGTGGACTCTCTCCAACTAGATATGAGCAAGGCTCTCTCCGTTTCAGTCCAGGTGCTAGTGATGTCACTCCACCCCCAATCTTCCAAACGTATAGGTCCATGTCCTGGACTTGAGGTGGCGGGAGACCAGTGCTTTGATCGATCAGTACCGATCGCAGATTCTCTATCTTCATTGGTCTGCACAGTGCTCGTCGACGGAGGTCGGGTAGCCAAAACGCTTTCTCCCACATCGGTGCTACCACTAGGTACACTCCTTGTGCTGTGTTCAAGTGGTGTAGTACTCGCGGTAGCAGGCTCGGCGGCGGAAACACCCACGCTAGTTGAAACTGCCACTGACGACTGAAGGCGTTGCAAAATTGCGCTGAGCTGTCGCGACAATCGTTTGTGACATACTTCTGTACAACCCTCGTATAAATTGTGGCAAATAGATCTATCTGAGGGGTCCCAAATTTGCGAAATACTTCCTTCAATGCTGGCTGGAGTAAATGCCACTCGGCTGCTTGCCTTCCCCGGGATAGTCTGTCCGCAATGTCGTTGTACTTTCCGGGTAGGTATTCCGCTGTCATTGTTATATTCCACCTGTCGAGAAAATTTAACAGCTGGTATGTCAAATTGAGTAGACCCATCGATCGTGTACCGCCTTCTTTGCGGATGTAAGATACGACAGTGCGGTTGTCGGATTGAAGAATGAGATGGCGCCCCTGTATCTGCCGTTTGAAGTGTCTTACAGCTGCAATAGTGGCAAACATCTCTTTGCGGTTGCAGTGCCACTGGCTCTGTTGGGACGTCCATCTGCCCGATACCGTGTCGTCGTCCAGTTGCGCTCCCCACCCGTAGTCCGCAGCATCCGTTGTCATAAAGTGGTGTATCAATTTCGGGTGTAGGCTGCTCACCACACGGTGGTTCTCCAAGGCCCCTATCCACCACTCCAGGTCTTTTATCACTGGTGCTGGGATTTCGAATTGCGTGCGAGGATATTGAGTGGCTAGAGTTCGAATATGCCGTTGAAGCTGGCGGCAGTGAAGTCTTCCTCTTGGCGTTACAAAATTGGCGAAATTGAGTGTGCCTAGGATTACCTGAGTCTCTCTGAGCGACATCGTTCCTTTGCATATGGCTTTCCGCGAAATGGAAATTACTGTATCCACTTTTCTCTGAGGTAAGCTCTTCAGACCGTGGGTAGTGTCCCATATCAGACCCAGGAACTCTAATTTCTGAACAGGGTCTACTATCGATTTCTCGAAGTTGATAGTCCATCCTAGTCTCTCCATAGTATCTATCGTCATCCTTGTTTGCTCTAGGAGAAGCGTGCGCGACTGATTTACAAGCAAAAAATCGTCTAAGTAGACTACAATTCGCAAACCTTTGTCCCGAAGGTACTGAGTGACCCAGTTGGTTAGAGCTGCAAAGTTCTTGGGTGCACATGACAGCCCGAACGGCAGGCAAGTCATCTGGAGGACCTGGCGATCGTAAAACAGTCGTAGAAACCTCCGATGAGACTGAGCGATGGGTACGTGAAAGTACGCAGATGAGAGGTCGAGTTTTACCATCCAGTCGTTCTTTTGAAGGAATCGAGGGATGTGGAACTGTGAGATCAGTTTGAACGGCTTCGGTACAATATATTGGTTCAGCCGCTTTAGGTTGAAAATTGGTCTGAACGATCCGTCGCTTTTCCTCGTTAAGAACATTGTAGAGAAGTAACTGGCTCCGAGCCGCTGTTGATTTGGTATCTCCAGTACACCTTGTTCTAAAAGTTTGTGAATTTGCTGAGACATGTCCGAGGATTGAGGAGTCTCGAAGCGACGGAGAACCCGCATCGATGGACGGATGAGTACAGGTTTGGAGGTGAATGGCAGGCGCATTCCCGTAATCATGTCGAGAAGGGCCTGCGGAGCCCGCAGCGCCTGCCACTGCCTCCGATACGCTCGGAGGCAGCCCCCGTAAAACTTCGGCTGGAGTATTTGATAGTCATTTGTTGTATTGCTTCTTATTGGGCTGGCCTTCCTTTCTGTATCCTTTTTTCTGTCTCTTCTGATCCGACAGCTTTGTGAATCCTTGGAATGGTTTGCTTCGCTTCGTATCATTGTCTTGTGAACGAAAGGACTGAGTTGCGCTGTCACGAGAGGGGCCTGCTTTACTTGGTTTGATATTAGTTTTCGCAGTTGACTTGTGACCCTCTTTCTCTGCATAAAACCACGGCCGCACCCACTTGTCCATTCCACCAGTATTTTGAATAAAAACACGTAAATGATTTTCATCAAAGAGATGTTTAGAACTCGGAGGAATTTTACGCAAACCCTCGCGCAGATTCTTGTTAGGCAGCTCGCTTAGGATACGCTCCCTGCGATTCTCAACATACTCAGCTCGTTTACCACACACCATCTGCATAATTTCGTCACTAATTTTGTGGAACTTGGAGGTAGGTTGAAATAATTCAGTCACTTTATCAAAAATTGTATCTGCAGACAAAACCGTATCAATAGATGCCGTCCAGTTGACGAATTGTTGTAAGTTTTGATTCAAGATTTCACGCTGAGTAATCAAGCCGTTACAAATTGCTGCAATAATCTTTTCAGAATTCGCAGTATAATCTTTGCCTTTTAAGAATTGACGAAGTTCGTCATTCACCTCCAGGTCTACGAACCCTGGGGAGGCGTTATGGATTTTTAGCGCATCCGTATACCGAACATCTTTCCAAGATGGATCGCCGAACTTCTGCAGCAGCTCAAGTTGTTTTAAATGATCAGGGTCAGCTCGAGGCACCTTAGGATCTTTTAGTGCCGTCCCGACGTGGCCAAGATTTAGAAGCCGTGGCTCCAACGGGCGGGGAGCAACGGGGGCCGCGGGGCGTTGCAAGCAAAATTCAGCAGGCGCGGAGCTGCTGGGCCCCGGTGTCGGTTCGGGTGCCGGCCCGGGTGCCATGGATGTAACAGTATGCGTAGCGTTATGTGTGCTATTTAAATTTGAAAAGTTATCAACTGCTTGATGTGAGGGTACACCCACATTATGTAGCAAGATATTTGTTAAATATCCAACTTTATTGAACAGCTCACGGTAATCAAAATCGGACTCACCGCGTCTTCTCCTTTTTACCTCCGTGTCCGAGGAATCTGTTGAGGATGATCCCGAATTGCCAGTGGAGGGGTGAGCGCGCTTGGGGGCGCCTGGGCGGCCCCCACACGGCGGCACGCCGGCGCCGCTATCAACGAGCCGCTCCACCAAATCGGAACGCACGGTTTCCGCTTCACTATCACTCATAGTACTTTTCACTTGAAATTACGCGGTACAAATGATTTTATGCACAATTATTAAATGCACTTACTTAATTACTGCACTTAAAAGAGTTAACGAATGAATTTGCACGTGAAAACACACAAAAAATTTAGTAGGTGTGTTGCACGTTCGAGAAGTAACGACGCTATGAGGGCAAAATGGCGGCAATGCCCCCTGGTGACAACTCAAAGTAGAGGGCGCTAATATCGCAACATAGATGGCGCTGTCGGCGCCGGAAGTCACTTCAATTGGTGGAAATACAAAGGGAAGTATACAACGCACTCTCTCACAGATGCTGTGCATCGTCACATGCCGATAATGTCACATTATTTGACAATGACAATAGATAACTAACGTTAACAAAACAATAAATAACGTTTTATGAGTAAGGGGGTTAGAGATTAACCCCCTTACTCATAAAGCGCTATTTAACTAATATACTGATTAAATGGTCACGTAAATAATGTCACATTATTTGACAATGAAAATAGAGTGACAGTATATTAGTTAAATAACGTTTTATGAGTAAGGCAAGTCTTTTATTATTTTAACCTATCCTTAACAACTTATGCTCTTATTATTACGTAAAAGTCATGTACCTCAATAAGTTTATTAAGATAAAGTACAATTGTAAAACTAAGTAATTTTAAGTTGGATTCAGGGAAGTACCTTATCGTCGTAGCATGATAACAACATGTATGTCCTACTTTCCGGCCGCGGTTTTGGTCGCGTAGGTAGAGTAGACTATAAGATGATATGTTAATTTCGTTTTACTACAAGTTTTATTTTTTAGTTTCACCTGTCCCATAGCCTATCTGTTATCAAATCTTGCAGTTTATGACCACTTCCCAGTTTCCGACTAAGCTGAAATTTTTCATGCATAGGACAGGTTCCTGGGCCTAATGATTAGGTAAGTTGATTGATTTATTGAGGTAAGTTGGTTGATTGAAGATTTTTTGTAATACTAAAATTTGATTTGGCTTGAGGAAATTTCTATAAATAGATTGTATTTTGTACATATTTTTTATAAAGTAGGTACCTATTATTTTATTAAAAAAAAAGATTATTGTTAAACATGGTATATGTAAGTACCTACATGACTTTTTTATTTGTAACCTGTTACAACACACAATAATAATGAATTATTGCATATAAAGTGGTAATAAAGAGATAAAAGTTACATTAATATCACAAGTCCTTTCCCTTATCTAGTTAAAAGTTAAAGGTGACAGAGGTTACGTCTTTAATCTGTGACAGAGACATCCCCTCTTATCACATGATTTATCAGCGTTTATTGGATAGATCTTACTGAAATAATTAGGTACCTTGGAAATGTGAGTGCATTCCATGGGCGTAAGTGCACTCGGCACAGACCGTTGCTTGGCGAGACCGTACTATGGTTTCCTCACGACGTTTTCCTTCACCTAAAGCTGATACTCATCGTAGGATTCGAACGAGGGACCTTCGCTCGGCATCCGAAGTCACTACGACTGAGCTATCGTCGCCTTAAACCCGGATATTCTTTTTTCCTACTAACCCTGACCATGGACAGATCGGCAAGCCTTGCGTCTCCCATCGTTGACCGACTGATTTCATATTAGTCGTGGGGCACCTAGCGGATATCACCTTGCTCTTTTATAAAATTACTTGCTGTCCCCGCGCTTAACCGCGTTCCCGGGATAAAAATGTCCTTCTCAGTCATCGAATAATAGGGATTCCTAGGTAAATAAATCGTAATCAGTCCGTCAATTAGATTAGCAAAAATATTTGACACTTATTTTTTGCTTTACCAAATCATTAAAAATTTACAAAAATAAAGCGAGTCAAAGTTCGGGAGTGGGGTGAGTGAGCTCGTGACGTCACTTTAAAGTTAAGTGTACTCTAACGTGACGTCACGCGGAACTTCAACACACGATATCTCCGTATAGTTTTACCCGGCTGACCCGGAAGGAGGGTTATGTTTTTCGTGTGTATGTATGTTTGTATGTCTATTTTTTTTAATTGACGAAAGAAAAAGTATGTGTCTAATATTTTTGAAAGAGAATGACAGTAAGTCAGTTTAAAAATTTACTATTAATTACCTAATTACTTTGTTTATAGGAATAAACTAATTTTGAAGTTACACTAAATTAATATGTATTACATGTAAAAGACAGACCAAATAGATTGTTTTAGTCATTAACCCTGAGACCGGGCGTTAAAAGAAAGTCCAGTAATTTAATATATTTATTCTTTATTTACAACTTAAATTAATCTTATAATTAACATCAAAGTCTTTGTATAAAATATCCATATACACTGAGGTGTAAAGAAAACGAGCCATTTTTATTTTTTATTTTCCCTTATTAATATTAGCAAGCTGAATATAGTGCCATTTTTCAATATAATAAACGAAGAAAAGAGATGGCTACATTTTAACCGTTTGTTTTTGAAAGTTTTCACGAAAAAAGTTTTTCATCACAGTTTCTATTTAATTCCAATTAGAAAATTACTATTTAGTTTACAATTAAATATTAGTATGAATCCCGATTAATTTGACCCCCAGTGCATTTGTGGTCCACACGGTAAAATTAAAAAAACAATTGAACACAAGCCAATTTTATGTAAAAAAAAAGAACATGCCGTCTCCGAAAATATTATTGCTAATTATTTCAGACACTTCTGCAGTCGGGTAATAAATTATATGGATGCGAAGAACGCTCAGCGTAATTTTTTTTTAATTAAATATGGCCGACTTATAAAAAATATCTAAAGATATTAACACATAGACATCAGCAAAATAAACATAAAATAAAGTAAGTATAACATAATTAAATTTTTAAATATTATTGCTTCTTACAAAACATTTACAAAACTTATACAAAATTGCTATCCAAAACTATTTCGTTGATTGTGGAATAGAAATTTTATTCACCTGGTTATTTATTTTACCATAACAATAATTGGAAAAAGCTATAAAAAATGTTGGTAAACGAATACAAAATATCGAAAAGCAAAAACTTTAATAATCTTCTCAAAAAGCAAATTAAACTTATGCCACCTTATTACATAAGATGGTTTAAATATAACCGTCCCTTTCTAACCGGGACTATCTTAAAACCTAGGTTTTACTAGACTCGACTTAAACCTTCTTTTGTAATAAGGGTGTAAGTATCTAATACACGATTTCTTATAAATTATACTTATTACGTAATTTGTACTCTCCATATAAAACGCATTGCAAAGAAACACACATTCAAACATTGTGCTAGTGTGTAAAACCAAATTTAAAAAAACAAGAGGTAAATTCAGCGAATTCAGAGTACTTATTCTGAGGGACAACTAATGGTGAAGCTATCTCGATATTTTGGGCTCATCTAACAATTCGCAATGACGTTGATTTTGCTTGCTTTCTATTCAGCCAATTTGCCACCATCGACAATGCGCTCTGATTGGTTAAGACATGCGCTCTGATTGGCCAATTCAAGAACACACGATGCAGTGATTGGTCTTTACTGTTCAAAATCACTGACTAGTTTCGGAATCGGATTGCTCGGTATTACTACTCTAAAGGGATTGTTCCTCGATATTTGGGCTGATAAATCACAAGATGGATGTTTTTCTTTTTAATGATCGAATATTCATCAAAATATTACTTTCAAAAATAAACTTAGGCACATTCAGAATACACTCAAAAACATGATGAAAATACTTCACTCAGATGAAAGACGAACCGAAATGGCTTAAAACTATTTAATTCGTAAGATGTACTTTATTGTATTTGAAACTATTTCTGTTTTTTCATAACACACACAAAACCACTAGAAAACTATAATATACACAATTTATTGATACAATACAGAGTTCGATACAATCTAGTTAATCTTTCACATAAAAATCAAAATTGAAAATTATTTCCATATTATATCAATGAAAATATTAAATCTTAAAATTAACTTATAAACAATTTATCTTACATATAAAATTATTTAATTAAACAAAGTGAGCGAGTAAATTTAATATTTCTTCACTGAATTAAAATGATAAAATGCTGTAAATACCTATGAAACCAAAAAACTAATTCTGAATGTAACCAACTGAGTTTGTTTAACTAAATACCTAATAGACTGAAAGTATATATATTATCCTTAACATCTAAAATCACATAGTGTTCCTTAATAAAACTTATAAAAGAAAAATCAATATGAAATCGAGGGGATATTTTATTGCTTAATACAACCAATAGAAGCAATATTTCAAACAAATGTGAATAAAGACAATACAACATGTTGTCAAATTGTTAAAAACATATACAGGCTGATTTTGTGTTCACGACTTTAGAATTAGTCTTACAAAAAGTTGTTCATCATTTTATAAGAACTTTCCGACGCAACACAAAATCAACCTATATAGAAACTTAAAAATATCCATAAAATTGCCACCAATCATATAGAAACGACATAGTTTTTAAGAAATAGATATGTTAATGGCAATTTGATTGACTCAATAATTAGCCCTAGAATGCAGCAATGCAACTAAAACACTGACATGATGATGACTGTTAATTTGCCATATTATACACAAAGAATCGTTCAAGTAATCATAGATGGCACCACTGCAATATAACGTAAGGTCTGTCAAATGAAGATGTACAAAGAAACAAACGCACACGCACATTTTCTCAAGCGAATTTACACTGTATTTCTTACAACATAATTGTCGAATTAGCCATACGTGGGTCTCTTAACAAAACGCATAGGGACCTTCAATTTTTACTTTTAGATAGTAAACAATACGGTTTAAAATCGCTTGATTCCCAAACTACAATGACGCACCATCTAGCGGGAGAAAATGTAACTAAAATGTCCATATCAAAGCAGAGCTTAGAAATTGAGGGACCTAGGTTTCAAAGCGGTCTTCCTCAAGTATTGGTGGGCTAACATCGTCAAATCCAGTTGATCTTGAGTCTTGCCACATACGAACAGCTCCCATTTGCTATCACCCTGTAATTTTTTTATAAAATAAAATTGTTGAAAAGGCTGCTATAAGTTTTTCTGTGTAAAAAGTGTTTTAAGTTATAGTTTATAATTATTTATGATACCAACCAAGATATCAAATAACTTTACGCTGTGTTCGTGCGCGAGTGGCGGTCGCCAGAGCTCATTGTGTGGCGGGCGCGAGCCGATAACAAGAGTTATGCCTCGTGTGTTGCAAGCGTCCATAGGGCTACGGTAACCGCATAACATCAAGCGGGCCGAAAAAAAAATGATATAACAGAACAAACGGCGTTGAAAAAATGCAACTTTTCTGTTGCTCTTACTAATAAGGATAATGTAAAATGTACTTACCAAGATATAGGATGGTTTCGCTTCATTGTTATCAATTTCTTCCGGACGATCGAACCTGATCGAGCGCACAGCAGATTTCTTGACTATCATTGACTCTCCGTTCAATCGATTGGCAATCTACAATGGAAATTGAAACATGTTGCTATTTCCTTCTAAATGGCAACTCATGTTGCCATCAAAGCTATGACATGTAAGTACTCTTATGGTGAGGTTCGATATTGTTATTCAACTGAATCTTTGTATTATTGTGAAATCTTAATCTTTGAACTTTAAAATGTCACGCGCCAGTCAGAAGAAAACCACTTCTAGTTACTTAACTTTATACCTAATTAGTGTATTGCAAAATTCAAAAACAGGCTCGTTAATTGAAATTAGACCCTAGTAAGGCAATAAAGTTAAAAATTTCCTCTACACCAGTTCAGAAGCTTTCGGAAAGAAACTCAGCTTTGTTTTTTTTTTATATTATGTGTAAGCCACTGTATTTACTTGTCTTGGGTATTGGCAACTCAGCTAACAAATATTATAGGAATCAAGAATCCTGATACTGAAAGCAAGCGACCATGGATTTAATTATTTATCTCAAATGTCATTTTCATAGTTACGTCTGATTTATCGGCAAAAAATGGTACATTTTTTTCCATGCTCGCAGGGTTGATATTTTTCCTTTAGAAACATTAACATTTTTGACAGGGATGTAAAAACAAACCAACAAAATAATATTTAAAAAATACATTTATTGAAATAAAAAATGACATTGGATCTCATTTGGACTGTGGATATGGATTACAAACAATATTGACAGCGACACTAAACTACTCAAATTAAAAATAAGAAAAAAAAAAACACAATCGCTAATACAAAATGTTACCATAATACAAAGAAAAAATCTACGACTACAGAATAAATTAAAACATCTTTCAAAAAAACATAAATAGTAACAAAAACAAATTGCTATAACAAGAAAATAAATAAATAAGTTTTTGAAGATTCAACACTGGCCTGTCAATATTGTGGTAGGGATTGGGTATAGGTTGGAATCTAACAATAGGGTGAGGGAGCAGGTTACAAATAATGTCATTTGTTTATTTCAAATAAAGTACCTTAAGTATAACTGCCGATTAATATTTCAAAATTGTTACAACTTTAACAAAAGAGAAATTGTCTTTGAAATAAAATTAAGATCACAAAAAGATCCACAACCGACGCGACAGCGAGACCGAGATTTCGATTAGTGAAAATTTATGATACATTAATTATTAAAATGTTAATATTTCATATGCAAAATACAAAGCAAAAACTATTATTAATAGACTTTCTAAATAAATAAATACAAAGGATAGGATAGGTCACCTAACACAGGGGATAAGTTAGTATTTTTAAAATGGAAAATATTCCATTCATTTTAAATACGCGCAAATAAAATTATTTCGTACTTGTTACCGCACACAAGTTTAAGCCTACATACTAAGAAAGTAATACTTGAAATTCTTATACGATTATTTAACCCTAGTAACACTAAAAACAATTTGGTGCATGGTAAACTTGAGGTATACTTTTTAAAATTACAACTAGATTTCTTTTTAAACTAGAAAACTTTACCAATATATTAAATTCACAACGTATAATTCATCTGATGAAGATTTCATCTTTGGTGTCTTACGTTCTAATACCGTTAAACGTTAAAATTAGTTTGGTGCAAATACTATCTAACAATAAAATTAATCACGATTTTAAAATCAAAACGCCGATTTTATTTAACAAAAATTACATCTCATTAGTTGATTCTTAACGACTATCGTGTAGTGCATTGTTTTTTTCATAGACAAAAGTTTAAACAAAATATCTTGTTCAAATATTTCATAAGTTCATAGTATGATTCCAGTTTATTTATTTAATTTAATCTTCTTATCTCGAAAATATTACTTGTTATAAACTTTTCTTCATACTAGAAACAACTGGCCACACTACCAGTTCAAAGTAAGCGTAATTCATAAGACTTGGCTGTCAAACTACCGTGTACCCTACATATTAGTGAACATATAATAATCATTAGTAAACAATTCGTCCGTATGTTCCGAATCCTTCTCTACATGCCACCATTGATTCTCTTTTTGAGCGTAATCGTTACTTCTATTCCCCGTCATCTTATTGGTCAATATCTCATCGATCCTAGACGTAGACGGCTTCTGATTGGTCACTTTATAAATATGGTCAGCTAGAGCATTAGCTAATACCTCTTTGGGTGCTATTAAAGTACCATTTCCGCTATCACAACCTAAATCATTACTCGATGTAATAGTACGAAGTCTATCTGCGTTCAAACGAGCGAAACTACGCGGCGATTCTATATTAGTTATATTTCTAAATACGCTAGGATTTTGAAGATCTGTGGTTTCGTATTGATAGAGAACTACGTCAGTAGGGCCTAGGTTAGGTAAGGGATTAGTAGGGAGTAAGGACCTGTGTTGTACCTTTGTTTTTTCGCTGATGACGGCTTCAATGTCAAGGTCGTCGTATTTGGTAGGTTCTGGAGTGTTCTCAGCGCTCATCAGACGGTGAAGGCTGGTAGATTCTTCTAAAAGGGAATGCTTGACGATTGACGGTGGTGAGAATAATACTGAGCTGTCGCCTGCTAGGGTTTTGCTCTGTAACAATGGAAAGGTATTTGTAAGTGTGGAAATAATCTTGTAAAGAACAATTTAGTAACAGTACGACATAAAACGCCACGTCGTCTTCAAACTTCGTTCGTGTAAAAAAAGACGACAAAACACTGAACATCAAATCATATAATAATCCTTGTGATAAGACATAAGGTGTAAAAATGTATTGCCGTGCTTATATTATGCCAATAGCGCAGGTATGTACATCGGTACGGCTATATGAAATGTCTGCTACTGTACCTATGATCACGCATTACATAAAGTTATTTGGCTGCGGTATTCTGTAAGGTGGAGGTACTTCCCCAGTCAAGCTGCTCTTTGAGCAAATAAACGCTACGCTCTACCTCATAAACCGGGTCTTTTATTTAAAAAAAAATAACAAATAAAATGGTGCGTCTATGCTACGCGAACAGAGCGTCTATTCGTTCGTTGCTCGCGATGTCAAGTGTGGATGTACAACGAGCCCACAACACGAGCGTGATGCGAATCCCTGTGTTCGTGAAAAAGCTGTCAATAGGCGGAGCGCTGTCGAGCACGAGACGAACGTTCGGTCGAAGCTCACGCGCCGTCCACGCTACGCGAATCCGTGCTCCACGTGTGCTCGGTTCGCGTAGTGTAGACGTGCCATAACGGTTTTTCTATTGATGATAACATTTCCTATCAGCATCGAACAATTAACCCAAAGAAGTTTAATGAGGTTCATTTTATTCCGCCAACTTCCCACCACCGAAAATGCACTCTGTAATGCAATTGGCCAAGTCAAGGACACATGCGCTCTGATTGGCCGAGTCAAGAACACACGATGCAGTGATTGGTCCTCACTGATTGTTCGGTATTACTACTCTAAGGGATTCCACGATGCACATCAGTTTCCCTAGCTTAGTCTTAGGGGAGAAAAGATTGAAAAGATTAGGAACAGTCTATAGTAGTCTACATTTTACCACGTTGGAAGTGTCTCTCGCGCAAACTATTCAGTTTAGAAAAAAATTATATTAGAAACCTCAATATCATTTTTGAAGACCGATCCATAGACTCCACAAGTATGGGTTTTATAAAAAAAAAAATGAGTTTCAGTTCTAAGTATGAGGAACCCCCAAAATTTATTGTTTTTTTTTTCTATTTTTGTGTAAATTCAGAGAATACATCTACTTACCAAGTTTCAACAGTATAGCTCTTATTGTTTCGGAAAAAAGTGGCTGTGACATACGGACGGACAGACAGACAGACATGACGAATCCATAAGGGTTCCGTTTTTTGCCATTTGGCTACGGAACCCTAAAAAGTACCTCAATTAATAAGGCGCATGCAAGTGGCCGCGCGGCGTACGTACGTACGGTACGATGTACGGCCCGCCCTGGTATTACTATACTTAACTTACACCTTATTTATTAATGTAGTAGGTGATGCTATAATACTGACCGGCGTTTCAACGTTGAAGGAGACATCGGGCACGCACTCGGCGTGGTGGTGGTGGTGGTGGTGGTGGTGGTGGTGGTGCGCGTGCGGCGTGCTGGTGGCGGCGCCCCACGCGGCCGCCAGCGCCTTGCGCGCGCGCTTGTGCCCCGGCACGTTCTCCTTGCCGCTCGTGCCTGTGCCTGTGCCGGTGCACGCACCCACACCCGCACCCGCGCACACGGACACGCCGCTCGACGTCGACGTGCGCCGCTTCAGGCTGCCGATGCCGCTGTCGTTCACCTGACCACAGCGACGAGTATGTTACGGCCGGTTCACACATGTCTCCGTTTTACTGTTCCGTTTTATCGTGTACGTTTTTTTTTCGTCGATGGCGTATGTAGTTGTATGAGCGACTTCACACATGGCACAGTATTCTGTATACAGTAAAATATATCGTTCCGTAAAAAAATTACATTCCGTTTTGTCATCGAATACTGGACGACGGAACAGTAAAAATAAACGGATACGTAGAATTTTAACGGATAGATACTGTGTGCGTGGTGGGCGGTGTGTGCGGGGGTGTAGGAGGGGGAGTGATGCGACAGGTTTTGTTTGACTCACATTTTTCTGTTCACACATCGCATGCAGTAATGACGGATAAATTTATGACGTATCCGTTAAAAACGTACCAGTAAAACGGACTCCCATGTGTGAACGGGCCGTTATACACGAGAACAGTTCAGTACAGTTTTCAACCGACTTCAAAAAAAGGAGGAGGTTCTCAATTCGGTTGTATGTTTTTTTTTTTTTTTTTTTTTTTTTTTATGTTTGTTACCTCATAACTCCGTCATTTATTAACCGATTTGGAAAATTCTTTTTTTGTCTGGAAGGGTACACTTCCCGTTTGGTCCCATTGTCATCAGATCAGGATTTGATTACTTCTTAGTGTACTTTGAAGTCGGTTTAAGTTTTTTGTAAAACACTCCAATTATTATATAAACTTTTTAGTAACAAAATAGATTGCCCTCAGCTTTTGCAAAAATTTAATCTCAGTGTACCTCGTCGATGCTTGATGATGCGATGATTATAGAATCAAGCTACTTTGCCCACCATTACGCAGAACAAAACTTGGTATGAACTCACCAATACCACGGCTATGCAAATTGCTCAATAATTACAACGGTCTGGATATAAATTTCCAATCGCTTGCCTCATTTCGCAGATGCATACTCGATCATGTATAAAATAGTTTAGATCATGTTAAGTAGTAATATAAGCTTGTTTTTGATTAGTTTCCTTTGTATTTCGTAGTTAGTACCTAAGTATATTATTGTTTTCATAATTCGTTTTCTTTAACATGTTGTGTTTACCTTTTATTAGTTTAGTGCATTAAATTTAAGATTTTTGTATTATATATTGTGTAACTTGTATTAATGTACAAACTGTTGGTAGACCTAATAAATATAATAAATAAAATAAATAAACAAGAACACTGTTAGCGCTATACGGGGTGGATACGACAATAGGACAAGTAATGAAACCACAAATGCAGAATACGTCTAGACAGTATCGCGACGGCCATATAAAGTATGCTATGTCCCGAGTTACTAACATCGTTTTGTTCGCAGGTCGGGCTCGGCTTTCCCGCGTCTTGCCCCTCACGCCCCGCACGATTGCCCTGTCTAGACGTCTTCGTCGAAAGACTGTATGGTTTTATAGACTGTGCTTTTACTATGGGACCAACTTTTAAATCGCAAAAATACATTTTTGCCGAGGGGACATGTTGGTCCCATAGTTTTCGATGTTGGTCCCATAGTTAAAGTTGATCGTATACATATAGATACTTTATGTGGTTACATTTAATGTCGTATCCACCCCATGATTACTCAGTACAGAGGCCGGCAAACAACTTGAGCCAAAGTCGACGTAGTGGTAAGTAAGGTAAGTTCGCGCATGTACACTCATGCTCGGCCAATAGCGTGGACGCGTGCTCTTTCCACCAACGACACCTTAAAATCGTCTACTGCGCACTCAAGGTCATGGCTCAAGTTGTTTGCCGGCCACTATAGTAGACTAAAAGTTTTTATAAATTGGTTCCGTTAATAATCTATAAAAAAAGAATTATTGGAAATTCCATTTCTAAGTGGGTAAAGAAGCGCGGATGAAGCCCTAAACTAAAAAACTTAAAATAATATACCAACAAATTCTCACCTGCACATTTCCATCTTGTTCCGCAGTAGAAGACAGTAGTGAATCATTCAACTGCACAGTACTGTCGGAGTTCTCTTCGCGTTTGATCATTTCAGTGATATCTTCCACCAATAGTCCGGGACTTGACGGTTCGTATCTCAAACCGGACTTCTTGCCTAACTCCGCCATTGCTATCTTGAATGGCGTTGGTGTTCTGGAATTTAAGTTAGGTAATTATTTATTGTTCAAAGTCAAAGCCATCTATTCAATTAAGGCATGTCCTGAGTCTGGGTGTAATTATGTATATTAAGTATGTATTTACAAACAAAAAGTAGTATATGTATTATATCAGTTATCTGGTTTCCATAGTACAAGCTTTGCTTTCTTTCTGCCAATTACAGATTTCTACAATTTCTTTCTTTTTCGGACAATCTGACTCCAAAGTCAGATTGTCCGAAAAAGAAAGAAATTGAATTTAAATATCCAAATATTTTTTTCAATTTTCTTTTATTTATTTTTTGTTGAGTTTGAGACTTCTAGTCTAAAAATGTTATATAATAAATGCATACCCTCAAAGTAGTACGGTAAGAATCTGCTACTGAGTTGATTTCAGTCATTTTAAATTGAAACTACTTAGAATAAAGTAAATTATGGGCTTCGAAAATGAACTTTACTGTAAGCAGAATAAAGCTGTTTTTCAATCTAATTTATAAGTCAGATTATGGACCAAATCCTTGTCATTCATATTCTATACGCAGTCAATAATAAAATTAAATGAAAAAGTTAATTTCTTATGTGATTTCTTATAAGTATTTATGATTGACTTACTTGGGGGTAACATTTTTGAACTGATGCGTGTTCACTGGAGTGATATTATTCGCCGGCGTTGGCGTATGTAGTAGGGGACTAGCATTCCATTCCTAAAAACAAAACATTACTTTAGCATTATATCTTTACTAGGAAAATCTTCTCTTAACTAACTCGGGTTCCTTACTCAAATAACCCCTTGCCTAATTATTACTAAAGATGATTTAAAGCAAGTTTAGTAAAACCAGTCACTCTGTCCCTTTCGAACGTCACATAACAAATAGAGACGAGGCTATTTTAGTATGTTTTGTAATAAGGTTGTAATTCATTAGCAAGAAATCATTGACAGCTTTATTTCTCACAGTGGTGCCGATTCTGTTGTAAATCGCACTAAACTAATTTTAGTCACATCTCATCTCTTTCTTACAAACATTATTAAAAAAGGATAGAACATATTTAAAGCTATCGAATTAATCTTTGCCGTCTAATTTTGCGTGTATTTAGGCGTAAACGCGATAGATGGCGACTAAATTCATATTGAAAACAAGCATTGGACTAATTTGACAGGACTAAATTTCTTACATCCTTTTCTTATGTTCTTTGTTAGAAAGAGACATAGTGAGATTAAAATTAGTTTAGTTGTAAACAACAGAATCAGGGCCACTGTATCTTTTTTTTTTATTCATATTCATCTTCAAGTTTTAGACGATTTTTGTTGCGGGGTTTATCTCAAAAACTTTACAAGTTAGATATCCGGAATTTCTTATATTATGTAAAACGGCGACTACAAATGTAGTTTGTAAACTGTGTACGAAACCTTTATAGAGCTAAACCCGACTCGTTACCGCCGTTTTTTTGAATGAGTGTTTTTACCTTATGTTGTGCGTGCCTTAGCGGTGTAGAATCAAATGTGGGGAAGGACACAGCTCCGGGAGTGTTGAGGAACTGAGAGGGACTGAAGGGAAGCGCCTTTATGGGAGTCACGCCGGTCGAACGACACTCGAGGGCACTCGATATTGTTGAATTCCATACCTGAAAAATGAAACAAAAATATTGCAATAAAATACGGCCTGAAAAACAAAACGTGGTGAACATGTGTGTGTGAGGCTTGTATTTACGAGACGGCCCGGCTTACTTGGGGTGTTTCACATTCTTATAAGTCCGTCCTGATTTTAAATCGACTTCAAAAAAAGGAGGAGGTCTCAATTCGGTAGTTTTTTTTTTTTTTTTTTTATGTTTGTTACCTCATAACTCCGTCGTTTATGAACCGATTTGGAAAATTCTTTTTTTGCCTGGAAGGGTACACTTCCCGTTTGGTCCCATTGTCATCAGATCAGGATTTGATTACTTCTTCGTGTACTTTGAAGTCGGTTTAAGTTTTTTGTAAAACAGTCCAATTATTTCAAACGTCCATGATTTAATCAGTCATTTACAATGTGATGATTCTGTTGTTTACAACTAAACTAATTTAGTCTCACCATATCTCTTTCTAAACAAGGATTGTAAATTTAGTCCTGTTAAATTAGTCCAATCGCTTGTTTTAAACATAAATGTTGTCACCATCAAAGTTGGTTACGTCTATTTAACCGCATAATGAAAACGGTAAGGAATAATTTGACAGCTTTAAATTAGTTCTATCCTTTTTCAATGATGTTTGTAAGAAAGAGATGTGATGTGATTAAAATTAGTTTAGTGCGATTTACAGCGGAATCGGCACCAGTATCAAAAAATATTAGACGTATTTTTTCAATTAAACAAAAATTACGAAGATATACGCGATGGTACTTTTCACAATCGATTCCCATCCACGACATACATTTGTGTACGTGAATATGTCTGCATATTTTTGGGTGTAATTATGTATATTAAGTATGTATTTAGAAACAAAAAGTAGTATATCAGTTATCTGGTTTCCATAGTACGAGTTCTGCTTAGTTTAGGATCAGATAAGAGAAAATTTTCAAGGATATTTATTTACTTTAAAAAGGAAGCCCATTTCAATAAAGTCCATTACCATTGACTTACACGGTACCCCCGCGAGTTCTTAAAAATCATAAGTTCATCATAGAATAAAATCATAGAGCGAGTAAAACAAACAAAATATTCGATACAATACATGAACTCACATTGGGGTTGGGTGTAAGTAAGTGAATCTTCTTGTTCTTCCGCCTCAGGATGGGTGGCGGGGTCGTTTGGTTTTCCAGCACTTTCTTCTTAGGCGAAGTGTATACAGAGGGAACGACTATCTCCTTACTTGTCTCTGCTTGAACCGTATATGCTACTGTAATAATAAATATGCAATTTTAATAAATACCTAAAATATTTTATGTGTGAGGTATAGACAGGATAAAAAAATTATGTTATTCCAGGCTATGATCTACTCGTATGCCAAATTTCATCACGATTCGTTCTTTCATTTCGTTGAAGCGTCAAACGGTAACAAACTCACTTTCGCGTATATTTTATTAGATATATTTTCTTTTATACCACTAAGGTGGCAAACAAACTTACGGCCCGACTGATGGTAAGCAGTTAGCATAGCCTATGGATACTTGCAACATATTTATTTCAAAACATTTGTAATAAAATAAGAAAATCATTTTTAAAACAAGCTTTTTATGTTGTCTGTACTTGCACTGCGATATTTGCCATCCAATATACTAATGTATACCAAATTTCAGCTCAATCGAAGTGGGTCACATTTAACTTGCAAGATTCGATTACAGAAATCGGGCAGGTCAAACTAAATAGGGTCAAACAAAATAGGGTCAAACAAAATAAAAAGGGTCACGTAAATAACGTCACTCTATTGTCATTGTCAAATAATGGCCCCGATTCTGTTGTTTACAACTAAACTAATTTTAATCTCACTATGTCTCTTTCTAACAAAGAACATAAGAAAAGGATGTAAGAAATTTAGTCCTGTCAAATTAGTCCAATGCTTGTTTTCAATATAAATTTAGTCGCCATCTATCGCTGTTACGCCTAAATACACGCAAAATATGTCGCAAAGATTAATTTGACAGCTTTAAATATGTTCTATCTTTTTTCAATAATGCTCGTAAGAAAGAGATGAGATGTGACTAAAATTAGTTTAGTGCGATTTACAACAGAATCGGCACCAATGTGACATTATTTACGTGACCATTTAAACAGTATATTAGTTAAATAGCGCTTTATGAATAAGGAGGCTAATAACGCCGTAATTACTGTACTAACTTCAATGAAACTTGACACATAGATAGATCATATCTTAGAACAAAATGAATTAAAAAGTATAACAAGAGAAAATACTTACCAGCGTCCTGATTTTCAGTACCGGTGCAAGTCTGTGTTAAATAGTTCTTGAGAGGGGAGTTTGAAGGTAATGTATCTATATTAACAAATCTGTAAACAATAAAATGGATCCATTAGTGTTAAACAAAGGCTAATTATTTTCGAGGCGACTAACAAATTATAGGGCGACTAACTATTGGTTACTAAAAAAATAACTTGGCAGCGATTAAATAATTTGGTAACTATTAAATTAGATGGGCTACAAATTGCAAGGTATCATAAAAACCAAATAGTGGCAGCTTCTTTAAGGTAGCAAATATATTAAACAGGCACATCGAAATAATAGGTGGGGTACTATAAATAATGACTTGGCGACTAATATTGACTGTGGGATAACAAACATTGCATTATTGGCAACTATAGGCTTCCATATAAAAATACACTTTCGGGCTGCGATTTGCAAGCAGCTGTAAAAATTTAAACGGGTACTATAATTAAGAATTAGGGTTTCAGTATTTTTGTTTGTGGCATCATAATTAGTATCTAGATGATCGAGTTGAACCTGGTTTTTACTTTTTAGCTTATCGTCTTTTTTGGAAATTATATTTAGATTCGAATTTTAAAAAAACAGCTGGACTCGAACCGGGGTCTTCTGGTTTCGGGACCGAAAACAGTGACCTTTGATTTTGTATGGTTTTCAGAGTCTGATGATGGAGTAGGAGGGTTGGCACTGGAACTCCATAGTGGATCATCGTATCCTGGTCGTGTTTGGGGTAGTTAGAATTGTCGTGACATGAACTTTGACCATGTATGATTTTCAGGGTCTGATGATGGAGTAGGGGGGTAGGCACTGGAACTCCATAGTGGAGCAACGTATCCTACCCGTGTTCGAGAAATTGTCATGATATGAACTTTGACTGTATATAGATTTCAGGGTCTGATGATGGAGTAGGAGGGCAAGCACTCGAACTCCATAGTGGATCATCGTATCCTGGCCGTGTTTGGGTTTGTTGGAATTGTCGTGAGATGAACTTTAACCATGTAAGGTTTTCAGGGTCTGATGATGGAGTAGGAGGGTAAGCACTGGAACTAAAACTAAAACTAAAATGCATCATCATGCATCTCAAGACGATTCCAACAAGTCCGAACACGGCTTACATATATGTGATTCCATAGAATGTGAAGCAATTCCATGTTTCCAGGTGAAGCTAATAAAAGCGTGTTGAAAATAAAAGTCAAGAAATAAATCTATAGACACACACTATTTTTTTTGCATGCCACTATTTGCTTTAATTAGAGCTCTTAAAATGTCGCACAAAGTATGTTTTATATGACCATGTTCATAATTTTCTTCTCATCTTAGTTTACTTTATATACAACCTCATTATATAATTTAAGAAAGCCTATTTTCTACTTTTTATCCGCCATCAAGTCTTCGCCTAACAATAAATTCAGTTACCAAAACAAAAATATCGATGCCAGTTTAAATTAAAACAAAGCTTATTTAGCTGCTGCTTTCTACTTAAAATGATCCTTCACTTTAGCTGCCAACCTATTATTTTTAGTACCTCCTTTCATTTTTTATAAATACCAAATTCAGATTAATTTGTCGCCGCGTTAAATACATGCCTTAAACAAATAAATCCTAATGTTTTTTACTACCAGTTTTTATATTATAATGTATCCATTATCTGTATATGCGATTGTGGATTGATGTTTGCCACTATTTATATGAAATCTGTAAATAAATAGTACTAGAACTATTGTATAACAAAAAAGTAATGAACAGTGAATACATTTTTCACCTTACTCCCATGTGACGGTAGCGAAACGGCAAAGCAACATATTTTGACTAGGGTGTGTAGAGTTTGTGAAGTTAGGGCTTGTAGAGTAATAAGCTTGGCTCTACATGAGATCTGATAACTTTTTGACAGTGCGAGTCTTGGCAACATTTTACATGAAAATGTTTTTGGTGGGAATTAATTTCCCCAGAAGGAGACCGCTTGTGCCTAGAATCACCATCAGCCCATAATGTACGTAACGTTAACTGAGACAGGTCGTGGGTTCGATTCCCACCTAGAACATGCATTTGTGTGCATCAACATGTCTGCATGTCCTGAGTCTGGGTGTATGTAAAGTATGCATTTACAAAGAAAAAATCATATGCAAAATATTATGTTATCTAGTTTCCATAGTACAAGCTCTGCTTAGTTTGGGATCAGATGGCCGTGTGTGAGGAATGTCCCAGGATATTGTATTATAAAAAAAAACTCACTTAAAAGGTGACTCGACAATTTCCACATCGGCTGCAACTAATTCGCCTCTATCGGGAGACTTCCTAATGTTGTTCAGCTGATCTTTCAATAGTTGCCTGAAGTGGATCATCTGCTTCGATGGAGCTTGACTCGTGTTCGATGAGTTGCTTTGAGTCGACTCGTTGAATGGGTCTGACCATTGCTGGAAATACAATCATGGTATTCTTATAGCTATTGCAAATGGTTTCAAAAATATATTAAACTTTCATATATATTGGTTTAGATATGGAAACGAGACAAACAAACAGAGACAGCTTACTTTCTCTTGTATAATTCGGCTGTTTTGCGCGAAACCCTAATTCTTTTACCAATATAAAAGTAACCAGTTACTCCTTATAATGTCAGCTATTTGCCAGTGAAAGTCCCGTCAAAATCGGGCCAGCAGTTTCGGACATTAGCCGCAACAAATAGACGGACAAAATTTAAATATCTTTTCTTTTTACCATTTATAGGCAGTATATTTAGTAAAAAAAAGCTGTTATTTTGTAATTTTTTCTCTCTCCAAATATTTCACGTTATTCGAGTTAGGACTATAAGCAAGACATAAGCTCTGCTTAGTTTGGGATCAGATGACTGGGTGTGAATTATTAATAGTATGTAGTTTCTTTTTAGTTATTTTTTCACCTTCCCAAAGCATTTACATGTATTGACAAACTGTTAAGTGCAAAAGGCTCGATCAGACAAAAACATATATACAAATGCTGGTGATGTGTCTTGTTTGTATGCTATGTTACCAAAATCAATTTTTGAGGCGTCGCAGTTGAAAGAGAATAAAATCTACCCTAAACGTTGTAAAATATGGTGAGCTAGTACCTATACAACGTGTAATGGAACGTGTATCTATACGTATATAGTTAAAAAAAAAAACAATATTCATAAAAAAAATTGTATGTATTACACGTTGCAAAGAAGTGTAATTTTTAAATATTTTTTTTTACTGGAAATCAATGCCTGAACTCACTCATCAGGAGGATTTTCAACTAGGAAGGTGGCCAGCCAGGTGGGTATTACAAAGTACCACCACGCTATGGTTTCCTAACGATGTTTTCCTTCTACGAAAGCCCAAGCTCTTTGCGAATCCAATCAACTATTTTTGTCTTTATTCGGCGTCACTTATCTATACTAATATAATAAAGCTGAAGAGATTTATATTTGTTTAAGCGCAATAATCTCTGGAACTACCACCCGGATTCGAAATATTCTT
The DNA here is from genome assembly GCA_947623365.1 of Achlya flavicornis. Lineage (NCBI taxonomy): Eukaryota > Metazoa > Arthropoda > Insecta > Lepidoptera > Drepanidae > Achlya > Achlya flavicornis. The sequence goes on along the minus strand of OX392491.1, from coordinate 5,718,164 downwards.
TCACTAATATAAAGCTACATTATCCCAGAGTGTTATAGGCTACTTTTGATCCCGGGAAGGCGGGTGAAACCGCGGCAGACAGCTAGTCTAGCCTATAAAATATTAATTTAGCGGACTACATGGAACAACTTTTAGTTTGAAATACCCACGTGATATCTACTAATGATTATAAGCATTATTTACTATGACGTAAGGATGATATTACTACGACGGGATGAAAATGTTATGTCACTACTGCAAAAGAAATTTGCAAAAGATATAAGAAGGAAGATTGATCAGAAATTGACATAATTTTTTCAATGTTTAAATTTACAAAATGAACACACCGTCCGTACAGTCGACTACAAAGTGATGTATCCATGTGAATGTTACTAAATTATGTATCCACTTAAATGCAATAAATATCTAGCCATTATATCTGATAAAATATGGTATACATAAAACCTGACTGACATGTTTTCGTACAAAATGTTATACCTAGTTATATATACTTTCATATTTTCAATGAAATATATAAAAATAATGATGTAAACTTACACATCATTATTGCATTTAGTACGAAAATATAAAACCGTCAGGTTACATAAAAACGATATTTGTCACATAAGACAGTCAGATAATTATTGCATCCAAGTGGATACATAATTTAGTATTGGTAAAATGAATTTTGTAGTTGACTGTACAAAGTAACTCAAGCTTAGTAGTATTCGAACCAACAACCTTTTTAACAGAGCTAACTTAACAGTTTGATTTCTGATCATCCTTAACCATGGTATAAGATATGAAAATAAGTGAAATTGGGTGAAGAAAAGTTAATAACATACTGTCATATCTTACCATAAAGCTACGTCGTTTTGGTTACATAAATACCCCAGTATTAGTTAAAAAAAAAAATTCATCTGTATATCTTAATAATCTGTGGCTCTTACAATCCAACATAACTATATTTTTTTTTTTATTGAAATAGGCTCTCACCACTTCAATTTTGTAATATTCTAAAAGATATTAGACATTGAATATGGTTCCATAAGTTATCGGTGTTATTTACAGTAAACTATATTACTGAAAATAGTTTAGTCAGAATCGATTGCTATAGGTTTTAATCCATGTTTAATTTGACAGAATAATAGTCTTAAGTAACATAAAATCTTTCATAAAATATTGGAAAAAGTAGCAAAGGAGTAAATTATTAGAGAGTATTTGGCGAGTATTAAAAAACTGAAATCCAGCCCACTGATCAACTGTCACCCAACAACCAAAACGACATAACTTCAAAAATTTCAAAAACGAGAAATGAACATAAAAAGCAAAAGCAAACCACTAACATCATTGTACGCGACTTGCACTTTCTGTTCTGGCACACACACACTATCACTAACGCGTTCACTATTTACACTTAAACTATCGTTATATGTGACTCGCGGTGGCTTCACACGCACTTGTTTGCGCCTGAGGGTCTCGAAGCTGTCGATCAGGTCCGACTCGTACTTCCGACGCATTGTCGAGTTCCAATGGTTCTTTATTGCATTGTCCGTTCTGGAATGACAACATTTACATTAGAATTATTATTGATTTTAAAAGAAGGCATCAGTAAACTTGTGTTTGGAACTTAATTTACAGGCAGACACCAATAAGCAAGCTAGACGAGTACTTAAGCTGTTTATTAAGTGCATTCCATCAAATTATTGTGGCACAAAGTATTAAAAAGTTTTCCACCAGAATATTTAAAAAAAGAATGTTTGTAGGTATTTGTATTCAACAATAAAAATAGATTTATTTTTCTGAATGCAATTCAAAATTAAAATTATCTATTTTATAGTATTTGCTTGCTTTATTTATCCAGCTCCATAGAATTACGTTTTATATAACATTAGAACACAGAAGTTAGCTGAGATTTAATTCATTTTTTAATTTTTTGTTACTTATACTACTTTTACACCAAGATGCCAATTGGTAAGAAAAAGTTTCAAAGAAAGAAGACAAGTTGACCCACCTTCCCGGCAATAGTTTAGCAATTTTGGCCCACTGATTGCCGAGTTGCTTGTGCGCTTGGTATATGACCCTGTCTTCGTGCTCCGTCCATGCTGTTTTCTTTATTGACGGGTTGAGATGATTATGCCATCGTTCTCTGGAAATACAAATATTAATCACTGATTGTTAAAAAAGTGTAGTGGAGTTTTGTATGAAATAGTTTGACGTCATAATTTTACAGCATCAAATAATATTCATTCAACTGGTAATTAAAAAAACATTAATACAATATATTCTTTGTTTCCGAGTATCAAATATTTTATACACTGGTTCATACACCGGAATCGATGGAGTAACCACGATCCTCAGAAATGAGGGACCAACTGAAGAGAGATATTTTTTTTTAGATTTAGATTATTTAATTTTCACACTATCAAATATTCTTTAACTTATTTAATTATGTCGGTAGGCCAATACTTATCAAGTTAGTGAGGTAAGTAAGGTCAAACATACACCTTATCCGGTAACTGTCTGGGTATCTAATCGTCTCGACCGAACTTCAAAACAAAAGTAATGAAATCAAACGCTGACCAAATCTAACTATAGAATAATAGTTTTTATTTATACGCATATTATAAAGAGTTTAAGTTTGTAAGTATGGTTGTAGGGGATAATCTCTAGAACTACTGATCTGATACTGAAAATACTTTCATCGCGGGAACGCGGGTGAAACCGCGGAGGACAGCTAGTTCTTAATAAGGATAAGCTTTATATACTATATATTTTGCTTTAAACATTGGTACATCTTTTCTGTCCACTAATTACCTGCACTGTTTCCCTATTCTGCCCTTGAGATGTCGGGCAATAAGCGTCCATTTCTTTGGCCCGTATTTGGCGACCAACTCCACGACCTTCTCATCTTCCTGCAAACAATAAATGGTGATATCAAAACTTGTTTCGGTTTCCTTAGTGGACATAAGTAGTCATCGCAAAAATATTCCACATTTCCGGATAAAAACTTTATATTACCCAAAATATGGTCTAAAGCACGCCTTGTTTTAATATAGTCCTGGCTCTTTTTTTGTTGTATGACGTTAGAAAGAGACACATATATTTATAACCTGGGTTTTACTAGACTTGCTTTAAACCATATTTTTATAGTAAGGGGGAGATAGTTTTGACTTTATAAGATTATCAAAGAAAAATGTTATATCATTCAGTTCCAAAGCTTCTTTTTAACCGACTTCAAAAAAAGGAGGAGGTTCTCAATTCGGTTGAATGTTTTTTTTTTGTTTGTTCCCTCATAACTCCGTCATTTATGAACCGATTTGGAAAATTCTTTTTTTGTCTGAAAGGGTACACTTCCCGTTTGGTCCCATTGTCATCAGATCAGTATTTGATTACTTCTTCGTGTACTTTGAAGTCGGTTTAAGTTTTTTGTAAAACAGTCCAATTATTATGTACACAAAATACAATTTCTTTGATTTTACTGTATAATCTTAAATTTTAAGTTATGCACTTTCAACTTGTGGCCCCAAATAAGTATCGACCACAACCAGCTGATTCAAACGGTTGTAATTCATATTTTTTTTCACCGGCGTGCATCGCCCACGTAGTGGACTCGCTCACCTTGTATCGTAACGTATTTTCGCACGCTATACCAATCAGATGATCGGCGTTTCTATTATTTTATAGTTTTTGCCTTTCATGTTTTTGTATTGTGAGTTATATGCTTGGCGAATCTGAGATTGTGTTTGAGGCCCTATTTAGGTACCTACTTTGTAAGTGTTAAAATACAATGCGTGATAAAAGGCTATAATTGTAGAGGTACCTTTATGAGAAGGAATTAAATATCTACATAGAGGAACTAAAAAAAAAACAATGTATTATTAAATCAAGATTTCAAAGTAAGAATAATTTTTAACAAGGCAATGATCATATTTGTTTATTTTGAGTTACTGTATAAATATCTGTAAGTAGTAAGTTTGTTGATGTAGACCAGCTATATGGTTACCATCACAGATATAATCTAAATAGATGACGCGAATGCCAAAAGCTGTGCCAAAACGGAGAGCAATGCTTTTGAAACTGTTTCGCGCAGTCAGTCAGGAACTCGCATAAGGCTGCATGTCCACCATAGATGTGCAGCAAGCAAGGGCTGTGATTAGCTGACAAATATGATCGGTCCATTTTCACGTTATAGCTTTAATACCAGCCTAACTGAACCGCTCGTGTGACATTATGGTAGGTAGAAAAATGTGACATGCTTAGTTTTCATACGGAGATGGAAGGACTTGCGTTATCTATTTAGAATTATGTCTATGGTTTCCACACTACAAGCTTGGCATAAATTGACACATGGCACTTCAGACATTTGTTTCATCTTTTCTAAGAATCTATACCTAGGTATTAATCCAAATATGAATCTCAAATAGGTACTTTATATGTCACATCACGTAAATACTCTGTTAATTTATCTGATTAGATAATTATAACTATACTTCTAAAGTCTTGCACTAATTGGAGACGTCATAGCTAAGATGAAACATATATTAAGTAACACGTGTCTTCCTATCTTAGATTTTAATTGGTGGCCTTGAGTCAATCATCAGAACATTTAATAATGTAATATTGTGTATAAGAGCACAGCTGTCATCTTTAAACTAAATAAGCGGCACGCTATGATGTCCGTTTTGACATGAGGGTGTCTCTCTTTGTCTCGCTATGCGTCTTTTTAGACGCGTGTAGTTTATACAGAGAAAACAAAAGTAAGGTGAGTGTTTTTTTTTTCTAAGATAACCTGGAATTTGTCGATTATTGGTTGATGACAAAGTTCAAGACAACTGGCACTCAAATGAAGCTGACTAATCTATATCATAGGTGCTTGGCGACAGCTCGGCCATCTTAAGCGATACTGGGGCCCTTGGGCACACTAGAATTAAATTAGAAAGACCATTTTTCTGCTGTCTTTTATTTTGACCGTGGCGTTTATTTATATAGACCACAGCCTGAAGGAACTAATTAAAACAATGATGACGTGACTACACATGCTAAAAACATAAATTAAAAGCAATTCCCATAAGATATGTCGACATTTAATAGTTGTTAATCCATCATTTGGCAAACTCGTGGCACTACGCAAACAAGCAAAAAAATATGACCGACTCAAGGGCAAGGATATGTCACGGACTAATTCCGAGGCACAAACATATTTCGATAAAAATTTTGGAACTTTATTTTAAGTCTATGAATCATCGATATAAATTATTATAATTTAAACGAAACCGGAATAAAAAATATCTCCGTGTAAGTATAAGTAGGAACTGGAACAGGATATACCTAGCCAGAAACCAGTTTCTTGGGAGAATATTCGAATCGCTGTTCCATTTCGAGTTTCGAAAAGTTTTTGGAAGTCTGATTACTACTAAGCCAGAACAGCGTTTAAATAGGCATAAGAAAGTTGCGACAAAAGTCTTGTTTCTTCTTATTAGAAGCTTTTAGATTCTTCTTCTTATTAGATAACTTCTTCTTTTTATGGCGGGAGAATATTGGGGCAGAACCTATTTCGTAATTACCTAGTTCGTAAAATTATTAATTCTATTATGCTGGATGGAGATTTCGAGATAGCATATTTTTAAAACCTTGTTCCAAATTTGTTCAAAATTACTAACACAACATAGCTTTTGAAAATATGCCATCTCGAAATCTCCACCCGGCCGACTAGCTTTCTCAATATTGCATCAGGTACGACCTCAACCAATTTTCTTCAAATCTAATCCCATAGTTTTGTCGTGAACACTTAGCAGACAGACATATAGGTAGCAAAGATTTTCATAGGGCATCGTGCCTCTACCCAGATGGATAATCCGCCTTACTAAAGCATGACATTTAATTTCACTCCCCTTGAGGGGCTCCCTGAGCAAATCGCTCTCAGTTCGTACTGCGCACGGCTGTCAAATACTGTCAATTCTGGCTTGTTTATTTCATGTTCCATAGAGGCGACTATCCTTCTGGACGTTTTAAATTCTTTGATAGGTAGTTACAAAATTTCGCTACTCGCATTTTCTAAACAGTATGGATAATATCTATGTATATATGTAGCAAAATATCTATTGATTAATTTTTGGTTGCATCACCTGGCTTGTACACACGTGTTGGGTTACATGATAAGATTCCAGACTTGACATCTATGATGTAATAATAACCATGAGATATTCTTACAACATCTATGACAGACACACCTAAATATTGATATTTATGATGTTACAAAAGATCAAGTTTTAAAAACAATTTACAAGTTTTTGTGAAACACAATGAATAAATATGACGCGTTGATTTTACAATGTGTTTAAATTGTAAAACCAAAGACATAAAAATGTGAATAAATGGCTTAGTTCTTATAAAACTTAATAAATTTTAAAAGGGAAAATTTTGCACACATACTTATTTATGAATATGACGCCTTGACAGGATACCCATTTACATATATCAATGTTATTTAGTTTAAAGTAATATCTTGATCTAGATGATATTGAATTATGTAACAATATATAGAAACATGGAAGTAATATTAAAAAAAACTGCGTTCAAATCGCCGCCCGTAGGCAGGGTTCCAAAAAAGTTGGCGACGTTACCTTGTTGAATTGCGAGGTTAAAGAATAGGTATAATGCAACAACTATATGCAACACTTTGTAAATTAACCCCCTTACTCATAAAGCGCTATTTAACTAATATACTGTTTAAAGGGTCACGTAAATAATGTCACATTATTTGACAATGACAATAGAGTGACTTTTTTAGGATACTTTTTTCCATGGAAAAATTAGAACCCGAGTGTTCTAATTTTGCATTAATAATGCAGGTGAAATCCGCGGGCGAAACTAGTGAATGATAAGTATTAGCACCATGAATCAATATAAATACGATTACGTATTTTAGTCTAGCTGGTAATAAACTTATAATTATTTTATATCCATTAAAAAATACTGTCACTTCAATAAAAGCTGTGACCACCATGTCTTCAAACAAGTATTACTCAGAAAAGCCATTAATAATAGACAACATCGTAAAATTATAAACAAAGAAACACAAGTACGTATAGATTAATATCGGCTTACATTCTCATGCGTGTGGTAAACAGACATGAGATAACCTAACGAGTTGATATTCACACCGCGTGGCAAGAACAATGGATTCATTCATAAAAATCTTAGAAACTACCTTGAGCATTTAATGGCAAAATTTTGTGTGATGTCAACTCTGAAATATTTTGCCAATAGATAGATAGATAACTCTTTATTGTACACCAGAAAAAAACAGTTAACAAAACAGAAAGAAAAGAACATAATATTAATAACTGTACAATGGGCGGTCTTATCGCTAAAGAGCGATCTCTTCCAGACAACCTTAGGATGGAGAGGAATTTATAAACATTATAAGACGGTGGTGTCATTTTATGATAAAAAATAGATATGAAATGTGAAATACCAATGTGTAAGACAAAGGTTAAAATAAACCTGCTAATGCGAGTCATACTCTAAAAACCAAGTTTCAATAGCCTGAATAGATTACAAAATGCATCAATACCAAAAATGGTGAATTCACCAAAAAAAGAAATTTTTAAGTTTGTCATAAAACTTGCGCGAAGCCATATTGGTCCTTCGAGCCGGATTTTAATTGGATTAAATAAGGGGTCAAACATTTTTGCAACAAAACATTAATGAAAGTATGAGGAAGAGCAAATACATTAGTATAGCCAGAGTATAGCCGGCAATAACTCGACAATGAATGCGAATGAATGAATGCGACCGTTCTTATTATGCGAGCATTCTATGCATGCGCGTGCAAGTGTTAGTGACCTGTGACTCAGAATGCTTCCTCTCGATCGATGATAGACAGATTGGCGTGGTTTATTGTTGCCCATTAAGTTTTTTAATCAATGCACTTTTAGCTCATTCATAAAGCAAATAATAGCATCAGGTATAAAACGAAGATTTTCTTATAAAAGTGGATAAAATTGTTTGTCAAAATTTTTATTCGCGGTATTACCAGACTGCGTATAAAAGAGGTAGAAGACAAAAAATATAAGAAAAAAACCATATTCCTTCATGTGGAGACATTAAAACAATTGAACAAACCTCCTTGGTCCAAGGCCCCTTGACTAGTTCAGGATTGACGACCTTCGTCCACCGCTGTTGGCACTGGACGTCGGATCTGTCTGGGAACTGCGAAGCTATCAGCTCCCAGTTCTCGTTGTACATCTTTACGTACATTTTTAGCCTTTTATCCTGGAAATTGACATTGATAACATTAGTTCCTCGAATCGTAAGATACTAAGCAGGAGCCACCGTATGATGGCACTTATGACATCCCATATCTATATATGAATCAGAAAGAAACGCAAAGCGAGACAAGAAGAGATACCCTAATGTCATAAGTGGCACTATACGGTGTCACTAGTTTAGCAAATTTCAAATCGTTAGGTCAATCAGTTTAGCCTGTACAATGTACATGGTCTAAGTTATTCAGTGTTATGAGTCTTAATTGAAGCAGGAAAACTGGTCCAGCAAGACAAGCAAGAAAAGCAAAAATGTACCTATATCCAATCTCCTTTAAGACAACTTATAACTACCACTGCTGACCATATTGATGGCTCTTTGAATACAGAACGTTCTGAACCAGCGTGCAAAAGAAACCACCCAATAAGGAACGTTTTATCAAGTCTAGTATAATTACCTCCTCCTTCGTCCATCTCCCCCTATTGATATTCTTCCGCGGCCCAGAACTTTTGGTTGCAATCGGCACATCCTCGTAGACCGTGGAGTCCTCTGAGTACTCGCTACTCTCCGATTCATTGCCACTGCGTCTGTTGACAAGGGAAAATGGTATTAAATACACAAATGACAATGTTGATTTTCTATTACAAAGAGTATGGCGAGGTCTGCTATGAGTTTTGGTAGTTTACTAATTCAAAAGCGTCGAAAACCTTTATGAATTTAAGTAGTATACAACTCACAATGGCTCTATGGCAATACAGTTGTACAACACCAGGGTATCACTCGATTAGTCTATTATTATAATATTTTGCAATAAAAAGAACTAAAATGTATTAAAATTCCAGTCATGATCAGCGAGTCTAACAACAATTTTTAAATTGAGTCTCATAATAAACAGACCTCATGTTTCTTATCTATAAGAAGATCATCTTGACAACATTCCAAGTGATTATTTAAGCTAAACACAGAGGACATCTCTGTTTACTTTCAACCTTCAAACATGCGGTGAGAAAAATGCCGTAGCAGCATATCATGCTTCTTAATTGCACACAAATTCATTCTTTGTGATTCAGAGTTATACTTACCTCGTAAGTATGTTTTAAATCACACTGATTTTACAAATGCAAAAGTGTCTGATTGTTATGTTCTCAAAAATCTCTGGGTTAGACGAACTTTATTTATTAGACTTCTAAAAACAAAACAAGTAACATATCAGCCGAAAAAAACCTGCTTATTTACCCCAAGAACAACTTTAAAGTTAAGCGGTAAGATAAGACGGCAACTCGTCAAACATAAATGAGTGATATTAGCGTGTCTTTTTTTATTTGAATTATATCTTTGATCTCAAGTCACGTCCCAAGTTATCACATATAGATATATCAAACTTTGTTGCTGGGTGTATAGTAAATCCTGTTTTTATCCTGCGTCAAAGATAATAATATCTATGCGTCAGCTTACGTAATCGCCTCCTGAGACTTGTGGAAGCAAAGCATGTGTATTGGTATTATTAGCCATATTATAATTGATCCTTATTTAGTGTTCAGGTATTCTGTGACTAAAGTCACGTCAAAGGAATGTACGTACGTACCTACTTGTTTCTCCTCTACTATAGAGGAGGCTAAGGTTTCACATGTGCATTATCTATCTATGAAAGAACCATGGACACATTTATGGCTAGTTCTTACAGTGAAGGAATTTTGATGGGCTCAACTAATAGCTCCTTGGCTTTTTAATATTTCTGGTTAATTTTAAATCTGGGATAAGAAACTTAGTGGCTTTTATTTGGGCACTGAAATTCAGCGAGGTCAGAAAATATCTTTTTGGGGAAAAATGCTTAAACATGAACAAAATTGTCACATTCCTGTGGGGCGATTTTACAAAACACAAGCTTTCTGCCTACATATTACGTAAACTAAGTACATAAATCAAAGATATTGTATCAAAGCACAGTAACAATCAATACAACTTTGCTAATATCTAAAAAGAAATTGCGAATCTCCCTATTTTTATTTGAATTTCCATCATAGAATAGAGGCGACACGAATTGTGTATCACATTCCTGTCAACTAAAAATATGTTAAAAACACCAACAAATTAAATAAGGAGCCCTGTTGGCACTCTTCCGATACAAAGTACGCAGTAAATTAAACTCATTGCCGCTTGAACTGCAATCAATCAGCAAATGAGACAGACGTGACGAAGATCTCGACGACCGCAAACGTGTTCGGGTCAGACAACTTCTCACTTGTATGGTATGTATTTACTTAAACTATATTTAACTTTTTTTAAGGATTTTTAATTGTCATGATTGATATACCTAGTGTAAATGTAATATAAAGCATTAACACTTCATTCAAATACAGTGTTTTTGTATTATTAATGAATAACCTCCAAATTATCACATTCCTGTGTATCACTTGTCTGGATCCACTCAGACAGGAAAGTGATAATACTACAGGAAAGTGATAAATATTCACAAATTTTTTTGTTTCTTCTATGAATTCAATATTTAGGGTACATGAATGATGAAATTAGATATTGTATAGGACATAAAATTCGTGTACATGTCGTTTTTATTAAGTTTGGTTGGTTTATTACACAATTTTCGAGACGAAGCAAAAATATTTGATTCCTTATTTTCTACTAACATTGTATGGCTTATTTAACTTTTTGAGGACTTTTTTCCACAGATACCAAAATACCACAACCTAAGAAAAAGAAGACTAGGGAAGAAATATTACCAAAAAAGCGATAAATTGAAAGAAAACATTATGAACGAATGAAAAATGATCCAGAAAAATTAGCTATTAATTAGTTTAAGGGTGGCTAGACAAAAGTCAATTATACAAAGACGTAAGAGAAACAACGAAATAAAATAGAAGGATGAAAAAATTAAAAGACTGAAAGCTGAACTGAATAAATACCGGAAGCAAGTCAGAAAATTATGTAAGAAAACCAATCTTCAGAAACTACTAACTCCTAACTCGAAAATGTCTCAAATGGCTGATGACCCACCAACTCGACCTGAAGTAGTGAAAAAAAATATATTTGATGATACTATGGAACAACAGCTAACAGAAAATCTAGAAAACCTTAAGACAAGACAAGAAAAAGAAATTGCCAATAAATTAATTTTGGGGCCTATTGGGAGAGAAACTTATAAAAAGATATGGAATGCTGAGAAACAAAACATAAGCATATATGATACAGACTTCTATGATTCCTTCTTATAATAGTGCCTTATTGTTTATTTTTGTGATTCATTGTTTCTAAATAAACATTATATGAGAATTTGTTTTTAATACTCTCACTTTCCTGGTTATTTCTCATTATTCTGGCAGCAAAATAACATTCACATCATATTTTTTTTTACAGTTTTCAGTCGAAGTACAAAATATCTATTGCCAAGTATATACACTTCACTTATTACCCATTTTCATGCATGTTTAAAGCTTATTTTCATTTTCCTGTACGATATATCACTTGCCTGTCCTCAAAAAAATTAAAAACTGCCATAATTTTAATATTTACCAATATTTTGTCTGACCCACAAAACTTAAGCTTATTTAAGTCAAAACCTTGACCTCTGACCACTTTGCGTACTAAATCTAGTAAATAAAAGTGTGTAACTAAAAACGGTCCATTTTATTCCTGCATTTTAAGAACTAGCCTTATATGAAACTAGATTTAAAACCTACCTAAAATGAAAAGCTTTTTCCTGTACTCTATTTCTTATTAAGGGAGCAAAATTTAATTCAAGTGGGAAACTCGAGATTGTTGGAAAACAAGCATACGTTTTAGAGCCCCTCAGTCTGAGGAGAGACTTTGCCTCTTTATGTGTGTTCTTGTACAACGGAATGTTCTAAAGAAACGTTCTACTTGATGCCTACGGCTACATTCCACCATCGCAATTCTCGCCATCGACGGGGAGCCCATCCACACACATTGAAAGCAGAACTGTTTCGAACTGTGCGGGCTAAAAGGAGTTTTCTTCCGCGTACGCTCGGACTGTGTAATGAGCTTCCCGCCCCATGGTTTTCCCAATGGAGTACATGCATGGGGTTCTTCAAAAAGGGCGTGGAGAGATTTCTGCAGGGTCGGCAGCGCGAGAGTGTTACCCCTGGTGTTGCAAGTGCAAGCGTCTATAGGTTACGGTAACTGCTTACCATCAGGCGGGCCGTATGCTGTTACCGTAGGTAGCCTACTGAACTGACGCTTGAAACACCAGAGGTATCTAGGTATAAAGTAGTAACTCGCCTAAGGCCTTTGATAAGAGTGTCTGTCTCTCCTTGCCGCAGTATGTTTTTCTCGTTTTGGCACATAAGTAGATTGGCTGTCAAAAGTGACCTTTTAAGATGGCCCTAGTTTAGTAAATCTGTATCGCGCTTTCCCGACTTTATTATTATTATACAAAAATATTTCAGGCGTTTCATAAAAACGATATCAAATAATTACACAACGTTATCACCGGAATAACAAGAGCAGACCATTAATATTGTACCAAGACCATAATATGTATGAAACTTTATGATAAGTACATTTAAATTAATAAAATTGTATGTTGAGATATCAGGTTTTCTTTTACCAATTCATTTAATCTTTGAATAGTTCTATTGCTGATTAATTACAAGTAATCCGAAGCTAAACTTGTTATTTATGGCAAGAGAAGCGTACATAAGTTATACTGAAATAGGTAAAAAAATCGCCAACTATCTCAGCAACCGAAAAGTGGCTGTAATTTAACAAAACGTTTTCTGTAGCGCAAAATAAACTTAATTCTTTCTAATTATGACTGTTATTTCAATAGACTTCGCTCGGTACTCTTAGGTTTTTTCACAAAACCACGTCGGCATTGAGAAAAAACACGTGGCTGGCGCCAATATCATACAATTCCTTCATAGTCCCAGAAAGAAATTCCGAGAAAAGGACTTAGTCCTTTTTTTGTACCGCCCTTCAATGCGCAAGTGAATTTTAAACCTCATTTCTTGAGGGCTAGAGTTAATAGTCGGCTGCTGTGAAAAAAGTTCTTGGAACAGAACAAGTTTCTGTAATGACTGTAGAAAAATAACCTAAGGTGTACCGGTTATAAGGTATATTATGATTCTTGAATAAGTAACATTCGGTGAGGTAAGAATGGGTATGAGAGAATTATTTATGCATATCGAGCTCAGCTGATAGCAAAACACGTTTCGTTTCTCATTCATTCGCGATGCGGCTAAAGGTTATAAGGAAACTTAATTTACCTACACAATACGTCCAATATAACTTGTACCTGGTTAAACAACACACGCAGACGGACAGAAACAAGTTTCTGATCTTCTGTCACTTCTGTTTGAGGCACTTTCTAGGTGAATATAATGATAACCGGGATAAAAAACCGGGATCAAAAACCAACACACATCCACACTTGCAATTTTAGGACCACTTGCGTCACTTGGGTTTTCTTAATAACTCACAGTTTGTTGCTTAACTGGGGTTAAAATATCCGACTATCATAAGAATTTGTTTGTGTATCCACACACATCTTCACTAATCACACACACACATCCGTGTGGGTGTGATTGGTGAAGATGTGTGAAGATGTTTGTTACTCGTTCACGCAAAAACTGAGACACGGATTTGGATGAAATTTGGCACAGAGACAGAATATGGTCTGGATTAACTAATAAGATATTTTTTATCCCGGGAAACACTTATTGACTTATTACGTGAGATGGTTGAAAGCAAGTTTTGTAAAACTTAGCTTTAAAAATAGTTCCGGCTCTTTTTGTTATAATTAAGTTAGAGAGTGACAGATATATGTATAATGGGGGTAAAACCGCGAGGCTGAAACTTGTCCCACGACGGCAAACATTTATTGGATGTATTGTCACAGAATAAATAATAGCACAAGTTTAGTTTACACTTACTCCAGTAGGTATACCATTATTTTATAATTAGCCATCTACTTGTAGTATTATTTTATTCTGTGACTAACTATACTGATTGCATAAATACCTATTAGTTAAGTTATCTAATAATTGCTACACCAATTAAACCTAACTTACCTACATTGAATGAAATAGCAACATAATAACATAACCCGTAAATTTAAAATGTATTTTGATTTCAATTAATTTATTGCAAGGATAAAATATTAATAAGTACGTTTTACAGGTTAGGTATAGGTTAATTGGCTGGGTAACGCAGTAAGTACAGTCCAATTTTGCAATAATTAAATGTTATGAAAATAATAACTTACTCATACAACATCACGTTGAATTATCCTAAATTAAAACTTAATAGAAAACTCTCCAATAAACACTCCATAACTTTTAAAACATAATAACAGACACAACACACTCAATAAATTATATTATTAATTGCACAACATTTCCCAGTGTTCCCCAAAAATGTTCCCGCCAAAATCACATTTCATTATCCAGTGGAGACGTCATACACTCCCGATAGTTATAACAACACTGCCAGAAAATATTCATCCACGCTTGTTTCCCACACTCACACATTCATATTCACAAGCACACCTACACGGTGCGCATACGCAAGATGTAATAAGGGTGTGGGGTTCAAAAAAAAGTAAGGGACGCTCAAATGAAAGGGACAGCCAACAAGGAAGCAGATAAGTGTGACAAAGACGGAGAATCAGGTACAGAGAAATCATACCCTTATGAGTAAGTATGTGTGCCTTAATACAGGCAAAGGTAAGGCAGGTGTAGGCAACTGGTAATACAAAGGAACAAAGAAAAATGATTATTTTTTTGTAGGATAGGTCAGCGTCTAGTCCACGCAATGAAATTTATTGTAACCAATCTCCCAAGGTATTAAAATTTGAAGTCATGGACCTTATTTTACACGAAATCAATTTGTCAAAGAGCCATCTGATAGCAGATGCTATAATTTGTACTCAAATGTACTTAGAAGGACACATGGAGAAACCGAATTAAATTAATGGAGGTTTCCTTGACATGGCGGTACCTATCAATCGATCGTACAGAAAAAACTACACAAAAACAGGAGGGTAGTTGTGAGTAGCGGATGTCAAACTAATTTTAGATAACGGGTCTTTAGTTTTTGCCAATCTAGAGGGATGTTTTGACCTCGGAATAATGCAAACCAGATGTTTATCCTTGCTCTGAAGAAGTTGTGCACGTTTATTACAAAGTATAAGGAAATTTATGACCTGGTAAAAAAAATATAAGGAAAACCATAAAGCACTTCCTGTCTGCCCTACCCAGAGTGATAAGCATTCTATGCAGTATTCTATGTCTGAGGTCCTGTTTATAAGGGCAATGTCAGATACCATGAATCTAATCAGATAAGAGAATTTTATCACATAACTGGTTGGTTTCTTCTGCTCAAGACAATAATTTAAAAAATAGGGATTCGATGAGTTAAAGCTCAGTACGAAATAGCACAGTACCTAACCGACTAACTTCAGTAAGGCCTGTCTATAATCCTTATGTCCAAAACACCAGCTTTGATGTCTCAACACAAACAGCAGCTCTGAACTGGATAGCATTCGTATTCACATCTGTTCTGTTACTCATAAATTGAGTCAGGCCGTATTGGATAAAAGCATGTCAGAAAGAACCAAACCTTACAAAGCCTAGTATAATGTTTCGGAAAGTAGGCCAATGACGTGGTCAATATCATGATCGAAGATTGAAACTCGGCGAGCGGAGTACTAAATATAGCACAAGTACATGCTAAAATCCAGTATTTTTTAATGATTATAGAAGCAAACACTTCCGCCGGTGAATAGTTTTCGCCATACATACACGTCTTCAGCACCTCACTGGCAGAATATAGTCGATCATAATCTTTCATTCAAATCTTAAGAAATGTCAATTTAGTTGAGAAACAATCGGGGCATAATTTAAAGAGCCTATTTCTATTATCTGATGCAATAACTTGACCACAAACACGACATTTAATTATTAAATTACGGAAATGATTTTTAATGTACAGTCATTTCCACCTGTCCCGTCTTCATCACCCTCTAGTAAACTGCTGATTTCAAGACAGATTATTTTGTAGAACGGAAATTACTATTTGAAATCAACGCAACGAAAAGGAACATAGTGCCTATAACCAATCTCATGATGATCTTGAGCTTTGGTCAACGTAGAGTTTTTGATTATATGGCGAGCCGGTTCGCGTAGAGATACTAGATTAGATGTACTGATATTTATTGCCTCAAACAGGATAAGAAGATGGAATGGATGGAATTTCAACTGTAACGTTCATAAGTGCATTACCAGGACTTAAACTGAATAAATTACTTTTTGATTTTGATCCAGGATTCAAGCTCTATTCATTGTCTTCTTCTTCTTCTTATTTTTATGTTTGGCAACCAAGCCCTAATTAGGGCTCATTTCTGCCAGTGTCGAGTTATATTATAGTTTCCATTCACAATAAATAACTTCACATTATAGTCCTCAGTCAGTCACCGTCCATAAAAGTCATGTTTTAATTCAATGGTGTTCATTGTACTAAAACTCTTCACGGACTTTTTGAGACAACTTGAAAAGTCACGATACACATAATTCATTTCATTTCACTTCACTGGTGCACATGGATGATCTTTATTGGATAAAATATCACCAAAAATACACAATAAAACTCAAAATACACAAATTTATGAAAATAAAAATGAAAACGCAACGCCATTCTGCAAGTTCCCGCCAAAAAGTCTATTCATTGTCTTCGCTAGCAGCCATAACATATTATCATTGTAGCATCTGATAAATTCGATTACATTAAATACGCTTTTGTACAAATGTATAACTACTTTCCTTTTGTGCATAAAGCAATGTTGCATTATGACGTAGTGCTCAAATTACTATATTTACTTCGTCGTAAAGACGGTCGAAACGCCAATTTCCTTGCACTAAACAAAAAAATGTCCTGGCGGAGGGGTTCCCTAAGGAAATGTCCTGTTAACTCACGCATTGGCCGTGCTTCCTGCCTTATGTCCCCTTTATGTTTGACCTGCTTATTAGCACTCTAGTTGTGCTTTCTCAAAATATCTTTCTTTAAGTAATAACTCAAGTTCAACGACATCCCGTTACTAGTTTTACAACGCTGTTTATGAAGTGCAATGACATGGACGCCATTATTTGATTTGTCGACATTGCATGTTGTGTCTACAAACAGAACCACCGGTTCCGTTACTGCGTTACTGAATTCCTTGGTCCTCAATATTGGAACTCGAAAATTTAGAACCTTTAAAACATTCAATGCTATAAATGCCTTTTAACAAAGTCATGACTAATTAACAAATACAAACAAAAATATGAACATTTAATTGATTTAATTAAGCTTATCTTAGGCCATAAAAGTTTCATAATGCTGCTCACACACTATGTAGGTCATTTATGATAAGCCAACTGTTACATTATACAAAGAAATATCAGAAAAGTATCAGTTTTAAAATAACTGTGATCTCACGGTATCATGAATGGCGACATAAGTCTAGACATTTCATTTCTAGGTATGTAATGTTTCATGCCATTCATGGGAAATAAGAGTGACCATCATTCAATAAAGTTGAGAAAATTAGACCTTAGATTTCGAAATTTTGTTTCATCATTACCATTTGTACTGATCAGTATCAGTCTCATATGTATCCTATTAATCAGATGTTTACTTGTCAATATTTTATCTCTGTCTCCGAACAATCTACTTTTCTATTATACCTATTATAATAATAGCTTTGGACCATCTACAAAAATGTTCTATGGAAATTGTCCTGCATTTTCCCATGATAAAAACACTACATTTGCGACGTATTTAATTACTAGTTGTTTTGAATTCTTTGAAGCACAGGAGCTTGAGTTTCAATTATGTCTCGTACAATTATAGCATAGCTCCCATTCAGAGTCACATTTACTGTAAAAATAATTGAGATAAACATGACCCAATTCTTGTTATAAATGATCACACGACACGTATCATTCAACTCTTTTATCCCATGAATCATCTCAGAATTTTATGGTTCCAGTTCTGAGAGCTATCTAATTTAGGTACCCATTTCTTTGACAAATACTATACCCTACTTGCAAACTACGGTAATTGAAAAGATACTTGAGGTGATTGGCCCGATGGCCGACATACAAGCTTTGCCTAGTTCAGCTATAGATGCTCGAATCATTTAACTATTACAAACATTGAGTTTTTTTTTAATTAAAACATTATTATAAACGCCTAAAGGTTGATAGAGGAGAAATCATCATCCCACATCCCTGTCATATGACACCGGGATCTGTGTTGATGAGAAACGAGAAAAAATACACCGTAGATTACAAGTTGGCCCTGTGGTGGTTTGCGAAATTCAATACGGTCCAGTCTAGTGGAATTAATAGTTTTCATCCGTTCAAATATTATCGAAGCAACACATTATCAAGATGATATCTTAGCAAGTTATAAATGCCAATAAGAGATCGATAGTTTTTACCACAAAATAATGGATCCCATCGAAATTACCTAATGTCAGCCTATATGTATACAGTTATCACTGGAAATGTCGATGAAATCGAAAAGTTACACGATTTAGGTCATTACCAAACGTTTTGAGAAGAACAAAACTTGACCATAACTTTTGAACCGTCAAGAAAAGACGGCATTGACGGGATAAAAATGTTTGGTAATTCCTCCGTGCAACTCGATCGTACAACTCCTCTTTCCAGAGGCTGTTTCTTTAGACAAAGAGGATACTTTATTTTGCAAATCTATGAATACGTATGAATATTTATTAGTGTTCAAGCCATTCACACGCCGATATGACAAGTATGAGCTGTCTCCACAATGACCGAACTAAACTAAATGAATGATTGTCTATTACTCGGAGCCATTTTTAGGGTTCCGTAGCCAAATGGCAAAAAACGGAACCCTTACAGATTCGTCATGTCTGTCTGTCTGTCTGTCTGTCTGTCTGTCTGTCTGTCTGTCTGTCTGTCTGTCTGTCTGTCCGTGTATGTCACAGCCATTTATTTCCGAAACTATAAGAACTATAATGTTGAAACTTGGTAAGTAGATGTATTCTGTGAACCGCATTAAGATTTTTACACAATAATAGAAAAAAAACAATAAATTTTGGGGGTTCCCCATACTTAGAACTGAAACTCAAATATTTTTTTTTCATTAAACCCATAAGTGTGGGTTGTCTATGGATAGGTCTTCAAAAATGATATTGAGGTTTCTAATATCATTTTTTTCTAAACTGAATAGTTTGCGCGAGAGACACTTCCAAAGTGGTAAAATGTGTGTCCCCCCCCCCTGTAACTTCTAAAATAAGAGAATAATAAATCTATAAAAAATATATGATGTACATTACGGTGCAAACTTCCACTGAAAATTGGTTTGAACGAGATCTAGTAAGTAGTTTTTTTTTAATAGGTCATAAATTGAAATTAATATCAAATACTCAGGTCTATACTACCATTTACTTATATACCTACAGGTTTGTACGGAACCCTCGGTGCGCGAGTCTGACTCGCACTTGGCCGGTTTTTTTCTATTTAGCAGGGGTCATATGATAAATGGCGCTTTTATTATTTAAGCACCCCTTTATAGGTACATAGCAGATAGCTATAATTGCAGACGGGTATTAAACTACAGAATTATTAAAGGAACTAGACACGAATTGTTAGTTATTGGCAATTGTGCATTGAATGAATTTATTTCCGTCATCGATAGATCTCAATTTTATGTGTTCTGTCAGTGTCATGTACTTTGTTGTCTATCAAAAAGTAAATTCTCTTATCTCCAACGTTTTTGTATGTATCATAATTCGCATATTCATACCAAAGGCTTCCTATGGCTTTATATGCTTTCTACTTTCGGCCACATCATCGCTTATGTGATCACGCCCAAGACTTTTAACCTTAAAAACCGGCCAAGTGCGAGTCAGACTCGCGCACCGAGGGTTCCGTACAAACCTGTAGGTATATAAGTAAATGGTAGTATAGACCTGAGTATTTGATATTAATTTCAATTTATGACCTATTAAAAAAAACTACTTACTAGATCTCGTTCAAACCAATTTTCAGTGGAAGTTTGCACCGTAATGTACATCATATATTTTTTATAGATTTATCATTCTCTTATTTTAGAAGTTACAGGGGGGGGGGGACACACATTTTACCACTTTGGAAGTGTCTCTCGCGCAAACTATTCAGTTTAGAAAAAAATGATATTAGAAACCTCAATATCATTTTTGAAGACCTATCCATAGACACCCCAAACTTATGGGTTTGATGAAAAAAAAAAATTTGAGTTTCAGTTCTAAGTATGGGGAACCCCCAAAATTTATTGTTTTTTTTCTATTTTTGTGTAAAAATCTTGATGCGGTTCACAGAATACATCTACTTACCAAGTTTCAACATTATAGTTCTTATAGTTTCGGAAATAAATGGCTGTGACATACACGGACAGACAGACAGACAGACATGACGAATCTATAAGGGTTCCGTTTTTTGCCATTTGGCTACGGAACCCTAAAAACGACCTTTTAAGCAAAGCAATCACTACCATGTTTAAAAAAAACGGGAACTTATTTTCGGATGATAGGCGCTATACTCCCAAATAATTATAAAAATGAGTATGTACTTACTTAAAAATGTTAAAACCTCTGTACATTGCTATGGGAGGATTTTCTAAGGTAAACTAATGGTAAGGATATCAAAAACAGGTTCACATTCCCTTTGAACATAGACAAATAGACATTAATCTGAATGCCTCACGTGGGATTGAGTGACAATAGACTATAGAGGATAGACAGAAGGGGATGGCTGCGAAAACTTAAAACCCTTGTCTATTCATAAAAAAAGTTTTTTCTCACGCAAATATAAAAGGTTTGCATGGACATTTGGGTAATTAATTAAGTTATATTTTTAAGCTAGTGCCCAGCCTGCTTTAAAAGAGTTCACCGTCTTTTCAAAAACTCATCGAAGTTTTACAGCGATCGAATGAATGGTAATAAGGACGCCAAACTACAAACAGATTTATTTTTATATATAACATTTCAACGTTTTTCATCAAGATGATGACAAATAATTAGTAACAGCATAAAATGCCGTGATATGTACAGTCGAGGACATAAATATGTATACACTTAGTAAAATTCAACAACGGTTTCCTCTAAAACTACTGATTGAAATTATGAGATATTATGCAGGCAGAATCTTCTAACATATACTATTATGATTTTTGTAATATTTTAACACTTGAATGTTAAAAATGCGAGATAATCGCTTTTGAATTTCAAAAAGTGTATACATATTTATGTCCTCGACTGTACGAAAATAAAGTGACAAGTCAAACATGTATCACCTCTGATCAAACAATGACAAAAACGAATTCAAAAGAAATCTGGAAGCAACTTCCGACTTGATTGTCAAATATGGGCACATTTTTTTTTTATATCTTGATTTTTATATCTTCCTTCCCTTATTATACCGCCCAACAATAATTATGAAGCACGCGCTCGAAAGGACTTCCACTTCCAAACATTCTGCCATATGCCGTCTGTGATGACACATTTAAAAACATATGTGAACTTTTTGCTCGTTAAACTCCTGCGCTTCGTCCCGATTAGTGTCTGTTTGTTGAATTGTCTCAATTTTATCATTTTGATAAGAATTAAAAGCATTAGATAAATGGAGTTTTGTTTAAGAGTTGGGAGTCGATAGAAATACATATGTTCCGTCTTAAAGTTTGTTCAACCCTGAGTTTTTTTTTTATTTTATTCCTACAGCCGATTCTATAAAACAATGATTAAGCGTGGGAGACCATTAAAGAACTGTGTAATTGTTTCATAACAAAAAGTAATGCTATTGAAATAATTATACCGCACGTAAGTATATAATGTACGTAGATGACATTAGGATAGTCACAAAGAGGGGTTGTTGTAACAAAGGGCCAGCTGCTCCCTTTTAGAATATTGATTAACATTGCCGCTACATAAGCGACCTTGTAAGTTGTTACTTGTTTAAAGTTTTGAAGAATTTCTATCAAATAGGGTAAAAATCTTTGGATAGTTTACTCAAAGATTATCTAGTTACCTACCACTTTATGAACAGATCCTAATGATATAAAGCGTTTATGTCTGTTACTTAGTTTTAATGTAGGAAACACTGATCGGATTATGAATATAATTTTACTAAAAGAAGCTTCACTACACCAGAGTGCTTTATTCTAATTTTCATCCCAGGAAAACGGGTAAAACGGCGAAGGACGATACAAAGGAAATAGTATTACTTTTTAGCGATACAGCAACTAAATTACCTAACAAAACCGGATTAAACATTCAAATACAACTTACAGAAAAAAAAAACAATAAAACAGAAATTATTACCGAAAATATATTTTTTTCTACAAATAAGTAGGTACAAAGGTCTACCAAGGGTGTTCACCTGGGCAACTCCCTGTGCCCAAGATTAATGTCTCAAGACACAACACAATGGTTCGCCCCCGCGCACATGGCCTGACATTTCTACCCCGTGTTTTTTCAACTTCCTTCCCTTATTATACCGCCCAACAATAATTATGAAGCACGCGCTCGAAAGGTGTTTAGTGAAAGCGCTAATGAAGCATTTATTTAATGTTTTTTATACCAATATTGAGTTTATTGTTAGCAAGTGTGCCAATTAGTTAAATAAAGTAGGTAGTTTAAGTTAGTTAGTTTAGTTTACTCCATTCTAAATTTAAGTACCTATATAAATTTTAGGTAGGTAAATAAATAATAAATAATAATAAATATCCCGGGACATTCCTCACACACGGTCATCTGATCCCAAACTAAGCAAAGCTTGTACTATGGAAACCAGATAACTGATATAATACATATACTATTTTTTGTTTGTAAATAGATACTTAATATACATAATTCCACCCAGACCCAGGACATAGACATATTCATGCACACAAATGCATGTCCTGTGCGGGAATCGAACCCACGACCTGCGGCGCAATAGGTGGAATCTTTACCAGACTCTTAACCAACTGCGCCAACTGGCCCGTCAAAGGTATACTGGTCCATCAGAGTATCCAAACAAATACTTAATTTATTATAAATTTTATGAGATTCTCAGCAGCTAACATACCATCTCTTGAGGTTACGCGTGGTTTGATGTTTAGTGTTTGACCATGGTAGATAAATGATGATGTGGCCGAAGGTGGCACACAAAGCCTAGAAGGAACAGGTTCTCAAGTGCAGCTGTGGGAACACACCGGTATGTGCTTGGCGACAGATTTTCAACTTGAGGGTGGTAGCCAGCCAGATGGATACTGGTACCCTACCACCGTTTTATGGTTTCCTCACGTTGTTTTCCTTCATCATCATCATCATCAGCCTATAATGTCACACTGCTGAGCACAGGCCTCCTTTTACAAAACAGTTTGTTTTCCTTCATAGAAGCTCAATCTCATTGTAGGATTTAAGTTTTGAACCCGGGACCTTCGTCTCGGCATCCAAGCCCACTACCACTGAGCCACAGACTGAGATATCATCGCCTCGTAAAGGCGGCAGCGTTAGTTCAGTGGTTGTGTATTTGTGACGTCGAATGCCGTGAAGGTCGTGGATTCGAATCCTACAATGATATTAAGGTTTCGATGAAAACATAAATAGCACGGTAAAAAAAAGTACTTATTGTTCTGCAAAAATTTTAATCAAAGCTCCAATATCTATTATTATTTATTATCTACCCACAAAATGATAAGTCATATTACTACACGAAACAAATTGGGAGCAAGGGGCCTCTTGTGAGGAAGACTGTGTTTATTGTATGAGGTCATTGTTCCATCCAAGCGCCAGGGTCTAGGTACCTATAAAAATATTATTGCTTTTAGACTAAATTTAGACTATTGCAGAACATTCCAACGTTTTTTTTTATTAATTAATTCGATAAATTCCTGGTTTTTTTTTCGAAATGAGGTTGGTATGCAAGTAGCTTATGGTGCGTCCATGCTACGTGAATCGAGCACGAGCCGAGCCACGAGCGAACCTACAACGAGCACGATGCGAATCCTTCTGTTCGTGAAAAAACTGACACTCGCGCTCGTTCGAGGCTCGCAAGCCCGTCCACGCTATCGTGCTCGTTCGTGGCTCGGCTTTTGCTCGCTTCGCCAAGCATGGACGCACTATAATATACCCAAAGAATTTAAAACGTCCAGAAGGATAGTCGCCTCTATGGCAACATGAAATAAACAAGCCAGAATTGAAAGTATTTGACAGCCGTGCGCAGTACGAACTGAGAGCGATTTGCTCAGGGAGCCCCTCAAGCGGAGTGAAATTAAATGTCATGCTTTAGTAAGGCGGATTATCCATCTGGGTAGAGGCACGATGCCCTATGAAAATCTTTGAATATACCATAAGCTAACTGCATGCCTATAATTTCATCACCTGAAAAGGTAACAGACATACTTTCGCATTTAGGTATATTTTTTTTTTATTGTAATTCGTGCATAAAAATGTCAATGACCGGTGCGTAGTGATGGGAATTCGTTTTGCTAAAGAATGCAGTCCCAGACGGTCGAGTTCCGCAAGTCTCGCGGGCGGGATAGGTACCAACATACCTTTTTTAGTCGCAACATTGAATGCAGCAGGTGATGCAGCCATGCCATGTGGCCTTTACCACGTGTCAACGAACGGCAAATTTACGATACCGATTCGCAATTATCGGGAATTTGATTTCTTTAACGGGAACGTTTTTGTTTTATCGGCATATAATTGTTTTAATGTGTTATATCTTAATTAACTAACTATCGTTTTTTGCCACTTTAGACCCGGGGTCCTACCGTCATCTTTTGAAACAATAATATTATTATTTATAACGTTATTACTTTGTCTTCGCGTCCTTTTCACCGCGCCTTGATACGAAATGTTCTAAATTACTAGGTCTGCCACAAATTACGAATTTTGCCGATTTTATTGATAACTGCATTTATTGTAGGTACACACGGCTACCGATCAAGCAACATTTCTAGTATAAGCTGACCTCCCATAGTACGGAAGTCCTATACAATGCGAGATCAGCTTATACTGGAAATGTATAGCTTGATCTGTAGCCGTGTGTACATTATAATATGTGGAGATGACATAATTATTATTAATTTCATTTAACACGTTGGTTCTCGCATCGGACGCGCGCCCTTTCATAACAATTGATGTAATTGTTTTATTTTTTTGTTCGAAGTTGTAGTCAGTTTAGTTAGGGCCTAGAAGGACACTATTGAAGATCGAAGCTTCTGACGTTGCTACCAATACGGAAGTCACCCTTCAAGCTTGAAGAACCGACAAGAAATGAAATGAAATGAAATGAAATAATTTATTCATTCAAATAGGCCTTCACAGGCACTTATGAATAGTCAAACTCTAATACTCTAATGCACGGTTCGGAAGGTTGCTTTTGCTAAGAAGAGCCGGCAATAAACTCAGCAATATACAAGATACAGACCCAAGTGACCAAAGTTTGAATAATTTATGTCATGTCATAATTCCCACTGTTCAAAGACAGATATGGTGCAATATAGCATGAATAAATACAGCATTGCAGCTACTAGAAAAAAATGCCAGCTATCGATTAACCAAGTGTAGTTGAAATTCAAATCGGCGGGAGCGCGCGTGCGCCTACCATCTGCGCCCCCCACGCACAAACGCTACGTTGATTACCGAGCAGCTGCGCAATGCCACCAGGGGATGTGCCTAGCCGACCAATAATAAAATACTATTGAACAGGATGCTCTAAGAACACTCTCACAACCTTTTTATAGCGGCGAATCATATAAGGTAAGGTGAATAAACTAGGGATGCATTTTATCGAAAATGGAATAATATTTACTGTTTTTTTTTATTAATTTTCCCATTGTTCTCGTAGCAGAATCTCTTAACTGATCGGGGTCAGTGTAATTTAAGTAAACCTAATTTATTGTGACCCATTAAAGGGCAATGCACTTCTGAAATAATGGTAAGGATCTCGACAAAAGGTACTCCCCTCTAAAAACGTGTACTTTATTAACAGTGAAACTGAACACATGCTTGTTCGTCAAGAAGACAACTCCTATAAATTACAACATAATATTTATGGCTTAAAGTATTTAGGTGGTTTCTTTTTATCCCTTTCCTCATCGTTTTAGCAATTTTTCTATACTTAATCCTTTCTTTAGTGGATCTCAATTCCTATTCCTAAAAGCAATCTATTTTCAAAATTTCAAGTTCCTAGCTTCAGCCCGTGCGTTGAGAAATCAGTCTGGATTTTCAATTTTATTTGTTCCTATAGAAGATAGTTTTTTTGTATATTTAATATTGATCAATTTTAAGAACACGGCAAATGACATCAGATGAATCTTGTGTCTTAGCCCGACCTTTATCAAGAGGTCATGGGAACATCAGATATCCCAAAAACATGGCGTCATCCCATCTGCTAGTGAATAGTTTACAAATTTAGACAGAATCAAAAGATCAGAAGGACATGCACCAGTAACTTACCCCTCTTTGTCCAAACTTATGCAAGCCCCCCGTTTTTTAAAACGTGGGAATGTATGGTTACCTGTACAAGGGTGTGCTCATATTCTACCCTTACATTAATTATAAGTGCAATAAATTACAATCAGTATTTTGATTCCATTCACGCGTGATTAGGTAATTCGATGCAGGAATTATACGCGTAGATCAAAATTCTTTATGGATCAACAAAGTGCTTGACATTTATATACAAGTCTATAACACATAAAATTAAATACCGAAGTTAAAAATTATACATCGAGGAGTTTTGATACTCTATCTATATTGCAAAGAGATATCAAATTCTGTTCATTTGAATTCAGTTCCCACACACCCTCATCATCAGTTCACCGACCATGAAAAAGCTACATAATACATGTGCAATATGGCCGTCACGCCTGTAAGTACCTAAACGGTGCAATTAATTAGAGATTCATTCATATAAATGGACAGGGAAAACATTTACAATGCATAATGAGATCGCAAGCCAATCAAAATGGAACGAGAAAGAATAATAGCAAAGAAACAGGTTTAAAAAAATATTATGTAACTTCTAAAAATATAAAAGTTTAATACAAGCCATTAGGCAACAAAGGTGTGTAGACCCATAAAATCGATTTCAAAACCGATCACCATATGTCAGACGGAAATATCATCAATGTGTAACAATTTAAAAAACCCTCATCCATGATAATGGAAACGTGATGTAAGTACTTACAAATTTTCCATAAAACAGTAAAATAATCGAAAACATAGGGGCCCTTTGAGAAACCTATCCTTCTGGAATACAAAAACCCGCATGGACTTGATAAAGTACAGAAATATAGTGGTGTTTTACTGCTTATGTTTAATAGTTTATTTTATTTTTATCACTTGTTTTATATTTATGGACTTCTTATAAGTTACTGTCTAAAACTTATTACGAGTTGAAAACAATGCAGCTGGAAATAATATTAAATTAGAAAAGCAGCCTAAACAGGAGAGATTTGAAATTTTGTGGAAATAGACTAATGTATGTAGCCCATAATGTCCCACCGCTGAGTCTAGGTCTCCTTTCACAAATGAAGGTGAAAGGGAATGGGCAGATAGTACCACATGCATGCCGACTGCGGATTGGTATAGGTAGGCAAGGTCAACCTACTGTTGGGTGTTAGCCACCTAATAGGCCTCCAACTAGCTTAACTTTAGTGATAACTGGGACCTTCGGCTTAACATGCTTGCCGAAGCTCGACTTCAAATACCACTGGCTAGTAGCCCAGCCTCACCGGTGGTAGCTTAACTTTGCTGATCGATTAAGAACGGCTAATCAAGCGTGATTACTAATAATACTAATTAAATGTTTCCTGCGCGACAAACTGCGCATATGACCTAAGCTTTTTTATATTTATTTTAATTAAATATTATCAGCTAGAACATAACACGCACCGTAAATAAAATGTGAAGATAATTCAAACAACATTCCCCATGCTAACAACTACGAAGAAATTCTGTGACGCATCAAAGGATAGCAAAAAGCTAATTTGAATATAGCCTACGGTGCAGGCTATCTACGGTGCATAAGTAATGCGATAATGCCGAGGATAAGTAAAGGAACGCACCCGGCTTGTCATGAGGCCGCAAGCACGCGCCAAACGAGACTCAGGCGCAGGGTATTTCGACACCTACGCACCATTGGCATAAATCGATCCATTCATCCTTTGTGAATACAATGGGATTTTTTGCCAAGCAAACTATTTTTGCTTGGCTAACTGACATTTCTGTGAAATCAAAATCATATGGTTTGATGGTCTTCGCAGTGAAATATTAGTCTGTTGCGAGGCCAAAACATCAGGTATTTTTTAAGTCTACATGTTCCAAATTGTATTTAAGATTCCGGTTCTCGTTTGGAAGAATTCGATTTTGCAAAAATTTTACAAAAGAACTTTGATGAACTTTGACACGTATACGAGGCCAACCCAATGTAACTTATTCATGATTCTAAAAAAAACATCGACGTCAACCATTGCGGATCTGTCTCCTCTATAACAAAGGAATTGGGCTCGTTCAAACTTTTGTTCAGGAGACGGTATCGAAAAATAATGGGTATCCCTCAATTTCTTGGGCTCCCCATGTAAGTGTATACAATAATTCTTGCGCCAGGCGTCTTACCAGCTGGTCTATTCAATGACTTAAAAAAAAGGCCGCGGGCCTGTCTCCACGTGGTCGGAAATTCGACTAACCGGTCCCTTTAAAGGTATTTCATCTATTTTGATATTAAATATTAATAAAAGACTGCTACGACGATGTCGACGAAATAAACCATGTTACAAAGATGATATATACATGACTTGACTATATCATCAAATTAGTACATTACAATAGTACATTTTGTAAAAAAAACGCCATTAAATGTCAACTAAGCACGCTGAATAAAGTTCACAGCAAAATACATATGTATGACGTTAAGCTAGTGCATTAGGTGCATTTGTGTTACAATCGTGTGAAAGTAGCGTCCTCCACACCCCAATTACATTGGTATTCATAGGAACCTCACGTTAGATGTGGATGTCTGGCACTCTTATCGATATCGACAAACAAATATTCCTAAACCTAGATGTATTGCTTCTGTGAAATTAAAGGGTTCTTGAAGAAGTGAAGTCGGTGTTACCAAGACTGATTGCCACTAAGGATTTAGCTGCTTCCGACAAAACAATCCCATAAGCAGATCATCAATTTGCTTATTGGTTTACCCAAAATATGGATCGATCTTTGAGCAATAATTACGAAGATTAAGACAACATTTCAGTTTCAATTTCACTGCTGGTACAAAAGTCCTACTAATATTATAATTGCGAAAGTTTGTGAGTATGGGTGTATGATTTTTACTCTTTCACGCAAAAACTACTGAACTGATTTGGATGAAATTTGGCACACAGATAGAATATGTTTCTGGATTAACACATAGGATACTTTTTATCCCGGAAAACATACGGTCCCTCGGGAATGCGGGTGAAACCGCGCGGGACATCTAGTAAACTATAAGTGCAACAGAATGTAAATTTTATCGATAAACACTGCCCACCCCTGGCTCGCACCTTGCCTACCATCTGCCGCATCCACGTGAAGCAATTAAAGTATGAACTGAACCTTCGGGGGTGCCACCCTCAGTACATAGTGGTCGTTTACCTCCGGGTAAAGAGGGGTTGCTACTTCAACGTGTGGTCAATGCACTATGTTGTCATTGTTTCAAATCCTCACATGTTAAGAAATATCTATTTTTTGTCTTTAATCACATGAATACCAGTTCCTGCAATTCCATTTTTAGGGTTCCGTAGCCAAATGGCAAAAAACGGAACCCTTATAGATTCGTCATGTCTGTCTGTCTGTCTGTCCGTCCGTATGTCACAGCCATTTATTTCCGAAACTATAAGAACTATAATGTTAAAACATGGTAAGTACATGTAATCTGTGAACCGCATTCAGATTTTCACACAAAAATAGAAAAAATTAAATAAATTTTGGGGGTTCCCCATGGTAGTATAGACCTGAGTATTTGATATTAATTTCAATTTATGACGTATTAAAAAAATCTACTTACTAGATCTCGTTCAAACCAATTTTCGGTGGAAGTTTGCATCGTAATGTACTTACATCATATATTTTTTTTAGTTTTATCATTCTCTTATTTTAGAAGTTACAGGGGGGGGGACACACATTTTACCACTTTGGAAGTGTCTCTCGCGCAAACTATTCAGTTTAGAAAAAAATGATATTAGAAACCTCAATATCATTTTTGAAGACCTATCCAACCCCACACTTAAGGGTTTTATTATAAAAAAAAGTTCTAAGTATGGGGAACCCCCAAAATTTAGGTATTGTTTTTCTTTCTAATTTGGTGTGAAAATCTTAATGCGGTTTACAGAATACATCTCGGACACACAGACAGACAGACAGACAGACAGACAGACAGACAGACAGACAGACAGACACAGACAGACAGACATGACGAATCTATAAGGGTTCCGTTTTTTGCCATTTAGCTACGGAACCCTAAAAAGTACCTACCTAATTGAAATATACATTTACCGAAAAAAATATTTTTTTTTGGATCTAGTATTACCCTATGATTAACTAAACTAATTAAAGTCATCCAAGACTCACAAGCTAGCTACAATGGTATTTTTGAATGAACTAGCTACTCTAGTACCTAACAACTCATGATTTCATTCAACACATGACTCGGGTAACTAGTTATCTCTGCTCGTTCGCCCACGGTCGAAGGCTGTAGGTAGTGTAGGCATCTCACCAGTACTTACCTCTACCATGAGTTTTCTACACTAACGTAGACTCCACTGTAGATTCTACAGCATCTACAGTGGCTAGCGACTACGGTGAAACATTTTGTATGAAATGCTTCCAAAAGTATCCACTAGAGACGGTGCTCGTTATACAAAAAATTCACCGTAGTCGCTAGCGTGTGTAGAGTACGTTAGTGTTGGTTAGTGTAGAAAACTCATGGTAGAGGTACTGTACTTGTACGTGAGACCTTGGCATTAGTATTTCAAGGTCTCTGAAAGCACGCAGGATTATCCGAGCGACTTAGTAGTCTGGTATCGTTATACATAAGTACCTTATTTAAATTTGGCAAGTATTGTATTGACATCAATGAGGTACCTAGTGAATTATTCAAATGAGGTTAATCCGAATTAATTACTTCCCTTTATCTTGAAATAAGCGTGTCTACTGTAATGAATCTTCGGGCATTTAGTAAAATTATTGTTTTATTAGGTGCCATAGCCAAACAAAACAAGGTTTTAGTTTCGTTGCGTCCGTCAGGCTGTCATGGCTATTTTATTAGAAAATTATCAAGAATTTAGGTACCTACTGCCCCACATAAGATCACTCTGATGTCTGTCACTCCGTCCGTCCGTCTGTCACAGAGTTATTACTCGAAGACCAAGCAACGCACTCAGACAAATGTTTAATTTGGCTTATAAACTACTAGTCAGAGAGTACCTAAGCCTTAGAGTCGCTTGGGGTCTTGGGGCCATATGAGCAGCCTGATAAAACTGACTGCTGTTTTTTAGTACCCTTATTGTACCTGACTCGCTTTTGACTGGTTATTATTATTGTGATTAGGGCTGTGTTTGTCCACAATATTGTCAGTCATGGCCAAAGTGGTAAGCACACATAGCCTAGAAGAGAACTGGCTGATTTTAACTGCTGGAACACAGCAGTCGTTTTGCGACAGATTTTTAACATGAGTGTGCAACTTGCTTTGATTTACTCACGATGTTTTCCTTCACCGAAATCTATATCTATTTGTAGAATTCGAGATTTCGAAACCGCAAGCCCACAACCTTCGCCGCAGAAGTTGACGCCTACGGCGTCGTCCAAATTGGCGACGATCGTACGATCAAACGACGCGATTTCGTCGCACGACGAGATTAAATACACAAAAAAGCTTTAGAGTGTCCTATTTGAAGCTCGCAAGTCATCGCGCGAGCACAGGAACATCAGCGCGATCGCTGAGGTATCATCGCCTTATAGAATCCCTTTTTAGGGTTCCGTACCCGAAGGGTGCCAAACGGGACCCTATTACTAAGACTCCGCTGTCCGTCCGTCCGTCCGTCTATCTGTCAGTGGGCTGTATCTCATAACGGTAACAGGTAGACAAGTGAAATTTTCAGACAGTATGTATTTCTATGGCCGCTATAACAACAAATAGGTATATTAATATATAAAATATCGAACTGTGCGGTCTCAAAGGAGCTTCCTTCTGCGTACGCTCAGATTGTGGAATGAGCTCCCTGCCGTGGTTTTCCCAATGGAGTACAGCATGGGGTTCTTCAAAAAGGGTGTGAATATTTCTGCAGAGTCGGCATCGCGCGAGTGACACGCCTGGTGTTACAAGTGTCCATAAGCTACGGTAACTGCTTACCATCAGGCGGACCGTATGCTTGTTTGCCAACTAGGTGGTATAAAAAAAAAAAAAAAATTATGGGTGCGCCCATAGAAGAAACGTCGTTTTTTAGCGTTTTTTTTTTTTTCATATCAAAGTTGAGTTATTGAATATTGTACGGAACCCTCCGTGTTTTTTTAACCACTTAGGAGCAAAATTTTGGAAAATACTTTCAAAAATTCACTTCCTTACCATGCCATGAAAAATTTGTCAATTTTTCAATACAAACTGGGCCATCCCTTTTCTCCCCTTGAGGCCTCAATTTTGGAAAACCCCAAAATACGTGTTCCATTAATTGTATCGATTTTTCTACGACCTAGTATATGTTTTTTTACCAATAATCTTTTCTGGATTACAAGATCATTATTTTGACGTAGTCCACATTATCATAGGTGAGTTACATGATTTTTTTATGCTTTTATTGTGGAATTCTGTGGAAATAAATATATTTTGCACCTGTTTTGGATCATCAAGGATGTTTTCTTCTCGTGGTAAATAAGTGGCAACATCAAGTGAATTTAATGGCGTCGCCGTGTCGTTAAGTTTTACTTTGCCATCCGTCGATCTGGGCGTTCATATTTTTTTTACAGAAATATCACATTATTTGAAGATATCGAGGAAAAATCCCTTCAGGGTAGTAATAGGTACCTGTGGTAATAGCAAGTAATCCAATACCGCAACTACCTAGGTAAGTCAGTCTCATAGGGATCGGATATCCAAAACCAGAAGACTACAGGCTCATATCTCCTAACCTCGTTGTAAAACTCATGAAAAGAGTTTTCAACGAGACTGGGGAGGAGTAAGTTATCTAGGGGACCAAAATAGATCCCAATGGGTCGAAGTGTCCGAGTTATTTCTCGGCCCCTGCACAAGATAAGATAAGATAGGTAAGTCAGTGATTTTACACTGATTTTTAGGGTTCCGTAGCCAAATGGCAAAAAACGGAACCCTTATAGATTCGTCATGTCTGTCTGTCTGTCTGTCTGTCTGTCCGTATGTCACAACCATTAAGATTTTCACACAAAAATAGAAAAAAAACAATAATTTTTGGGGGTTCCCCATACTTAGAACTGAAACTCAAAATTTTTTTTTTCATCAAACCCATAAGTGTGGGGTGTCTATGGATAGGTCTTCAAAAATGATATTGAGGTTTCTAATATCATTTTTTTCTAAACTGAATAGTTTGTGCGAGAGACACTTCCAAAGTGGTAAAATGTGTGTCCCCCCCCCCCTGTAACTTCTAAAATAAGAGAATGATAAATCTATAAAAAATATATGATGTACATTACGGTGGAAACTTCCACCGAAAATTGGTTTGAACGAGATCTAGTAAGTAGTTTTTTTTTAATACGTCATAAATTGAAATTAATATCAAATACTCAGGTCTATACTACCATTTACTTATATACCTACAGGTTTGTACGAAACCCTCGGTGCGCGAGTCTGACTCGCACTTGGCCGGTTTTTTAGTAGTAAGGATCAATAACTGCATCTAAGTTTAATATCTGACCTTGAACAATCAGAGCTCATGTGTCCATTAAAACTCATAAAAAATTGCAACACATTTTTGCCACGGCCGCCATTAAACGTTTCGTTTTATGTAAGCTCAACACTCAAAAAATATGTGTCTGTTTGATGACGTAATAACCCCTCCCCATCCCTCCATCTACCTCTTTAAAACTATGGTTTATAAAACCTATGGGGGGCGAACCGACATGGTTACCTTTACACTTGCGGTACCGACACAGGACACTTCACACCTCATCCTCCCCTTATCGATGTTAGTACAAGTAGGACCTATACTGTATAGGTATTTGGAGCCCCTTAGTCTGAGGAGAGACTTTGCCTCCCTACAACGGAGAGTGTTCTTAAGAATTGTTCAACTTGTTGCCCACGGCTACCTTCCACCATCGCAATTCACGCCATCGACGGGGAATCCATCCTCACACATTGAAACCAGAATTGTTTCGAACTGTACGGGCTCAAAGGAGCTTTCTTCCGCGGACGCTCAGATTTTGGAATGAGATCCCCGCCGTGGTTTTCCCAATGGAGTACAGCATGGGGTTCTTCAAAAAGGGCGTGAAGATTTCTTTTCTTTGATTTCTTCAGAGTCGGCAACGCGCGATTTATACCCCTGGTGTTGCAAGCGTCCATAGGCTACGGTAACTGCTTACCATCAGGCGGGCCGTATACTTGTTTGCCAACTTTGTGGTAAAAAAAAAGAAAGGTTAGTAGAATTTAAAGAACAAAAATATTTAAAAAAAGGGAGGGGGAGGGTATCTTCCGCAACACTTCCTTCAAACAGGGAGTGTTCTAGACTTCTCCCATCCCTATCTTTATCGACGTACAGTCCTACACACGAATTACATTTGAAAGTTTAATTAATGCAAGAAAAAGCCAATATTTTTTTTTCTATTTATTAATGTGCCCATAAATAAGTTTTTTTTTTTATTAAACTTTATTTGCAAAAAAGGAGATTGTTCAATTTGAACATGTCACCCCCGTAAGGAAAAACAATGAAGCTGTACTTAATCTGTGGTAGGTACCTACATAATAATTAAAATACACTTACAATAACACTTATAACACGTTTCTGGACCTAATACCTAAATTAACCAGGTATTTTGTGCCTACCTGCGATAATTTTGTGTCATTTGGCAGGGACAATGTAAAAAATGCATAAAAATAAAAGTACAACTCACTTTCTACGGCGTCGACCAACATTAGTGCTGTTGCTTTCCAATGGAAAATTGAAGGATTCGCCAAAAATCCGATATTGCAAATCGTCATCCTCATTACTATGATATTGCATCTCTTACACACTAATTACAACGCGATGACGAAATAAACCACCCTTAACATTACTTGACCTTAGAATCATCGTTGCAATACATTATAGGTATTCACTGTCTACGTAGGTAACATTCTGTCGCGAAATACTCAAAACAATGACCTCGATTACCTATATGTTTAGCCGATAAGTGCTGAATTTTCAATATTATTTTTTACAGCGATCCCGGTGGATTTCGGCCGTACGTCGCGCGCGCGGTGTGAAGTGAGCCGGACTGACTGAACGAAACGAACGAAAGAAAAGCTCGATCGCATTGGAGGGTTGACAGACTGGTTTGGTTATGGCGAGCGCGGGCGCGTCTTTTGAAACCATTCTACGCACGCTCTAGACGTGTTATAGATGTGAGCATAATAAAATTATTTTATTTATAAAACGGGTAATACAATTAATAATTGTAAAAAAATACCTTATGTACCTACGATACAACATGTTTTGCTATAAGGAGCGTTTTGGAATAAAATTAGCACCGAATAAACAAAGAGATACGTCTTAAAAGAAGGTAGGTAGTGCCTTCTTTTATCTTTAGGGTAGGCTTAATATGTTTCTTATCTGAATGTGGCTTAGTGGCTTATGAGTACCTAGTACCTATTTCAAACGCTGCATTTCGGCGTTAAATGTGTAGGTACCTAATGTTTTTTGGGAATCGAAAGTGTCCCGTATTGGTTCCTAGAAGTTATGGCAACCTTAGGTACCTACTTATGAGACGAGTCTCGCGATAAGTTTTGATTCAAACATCTATTTCTTATCATGATTTGTTATATTGCCCAAGAAGGCTTAAGTTTCAAATATTGATAGCATGCAACTAGGTACCAATCCCTAAGAAAAATCCAATATATTGGGCAAGTTTGTGCGAAATTTGTATAGGTAATTAGCTCTGTTTAGTTTTGGTTTGGGACCAATCAATCCAATATCGCATCTAGTAAGTAAGTGATTTTGCAATGATTTAGAACAATATCGACCGACTAATCACTGCATCTAAATGTTTAGTGTGCCCTTGAATTAGCCAATCAGAGCGCATTGTCGGTAGGTAGTAGGGAATGCAAACCGGTTTCACCGAAAATCGAAAAACCGGTTATTCGGTACGGTTTTGACTAACCAAAAAAACCGGTTTTACATAGCACCAAAAACGGTTTTTCGATGTTTTTCTGTTTTTCTTTCAATGTTTGGAAAAACTAATAAAGGAAGATTTGCCGCCGTTTTGTAAACTGATTGCATTGCAGGGAGTATTTTTGTGATGAACTGAAGTGTTTTGATGTGTATTGTGTTGAGCTGGTAAGAAAATAACTTATAATAATTATTGTTTTTATGATAGATATTATAGTTGCAGTCTTTGTATCGATAAGAAGTACTACTTCGCTCTATTAATAACACAGAGTTTTTTGGATACCTTGTAGATGATTTTGGAACAGAACGTCGCTACATATATTAAAGCGAAGTATCCCAATGCTTTTCGTGATGTTGAGGGACATGTTCTAGAAATGAGGAGCCACAGAAAATAGACTTTTCGCAACGGTGAATGCGCAGGCTTGCGAGTGACTTAGTTTAGTTTAGTCGACCCCAATCGGAGTCACTAGTTTGTGTACTCTCGATTTAAGACAAGTCCTTCGCGATATTTGCACGGCTCGTGTAATGAGCGTCCTCTGTAATTTCATCTGCATAGCAATGAACGCTAGCAATAGAGAGTATATCATTATTTATTTATTTATTTATTTATTGCATCACATGTGTGTGGTAAGATCTTAAACAATATTAAATAGTTCACA
Organism: Achlya flavicornis; assembly: GCA_947623365.1. NCBI lineage: Eukaryota > Metazoa > Arthropoda > Insecta > Lepidoptera > Drepanidae > Achlya > Achlya flavicornis. Next base: position 5,680,860 of record OX392491.1, on the reverse strand, counting down.
TGGACCCTGTAGGGCACAGCAATTAGTGATAGACACATTAATATGCTGGAGGGACAGTGTTGGGGATAATCCAGAGCCTTGCGGGACGCCAGCATTAATGTCATGCTATCGGAGTAACTACTGTCCACGAAGGCTCTTATGTATGCCAAACAGCAAGCTGACTGATTAGTGTTATTTTTTACCCATCTGCACGACAACAATTTATCTAAGTAAAACATTCGTATAATAATAATCACGTTTTTTTGTACACATAAGTTGCTGTGCCCTTACAATATAACATGTTCATAATATAACGTGTGAAATTAATATTATAACGTACGAAACATAATTCAATAAATGAACATAAAGTCATCATATCTCATAGCAATTAAAAACGAAGCAAACGTGATATGTTTTAATGATTTCATTTGTTTAAAATAAAATCGAAAGGAAAGGAACCGTGTAGTCTATATAAACGAGTCTCTGATGAAGATGAATCTACAGAGTTAAATAAACTGTTATATCCATGAATCCATATCCATCCAATCCATATCCATGAATTTGATGAAAAAGAGATGGATGGATTATGTGAAAGATGATATTGGTAAGAAAGGAGTGAATGTGGGTATAACGGATAGAAGAGACGAATGGAAAAAGCGTACATATAGCGCCGACCCCAAATGATTGGGAACAAGGCACTTTTATACTCACTTCATTAACTTTAACTGACTATAATTCCTCAGTTTGCGATTTTTTAATCTTAGGCACGGTTATTATCTAAAATTTGAGCTATATAAATAACGTGAAAAAAAAACCGAGCGAACATTAAAAAAACCGGTTTAAAACCGGTTAACCGGTTCTACCTCTCAATAACCGAAAAAATTACCGGTTTTCATTTTACCACGGTTTTGCATTCCCTAGTAGGTAGGTACTTGAGAATTGGCGAAATAGATTTCAAAAAACAATATGTACCTATACGTTATTTTGTTTCTTTGGGTTAAAATTGTTCCATGTTTACCCAAAATAACTAGACTGATTGATGAAGCGCTCGTGGTGTAGCATGATTAGCCGTTCTTAATCGATCGGCAAAGTTAAGCTACGTCTGTCTTGGTCGGTACCTGGATGGGTGACCGCCTAGTGGTATTTCAAATCGAGCGTTTCCGTGCTTCGGAAGGCACGTAAAGCCGTTGGTCCCGGTTATCACTTAATTGTGATAGTCGTTAAGCTAGTTGGATGCCTCCTAGGCGGCTTGAAAAATTCCAACAGTAGGTTGACCACTAGCCTACCTCCACCGATCCGCAGTGGGCACGCGTGGTGGAGTATCTGCCCATTCCCTTTCACCCTGATTTGTGAAAGGAGGCCTGTGCTCAGCAGTGGGACATTATAGGCTGATGATGATGATGATGAACTAGACTGATTTGACCGTCTTAATAATTTAGCGGCCCGCATACTAAAAGAAATATTCTGTCAGGAAATTTGTGACGCCCCCTTTCTCGTACATAATTACGAGGTCAGAATTTTCTAATAGTAGGTACCTATGCGGGGTCTAGAACAAAATTTATGAGCAGTACCTTCCGGCGGGCGTCAGAAAATTTCTTATAGTAGGTAGGATGTGACCGGACTTATATCCTCTTTCAGAAATGTTTGTAAGAAAGAGATAAAAATAATTTTCTGCGATTCGATCGACTTTATAAAAGGAGGTACTCACTCTTGTTTGACAATGATGTAATCTTCGTCTGCTTCAGAGGACAGTTTCGCTTGCAAGGCTTTGAGCCTTTCAAATTGGAACTGCAGGTACGATTTCGTGCTTTCTCCCTCTTCCATGCTGGAATAAAAGCCATCAATAGCAGGTATGAGCATTGATTTTCATGTTAGGTACTTAATACAGACAGGTACCTACCTATATATCACTCACTACTCGGTTTGATGTATAATAATATAAATTGGTTTAATAAAACCACAGATTAAACAAAGAACAACAGAAAGAAACGAGAAGAAAAGCTTGAACTGAAGTCATCCGACTTCAGCAAAGTAGAATATTGTATTTCCGATTTTTAACCCTTCAAGATTTTGAGTTTCGGAAAACCCTTTATCTGTACGCACACCTATAGACCGAAATCGTAGTGCCACAGGTAAAGCCGCCAAACCTTCCTTATTTTCTGACGGACAAAATGTATAGAATTACGCAAGTACTTCAAACGTATGAATTATACAGGGTGTTTACAAAACTACTAGTAAAACCGAAAGGAGGTTAAATGGGGCCTTATACGAGTCCATTCACAATATTTAAGAACCGTAGTAACGCTGTATAACGTACCCCAAAAAAATAAAAAAATATTACTATTTTCACTGATGTGCAAACCCTATTTCAGTAAAATTAAAGAGTAAACTACGCAGAATGTAGTTACCTACATTTCTACCTAATTCGCGGAACAACGAAAAATTACAACGACAAAGACCTAACCTAACAGAACAACCTAAACGAACACTTACTTTTCATAATGACATATTTTGAACCCAGTACTTGAGTATAATGACATCCTTGTATTGAGGTAGCAAACATTTATGAATGAAAAATAGAAAAGTATTAGTTTGATATATCTACTGTGCTATTAGTATAGGTATGTGGGCCTTTCTGTTAAATAATCTGGTTCCCTGACATGACAGCTTACTAGGGTTGACAAAATTTTTTGCTTTGATAATTAATTAATTTTACGGGGTATTTTGTAACACGTTGTATAATACTATCATTAAATTCTGAGTCTGAGAGCAGATTTTTATGTGATACCTAGGTAGGTACCTACTCGCGGAACCTATTTTAATACTTTTTGCAAGCAGCAAGACCAATCGTAGCAGCCAAACATCATGACAGGATTGCGGCCAGATTTTGGAAATCTCAGGATTTTTTATTAAAATACAACCAGATTTGTTAATAACCTATATACAGTTATGGATGGTGGTGCACAAACCAATAGGTAATTGATTTGTAATTTTTTTACAGAAATGTTAATTACTTTCGTAACAAAATCTCAGGTTTTTTTTTTAATGGATATCAGGCTTTTTGTCAGGACCTTTCAATTTTCCATCTGGTAACGTAACCTACCCACAACCACTTGAGGCGCCAGTTTAATTTGATTCAATGCTCCGTCATCTTATCGAACGTATCTTACCTACCTAGTTAGGAAAATAATGGCACACTCGGTTTCATACTATTTATTGAACCTGCGGTATCCAAGCCCTTTATCTATACATATAAAATGCTTTGTCCTGAATGACTGAGAATCAACGCACAGCCTAAACCGCTGATCGTAGAGACCTGAAACTTGGAGGGTGTGTTCTTTGTATGACGTAGACTTCCGATAAGAAAGGATTTTCCGAAATTCTACCCCTAAGGGGGTGAAAAACGGGGGCAAAGTTTGTATGGGACAACGTGATTCCTTGGTCCGATCTACTTCAAATTTTGCATAAACATTCTTTAACAGGATTTATGGAAGACGTGTTTCATATTTTATTGAAACTCATCGCCTAACTGGTTAAAAAGGGGTAGAAAGTTATTTTAGGGATGATTTGCATCGAAATTGATATCAATACTCCTTAGTGCTTTTGATTTAAATATTCTTTGATAGGTATTTGACATTCCAATTTTAAAGAGTATTGCCACAACAAGTACTGCATTGCACCGTAGACGGAGAATTATAGTTAGACAAGCCAAGATACGCATATGTCAAAACGTGTATGTTTGAGCAGGACTAAGCGTATTTTTGTGTCCCTATCTCGCGTAGGTATAGGTTTTTATTATTTGAACTCAGTGTCGATATTTGTTGATGAGAGCAGTGAAACTGTGAAACCCTAATTGTATGTTATTTGTGACTTTGTATCAGCGTTGCCAGACGTCGTCGTCTTTTTTAACTGATAGGTACAGTAAATAAATCAAAGGATTAGGTACTATACTCAAGTGTATTTTCTGTCAATATCTTGCAAATAAATCAAAGGATTACTATACTCAAGTGTATTTTCTGTCAATATCATGCAAATTGTATAGATAATTTCGTCTAAATTCGATAAAAATCCAAATATATATGTAATTATGTCGAACTATCGCTGTCTTCTTCGCTATACGCTGACAGCCTATCTACATACAATCCTCTATCTACGCATTGCACCAAGCTTTCAACTCGCATAGAGTTCAACTATTTTATAAAATCTGATTCAGTTTTTAAACATTTTTGTCTGTCTGTTCCGGTTCATAGCTGATGTTATAAGGAGTAACTTAGCTACTTTTATTTTTGAAAATAATTAGTGTTCCGCGCAAAAAAAAACTAACTGTTCGCGGGTGAAACCGCGGGGGTCTGCTAGTATTACCTATACCTATAACGAGAACAAAACACATATCAAGTCTCAAGAACAAATCCAGAAAATAAAGCTGATGTCATTGGTGCAGGTTCCAAATCCAAAATCTTTTTTTTTTAATCTCAACTCGAAACTTGACTTTGCGTTCTAGAATACGGACTTAGTTCTGTGATTCGATTGAAGTTCAAACTATCACGGTTGTAGGTATTTCACTCTCGTCGGTAATAATCTTACTTACGTCAAATGCAGATTTTCTAATTTAAGGTGGAAGCTAGCCCGGCAGATAGGGTAAAACACCCGGTAGTCTGCCCTGAGTGTCTACTACGAAACACGATACAAGATAAGTAGTCCGATCATCGTTGTCAAATATTAACCAATAGAATTGCATTACAACCGACGAGACGTAAATTTTGTGCAATTCTATTGGCTAATTGATTGACAACGATGATCGGACTGTATTGTTTTTGGAAGTAGGCCCTCAGCACCAGTAGTCAGCATTTTCGGACTCTATTATATACGTGTCCCAAAATTCAATGATAAGAAGAAAAAACCTTCGAAAATGACACCCATTAAGATATTTTTAACTACCATGACATGATCAGGTCTCAATTCCACACTCTGGTGCCCACTTATCGTTGAATTTAGAGACACATTGTATAAATAGTGTCTAAATTGCATTGTATGTTCAAGATTACACATATTCGATTCTCTTATCACTGATTGGTTATTATTAACTCTTACAAAACTAGCGTCACGAGAAGTGGAATTACACTAGTTCATTTGAACCATCGCCTGGCTGTGTATAAAAGTGAGACAACTGAGAAGCAACAGTAAATTGAACTTAAAAAGCATGTGACTTATCTCAAATAATAGTTGTTGTAAACTTATTGATGCCATTGATGGTAGATATTGCAGACTGTATCTTTATTTCTTCTGAAATAATATTGATGAATTAAGTCTTGGACATGATGATAAGAAAATAATATCATCATCATACCACCATCCCAGGTTTTGTTACGATTTTTTTCTACACCGTTAGCTCAAAATCATTGTAGGATTCGAACCCGCGACCTTCGTTACGGCTTGTGCCGTAACTGAGTAATAATTGCTTTAAAGGCATACAAAAAGGTATATAATATCCAGAAGACCAGATAACAAAAGTCATGGCCGAAGAGTATGAAGTAGAGAATTTAAAAAAAAAAGAGTGGAGACGGGAAAAAACAGCAAATTCTAACAAGAAGAATCTATCAGAAAAAGCAATTAGTTCCAAAGACACGGAAAATCTAAAAAGAAAACATAGCTATGATGACAGTATATTATTTTCAGGGTCGGCAACGCGCGCCCTGGTGTTGCAAGCGTCCATAGGCTACGGTAACCGCTTACCATCAGGCGGGACGTATGCTTGTTTGAAAAAAAAAAAAAAAGGACGAAAATGGAAAAGCTTACGAAAGTATTGATCAAGAAATATTTATATGCTGTATTTAGACTGAACAGACATATTCATACTTCAAAATTCATACAGAAAAAGTCTCAGCCAGTGCGTATTATCAGTGATGTCATACGGGGCAGAAACGTGGACTTTTACTGCTGGCCGCATTCATAAATTCTGAGTAATTCAGCGAGCTAGGGAACGAGATACTCGATTTCTCTGTGCGACGAGCTGAAATTAGGATATTTTAAGATTTTTGCCAGTTCGTAGCGCTGCGAGTACACTGTACCATGGTAGATTGGGTTACCGTCTTGATATGATCAGTCCAACGAGTGGGTGATGGGCACGAGAGCACTAGACGAAATCCTATCTGTTATTCGCAGCTTCTTGAGGATCGAGTTATTGGTACTAAAGGCCGTCCACATAATTATCAGGCGTCTCCAGCACATCTCCAGTGCGTCGATTTTCTTGGCGATCTTGCAGTCTTAAGGACCAAGATTCAGCTCCATAGAGAAATATTAGAATGACAAGGCAGTCTTTCCAGATATTTCCGAGTCTTTCTACTGCCGATCTTTTAATTTCACATCGTCTTATGATTTATCTTCACAGCCTCCCTGTATTGGAAATGGTAGAGCAGAGGTATGTAGCTTTGTACAACTTCGCAAAATGCTAAATTAAGTACGTCCATTCTATTCAGTTCGGACCGTTCTATTATTAACATTTTCGACTTGCCTCTGTTGATTGCACGTCCGAATTGGAGACTAGTGGTTTCTAAATGAGGCAAGAGGTCCTCTATATCTTCTTTAGTTTGGGTAAGAAGAGATCAGCGAAAATAGTGAAAATTATTTATCAGCCGACCACCAACTGATACGCCCTTTGTCCATCCCTCCAGGAAAATCCGCATAATGTATTCGGTATAACAGTTAAATAATCACGGTGACAAAATACAACCTTGTCGATCTCCGGCTTCGATTTTAAATTTATATGAGAGGAAGTCATAAACACGAACCGCTGCTACACCATTTTTATATAAATGCCGAAATTGCCGAATGAGGAATGTAAGATGGTGGCGTACGCCCATTTCCATAAGAATTTCCCAGAGCCGAGCTGGCTATCGCGTATCTTTGGTGATAATCGGAACGAACACCATTAATGATTTCATCCAATGACGCGCTACGACGAAAACTATTGGTCCCGATTGAATAAAATTCATGAATGGTGTTCGTTACAATTACCACCCAACATACGCGTTAGAGCCCCAGGTCAAAGTCGCTGGGATTCGCTAGATGCAAGTGAAATCAATTGGGCAGGAATATTATGTTCAGCAGTGTATATCACTAGGTTGAATATGATGATGATGAGGAGGACATCTCTAAACGGCTGCCTATTGGCACGAAAAGACTGTACACTGGTTCAAGGTGACTGACTAACGGGGACATTTTTTTTTTAAATGTGTTTATTGATTTTTTATAAAATTGGAAGAAATGTTATTGTTTTTTTAAATTATTCGTAGATCCTTAATAAATTACGATTATTTTGATAATACTACTTCGTTTTTTAGGGTTCCGTACCCGAAGGGTGCCACACGGGACCCTATTTTGTAGTTTCCCTTTAAATTATTTTTATATTTCTAAGGCAGACTTAAGACATGCTCACTTTAAGGCCTTTGCTTGCAGCGGCTTCGTGTGACGCGTCGCTCACTTCCCTCTAATATAGCGAGGATGGCGACGGCTGCCGGCGCTTAAGTTTGCTATTTATTTACTTGTTAAATATCAATTCAGTCTACTTTGTAGTTTTTCCGCCGCGCCGCGGGGCACGCAATTGTTGTCAGTGAGATTAGAATGTAAATATTATGTAATTAACCTAAGCTTGTTTTGAAAAGAGTAATTGCCGAGTTTATAGCCGGCTCTTCTCAGCAAATACAACCCGAACCGGTATTAGAGTCTGACTTTTCATAAGAGCCTGCGAAGGTCTATTTGAATAAATGATTTGAATGAATTTGAATTTATTACTACAATTCCGCGGTCTGTCCGTGAGCTGTCTCAAGTACGGTAATAGCAAGACATCTGAAATTTTCAGAGAACTTGTATTTATTTCTATTGCCGCTATAACAACAAATAATAAAAATGAAATAAAATTAAAGGGGGAACCCATACAAGAAACGTCTTTTTTTGGCGTTTGTTGTTTCATAGCAAAGTTGATTTAGTTAATATTGTACGGAACCCTCCGTGTGCGAGTCTGACTCGCACTTGGTCGGGTTTTTTTACTCCTAACATAAGTATCTAAAGTTAAATTTTTTCTCGCTAAAAGGCTGACTACTGGTTGTTTTACCCTAATTTCACTCGACGAAAAGATTCGACGCTGCATGCTGAAGCGTACCTAGGTAGCATATAGGTATCAGACCTAACCAAATAAATAAACCACGGTGATTCGTCAATAGAAATAGTAGGTACCTTTTTGTTTCAAAAATCATTTCTACGTAATAGGTACCTAAAATAAAATAACCTCATAGTCAACGTTGCATATTGGTTGCATAATAATGACGACGGCTGGCATTGAACTGGCACACACAACTCCGTATTCCTACCTATAAGGAATGAATATTAAAAATAATATTCTGAGGTCGTCATTTGCAATATAATTTTTATACACACACCCTCATTTCGTAAAATGAGTACCTTTCAAAATTGGAATCCGTTAAATATTCGAAGGAAAGACGTTATGTTGGTTGGCTGAATTTTGTAAACGGGAATACTTATAAATAAACACGGTGATTTCGATTACGTTCACATATTTTACTTAATAATACGGGCTTCATGCCCAATAGCTCCATAGGCTTCATCGTAGTGATTTACAATTAATGGTACAGTTATTTTGTGGTTATAATATAAAATCGTAATGACGACACATTATCGATCGACACCACATCATATACATACCTTGAGCGTTCACTCATAATATTTTTCCATGAATCTTTCTAATTTTGAGGGCAAGTATGAATGTTTTTGCAGACTGTAAATAAACAGTCTGAACGAGTAAATTGATTAGTATTGCACAGTATTTTAGTAAAATTTGATAAAAACTTTTCAAGTCATAACCACAATTCGTTAGTATTCGTTACAATCAAAATGGAAGATCGTCTTTCTCACTCTTACTAATGGTAAAACGCATTAGTAAGAAAGAAATGGAAGATTACTGTAAATAGAATTTTATCAGTTAACCAGCGCCATCTTTGCAGGAAATGAGACAATGTTTTTTGTCTATGGTAATAAGATTGCCATATCAAAACGAATAGTTTGCGTCGAGTTAATCTGATGATAAAATTACTCATGTTGTTTTAATTTTTTTATCATCACAAAATCACAAAACTATCGCAAAACTATCGTGCGCTTCATGGTAAGTGTAGAAAGCTAACTAAAGGCTCATAGGTAAATATAATCTAAAAGAGGCTTTGTTAGAACAGTCGATATTAGTACAGGATAACGACTTAGGGTGGCGGCGGAAGAATGGCTAGGCTATCAACGGCGGCGCCCACAAGCCAAGTCAGAAGGCTTACTGTGCACCCACCAACACGCATTGGACAAGCGTGGTGGGTTAAAAAGTCCGAACCCCTTTCCTTACCAATTATGAATTACAACTCAACAAAACGGCCCCAAGTTCCCGGCGGCTCCGGTGGACATGCTAATGACAGTAGGTACGAACACCTTCGAGCCAGGGGTGCGAAGAATCTCCGGGCGAGGTACACTAACTGTCAAACGAACCAGGCTTGTAATAAGGACACCGAAAAATTTAATGTTTTAACATTTAACGTTCGCACTTTGCGAACAGAAGAAAGATTAGCTGAACTTGAAAATGCGCTAGAGAATATAAACTGGGATGTTATAGGACTATCGGAAGTCAGGAGACAAGGCGAAGATATTGTGGAACGAAACCATAATATTTTCTATTATTGTGGAGGAGATGAGAATCAATATGGTGTAGGTTTTCTAGTCGCTAAAAAATGGAAAAATAACATCTTAGAGTTTAGGGCCTACTCCGATAGGATAGCATTGTTAAAATTTAGAATTTCTGAAAAAATAGCTCTCACCATCATTCAAGTCTATGCTCCAACGTCTTCTCATCCAGATGATGAAATCGAAGATTTTTATGATCTACTTAATAAAGTTTACGATGAACACAAAGGAGCTTGGTCACTCATTATAGGTGATTTTAATGCTAAAATTGGCATAAGGACTGAACTTGACAACAATGAAACTCTCGGTCCGTACGGCTTAGGAGCCAGGAATAAAAGAGGGGAACGCCTCCTTCAATTTGCTTTTGGTCAAAGTCTAAGCATAAGTAACAGCTTCTTTTACAAAAAACTTCACCGTCGCTGGTCATGGTGTTCACCTGATGGCCACACCAAAAATGAAATCGATTTCTGCCTTTCCTCTAACAGACAAATAATAAAAAACGTACAAATTCTAAATACTTTAAAATTTATTTCTGATCATAAACCTTTACGCGTCAAATTAGTATTAAACACAAAAATTCAAAGATTTCAAATGATAAAAAACATGATCAAACGACTTGATAAAACATCTTTACTAGTTAATTCAGAGGAATTTAATTTAGACCTTCAAAATAGTTTCAGTATATTAGATGATTGTGATTCCGAAAATATTAATGTTCAGTATGCAAATATTAAAAACTGTATAAAAAAAGCTAGTCAAAGGATTAAATCAGTGAGAAAAAAGACTAATAAACTCAGCTTAGCTACCAAAACACTGATGGAGGAAAGACAAAAATTGGATCATGGCACACCAGAGCATAAAGCAATAGACATAGTAGTTAAGCGAAATATTCGTAAAGATATAAGAGATTTTAACACCAAACTAATTCAAACAGCTTTAGAAAAAAACGTGTCACTTAAAATAGCTAAACAAGGAACAGAAAAAGGAAAATCTTGGATTTGTTACTTAAAAGATAAAAACGGTGTAAAACAGAGTGATAGAAGAGAAATATTGAAAATATGTACATCATATTACAAATTCTTGTATTCAAACGATGCCATCCCCCAAACTACCAACGACACTTACTCATGCTCTGAAGGTATACTACCGATAACGGGTTATGAAGTTCATCAAGCATTGTGTAGCATGAAGTACAACAAAAGTCCTGGAGAAGATGGCATTACAACCGAAGCACTCAAAATAGGAAAGCCCACTCTTCTTCCACATATTACAAATTTATTTAACTCTATATTAAAAACAGGAAACTTTCCACATAATTTTTGCCATTCTAATATAATTTTATTACATAAAAAGGGTTGCAAATCAGACATAAATAATTATAGACCTATTAGCCTCATTTCCCATCTTTATAAAACATTTATAAAGATAATAGCAAACCGCATATCTGGACAACTAGATAAACACCAACCTCCTGAACAGGCCGGATTCCGCCGCGGTTTATCAACTACCGATCATCTCCACTCACTCAACCAGCTCATCGAAAAACATCACGAGTTCAAGCTCCCACTATACCTAGCATTCGTTGACTACACCAAAGCGTTCGACAGTATTACACATACATCCATATTCGAAGCCCTCAATAGCCATAACATAGATACTACCTACATCAACATTCTAAAAAATATCTATCAAAATAGCTCTGCAACAATTAAAATGGAAACAACTGGAGCATTTTTCCCCATACAGAAAGGAGTCAAACAAGGGGACCCGCTATCTCCTAAACTTTTTACTGCAGTGCTAGAAGAAGTTTTTAGGAAACTGGCACACAGTTGGAAGGAGAAAGGTGTCGTCATGGGATGCAAAAGATTGAATAACCTCCGTTTTGCTGACGACATCATCCTTTTCTCATCTTCAGCCTCCGAGCTAAACGGAATGCTTAAAGACCTTAATGAGGCAAGTCTCGAGGTCGGACTTAGCATGAACATGTCAAAGACTAAGCTTATGACAAATAGCGCGAAACGTAGGATTGAAATGGTAGATGTGGTATTTGAATATGTTCATGAGTTCATCTACTTAGGTCAAATAGTCTCATTCCAGGGAAGGCAAGACAAAGAAGTCACACGACGTACAAACAATGCCTGGAAGAGCTATTGGTCTATGAAGGAGCTAATGACGGGTAAATTGCCAATAGCGCTCAAACGGAAACTCATGGACATGTGCATTTTGCCTATTCTTACCTACGGCGCTCAAACTTGGTCCTTGACAGAACAGCAGAGGTCCGCCCTCGGAGTTTGCCAGCGTGCCATGGAGCGTAGTATATTGGGAGTCAAACTTACAGACCGCATAAAAAACACTATACTACGATCCAAAACACGAATCGCTGATGTGTCTTTTAAGGCGGCTAAGTTGAAGTGGGACTGGGCTGGACACGTGTGCCGCATGCCGAATGATATGTGGGCGAAAATTACCACAGAGTGGACCCCACAAAATGTTAAGCGGTGCCGTGGCAGACCTCGCCGGAGATGGCGGGACGAATTAGACAATTTCAAAAATAACTGGTTCAGCGTTGCAGCCGACCGAGAAGTATGGAAAAAGGAAAGGGAGGCTTTTGCCCAGCAGTGGGACAGTATAGGCTAATAATAATAATAATAATAATCATCACAGTACCGTAGAATAGGTATCTCAGTTATTAGACATGGTCGCAAAAACTTTATTTAATTCATCCTTAAAAATACGAAAAAATACACATTCATTACGTACCTAATTTTTATATATCTAATGCTTAGCTTCATTTTGTTCAAATCTGGCTAAGATACAAAATTATATTCATGACATGAACACTTCTTCCTACTTGCTATGCTTTCAATATATTTCAAATGTATATTATAAGTACCTACGAAAATATTTTGAAATGAGAAAAAGAGGTATTGTAGTAAGAATTTAAACAATAGTGTGCCGGAATATCGTAAGGTGTAGATTAAAATAAAATTAACAATCATGAGAAAGTCATGTTCGTAATCTTTTGGGGTCTGTGTACTAGTTTCTTCCATTCGCTGATTGCAGAGATGTTAATAAAGTGAGAGAGCAACTTTTATTACACAATTATGTATCAATTTTCTTATCTAATCTATCTTTCTCTCCTAAAACTTATACAATAGATTTGTTACGGAATCCTGAAGACTGTGCGACTCTCACAATTCATCATCATCATCATCATCAGCCTATAATGTCCCACTGCTGAGCACAGGCCTCCTTTCACAAATGAGAGTGAAAGGGAATGGGCAGATACTCCACCACGCGTGCCCACTGCGGATTGGTGGAGGTAGGCTAGTGGTCAACCTACTGTTGGAATTTTTCAAGCCGCCTAGGAGGCATCCAACTAGCTTAACGACCATCACAATTAAGTGATAACCGGGACCAACGGCTTTACGTGCCTTCCGAAGCACGGAAACGCTCGATATGAAATACCACTAGACGGTCACCCATCCAGGTACCGACCACGACAGACGTAGCTTAACTTTGCCGATCGATTAAGAACGGCTAATCATGCTACACCACGAGCGCTTCAGCACTCTCACGCTTGATTTGAGCAAAAAAAGAAACAAAATTTGGAAAAACGTTATTTAAACTAGCAGCACTAACATTATTTTAAATTCCGTTTAGTCTATGGTTTTACTTATACTGTCAATGTCACGTGTACCGATACTAGGGATGTAAGTGAAAAAAAAAACGATAAAAATGGTATCGATATTTAATAACAAAATGGATATTTTTGCACACAGTAGTTTCCTAAAAGTATTTCCAAAATTTGAAAATTAAATACAACTGTATCGACTTGCGCGCCACCTATTATTCGTCTATTTCATGTACTGGCCACAGTCTTTTAGTACTGGCTGTTTGTAATATTAAGAATAATATGATTAATGATTTGGTTGAAAATGTGATAGGCATTCATTCAATGTCCTGACGCCTAACTCTTCAGTTTTATAAGAGATTTTGTCTGACGAAGAAGTTATTTATTCTGTTTGGTATTTCATAATAAGTACAGCTAAATAATAGTATTTCGATAAGCAAACGTATCCCTGTTGTTTCATTTTTAGGTATTCATAAATAGCACACACCTTTCATGTGGAGGTTATATAATGGCGTATTAATTTATTTATTTATACAATCAATCAGACCAGCATTCGTCTGATATAGACATTAGAAGAACTATAACTAAGATGAGTAGACAAACTCGCAGCAACTAGCACATAGTTTCCTTCTCTAAAGAAATAGGTACTATACAGCAGACACGACTTAGTCAACAATAAAACTACAACAGAGATCTTGTCGCTTGCAATTAAACATCGAGCGAAGGGAGTCCGTTTCGGCTTGAACAAAAATGCTTTCATATATGTCTGTCCAGATGTTCAAATTTTCGGCTGTTCTCTTATACAGGTCGCATTTCTCAACCGATTCTTGTGAAATTTTGTGAGCAGGTTCGATAATTATATGGAGCAAATATTTTACCTACACAAATATATTTAGACAAATTCACACTTTTTAGGGTTCCATATACAAACGGTGCTAAGTTACGCCGACTGTCTGTCACTGGGTGATATCTTTGTAACGTTAATAGAAGTTGGCTATTATTAATATTATACGAAACCCTCCGTGCGCAAGTACATACAACTTTCACTTTGCCAGATTTATTTAAAAAAATGTAATCTAATTAACGCCAATATCAGCGTGTTCCAGCCAAAATATAGCGCGTTCCATTCAATGCATGAAATTGAATTGAATACCTAAATCAGCTCCTTGAATACCTACTTGAATCAGCGCTGCGAGCATGGATGTATCGATACATAAATTTATCGATTTTTGTCGACAAATCTGACATAACTCTAACCTAGTTTCAAAATCGGTAATAAAAATAGATTACGAAGTAATATCGATATATTTTAACTAAGCTTAATATCCATCACTTACAAAATTAAAAAAAAAAAATGTTCCCGAGCGAGAATCCGTAGCGCGCGAACGAAACGAAAGTTTATTTACAAACAATATAAAATTTATGTAAATTTTCACCCATTTTTTCTTTGTGTGCTTTAATCAAATTGTGTTTCAAGAAATGAAGTTCCGAGCTGTGATGATTGATGCCTCCCCAATGAAGGAATTTTCAAGTAATAACTGTTACCCAATATAGTCTTTCATAAAAATGGAAAATCTTCTGGCTGTCCCCTGCGTTTAAAATTAATTTCAATCAGACTGGTAGTTCCAGAGATATCAACTTGCTCTTGACAACTTATCAGCAAAGTGATTGTTCTATGGTGATTGTAATGAAAGGATCATGGCGAGATTTGTACAAAAAAAATAAAAAAAATTAGAGACGTTGGGATGACGTTATAATTGATTCTTTGTGCCTAAGGAACAACTTCAGCCCAAAGATTTTCATAGGGCATCGTGCCTCTACCCAGATGGATAATCCGCCTTACTAAAGCATGACATTTAATTTCACTCCGCTTGAGGGGCTCCCTGAGCAAATCGCTCTCAGTTCGTACTGCGCACGGCTGTCAAATACTGTCAATTCTGGCTTGTTTATTTCATGCTCCCATAGAGGCGACTATCCTTCTGGACGTTTTAAATCCTTTGCTTCAGCCATTTAAAATATTTTTAGAACCCCGGGATAAAAATGCGAATTTCTATGGCAAGCCGGCCAATCGCGACTATTTGCGACCAAAACCATTATGTTGTTATGTTTTGCGGGGTTTATAAAATATTTCATGTATATTAACAGGTAATGTAATCTCAACATTGGAAGTGATTAAATACCCTCTAAAACGTTTTATTTCTTTGTACAAATCAATGTATGGAGCTCGCCATGATTCTTTGGCACATAGGTAGAATAGGTATTATCTGGAATAAAATAGTATATTTTTATCCCAGAATAATATTATCTCTAGAATGTGGGCAAAAACTAGTTCAATAAAATATGTTGTCCTTATTCCACATTTGTTTCTTTGTAATTACAGATATAGTGACAACTATATCGAAGCTTTGCAAAGAATGTGTACTCAGGTTAGCAGATGATAAACTGTACTTTATAGTGAGTGAGGAGAACAGTGGTCCAGCACCCTCAATATTGTGGTGCGAGGTACCTCAAGCATTGTTCTTCTCAGAGTACCAAATGGTTGGTTTAGATGATGACCATAAGGACATATACTTGGGACTTAATTCAGGTAGTGTTTAGCAAGCATTTTTTTTATTTCGCTTTGGTTGGCATAAGTCCCACCTAGTGGTATAGTAGATGAACATGAACATGTCTGTATGCCTGAGTCTGGGTGTAATTATGTATATTAAGAAATGGTTCTTCAGCGGCCTCCCCGTCCACACTGTCAGTGGACTTTTGCAACATCAGGGGACTTCACGCCAATATCAATGCAGTCCATCAACATCTTGAGGCTGCACAGCCGACCCTGCTATTTCTAACGGAGACGCAAATATCCTGCCCTGATGATACATCGTATCTACACTACCCCGGGTACAAGCTGGAGCACAACTTTGTGCGCCGTGCCGGGGTATGTATGTACGTCAGGGAGGATATTTGCTGTCGCCGTCTCCATGGCCTGGAAGACAGGGACCTGTCGATTTTGTGGGCGCGCGTAGATCACGGTGGCCACACCAAAGTTTATGCGTGCCTTTACAGGTCCCATAGCGGTGACGTGGACACAAAACGGTTATTTGAGCACCTGCAATTGACGACTGACAAAGTACTGGAGCAGTACCCCTCCGCGGAGTTAGTGATATTAGGAGACTTCAACGCTCACCACGTTGAGTGGCTTAGTTCTCGGTCCACTGACTTCGCGGGGAGGACTGCTCACGACTTTGCCCTGGCCTATGGCCTCTCACAACTGGTTGTTTCTCCAACGAGAATCCCAGATATTGAGAGCCATACTAGTTCCTTACTGGACCTTCTGCTGACTTCGCGACCGGACAACTATGCAGTGACAGTGGATGCGCCTCTTGGGTCATCGGACCACTGTCTCGTCCGGACGCAGGTGCCTTGTGCGCGGCCCGTTACGCTCCGGTCACCCGGGCGTCGTCGCGTGTGGCACTATAAGTCAGCAGACTGGGATGGATTGCGTGAATACTACGCATCGTACCCGTGGAGACAGCTGTGCTTCGCATCAGATGATCCTGACACCTGTGCAGCTGCCGTCGCTGAGGCGATACTGGCGGGAATGGAATGTTATATCCCAAACCCGCTAGTGGCTGCAGGGGTGAAGAAACGACCGTGGTTTAATCGGCCCTGCAAGGATGCTAGACATAATAAGCAGACCTTGTATGAGGCTTGGACCACGGCCCAAGCTAATCAGGACCCTAAAATCTCTGATGCGAAACGCAAATTTAACGCTGCCTCGAGATCCAGTAAGCGAATGATTGCCAGGGCAAAGTTCGATTTCGTCGGCAGAATTGGTGAGAGACTAACTAGCCTTCCCTCTGGGAGTCGCGCTTTCTGGTCTCTTGCCAAAGCTGCTGAGGGAAACTTTTGCCAGTCGTCCTTGCCACCACTACGTAAGCCGGACGGGAACTTGGCCCATAGTGCTAAAGAGAAGGCTGACCTTTTAGGCTCTCTCTTTGCCTCTAACTCGACTTTGGATGATGGTGGCGCCACACCGCCTACCATACCGCGGTGTGACAGTTCCATGCCGGAGATAAGCATTACCCAACGGGAGGTCCGGCGGGAATTGCTTTCTCTGGACATCCATAAGTCGAGTGGGCCAGACGGCATACCGGCAGTGGTGCTGAAGCGGTGTGCTCCTGAATTGTGTCCAGTACTAACGCGCCTTTTCGCGCTTTCCTACACCAAAAAGGAAGTCCCGTCTTCGTGGAAGACTGCCCATGTGCACCCAGTGCCCAAAAAGGGTGACAGATCAGACCCGACGAATTACAGGCCTATCGCCATCACCTCCCTTCTCTCCAAAGTCATGGAGCGAGTGATCAACACGCAGCTTTTGAGATACCTGGAGGATCACGATTTGTTGAGCGACCGACAATATGGCTTTCGCCACAGTCGCTCAGCTGGTGACCTCCTTGTGTATCTCACGCACCGTTGGTCACTCGCCATTGAGAGTCAAGGTGAGGCATTGGCAGTAAGCCTAGATGTGGCGAAGGCGTTCGATCGGGTCTGGCACCGGGGTCTTCTAACGAAGTTACCAGCATACGGGCTTCCCGAGGGATTATGCAAATGGGTTGCCAGCTTTCTGTCCAGCAGATGCATAAGAGCCGTCGTTGACGGTAGCTGCTCCGACAGCATGGACATAAATGCCGGCGTCCCGCAAGGCTCTGTGCTGTCCCCAACACTGTTCCTACTGCATATCAATGATATGCTGTCTATTGACGGCGTTCATTGTTATGCAGACGACAGTACAGGGGACGCTTATTACACGGGCCGTGCTAATATCCCTCGTTCCGAGGTGGAGGAAAGCCGCGAACGGCTGTTGTCTGAAATCGAGAGTACACTAACTAGTGTCTCCGATTGGGGCAGACTAAACCTAGTCCATTTCAACCCCACTAAGACTCAAGCCTGCGCGTTCACCGCTAAGAAAACCCCATTTGCTGTGGCTCCACAGTTCCAGAACACGTCCCTGAACATCAGCAAAAGCATCGGGATCCTTGGCGTCGACATTTCTAGCGACGTCTTGTTCCGAAGTCACTTAGAAGACAAGGTTAAGCTGGCATCCAAAAAGCTCGGAGTGCTCAACAGAGCGAGGCAGTACTTCACATCGGGGCAAAGGCTGCAACTTTACAAGTCGCAAGTCCGGCCTCATATGGAGTACTGCTGTCATCTATGGGCGGGGGCACCTGGATACCAGCTTGATCCTTTAGACTCGGTCAACGACGTGCCATCAGAATTGTCGACGATCCCGAGCTCACAAGCGGTTTAGAGCCCCTCAGTCTGAGGAGAGACTTTGAAATGAAATGAAATGAAAAAAGATGATGCCCACGGCTACTTTCTACCATCGCAACTCTCGCCATCGACGGGGAGTCCATCCTCACATATTGAAACCTGAATTGTTTCGTACTGTGCGGGCTCAAAGGAGCTTCCTTCCGCGGACGCTCAGACTGTGGAATGAGCTCCCCGCCGTGGTTTTCCCAATGGAGTACAGCATGGGGTTCTTCAAAAGGGGTGTGAAGAGATTTCTGCAGGGTCGGCAACGCGCGTGTGATACCCCTGGTGTTGCAAGCGTCCATAGGCTACGGTAACCGCTTACCATCAGGCGGGCCGTATGCTTGTTTGCCACCTTTTAAAAAAAAAAAAAAAAAGTATGTATTTACAAACAAAAATTTGTATATGTATTATCTGGTTTCCATAGTACAAGCTCTGCTTAGTTTGGGATCAGATGACCGTGTGTGAGGAATGTCCCAGGATATTTATTTGTTTATTATTTACTACAATGGTGGTCATTGTAGTAAAACATGACTGTTATTTGGCTGTAGTAATATGCTGGGTGGAGTTACTTCTCGTCATGCTGCTTTGAGCAAAAAATGCTATACTCTACCTCGCATATAGACTAAGTTCTAAGACATTTGGTTTCTTCCAGGTAATTTAGCAAGGTCATTGGCACCATTGAAGTCAGCCAAGTCATTGAAAATCAAGTTAACCAAGAAACAGTGTCCATGTCTCACTTTGGAAATTGAAATGGTAAACAATTTTGTATTTAGCTAATGGCACATCTGAAGGCCGTTTTGACATGAGTTTCGCTTTGCGTCTCCTATATTTCTCTTTTTGACTGTTTTTTTATTAGGATGCCGTACCCAAAGGTTGGGTACCGTCCATCTGTCTGACAGTGGGCTGTATCTCATGAACCTTAATAGCTAGACAAATGAAATTTACACAGAATGTGTATTTCTATTGCAGCTATAAAAATAATAATATAATCAGGGATACAATAAACATCCTTTATGGGGCCATCGTGTGCAAGTCCAAATCACACTTGGCCAGTTTTTCTATTTAAAAGCAATACTAAATCTAGAAAACAGAATACATAGCTCTGATATTTCTTGCTTGATTTTGCTGAAACTTATTACAAAGCTGTCACTTATCTGGAAGATTTTTTTTCAGCCATCCTCAGCAGCCCATCAATCGAGACAAGTCACCCATGATATACCAGTTCTGGTATTACCTAGGAAGTTATGGTCAGATTATCATGAGCCAACTGTACCACAGCCTAGTGTAAGTATTAGGGTCATCGCTCACTAAGTCAGCACCGCTCCATCGCAGCAACGGGCCGGCACCGCCTCAACTCATTCCAACCACTAGCTGCTAACGCGCCGCCTGCGAGGTGGCAGCTCGCGGGCGGCGCGGCTTTAGCAAGAAACCGCCTGCTGGCGTCACGCAGCAAGGGAGCGGACCGCTCGCTGGCAGCGTGTGGTCAGCAGGACTAGTGGTTGGTAGCGGCAAGCGCGTGCGAGTCATTGTAAAATTTACTTTAATGCACACGATTTAAATTTAATTTAAATGACGCACTTACCAACATTTTTTTTTTTTATATAAACAACTAGATGTCGCCCGCGGTTACACCCGCGTTCCCGGGATAAAAAAATAGCCTATATCCTTCTCCATACCATAGGCTATCTGGATGTCTGGATATGATCACAGCTAGTCAAATGATGTTCAAATAAAAAAGTTACTACATCCATATGATTTTTTCTTCATCTGTGACAAGTTAACTTCTTACAGATTACAATAGAATTACCAACATTAAAACAGCTGCGCACAACAATAGATAGAATGAAGACTATGTCATCGGAAGTGGTGATCAGGGCATCGGCTGAGGGACGTCTCATATTGCAGATTAAGACTGATATGGCTAAAGTGTCTACACGGTTCAAGGATTTGAGGGTTGAGGGGTTTGAAGGTAGGTAACCATATAAATGTATATTCAAATAAAAATTCTCATTGATTGACCTTTGGGGATATGGAATGGGATTCCCATAACTGTTTCTCACAGTCCTATGGGGATATTCAAAAAGGGGGTGAAAAAATCTTTTTGCAATAACCCTGGTATTGCAAATGTCTACAGGTAGCGGTGACCACTTATCATCCGGTGATGATCCATCTGCCAATGTGATACAAAATATTCTTATGAACTTGTGCTGTTCCGAGTCCACACATTCTTAAATGACCCACCCTAATAATAACTGGCAACACTGGTAATGTCATATCAGGAATGCTCTCTCAACATTTAGATTTTTATGTTTTTCCTGAAAATTCAAGAATATTTTATTATGAAATTAAGTAAACTAGATATACTTTTTATGCCGAAAACACATTTATCATTTTTTCTAATGACTATTCTTGTTTTACAGGACCAATAGAACATTCAGATTCAGAGACAGACACACAAGAGAATGAAGATATGTCCCAACTATGCTACTGCCGAGTTGATGCCAAGAAACTGTCCATGTTTCTATGTGCAGACTTAATAACACATAACAGGACAGTTTGCAGCATAGTGCATAAGAAATTAGTGATTTTGTGTCTGTATACCAGTGATAATGTGAAGTTACAGTGTTTTATCAGTGGTATTGTGTATTGATGAAAATAAGTAAGAGTAAGAGAATCTGAAGAAAAACATTTTCAACTATGACATATTTTTCTTATGGAGTTTAGAGGAATATAGTCGAATTTTAGGTGTTACCACAGATCTTCCGCTCACTAATAGTGCGTTCGAATTGGAGTGATGTCGTTTTTAACAGTTTCAAAATGGGCATTTTTGTTTATGCGTTCAAATTGGAAAATTTCAACAATTTTGCAACTTTTGCCACAAACGATATTTCCCAAATCGAACGATTAGATACAAAAATGACATTTCCATGCTGATCGCCTGCTTGTCACTTGTCTCAACCTACCTTTTTCCTTCAGTTAATCATTAAACAAAGTTAATCTAACAAATTATTCTCTTACCTGTTAGTATTTCTATAAAATTTTATAATAAAAATTAGAATTTTCGCTTCCCGTATGAATTTTCCGAAACTTATCTGTCAGATTCAAAGATGTCAAAATATGATCACAAACGACCCTGCCTCGGAGGTGGGTCAAAATTTGCAGTTCACGATGTCGTTTTTAACTGTTTCCAAGCAAAACGAACGGTGAACGAAAACTGTTCAAAACGCCAATTTCGCCCACAACTTTCCAAATCGAACGCCAGTTGTGATCGTTTTTGGCATTTTGGACTCTTATTTTTGCTACCATACCCCAATTCGAACGCACCTTAAGTGCTTATAGTTCTTGAGATACAGATGGCTCTACGTATCTAAAGTCACACAACTTTTAAACTAGGGACCGGCAAAATATGACATTTGGTGACAAAATGTTATTCGAATTCTGATGGTGTAGGAAGTGCAACACCAATTTATGTTAATCTAGTTCATGTGCATCTTAATTGATGGGCTCCTTGTTAATTTGAATACAAAAAGCGAAGTGATTACATTGAATCTTTATAAAACTGAAAAATTCTAATTTACATAAACATTAATCACAATAATACTAACAGGATAATGATTAGTAATTGAATGTCAGAATTGAGTTTTTAATCACTTTAACTTTCACAAATATGGATGATGTGATAATTATTATTATTTTAGACTAGTTTTACTAATTTAATTATAAGTCAACTGGAATGATCTTTCATTGTCTCTTCTTAAAGTGTCGTGCGTTGTCTTTAATTGATCCAATTTTGTAGATATTTGAGCAATGGAGTTGTCTATCCATTGCATAGACGACATGTGAGCGTTTAGGATACGCCCGATTTGAACAATCTGTAAAGAAATATATAAGTTAGAGATAAGTGAGCAAGGTAATTAACTATTACTTAATCTGTGGTAATAGCCACAAGTGAACACAGGCCTGTGTGAGTTGCTTTATTACATGATTTTATATAACTTGCAATGTATTTATGTATGTAACTATGTTTGTTTCGAGTGGAATCTTGCAAGTCGAATTTCACCCACTTCCAGTGGTCGGATTGACTTCATTTTTGGTATATATTAGTATATTGGATGACAATTCAAGTACAGTCACCAAAAAAGCATGCATTCATAATTATTTTGTTACCAAAAACTTATATAATTATCTAACTACATACCCGGCGCGACTTCGTCAACAACAAATCAAAAATCATTAAAATCGGTCCAGCCGTTCTTGAGTTATAAATGGATGGTGTAACGAACCCGACTTTTTTATACTATATAGATTTTATGACAATTACATGCTTATTCTAATTTTACTTTAAACGCAACAATGAACAAGTTAACTATTTTATTTAAAGATATAAACGAATTCTAAAATGGCGTCTTACTTACCGGGTCATTACTGTCTTGACTCCTATTTGTTTCATTGAGATGCTCAATAACTTCTTTCAAGTCTTCAGACATTTGCCTCAGCTGTGTGTCTAAGTTCTCTGCTAATGAATACCTGTAATTGATATCTTTGTATATTATATGGCGTTAAACTAAGACTCAAGTTCATAATCGTTAATAGCTTGTAGATCTGACGTAAATGAGTACAAATTAAATGAGGGCGCACTCGAGGATCAGAATGAGTCACAATAAGGTGACAACTCACCAAATGTCGAAAAGTAAAACTGGCTGATCGTCCGATTCACGCAAAACTTAAGGATCTAGAAAATTGTATTCTTCTCATGCCATCATAGCTGAACAGATTTATACTTAGTGCAGAAGTCAACCTTTGAAAAGCTATACTTACATGTGTTCCCTTTCCGGATCTTTCATTCGATCTCCCGTGTCTTCAAGCAGTTGTTTTTCCATAGGTGTGAGTAAATCTTCTAATTCCTTCTGCTGCGCTAGAACGAAGTCCAGTTCGTGATCCAAGCTTTGCTGTTCGTTCTTTACTGTTTGCACCGCGTCATTTAGTTCCACTATCTGTTATAGAGAAGCAAAAGTAGGTGTGAAAATATGAATGATATGTTGTTTAACTTCGACAATACAAAAAAAAATGATTTAATTTTGTTATCGCATATATCTTTATTCAACGACTATTCTGATTATGTTTTGACTTTCACAAAACGATGCCTAGGAAAATATTACTAATGCTCACGGTGGCCGCACTGTAGATAAAAATCCCTACTAATATAATAAAATCACATACATCCACAAAACCCTAAAAACATTACATTCCTTTTTTGAGCAATCGTGTAATTAAAACCTCTTATAATGCCTATTCGAAACCCTTGTATTTATAATAATAATAATTTTTATTAGACCACATTAGATACACTCAATTAAATTGAAGTCTCTGACACTTAAGGTAGGTTATGTAACACTAGTGGCGCCCCGCGGTTTTACCTGCGCACCCGAGGGATATCCAATCCTACCCCACGCTACCCTACCATTAAGTTTTCTTAAATTTCCTAATTTTCTACACAACTTTCTTAATTTTGTTTTCCGTAAGTACCTTCTCCAGAGTATTAGAAAACATAAAAAAATAGATGGATGAAATCGGTAAAGTCGGGATGAATTTTTATATATAGAGATTCCAATTAAGTTTATATACCAACACCTTTCGATGTTGTCTGTGAATTTTATGATTTCTGCACAACGGCAGACATGCTTAAAGATATGAAATACCTTTTCTCCATTGGCAATAAGCAGCCTATCCCAAGCATTGATCTGAGTAGCTTGATTAATAAAGGTCTTCTCCTGTTCCTCAAGCTCTAACGTCCATTTATTGATGTTTTCTTCCAGTTGTGCGAATGTTATAGATGATATAGTTTGTGGTGGCACTGACGCTGTTGTTCTGGAAATTGTATACATAGAAAATTCAATGTTTGTTTGTTAGTACAACATTTTAATTCTATGGTTAGTACCGTGTGCATTCCTATACCATTTGTCTGATTATGATGAAACTTTGGTGTGTATCTGACCAAACAAACGAATACTTTTAGAATTCTCGATAGATTCTACGTGATTCCAATATCTTTTGGTAAAATAGAGATAACATTTCGAAGCTGGCATAATTATGTTGGGTTCGTCACGCTGATCAATTTTTAATATGGAACAAACACTGAAACATATTTTTCGTACGTTATGATCGAGCAAATTTTGATTCTTAATAGGTTTTTATTTTATGAAGCGCTCGTGGTGTAGCATGATTAGCCGTTCTTAATCGATCGGCAAAGTTAAGCTATGTCTGCCGTTGTCGGTACCTGGATGGGTGACCGCCTAGTGGTATTTCAAAATCGAGCGTTTCCGTGCTTCGGAAGGCACGTAAAGCTGTTGGTCCCGGTTATTCACTTAATTGTGATAGTCGTTAAGCTAGTTGGATGCCTCCTAGGCGGCTTGAAAAATTCCAACAGTAGGTGTGTGCAGGAGGCCTGTGCTCAGCAGTGGGACATTATAGGCTGATGATGATGATATCCTTGAAAGTAAACTAAGTGGCTATAAAGTAATTACATACAAAATTATTTATTCTCAATACTTACGTAGTGGCGGTTGTAAGAGACGGCATTGTGGTAGCCGCTGTCGATTTACCCAATGCAGTTATACCAGATGGTGCACTAGTTGCTGAAATAGAAATTACATCGTCAAAATAGTGCAAAATTTACTTATTTTGTCATTACTTATTTTCACTGTACGTAAAATTAGTAATTAATAAGTGAAAATTCAAGTGCTGTAGATAATCTTGATTATTTACTACCATTATAAATTTTATAAAAAATATAAACACAAAACTTAAAATGACATTAATGACAGTTAGTTTTTTAAAGTATGAAAATAACCACAGATATATTATTTGAATTAATTTGCAGTTTGCTATAATTGAAGTTTCTACTATAACCCATCACAGTTAAAATCCAAAGTGACTGGCATTGAATTAGGCCCAAATTTAAATGTGGAAACATTCCTTTTTGCCATTTGATTTGAATTGTTAGAAAAAACCATTTCAATCTTGATATAAAAATAATCAAACTTACTGTAAACGTACTAATAAAAAATGGCACTGATTTAAAGTGGCAGTTGTAAATAGCGGTTTTGGTAAGTTAAAAAATATAAATGGCACGTTTAATAACTAGTTCAGCAGTTAAAACTAAGCAGTAAAGTAAACAAAAATGAGTAATAAAAAATAATGAAATGGATCAGTGAATATATAATTGAGCAGGAAATAATTAAATGGGCGGTAAAAATTATTGAACGAGCGGTTACGTGTGGGCAGTAATAAATCGGAATTTGTCGGTAAGAAATCTCATTCTAAGCAATTCTATAAACAATGAGGTGGTAAACTCGAGATATAGCGGTGTGACGCACGGATGGACAGACGGACGAAGTCGCACCATAAGGGTTCCTTTTTACCTTTTTGGTACGGAACCCTAAAAACAGTACTTAAATAGAAATGAAAAATTAAATTACTTTTGCTTTGACTGAAGGAATTAAATAAAACAAATTGTATAATAATAATAGGAACTTTTATTCGTAATTTAAACGATTACGTGATTGGTCGCTTCCGCCACCCGCGCTAATAAGCTCCGCCGAAGTATCGAACATTTACCTCTCTTTTCAATGAATTTGAGTTCGGGTGTCACCGCTCGCTATGATCTGCCGAACTATTTATCGAACCGCTCATTCCATCATTTTTACCGCTCATTCCATCATTTTTACCGCTCATTCAGTTATTGGACTGCTCAATTATTTTAAGAATTGACATTGTATGATAAAATAACCGACTTATTGATTTTTTATTACTGTCCATGTTTTACTGTCGCAATAATTAATCAACCGCAATTAAATTAAATAACTGCTCAATATGTTTTTCAACTGATCATAATAACATCTCGAATATTTAAATAACAGCTCAAAAAATTAGTTCCCATAAAAAATTGACTTCGAGCTAATTTACCATCAAAGGTGTACCTACATTGTGGAATGCAAATAAACAATAATGAATATAAAATACTAACCCGTAGCAGAAGTAGCAATAGCACTGGCTTGAGTTTTCGCACCAAAACTAATTCCACTCGAAGTCGTTGAGGCAAAACTATGCGAAGGAGCTTGAGTAGACGGTGCAGCCGTCGTTCCAAACGGAATACCAGTACTTGTTTGACTAGTCGGAGCAACAGTACTTCCAAAAGTCGGAGCTTTAGAAGTTTGACTCGGTGCAGAAGTCGTTCCAAAATTAATAGCGGGAGCAGCTTGGCTCGAAGACACCGGTGCTGCAAAACTAAGACTACTGGAAGGTTGACTGGTTGCCGGAGTACCAAAACTTTGCGGAGCCGGTTGACTTGCAGTCGGTGTAGAAAATCCGAGGGAGGTTGCAGGCGTTGTGAAACTCAGTCCGGTTGGAGCTGATGTGGCTGCGAAGCTGAGGACAGAAGGTTGTGCTGGCGCCGTTGCAGTTGTGCCGAAGGCAGGTGGTTGTGAGGAAGGTGGTGCGAAACTAAGTCCAGAAGACGGCTGAGTTTGCTGAGTTGATGCAACTGGGGAAGCGAAGGAAAGCGTCGGTTGCGCTTGGGCCATTGAGGCACCTGCAAAAGAAGATTATAATATAATAGGGTCAGAAAGGGCAAAGTACCGTAAGGGTTGAAGCCACGCAAATTATGTCTTGAGAAACTATACAAAAAAAATTGTGTTATTGGCATCGGCAATTACAGATTTTGAAAAATATTTTTTTTTGTTATTAATTTTTCTAACAAAATGTATGGGAAAAAGTTTTTTCTGTTTGACATTTCTAGTTACCTGTGTCTAGACATTATAATCACTAGAAACTTACCCGGTGCAGCGGTAGATCCAAAACCAAGTACCCCCTGGGTCTGGAAACCAGGCTTAGCTCCAAAGGCTGATGCGGCAGACACAGCTGTAGTACCACCAAAACTTAGTGGAGCACTTGTGGCTGTTCCAAAACTGGGGGCAGCTTGTGGTTGAGTCGGTTGAATTGGCTGTGGGCCTGGTAATGCGAAACCACCCGATGGACTTGCTCCAAATGATGGTGGTGGTGCTGAAATAGAAATAATAGGTCTTTTTAATTGACTTAAAAAAAAGGTGATTATTAATTCGACACGTATGTATGTAATATTATTGGAACTGCAATATATTCACATATGATAATCTATTAGGGCTTCCAAACAAATAAACAAAATTTCATAGGTGTATGTATTTTTGTTTTTCCACGAATATCTCCGAATTGGCTACTTGACAGTTATAATGAAAAAATATGAAATATGTTAGATATGATAGCTAATAGGTTAACAATAATTACACAATATGTTTTTTGCTTAATAATAATTATTTAATATTTTATTTTAGGAAATAAAAAGTGAGTTTTTTTATCTGTGGATTACAAGAACCGAAACGCGGGCGGCCGGGATTGAGCATCTATGGTTTGTTTGTGAGGTTTGTGACGTCAAATTTAACTAGAGGTGTGAAACTCATCAAAAATACGCGAGCTGCATAAAAGCTCACGGCTCAGGTGTGTGAGCCGGTTCAATGACTCAGCTCGCAGATCAGCTCAATTTGTACCTATAGTCCACGATAAGCGCGCACGCTCACTGAGTATCGGCTCGATTCGAAGCGCGGTACGCGTTACATCGTGGACTATAGGTACAAATTGAGCTGATCTGCGAGCTGAGTCATTGAACCGGCTCACACACCTAAGCCGTGAGCTGTTATGCAGCTCGCGTATTTTTGTTTAGTTACACACCTCTAGTGTTGTTTAAAGTGCTGTGACGTCACACCTGACAAATGTCACGTGACCGGGTGTTTTTGCGCGAATTTCAAATGAAATGTTAAAAAATATTTTTTTTTCCTTGTAAATAACATTTTTTTGATAAAAAGATAATTGTAAGAGGTATAAAATACACGTATGTAAATTTTAAAATATGTTTCCGAAAACTGTCAAGTAGCCAATTAATCGGTTTGTAACCATACCTTTTTTTATTGATTTACATTTACTTCAACTCAGGGAACAGTGCAAGTTTCATCGAAATCAGTTCAGTAGTTGTCAATATATAGACAAATATGTGTGACGGCCTGGCTTATTGATACGAGCTACGGGTGTGGTGTCAAAGGAAAAACATCTCAAAAACTTGGTCTAATTCTAGTGCGTTTAGGAAAAACTAAAAATAACGAAATAAAAAAGTAATTAAAAAAAACGACTTCGAAATACAATGATATATTTTCAATGGAATACTTCGTGCTCTTTCGATGACTTGAAATCAGTGTCAGATAAGTTATTTTTTTAATTTGTATAGGCCTGCATTTCTACGATGCGCGATGGTAAGTGATGATGTGGCCGAAGGTGGTAAGCACACAAAGCCTAGAAGGAACTGGCTCTCAAGTGCAGTTGTCGGAACACACCGATAGGAGCTTGGCGTCAGATTTTCAACTTGAGTGCGGTTGCCAGCCAGGTGGGTACTACAATGTACCCTACCACCGTGCTATGGTTTCCTCACGATGTTTTCCTTCACCGAAAGCTCAAGCTCATTGTAGGATTCGAACCCGGAACCTTTGTCTCGGCATCCGAAGTCACTACCACTGAGCTATCATCGCCTTAAAACAAACTAACAACATACGACCCGCCTGCTGGTAAGCGGTTACCGTAAACTATGGACGCTTGCAATACCAGGGGTGTCACTCACGCGCAGGAACACAAAATGCAGTATTTTGGCTGCGGTATTCAATAAGGCTGCTCTCTGAGCGAAATAATGCTGTGCTCTACCACTCTTAGCAATAATTTCCCGAAAGTGATAATGACGTATGTATACATTACAGCTTTAAATATCTCCTATTCAATAATGTTTGTTAGAAGTAGATACATATAATGACACTAAACGAGTTTAGTTTGTAAACAACAGAATCAGCACTAATTTCATTCTAGCATATTATCCTAATTTTATGATCCCTACTTAGTAACATAAACCTAAATCAATATCCTCTCTCATATAATTAAATTATGTAAAAATGAGTTTCTTTGTTTGATACAGTATAAGGCACGAGTGGTGAGCACAGATAGGCAGTAGTGGGGGCAAGCTCGCGCATGTACACTTTTGTCCAAAACACAGTAGCCAAAAGACACGCGAGAATCCAATAGACGACGAGCATCGAGTGACGAACCAATCGTGTACAGTTCGCCGCTCCCCCCGTCTTCATTCCGCCAAACAGACCGACAAATTAACTACTGCGCAGGTGTCAGTTTGTGCTCACGACTCATGCCTGTTACTGTACCTCTTGATGTCTCAATGGAACAACCAATTGTGATGAAATTTGGCACACAGGTAGATCAATAACATATAGGGTACCTTATGCCTGTGAAATCCCGGGCAAGAACTAGTATGAACCAACCTGCACTAGTAGTGGTTGATCCAAAAGCCGGTGCAGCCGATGTAGGTCCACCACCGAAAGTGAACGCAGACTTTGTACCAAACGCTGAGGTTTGACCCAGACTGAGTGTTGCTGATGAAGTGGCACCGAACCCAGACTGTGTAGTCTGTGGTGCTGTTGCCGTTGTTGACTGTGGATTAAAAGTTTTATAATTAAAATGTTTGCCAGCTTTGTCATTTATAAGGGATTGACTGAGTAGATCCTAGTGCATGATATATCTGTGAATGCATCTATATGGAAATTGCTCACGCTTCGCACCCTTCGCACTGTACGTGTGTATGTCACTGAACTCCCCCTAAACGGCTGGACCGATTTGAATGTTTTTTTTTTGTATGCGTTTGGGTGGCGCTCTGGATGGATTAGATTGGGTAGGGTAGGGTAGGGGTAGGGGTAGGGGTAGGGGTAGTGGTAGTGGTAGGTATAGGTTAGGACACCACGCGAACGAAGTCGTGCCGGGCAGCTAGTCACTCTATAATATTCTAACTCTATGGGTAAGGTCAACATACTGTAGCAGCTTGCTGTGGCGCGGAGAATCCTGAAGCCGGTGTAGCGAAACTGAATGCTGTAGTAGCAGGCTTGTTGAAAGCGAAGCCAGAGTTAGACGGGGAACCAAATGGTGCACTGGATGCAGCTGTGGAAAAATGGTTATTGGTGTCACTATTTATGTTGATAATAAGAGTTAAATTGGTATGTCAAGAAACATAAAGTTATGTAACTTTATCCCCCTTATTATAAAACATGGTTTAAAGTAAAGCCAGGTTTTACTGTCATTTGGTCACTTTCTAACGTCATATAATAAAAAGGGACGAGGCTATTTTAAAACCTGGTTTTCCTTTAAACCTTGTTTTGTAATAAGGTGCTATAAGTTTTCAAAAGATACCTTTAACCATGTATTTTAGTTTCAATAGTCAACTAAAAGCGCTTTGACAAACAAAAGTACGGACACGAAGAACTTATACTGTTTCAGATCTGCCAAATTCTCTAGAGCTACAGAAAGTTAAAAAGTAAGTAAAAACTAAAACCCGACGACTGGAAAATCACGCTCTGAAAAGTAGGTCGTTGGGTAATGGCGACTAACCAGACTAAGGCGAAGCAAAAAGGAGGGTTATGATTTTGATCGATTATTTTTGATTATTTTACTCGACTTTAACCTGACGAGTTTTTACAGTTGATGGCACAATTTTGCATTTTAAATTTTTCAACAATACCTAATATACAATTAGTAGTGCGGCAAGTTGGTGCTTTGGCACCTATTAGCTGGACATGGAACCTTCTCTTAATATAATATGGTTGTAGGTTAATGTCATAATTTTTCTTACCTTGTGTTGTGGGTGTACCAAATGCTGGTGGTGCTTGCTGCTGTTGCATACCGCCAAAAGAAAGATTCTGTGCCGCATTCTGAGATGATCAAAATTATAATTTTACTATTTCAATATTATCGGGTACATATTTTGTTCAAGAATCAGCCCTATTGTCATCTTGGACTATCTTTTGTTAAAAGTATAAAAATTGGAATATCTTGAAAGTACATAAAAATCTCAAAACCTGAGTGGCTGGTTGACCAAATCCAGGGCTGCCAACTGTCTGATTGGGTGGTGCCATCATCCCATCAAATCCTCCTGGTTTGATAGCTCCAAATGCAGACCCTGCACTTGCTGTACCGGGAGAACCAACTGTGGACAAAGCATGATTAGTGTCATCAAAAAAAAATATATGAAACATGAATGAAAATAATAATATCTTGGGTCATTCTTCACACACATAAAGGTGCATTTCCACGTATCACACAAGTGTGTGAAGATTTGTGTTTTAGATGAAGTCATCTAAAACATGTCCTACGTGTGATGTTTTTTATTGATCTGTTTCTTGACCAATGTGTGTGATTGATTGGACCTAATGATGATGATGATAAGCACTATACTCGGTGAGTACACTGACAAAAGTAATATATTAAAATTTGGTTTTGAGGTGGGTATATTTAAAAAAAAACCTATTTGGAAGTAAAAATGTTGATATACAAGAGGTAGGTATAGTAACGGGCACGAGTCGTGAGCACAGATTGCTACCTGCGCAATAGTTAATATTTCGGTCTGTTTGGCGGAATGGAGGAGGGAGCGCCTAGCCGCACACTATTGGTTCGTCAGTCGATGCTCGTCGTCTATTGGATTCTCGCGTGTCATTTGGCCAAAAGTGTACATGCGCGAGGTTGCCCTCCACTACTGCCTATCTGTGCTCACCACTCATGCCTCGTACTGTATGTTTATTTGTACAGTAAATTGGTTAACAAAAGAGATATACAAAATTAAAAGTGCTACAATGTGAATTGACAAACTTTTTATATATTAAATGTGCTGAGAATGTCTGATAGGATTATTTAACTCAGTTAAACCACAAGTATATATTGCTGTAATGTTACTATTTTATTTATTTTGGTTCATGCAACATAAATATATCAAATATTGTTAATAATGTTCTTTTTCTAATTTTTTCTCCTCTCTGTACTGTTTTATGTTTGTGTAATTGTGTTGTGTGTTATGTATACTAATATTATAAAGAGGAAAGATTTGATTGTTTGTTTGCATTGAATATGCTCCGAAACGACTAAACCAATTTGAAAAATTCTTTCACTGTTGGGAAGCTACATTATCGCCGGGTGACATAGGCTATATTATATATTCAAAAAAATTAGGGATCCTTACTAAAAACTCCTATAATGTAACCCAAGGTGTAAAAAAAATACCTAAAATATTACCCGTGTGAAGCCAGGGCGGGCCGCTAGTTGCAGAATAAATGTATTTCCTTTCATTCTTCTCTTCTCTTTCTTTCAACAAAACCATTCTTAATTTTGAACTCTGTTATCGGGATATTAACAACTCAAAATGGTTTCATAATTTTATTATAATGGGACAACCACCCTCTAGCTAGTTCAAATCAAAAAGTAATTTATTCAGTTTAGGCCCTAGTAAGGGACTTATTAACGTTAAGTTGTACATGCAGTTGAATTTACCACCGGTTCAGAATACACTTAAACTGAGAAGACTCCGGCAAGAAACTCAGCTGGATCAATGACCTTGTCAGAGTCGCTAGGGCCAATGCCCAATGCAAGTGGCCCAAAACCAGTATGGAACTCAATTGGGTAGGCCTATGTTCAGCAGTGGATACTCATAGGCTGATTATGATTTTTGTTCTTTTTGGTTCAATAAATCAATATCTAATGGATAGACATTATGTGAAGGAGGAAGGCAAGAAGAGATTTGATGTACGATGATAATGATTAGGAAAGGAGAACTTTTAGGTGACAGATGGTCCAAATTTTTGGAGTAAACCCCCAATTTGGGAACGGGGCAGACAGATGATTATTTATGAGACTATTGTGGACCCTATTGGGCACATCAAAAATAACATGTATGATGATTATTTTATGCGACATAATGTGATGCTTACACATAGATGATGTAGCAGCCGTACATTTTGATCCAAAAGCAAAACTTCCTGAGTTAGTTGTCGGACTAGAGAAGTTAAACGCTGGCTTATTTTCTGAAAATTTTCCAGTTTAATGGTATTTGAGGAGGTAGGAATGCTTTCATGTAGTCACAATTATAAAAATCCACTTTGAAGTAACTTACCAGTGCTAGGGGCTCCAAATAACGGCTTAGATGGATCTCCACCACCAAATGAAAATCCTGAAAAAAAGATACAGAATAATTACTTATTGTTCAAATGATCAGGACACTGAATTCAAAATATGTAACAGTTTAAAATGCTCCATTGTTTTATTCATCGAATTTTGTTATTAACTTTATGGGAATAGATTTCGATATCTTCTATTATGTTGGATAACAGTGCATTCAAAGTTATTCTAAAGATTTGGATATTGTACACCAAATACCTTTACAGGTACATTACATTTAGGTTATGTGCAGACATGATACGATTCCATTTATCAGAATTATTCATAAGGATAGATGAACTAGATGATTTTTGGACTTCATATGTCGTACTGAGCTTTTAACAAATTGATAAAATTATACAAAATGTACTTTATTACCTGTAGACGGAGTAGCCGTACCAAATGTATTGGCGGTTGTCGTAGCCGTAGAACCGAAGTTGAAACTCATTTTTGTGTTTGATATAACTTAAAGAAATTTATGTCAAAATAACTTAAATAAATATCGCCAGTTCAAATAGTATTTCTAATACAGAATCACTTTTTCCGTTACAATAACAAAGTCTTGTCAACAAAATCCACCCGCGCCATTACTTGCTTGTGTTGCCTGCTGTGCTTGCCAGTTGCCAATGTTGCCAATTGACTAATCGTAAAATATTCGGACGAAAAATCGGTATGTACACAATGCTTATTTTTCATAGACTTTAAAAAGTGAAAAAATAAGGTTTTATAATGTGCAAGTATGTGTGTCTTTTTTTAAATTCCTTTTACCAATATACTTATAGTTAGGATTAGAATTATCGGTGGTGTCTTATCCAATATATATCAATCCATGGGCACCAGTGAAGTGAAAGGAAATGAATTACGTGTATCGTGACTTTTCAAGTTGTCGCAAAAAGTCCGAGAAAAGTTTTAGTATAAGGCTGGTCTTACACGGACAGCCTGAAGCAGTCAGGATCGACTGCTTCAAGCTGCGACTGCATAGTGAACTACAGACTTCTACGTACGTATATACACGAACCGCTCGAGCAGTTGCAATTGTTTCGTAGCAGTCGCCAGGCATACACTGACTGCTCGAGCTCCACGTCGCGCACGCTTCCCGCCCGGTCGCTTCGATTGTTTATTGAGAAAAATGGACGACAATTTGAAATTGCCAACTGCTCCAGCAGTTAAGCCAACTGCAACGGGAGTTATCAATGGCAGCTTCAAGCTGTTGACTATGATTGCAAGAGCGGTCCGTGTATGTTGGTTGATCAATGGCTAACTGCTCGCGCAGTCCGTGTATGCCGGCCCTTATGGCCACTATTTGACTTTTAAATAAAATTG
This sequence comes from Achlya flavicornis, assembly GCA_947623365.1. Classification (NCBI taxonomy): domain Eukaryota; kingdom Metazoa; phylum Arthropoda; class Insecta; order Lepidoptera; family Drepanidae; genus Achlya; species Achlya flavicornis. Next base: position 5,645,780 of record OX392491.1, on the reverse strand, counting down.
ATTTATTGTGACTACTTATCTAAACTTATAATATAACCTGGTAAGCAAAAACACGTCCCAATAAAAAGGATTTGGTTGCCAAACTTAAAAATAAGATAGAAGAAGAATAGAAGAATATGTGAGGATCATGGATAAATTCATAAGCAGCAAGCAGTTATCACGTCTGGAAATAAAGAAGGAATATATAGAAAGAAAGTGTAGTGACATCTATCAGCCATCTATAAATAACACTGAGATAGTTCACACACGGCAAGATAGATGGCGTGGCGCCACATTATCCTGCATAGCGCTTAAGAATTCTCGAGAATCTGCATATATACAACTGTCCGACATGTACAGTTGGACCGCGGTCCCCAGGTACAATGACCCAGCCTGGCGGAAGATCTTCCCTTTTAAATGGATGTGTTATCCACCTTGCACTACCATAAAAGTTCAAATCAGACGACCTCTTTTTTGAGGTCGGTTAAAAAAATCCTAATTCTATTGTTAACCGTCTTACTAATAAAAATATGGAACACGGTTGTTTAACAGCTGTATAGTTATGCAGTGTGTAAGCCTTACACAGTTGCTATACACTCCCTTTACTAATAATCAGTGTGTAAGCGTTGTATAGTTATCTATTTGTTAAAACAAAAACGACTGGCAACTTTTTAGGAACGTTTTGAAACTAAAACTATCTAACTTCAAAATACGGGAGAAAATATGGGGAAAAATGTGAAAACACCAAAAGATACTGAAAAATAATTATATAAAATATTAATCATATCATAAAAATCAGGTTTCTTTTTCTTAAGACTATTTTAATTTTAATAATTAAACAATAAAATTACTTTTAAAAAGATTCAAATAGCTAATGGTGGTTTTGAACGAAACTGTCTTGTGCTTATGGCTACAGTAGCCATTTAACCAAAGAAGAAGAAGAAAGAAGAACGTAATTGTCAAATTACAAATGTTACGTCAACAAACGAAGCAAATGGCTGTGCCAATGACTTTAAAACTAAGGATACACCTACCGGAACATTTTGCATAAAGTTATCAAAATCAAATAAATTGTCAATTTTTGTTTTATTTTATCCATAACTCCAGTATAAAACACAAGCCTTTCACTACGCAACTAGGCATTTTTATGGCAATTATAAGCAAACAATGAACGAATGAACTGTTCCGTGGGCCGCAGTATGATCGCAGTCGACTGAGTCGCGTTGGCCCTAAAATGACTTTTAAGGCCAGCGCGTTGGTGTCATTTTGTTGCGCGGTTGGCCTGGTCCGTAGTAAATGGACACAACACTTGATTGTCAGACACAGCTGATCTATTGAAATCCGCCATAATGTTCTTATACAAACACTAAACAAGGGTCCTGGCCCGTGTAAGCCCTGTGTAAATTTCCTAGGTAACTAAAACACGTGTATACAGGCTTTGTGTCAAAAATGTTTTTATTAGTAGCAATTATCCTATAACAGATGTGTACACCGCGTGTAACTTTTTATTAGTAAGGCTGTTTAAACCTTCTCAATCTCATTAATAAACCTAACGTCGAGTGATCAAGCCAATTAAACATCTCTCAGCCTACACATACGTTCTATCTAATCTTCTCACTTAATGATTGCACATAAAAGGCACTCGGCACGCCTAACCTGCCGGTGAACACTCAAATCTAGGTCTGGCACCCTGCCAAGGTTTCGGATAATAGTTACAAATCATCTGCACCACCCATTCAATGTAAACTACGTGTAAACAAGCTTTAGGAGAACAAAATTTTATTAAGTTCTATAACACAAGCAGGGTGACCATCTCCTAGTTGTTAGTTCATTCTTAAGTTCGTTTTGTCATTATTATTCACCAGTTTTATGAGGACATTGTGACATTATTGCATGCAGCTCCATACAAAACGAATAACCTAATAATAAAAGTTTAATAGACCTCTGGAAAGACAGATTCCTTTACGGTATAAAATTTCAAAATTACGAAGAGAAATTTGTGATCCAGGGGATCAATCTTGATGCTGATCCTGGTTGTGCTGATCCTAAATAGAAAAAAATTTTGTGCAATTTTACTTGGCAGGGATTAGAAAAAAATATATATAATTAATGTCTTCATTAAATATCAACTGCTGGGTAAAATTTGTCTCTTACGTATGGTTTACCCAAATTCTCTGATAAAGAGGCCGGAGGTAGGAAGCATATAACACTCAGAAACGAACTAGCTCTCAAATGCAGGTAACCGCAACTGCAACACACTAATTGGTACTGGTGGTGATAGATTTTCAGGTACAGGGTAGCCAGTTCTACCAGCGCGTGGAAATCCTTTAACTATCGCACAAAACGAATGTTGCCTATCGATATTTGATAAAAATAAAATTAAGGTACCTATTGATAGTATCAGGCGCTAATATAATCTGGCAAACGAAAACTCGAATTATTGGCAAACCTACCCCCTTACTCATAAAGCGCTATTTAACTAATATACTGTTTAAAGCCTGCGAAGGTCTATTTGAATAAATGTTTTTTTTTTTTTTTTTTTTTAACGTAAATAATGTCACATCATTTGACAATGACAATAGAGTGACGTTATTTACGTGACCCTTTAAACAGTATATTAGTTAAATAACGTTTTATGAGTAAGGGGGTTATTGTATAGCGTAACTTGTCTGGCCATTAGACCAAAAGAGGAACTAAGTAGGTAACTACGCCAGTTTAAAATGTCAGTCTGCCTGCCATTCGTCATTGGTTTTTCGCTCCACCAAATGCGATATCAGAGCCTCTCTCACGTCAGATAAGTTTCTGGGACTGTATGGCATTGAAAAAATGAGCATAAATGACTTTTTTTAATTGCTATGATGTTTTTTTCTACATTACTTTCGTTTGCCAGACTAGCGTCTTACTATCAAAAGTATCGCTAGTTCCTATTGTAATAAGCAATCAGCTACACAAAACACAAAACAATATACCAGCGAATAAGATATATTATTTAAACGACATTATATCTAGGTCTAGGAACAAAAGGCACGGGGTTGGAATCTGGCGTGAGAAGCAACCTGACATTCACGTTGGCCCGCCTCCATCGGTTCCACATCACATAGTGATCTTTCCACAGCAGGTACACAGTTACGGAATAGCCGCATAGCACTATAGCCATGAAGAAGTCCATGGCTGTTTCGGTAATACGGTGAGATATACCTGGGAAGGTGAGTAAGATATTAGGCTCAACAACTTTTTTTTTTTTATAGGTATAAAATTTATCCGTGCTTCTAGTCTTTGCTGAGTAAGTCAATGCTTACGCAGTGCATATAAGGGAGCGCCGGCTCTAAGGTAGAGCAACAGGAACAGCTGAGTCCTAATGATCCTCTGTGGATTTGTATAGGCCTCACTTAAAGTGTATCTATCCTTCTAGTTCCTTGTCATAGATATTAGAGTGAGAGATGCTATAAAACTAGGTATAAATAGTAATATACCTACTTTGTATCTAAATATGAACACATGACTGGCCAATTGGCGCAGTTGGTTAAGAGTCTGGTAAAAATTCCACCTATTGCGCCGCAGGTCGTGGGTTCTATTCCCGCATAGGACATGCATTTGGTAACATATCTGTATGTCCTGAGTCTGGGTGTAATTATGTAATATTAAGTATGTATTTACAAACAAAAAGTAGTATATGTAGTATATCAGTTATCTGGTTTCCATAGTACAAGCTCTGCTTAGTTTGGGATCAGATGACCGTGTGTGAGGAATGTCCCAGGATTTATATATTATTTATTTACATAAAAAAATGAATTCTAGTTATTGAAGGCTCACCGGGTAAGTATTCGCTTACGGTCGATTCTTATAAGTGGTAATACCTATAGCTTGGTCATATCGTTTACTTACGTAAGACATATTTATAGCTAACGAAAAAGGTAATTTTGCTTTTGCCATTAAAATTCTCAAACATTAGCACTTTTTATTTAGCAAAGCAAAATTCCCTTTTTATGGTAACAAAAATAAAATAAAATGTAAAAATAAGCAAAAACAAAACACACCTTCCTCTTTTCTAGCACCTGCCTCTAGCTTACCAAATTTTTTGCCCTCTATGACAAAGTATTGAGTGCCAACGATGCATACGGCGAGCAGACCGGCGGTAACCGTTGAAAGAAGCCAGAATATTAGGCAATCCGACTGTGGAGGGAAAAAATATTTGTAGTGCTTACTTATATAGGCTTAAAAGCTCCCGTCGCCCTTTTTTTCTAGGGATAAAAGCCTATATACACTCCGGCCCATAAATTATCCCTATGTACAAAAACACGTCGATATCCGTTGCTCCGTCTCTGCTTCCAAAAAAGACAAACCAACTATATTAGTAAGATGTTTGACCACAATCTCACAATGGTTAAATGGTTTAAGAGAGGTAGAGCATAGCGTTTATTCGCTCAAAGAGCAGCTCGACTGGGGAAGTACCTCCACCTTACAGAATACCGCAGCCAAATAACTTAATGTTGTGTAAAGTTGTGTTCCTGCGCGTGAGTAAGGTTGCCAGAGCTTATAGGGGAGGGGGGATAGGTCGATAACGCGTGAGCGATGCTTCGTGTGTTGCAAGCGTCTATATGGCTACGGTAACCGCTTACCATCAGGCGGGCCGTATGCTTGTATATCGACTATGTTGTATACAAAAAAAAAAATGGTCAGTGATGGTGTAAGTACACAAAACTTAGAAGGGAACTGGCTCTCAAGTGCAGCTGCCGGAATTGGCATAATTTGTAGTGTTTATTGGCTTCAAAGAGCAGCTCGGCTAGGGAAGAACCTCCAGCTTACAATAGAGTAAGGTCCCAGTGCTAATTGGGGAGGGGGGAAGGAATGATAACGTGTGAGTGATGCCTCGTGTGTTGCAAGCGCCCATTTGGATATACCGCTTACCAACAGTACCTATGCATGTTTACCGAATTAATCTAAATAAAATAATAATAATTAAGCTCTGAAAGTAATGCAGTAAACAAAACGTCGTCATCTACGTAAAAATGTTATATTCATTCACAAAATATCGCTTTACCGCCGGAATATACCGTTAGGAAGGTATTTGTCAGAAGTGATACCGAGTACCTAATGCCGGAATTCTCTATCTCCGACGACCGGGCGGTAGATTTGAAGTGACAGTGTTATATTGCCACCATATTTCATCATCTGAAACTTCGTAATATGATAAAATTTTCACTGAGCGTGTAAAATTTTGAAAGATTTATTTTGAGATGCATTTTGTATTAAGATTTTATACGATACAGTATTGCTATTGTAAAATCACGTAAATCAGTGAATTCGGCGATTCGGCTCCTTAAAAATAATGTGGGAACTACCTCAGGTAATTTAAGTTTTTAAGGAAGTGTCGGATAAGGCGGTGCGAAATGTTGCTAGTGGTAGAGCAGACTGGAAGAAGCTACACCGACAAGAGCACAGCTCTTAAATACAGAAGAAGAAGGAAGGTTGCTATAGGAGCTGTTTATAAATTTTTTTAGGCAGCTATTTAAGCGCCGCGCTTGGAGGGGTGTGCAGGTACGCGTTCAACACGAGAGCCCGCCCCCCTCTACAGCGCAGATGGCGACCACCGTGGGGTTTTAGCCGGTACAAGTCCGGCATAACCTGGCCGCAACCCCCGAGGCGGTCTGGTATCCTATGAGGATTTCCACACGAAAAAATAAAAAAAAAAACTAAAAAAAAAGGTTGGTTTTACAATAGATGAGAGTGCCTTAGACCACAGACCATTAGGAGCAATGAGAAAACCGACAAGACGCTATACATATAATAAGTATATACTTTTTTGTTACGAATTGGTAAATTTATGTAAAAGGAAATAAACAAGCAAGCTTATGCGCTAACTCTAGTCTCTCAATAACTGACAAAGCGAGGACAGAAATCCAATAAGTGCGTGTCTTGTCACGTCAAGGCATGCGATGTCAAGCATCTTCCAACCGCGGTCTTACGATGACGGAGCCCCTTCTTGCTACTTTGTGGTCAGACAAGGGGGGCGGTGAAATATCGTTTGAGAAACACTGGAATTTGTCTGGAGTAATTTGAAGGTGTCAAGTTTGTTAGCGTCTGGAGTAATTAACTGTTATATTCAAGTCAACGTTCTTAATATTGGATTGGTTCATCGTATTAATTTAGTGAACACAATATAAAGTCTCGTCTGAATTTATTGGATAAAGTCTTTCAGCGTACAAGGTAATTATTTAAAATGAAAATAAATTTGCCGTGGCTTATTTAAATAATAGAACAGTTTACGATTCCTTTGCCAGAAGAAAATAACAGAAGAAAATCGTGAACTCAAGCACATCTAAATATAGGGAACAAGCAAGCGATGCAGACGTGCCTAAACTTAAGTAAACCCAATATGCTCGCGTCACGTCACGTCTCGTCACAAGCTCCCTACATGTCATTAGAATCGATAGTGGGTCGCTAAAGGCCCTGTAACATTCATAATGTAGAGCATTGAATAAATTTTGAGAAACTGTACTGTTTATTTTGCTAATAACACAATGCAAGCATCAGTTACAGAATGGGGTCTCGCTAATCACGTGTGTTAGCCTTAGAAATCCGACTACGATTATGACTTCAAAGATTTCTTATATTAATATGTTACTGTAAAAGCTCGGTATAACCAAAGATTTACGATTTAAGTCCGAATGGTTCTGTAATAATCGGTAATTTTGTACTAGTACTAACTCAGTAATTCTTGAGACATGGTAAAAGTTAAAAAATAGTTTTCTAACTAAACATATTCGGCGTTTAATCGAACTCTTGCGGTTACCGTAGTACTTATGCTGCAACAACAGGGATATCATTCGCGCGTTGTCAAACCTGCGGTGCACGGACCAGAATCTATACGCGAAGAGGCGGACGCAAACCACCACGTACCTAGTGGTATATAATTATGAAAGTGACGGTAACATATTTATTTATTTATTTTACTTTTTTTTTTTTATACAAATTAGTCGGTAAACAAGCATACGGCCCACCTGATGGTGAGCGGTTACCGTAGCCATATGGACGCTTGCAACACAAGAAGCATCGCTTACGCCATACCGACCTTTCCCCCCCTCCCCTATGAGCTCTGGCGACCTTACTCACGCGCAGGAACACAACTTTACACAATATAAAGTTATTTGGCTGCGGTATTCTGTAAGGTGGAGGTACTTCCCCAGTCGAGCTGCTCTTTGAGCGAATACCTCTACCTCTCTGACCGTTACTTAATTTTCATATTTCATATTATTATCAACCCTAATTTACCAGCTCATGTTGGCAAATCCTAAGTATCGTAAAACCTAGGATCTACCGGTAATCGGGCTTTTACAGTAACATATACCTACACAGATGTTTTAATTTATAAATTACCAAGTAAGTAGGTGGTTAAGGTGACTCTACTAAGTAAACGTTAATCAAACTCAATTGAAATACCATTTTGACTGAATTAATTAATTGGTAAGTCTGTACCACAGTTCGGTAGACTGGGTCTTGCTAATAATTAAGCAACGGTTCCCAACATTATTGATTAAGCTCCATTAGACTATGTTATCCGATATTGTGTCTTTAATAATGCAGTTGTAAGTGTATATTTCGCATCAAACAAAGACTTTCGTCGATTGTGCAAGTGCGAATTCTTAAGATGTTTGGACATATCATCCGCAACGAAAGCTCATTGGAACGATTAGTGGTACGAGGAAGAGTAGAAGGTCATCGTTCCCGCGGCCGAGCACCCACAGGATGGACAGATCTCATAAAATCATCAACAAGTTGTTCCCTCAGTGAATGTACACGCAGTGCCGCGAATAGAGAAAGATGGAGAAGTCTCGCAAAAGCCGCAACAAACTCATCAGACGATCCATAACCACGACCACTTCGCCAGGTGTGTACGTGGTTATGGATCTGAGAAGAAGAAGAAGTGTATATTTGTTTTGCAATCTATGTAATGTCTAGTACTTATTTGGATGCTTGTAAAATGTGAACAACAAACTCATCTTAGCTGTTAGTGGTAAACTAACAACCTAAGAAGGAAAATGGATCTTCATGCTGCTTCTGGAATCTGCTCAACGATAGATTCCCAGTACTACAAAGTACCATACCATCATGCTAATAGATTTCTCATTATGTTTTCCTTAAACGAAAACTCCAGTACTTTGTGGGGTATAAACCCATGACATTCACTGCGGCTTTAGTAGGCACTAATACCCAGCTATAATCTCAAACTTTTGGTATAATGAAGATTAAGGTTAGTAAAAGGGGTTGCTTAGACGGAAAGATAATCATCATCATCATCATCAGCCTATAATGTGCCACTGCTGAGCACAGGCCTCCTTTCACAGATGAGGATGAAAGGGAATGGGCGGTGCTCCACCACGCGTGCCCACTGCGGATTGGTGGAGGTAGGCTAGTGATCAACCTACTGTTGGAATTTTTCAAGCCGCCTAGGAGGCATCCAACTAGCTTAACGACTATCACAATTAAGTGATAATCGGGACCAACGGCTTTACGTGCCATCCGAAACACGGAAACGCTCGATTTGAAATACCACTAGGCGGTCACCCATCCAGGTACCGGCCACGACAGACGTAGCTTAACTTTGCCGATCGATTAAGAATGGCTAATCATGCTACACCACGAGCGCTGAAAGATAATACAGGCAGGTAATGCATAATTTTGAAAACTTCGAAAAAGATTAAAAATTCAATGGAAAATTATCATCATCATCAGCATATAATTTCTCACTGCTGAAAACCTCTTTTCACAAATGAGGGTGAAAGGGAATGTGATACGCACGCCCTGCGGATTGGTGGAGGTAGGCTAGTGGTCAACAACAATCGCCTATGCCTCCAAATATGGCTTAACGACTATCACAATTAAGTGATAACCAGGACCAGAGGCTTAACGTGCCTTCCAAAGCAAGGAAAACGCTCAAGTTGAATGAAATACCAGTAGGCGGTCACCCATCCAGGTACCGTACTCACCGGTGGTGACTTAACTTTGCCGATTGATTAAGAACGGCTACGGCTAATCATTCTACACCATGCGAAAATTATATTCAGATAAAAATAACGTAATAATTATTTTTTTGGTGTCGATATTGTTTAGTTTCAGAATACGATTAAGTTACATAAATATCTCTGTAATAGAATAAGATTTTTCAATAAATGTAGCAACGAACTTTGCAAATTTACCGTGCACAGTAACAGAGTTTTCAAATCGCAAAAGTTTCAAGTGGAACTTTATTTCCCTAATACCAATTTCAAGACCATCACGGTGACGCGGGCCGTGGCCATAAACAAGCGTTTACGACCCAAATGGCCTTTTAAAAGCACGGTCCGGTCCGATTCTGTATCGCCCAAAAATAGTTGCAAAAAATGTTGACGACCGGCTAAAATGTGAAGACGAATCACGGGCGGTCCGCCCCGGACGCAAATGGTGCGCGCTGGGAAATGGGAAAAATTGTAATAGGCCGTATAGAATATGAACTGGTTGGATGAGCCAGGATAAATACTGGGTGGAGATTTCGAGATGGCATATTCTCGAAAACTATATTGGATTAGTCATGCTGAACAACTTTTACTATGCAACTACCTGAACATAGGAGAGTTAGAGGATGACTCTCCTCTGGCTACGTAATGGACTAGCATGGCGAAACTCCTATTGTAAGAAGAACTGCCCTACCCGAAAACCCAGGACAGTTTGTTGCCAGAAAATTAGGAGAGCCGACCCCATCTGAAGTGGGATAGAGTAAGGAAAAAGAAGATTCAATTTAAAGATTTGGCTTCCTTACGATTATATTATTATGTAATGTATATGATAATACTGTTATATATAAATGGACAAAAAAAACTGAGTATAAAATCGGATAGATATGTTACGTGGCGCGGGGGTTAGACTGACCTGCAAATGGCTCCTATTTCGTGGATTGCCGAACCATAGCCGAAGCGCCTGTAACACAGTGTACCGGGGCGTACGAATCGCTGGATAGCTGAAAAAAAAGTGTCATTTGAATGGTACTCAATACCGTATTCCGTATATAATTTGACTTTCGGTAGTAGGTAACTTTATTTTGATCCAGATTTGCCAGTTCACCGTGCCGCGTACAATATAATTATCTGCTCCATCTTCTATGAAACACCTGCTTAATTTTAGCAGACTTCGATTCTAATAACTATTTGTATTCATAACTTTACCAACATTAAAGTAATTTGACTCCATCCATACCTTAGATATCATATTAATCATTAAATATATCATAATTTCGTTTTAAAATGCCGATCCCTAAAAAAAGGAAAACAATTAAATTCTTTGAAAAAAATTCAAATAAGAACGCGTAGGATTTGAATAAAATCTATTGAATGAATTGAATCTTTATCTCCAATGGGAATTATCAGAAACTGTGCTTAATGTCCATTCTTTTACTGAACGTTCTGACAACGTTTAAAAAGTCCGTTGATAGACATTGTTGATGTATAAACACAAGGGCGTCGCCAGCCGATGGCGCAGGGGGGGGGCAAGTTGACTTTACCTACTACAATTCATACTTTTGAGAAAAGTAGGTATGAATTGTAGGTAAAGTCGACAGCACATGAAGCTTTTCACTTGTACTACGAGCCTTACATCTACAGCGATTGTAATAACAACAGTATCTTAGTACTATATACATATATATTCTGTGACAGCTTCAACGATAGAGTAGAGCAGAGCGTAGTTGAGCGTACGGAATATTAAGAGTGGAATTGGTGAATTCATTCGAGTTTCGACGTAAGGGAATGATTGTTCAAGGCTTGAACTTCAAGCAAATCAACTAAAAGACTTAGGACTTTGGTTGCATTATATTTGGCAATTTTTTTAGAATATCTAGGGGGGGGCAGCTGCCCCTCCCTGCCCCCCCTTGGCGACGCCCTTGTATAAACATCAAAACTATTAGGATTAAATCGTAATGTATGTAATGTATTGTAATTGTTGTTTTTATTATTTTTTATGCTAATGTTAATTCTATTTTTAATTGTATTGTGTGTAATTATAATATTGTATGCCTGAGAGGCGGGACATAGTTGAGCCTTAATATTACATAATATCTGTACCTACGTCTGTACCTACCTATGCTTCACAATAAAATACTTTGACTTTGACTTTGACAGAATTCATACAGTTTGAAAGTCTTTATTTTAAATGGAAAGTTTAGTTTAGACTTCAATGTTATATAGGTACTTAATCAAAGATCCAAATGAGATAATCTAAGTATATCTATACAAATAAATAAAATTTAAGTGTCTGTTTGTAATGTCAACATAGAAGTTCAGAAGTAAATACGGTACACAAAAAAGCTTTCTTTTTAAATTTTGTCTGTCTGTTTGTTTGGGCTAATTTCCGGAACGGCTGGACCGATCTTGAAGGGACTTACACTGGAGAAAGCTTATATTTTAAGGAGTAACTTAGGCTATTATTTTAGAAAAATAAATCTTTATTTAACAACCGACACTTATTTTTTTATCAAACACGAATTCGAAAGCAAATGCCTGGTATCTGCTATTGAGTTTGTATTTGCTTTTTGGCTTCACTTTCGTGTTTAGAATCTTAAAATGCACACACTTCTTTTACAACGTAGACATTATTGGTAGACAAATTCTGCCCCTAAGGGGGTAAAACGGGATCGTGTGCAGAGGCGAGATAGTATGTACATACACCTACTACATAACACCTACAAGTAGTATGTCCAGTAGTGTTTCCAAATAAATCGTCCTACTATGGTAATGCCTTAAGTCTTATTTCACATTATAAAGACACGCTTATGCATTTTGTTATAAAATTTTATTATAATGTGCAATCGGCCTAATGCGTCTACAGACACGATTTGACACCCGATATGTAGGGCCGATTGGGAGGGGCCCTACAAATTGGTGTGAAATTGGTATGTCAGTAGGTAAGTTGACGCTAAGTTAGTATGACAAGAGAGATCGGCGCAACCGATCGGCTCTACATATCGGGTGCCAAATCGTGACGTTCGTAGACGCCTTAGCCGGATTGGAAGAAACTTATCACATATATATAGATTATACTCTAGAATAACAAGATATTTTAAACCGGGATACATTGTCCTTCGTAAATTCCTTAATTCGTTAGCTAGAAGCTAATTATAGATAAGATTAAATAGTAAACAACCTCTAGTGACATAGAATGTATAATGGGAATGGTATGTTTACTGTAGTAAATATGTGAGTCCCTACTGGAGATTGTCCCCGATGCATTGCTATTTTAACTCGAGGGAGAGAGTACACAGATTTGAACATCGCGTGTGCAGTTTCAACTTTGTTATGCCCAGAGTTAATTAATGATGTAAACTTATTTCGTTTATTTAGATGAGTAATATTTTGTAGAGGTAATATCTGTTTTGGCAGTTAATATAAAGACTTTGTTTCTTGCAGTGAAACCAAAGATCTTACATGTAAAAGATAAAGAGATCGATCAAAACTCGACAAAAATAAGTGTTAGGGATTTGTATTGGAAAAACGAAACTTAAATTATGCTAATTAAAACAACAGAAATTAATTCACAAACACAAGGCCGTAGAGATAACCTGCTATTTACATTTCAACAAAACGTTACTTAACGATGAACTTGTCGGCGTAATTTTTAACCGACTTCAAAAAAGGAGGAGGTTCTCAATTCTGTAGTTTTTTTTTTTTAGTTTGTTACCTTACAATTCCGTCATTTATCAACCGACTAGCTGTCTCGCGCGCGGTTTCACCCGCGTTCCCGTGATAAAAAGTGGGCACGAGTATAATACTCGGGGACATTGTAGCTTCCTATTTGTGAAAGAATATTTTGAATCTGACTGATAGTTCCAAAGATTAGCCCGTTTAAACATACAAACAAAAAAACTCTTCCGCTTTATTATATGTATAGATTTGGAAAATTCTTTTTTTATTTGAAACTTCCCGTTTGGTCCGATTGTCATCAGATCAGGATTTGATTACTTCTTAGTGCACTTTGAAGTCGGTTTAAGTTTTTTGTAAAACAGTTCAATTATGTTATAGTTAGTTTCATTTTTAACCGACTTCAAAAAAAGGAGGAGGTTCTCAACTCGGTTGTTTTTTTTTTTTTTTTTTTTTTATGTTTGCTACCTCAAAACTCCGCCATTTATGAACCGATTTGGAAAATTCTTTTTTTGTCTGGAAGGGTACACTTCCTGTTTGGTCCCATTGTCACCAGATCAGGATTTGATTACTTCTTAGTGCACTTTGAAGTCGGTTTAAGTTTTTTTTGTAAAACAGTCCAATTATAAAATGACTTCTTATTCGATAAAATTATTATACTCCCGAAAATTCCACATGCCAGAATATAAAAAAGTTAGTAAACCGCTCAATTGAATAAAGCAACATAATAACCCCGCCGGTGTATATCAAAATCAATGAAATTGCCACTTAAATTAATTTCATTTAAACGGTAACTCAATTTAACGAGTATCTTTGGCGAACCGACCAACTCGCCTCGGGGAAAAGTTGGTCGGTAACTAGAGTCCGAGTTGCACTTAAATTGAAACTACTAAATAAGTTGTAACAATCGAATATTGTCGGTGGATAGCGATTAATGATTTTTAGCTGGCGATATCAATTGCTATGAACTAATTTGTCCGGTTTTATTCAAAAACTTTCTTTAAATACTTGATGCGAAAAATGACACTAATATTCATCATCATCAGGCTATAATGTCCCACTGCTGAGCACAGGCCTCCTGCACACAAATGAGGGTGAAAGGGACTGGGCGATACTCCACCACGCGAGCCCACTTCGTATTGGTGGAGGTAGGCTAGTGGTAAACCTACTGTTGGAATGTTTCAAGAGGCCTAGGAGGCATCCAACTTGCAGTGAAAACCGGGACCAACGGCTTTACGTGCCTTCCGAAGCACGGAAACGCTCGATTTGAAATACCACTAGGCGGTCACCCATCCAGGTACCGACCACGACAAACGTAGCTTAACTTTGCCGATCGATTAAGAACGGCTAATCATGCTACACCACGAGCGCTTCACTTAATATTACACGACACTAATATTATGACTATTCAAACGAATGCACATAATATGTAATTGCTGACACTTATTGACTCTTTGAATAATAATTAACGTGTAAAAAAAGGAAGCGTGATAAATCTGGGAGGAGTATCGTTACAAGCTTTTATTTAGTTTCACCTATCCCTTTGTCTGTAATCAACTCTGAAAGTTGAGCAAAGCAAGTTAAATTTGACCCATTTCCCGGCTTTCGATTGAACTGTTTTGCATGCATAATGTAGATCGTATAACAATGTAATATTATTATGACATGTGACTGATTGGATAATGGAGCCGGAAGGTAGCCATGGGAACCCCATCGAGTTTGGACTCGCTTGGACTCTGGTTCTAGGGTCTGATAATTAAGTTGGTCGACTATTATTTAAAAAAGCTTTTTTTAACCGACTTCAATAAAAGGAGGAGGTTCTCAATTCAGTTGTTTTTTTTTATGTTTGTTACCTCATAACTCCGTCATTTATCAACTGATTTGGAAAAATCTTTTTTTGTCTGGAAGGGTACACTTCCCGTTTAGTCCTATTGCCATCAGATCAAGATATGATTACTTCTTAGTATACTTTGAAGTCGGTTTAAGTTTTTTGTAAAACAGTCCAATTTTTATTACTTACCAATGATTTTCCCGGATCAAATGTGTCCTATATGTTATTCTAGGACGGTAGGTTATGATATTCCAGCGTGCCAGGTTTGCTATGAGTTGTGGCGTTGATGCATTTACAATATTAGTACGAAGCTATGGTACCTGAATCCACAAAGTTCACAATGATTTCGCCCCACTTGGTTCAGCCATCGCTCAAGGCAGCTCAGGTGGACGTTGGCAAGTGATCCTTTGCAGTTACATGGCGATATCAATCTGCGAACAATTTCTTTGGACATTTTTTTCGTATCGTTATTTTCTTTTTCATTATTCGATCAACATAAATTACTCCTACATCAGAAATGTCCAAGTAAGTTTGAGTCAATTTGCCTTTCATCATAAAAACGATATGAATCGACCTATATATGGAACTTGTAACCAACTTACAGCAGCATCATAAACTTACAATAACATGCCAGATTTGTTCTAGTTTCGTGTTACCAAGAAAAACATATTGATAAGATCTCAAACTAACATTTTCCCTGAAGATATATAAACATTCCAAAACTATTCTCAAAGTTACCTCTCTCGTCCTCGTGTCATACAAATTCTGCAAACATTTGAACCAATACTGGAAAGCGAGTCTCTTTGCGCCACACCGTATTCTGATCTCTCTGAAATGTTCGCAGAAGTTTTCTTTTTGTCTGCACTAGCTTTGGACAACTTCGGGTCAAGTATATTCGTAACTAACACTTCGTTTGATAAATTTGCGATAGGAACACATTCAGTTTGGACATTATTGCAACTGGTACTCGTAATTTCTGGTATTTCATTCATGACTGCATGGACATTTTGTACGTTTGATACATCGCCTAAAACGATAGCGTTCGAACATTCCTTGTTAAACATAAAACAAGAGGCCATAAATCTTTTTAAATCAATGTAAGTTGTTGCATCATCAGTTTCCTCTCTTTCATTGTTTTTGTCCAAAATTGGGATTTTAATATCTTTGAAATTTATGATTTGTTGGTTTGTTGCACCATTGCTTATTGATTTTAGAGCATTGGCTACATCTTTGCTGGTTATGATTTGCCGTATGCTGTGTTCAGATTTGGATAGTCCAGGTTTTGTTTGAGGTAGATTTTTTAGGTTTTCGTATACTGCTCCCGGTAAGGGTATTGACCCCGATGGTCCTGCATCATCTGGTGCTTTGTTTTCTTTCACTATTGGTTCTCGATCTTCATTATTCGCAACGTTAGTTTCGACGGTGTCTTCCTTTATAGAATGTTCTTCATTAAATGTGTTCAGGTTTTCTTTATCGTCCATTAAAAGTTATGTAACATTTGTATTATTTAAAAATAAATTATTAAAATGAAGCATGTAAGTGTGATGCAGTGTTTGACAAAGCAATTTGACGTTTGTGTTTTTTTTAACGATCTATTATTTTTATTAAACCAATAAGAATGTATGCGAAGGTTGTTATGAAAATCACTGTAATATTTAACGAATCTATACTACATTAAACGAGCAGTATTGGTTTTGAGATCTCGAAAACGGCCCTAACGATTTTGATGAAATTTGCTTTGTGGGGGTTTTTGGGAGTAAAATACCGGTCCAGCTAGGTCTCATCTTTGTGAAAAAGCGTTTCCGTCCGAATTTTCGAGCAAAGCTCAGTCATCCAGGTACTTCTAATGATACAACTAAATAAAATGTTAATCTAATTTAAAAGTAGTTAAACCGGTCCACTGCCATAAAACTATGCGCAGCTAATTCTCCATGGCTTTCCCGAAAATGTTTAGGTTAATTTTAGAACAGTCTAAAATTAAACAATGCTAAATTGTCTACATACAGCGCAGGTCGCCTCTGTGGTTGAGGAACTGCATCCACGTCTGCGGTCAGCCTAATCCTAGTGCACTGCTAGTCTGGAATGCGGTGCCGTAAAGCGACGAGTGTTTTTTACTCAAGCTTTGTAGTTAATTGTGAGTACACATCTCTAAAGCTTCTTGAATCGTTTTGTTTAAGGATTTTAACGTGAAATACAGCTGAGTATGAGTTTTTAGTTTACCACAAATCAGACTACAGCAGCATGATAAAGACGTATTGTATACATTCTGAAAAGTCATGAGACACTATCTTTTTTGAAAAAACTTTCTTAGTCTGCTCACAACAACTCAATAAAGCTTTACCATGATTGAAATTGATTAAATGAATGGTAAAGGAACGCGTACAAACAGGTATATAGATAGGCAACACATTGATTTTCATGAATATGGAGGGACTGTAGAGTGACCATGTTCAGTACCTACATGAATTTCTTATGCTGAATCGCCTGAATAAATCATTTCAATCAACCTGAGCATGTAGGTTATTTTTTTTTTTTTTTTTTATACCACTAAGGTGGCAAACTAGCATACGGCCCCCCTGATGGTAAGCAGTTACCGTAGCCTATGGACGCTTGCAACACCAGGGGTATCACTCGCGCGTTGCCGACCCTGAAGAAATCTCTTCACACCCTTTTTGAAGAACCCCATGCTGTACTCCATTGGGAAAACCACGGCGGGGAGCTCATTCCACAGTCCGAGCATCCGCGGAAGAAAACTCCTTTTAGCCCGTACAGTTCGAAACAAATCTGGTTTCAATGTGTGAGGATGGACTCCCCGTCGATGGCGAGAGTTGTTTATAATTGTTCTCGTCAACTTCGATACATGTAGATGCAGGGGTGTTAGATCTAACATTGCATCTGGCATCAAAGGCCGCTCCAATGGAGATTGACATAGATAACGATCGTATTGTGGCAACCGAAATGATTCGGGTTACAGGTCAATTATTGATTTTGACTGACTTACTCTAAGCCCTCACCGTGAACTGTTCTATAGCCATAGTATCATTTACTATGTAATTTTGTCACCAGAGCACGCAGTGACAGTGACATTAACTGGCGCAGACGACGGACTTTTTGTGCGAAGGAGTCTGCTGCACACAAAACGTCTAACAAAGGGTTGTGCGCCGGAGTTTTTGCGGGTCGTGTGCGTTACTGCTTAGAATTGTAGAATTGAATTGTTTGACGGGCCAGTTGGCGCAGTTGGTTAAGAGTCTGGTAAAGATTCCACCTATTGCGCCGCAGGTTGTGGGTTCGATTCCCGCACAGGACATGCATTTGTGTGCACGAACATGTCTGTATGTCCTGAGTCTGGGTGTAATTATGTTTAATTAAGTATGTATTTACAAACAAAAAGTAGTGTATGTATTATATCAGTTGTCTGGTTTCCATAGTACAAGCTCTGCTTAGTTTGGGATCAGATGACCGTGTGTCAGGAATGTCCCAGGATTTATTTAGTTATATTTCACAGAATGAAAAATGCGGCGCGGTGCGGTCTGTCGTCTGGGCCGCACCTAGAATGTTTTTTTTTACGGCTGAATAACCCGGTCGATGTTTCGCGAAAGAATATAATGAGCTAGTGAAGAAAAAATGTGAGGAGACAATAATCGCGTCGGTTGGAGCGCTGGCCACCCATAACTTGAATCTGTCCTTTCTAAGCTTGAGTGCTTACCACCTTTGGCTAAATCACTACTAACCATCATTTAAACAAAGACCTGTAACAAGAACATAGATAAATATTAGTAAAAAACAGGAATATGAGAGCCCAGTTGTTTGTGACATGTCTTTAACTTTATAGATTTGTATCCATATAATGGAACGTCAATGCTTGGCGAACCGAGCACGAGCCGAGCCACGAACTTGCACACTGCGAGCACGATTCGCGTAGCGTCGACGGGCTTGCGAGCTTCGAACGAACATTAGTAGCGTGCTCGACTGCGCTCCGCCTGATTATCAGTTTTTTCACGAACACAGGGATTCGCGCATGGACGCACCAATCAACGTATATGTATGTATAGCTGTGTCTAAGTAGGTACAAAGTAATGCAAACACACATTAAGAGTCTTGTAATTAAATTGTTAAGTAGTAGTAAAATCATCTGTGATCAAATACAGACTAATTAATAGCTCAGATATCCAACGTTACTTGTACACTGTTTACTTTGATAACATCTATTGTAAACCAAACTTTGTATTTGCCTTCCAGATTTCGTTATTTCGTATCCTTTCACCTTTATTGCAAAAGCCTTAAGGTTGTTGTCCGTTTATTTGTTATTGAATAAAAAGTTAAAGTAAAGTTTGCAAACTAATTTTCATCCTGAGTAATGTTGCAACTGTAACGTTGTAGCGTTAATTTCGTAATAAAAATGGCGTTAAAAGTTAAAATGTTAAACTTTTTTCTAGTTTACTGTGTAATTTCGTATTATATTAAACGTTTTACAACTTAAGTTAACCCGAATAGATTTTACGCTAACAACAATCCAAACAATCATTTATTTTCTTTTTTTTTTTTTTACATACTTTGTAATTTATTAACAACAAATATGTACAAAATACAATCTATATTTACAAAATATAATCTATATATAGAAAATTTCCTCAAGCCTGCCGCTGCTTCCGATTAACGGCAAGGTTCCCAGAAGGCTGGCAGCGTTTCCTCTTTGGATAGCCAAGCTGACGCGTTGGCGGAAAAAGCTCCCCGCCCGCTGGTCTCCGGAGGTCTCGATCAATTTTGAAGACAAGGTGCGAGCAAAACGGCGAGCTTCTGACCCCATGGTCCCAAGGTCTCGACCGCAAAAGGCATAAAAATATAATTGGGTCCAATCGATGCATATTTTTTGAATTTTGAATTTTCGATCATTCAATTCAATCAAATCAACAACACCGTAGCCTGCGTAATTTGATAAAAATAGTGCAATAACAAATCAAAATATCAAATCACGCGCCAAGGGTCGCACTAATTCGGTAACAATGATTTTCGTGGTGAAATGAAAATGACGGGGCGGATACGACAATACGACATTAAATGAAACCACGTAAAGTACACATGTATACGATCAATGGGACCAACTTCGAAATCGCAAAAAAAATTACAGCTTTTCATACATTTTGCCGAGGAGATATGTACCTTTTGTTCATCATTTGTCTGTGCACAAGTCAGTATTTAGTCTTAAGAACTATGATGATCTAGTAAAGCGAAGAGTTTACAGGCTTCCGAATCCTCCAGTTTCCACTACATTTGCTCAGCGTTTTGGCGAATCCATAAGAACGCGCATATATAACAATGTAAATATGCAATGTGACAAAGAACTCAAGTGTTTACCAGTTCGAGAGGCAAAACGTATTGTTCAAACATGGCTTTTAACACGTAGTTACGTTGAAACGGAAAAACTAATGATTTGGCAATAACTCGATTTGCTTATGTTTAATATAGTTTAGACGCTTGAAATATTATTATTCTGTTTTTTGTTTTATTTTTGGTTTGCTTTATTATTTGCTATTTTAATGTATTAAATTAACTTTTTATAATTTGTAATGTCAGCTGAGGAAAATACTATCCCTATAGACTAAACGTATCCTGGTCTCCACGATACAGGCGTTGCCTAGTGTGGGGATCACCAGATATTCTCGCGTATTTTTTATTATCTGGTTCTACATGCACACTCAATTGTCGACAATACCTTCATTATGTAATTCTAAGTTGTTTATGTAGTAATAAATGCTTTTCATTTCATTTCATTCACATGTTGCAAGATTTCTATAAACCAGAGCCTATGAGGTTCCTATTTTTTAGTCGGGGGTTAAAATATATACATTACTAAACGAGAGCAACTCGCCCCAACAACAGAGAGCCAGCCCGGTCATCTCGGTCAGTTTAACTTTTCCGGACCCAGACTGGCGGTCAATAAAGAACAATTTCTATCCGAAAGCAGACAGTCACTAGCCAGAGCTCCTATAAGGAGGTGCTGTATTGGCAGTGTGGGGACCAACAGGGGCGCCGGCTTTAAGTAACCCCGTGGGTACTCAAGCGCATGTGATGACTCGTTTAAAAAAAAAACAAGCAGTAGGACAAAAAGTCGATGCATTATATAAATATTGGTAAGATAGGTAAAATAAAGTATTTGGAACATTCGAATGTGCACACCTCGAACGGTCAGGTAATATTTTGAATTAAGATTTTTTAGTAGGTACTTAATAAGATAACAGAATAATCTTAGAAGTAATAGACGTCTTGCCCCACGAGTTAGTGAGGTTGTAGAGATATTGCTCAAAACACGGAAAAGAGAATACACTGGAAGGGCGATGCGTTATAATTTGTATCGGAACCAGCGTCGCCAAACTCACACAAATAAATGTTAAATCATATATTGTACTACAAATAAACAATCCTTTTGATTGGTCGTTTCTATTTTACTCAAAAATAGCTTTAATCACACAGGTCATACATATGAAAATATACCTTTTTATGTTAACATAAAATTTATTTTTCAATAGCGTACAAAGTATTTACGTCGTTTTGTAATCTACAAACTAACTAGATTCAATCGACGAAAAAGTTCTGCCACTCGGCACTAGATGGCCTTATTTTCGTCGAACGCAATTTTCAACTCAAACGCATTAGACATAATGTTGATAATTGCGTAATAGCTGCGTCGACTGGCGTCGAGTAGCAACACTTATTGCTATTCGCTTAATGCAGCGAAAGTAATCGATAAAATATCAATAAAATTATCGATATTTTAATTTCGTCGATATATTTTTAGAAATTCCGGAAGAAAATTCACGTTCGATAAGAATAATTGTGCAAAGAATACTGAATTGTAAAAAAAAACGTTTAACATGATGAAGTAAATTAAAAAAAAGTTATTTTTACATGGTTTATTGCCCTTGAAATAAAATTTATTTGTTTCGAAATTCTCGTTTTGAAAGCTTAATTTTAACAGATGAATGCGGATATTGATATAACTTTCAACTATTGCCTTAATCAAATCAGTGATAAAAAGATGTATTTTATCGATATTGAACGAACAAAACTATCGATGCACGTGTTTTGGGGTCACGACAGGTCACGACTCACGACAAATGTGAAAGAACGCAATACATTACGTGCTGAGTTGCGCTCGCTACCTTGCGTACAAATAAAGTGAGTACATTGCCTTCAATGTATAATTTTGCAGTAGTATCAGAGTTTATCGTTTACACCTAAAATTATCATAATCTCGAATACATTTTTATAAATATCACAATTAAATAAAGGTTTGTAGACTCATCGATGAAAGGAAATCCCTCATTGAGTTACACTCCGACTCCTCACTTCGTTTCCTACAGGAAATAATAGCGCATCACGACATAATTAATATTTTTCGCGGAGCTACGCACCTCTGCTAAGTATGGCGGATACTACTAAGCGTTGACGCGTGTTTTGGTTGAAATATGCCCATTTGATGTCATGTGTGGCGCGCGGGCTCCGCTAGCATAGCGTCTCTATTATATTTCTTTTCTCTGTGGCTCAAAACGTATTACTGATCATATGCACCCATGTATCAATATGTGTCAAATGACACAATGCTTCGTCCCTTCCGCTGCCGGGACAGCGAATCCTCGCAACGCAACTCCTCTTCAAAAACTTTTTAGATGTTGCAAGTGTCTACAAGCTACGGTAACCGCTTATCATCAGGCGGGCCGTATGAGACTTTACTACCTATCAGCAGTTAGCCACGTGAAGAGAATAAATTTCAGAAACACTTCTGATTCGATTTTTGGCGCATTTAATCTCACTCACTCAACGTACCTACGAAGGTAGTCGGTGTTTTGAGAAACTAGGTCAAAACTGGTGTAAAGCAATCACATCATACTCTCAAGGGCAAGCCGCGTAATAAGATTCGTTATTATTCATAGCTTTAATATAAATACTTTCCAGTGTATCGCTTTCGTGGTATACTATAATTGGAAGTGTCTTTGTGCTTGGGTTGGGGAAAATTTTCGGCAATATTTCAAAGGTAGGTAACTTAATCATAAATAATATATTTTCACCATGCTTGGCAAACTGAGCACGGGCCGAGCCACGAACGAGCACACTGCGAGTACGATTCGCGTCACGGACGGACGTAGCGTGGACGGGCTTGCGAGCCTCGAACGAGCGCGTTTGTAATTTTTTCACCAACAAAGGCGAGCCTACAACGAGCACGATGCGAATGCTCGATTCGCGTAGCATAGTGCGTCCACGCTACACGAATCGAGCACGAGCCTTTGCTCTTGGAGCATTGAATACACTATATGTACTACAAATAAAAACAAAATTTGTAAATAAATAAAATCCGTTGGTCGCGACTCTTATCGCAGCTATGCGATAAGAGTCGCAAGTCGTAATATAAATTAATCCTTACTATCCTTACTAAGGAAGCGCTCGTGGTGTAGCATGATTAGCCGTTCTTAATCGATCGGAAAAGTTAAGCTACCAACCGTAGTGGTCAGTACCTGGATGGATGACCGCTAAGTAGTATTTCACATCGCGCGTTTCCGTGCTTCGCAAGGCAATTAAAGCCGTTGGTCCCGGTTATAACTTAATTGTGATAATCGTTAATCTAGTTGGATGCCTCCTAGGCGGCTTGAAAAATTCCAACGGTAGGTTGACCACTAGCCTACCTCCACCAATCCGCAGTGGGCACGCGTGGTGGAGTATTGCCCATTCCCTTTCATCCTCATTTGTGAAAGGAGGCGGCATGTGCCCAGCAGTGGAACCATAGATTTAGAATTTTCTACTACCGAGTGGAACATTATAGGCTGATGAAGATGATCCTTACTAATATTATAAACGCAAAATATGTATGTATGTATGTATGTATGTTAATCTTACCGCTTACCATCAGGCGGGCCCTATGCTTGTTTACCGACTTAGTTGTATAAAAAAAAAAAAAAAACTTTCACGAAAAAACTACTGAACGGATTTGGATGAAATTTGGCACACAGATAGAATATGTTCTGGATTAACACATTTTTATCCCGGGAGAACAAACGATCCCTTGGGAAGGCGGGGAAACCACGCGGGCAGCTAGTTTACTATGATAATTAAAATGTAAAACTCCGCCATGTTTCTAATCTATATGTGGCCCTATTGTTGGACAAACTATAGGAATTGTTTGTAGTTGTCCTCTTTTGTCATTTTGTACGCCTTATTATATATTAAGAAACTATATATAGAACTTATCTTATAAATCGATAGGTTTAGTTTACAACCCAGACATCGCACATACAAATGTTTGTCTTACGTGAGAATCGAACTCACGACCAGCGACTAGACTATCTAGCCTCTATGCGGACTGGTCCATCTTTATTATTTATTAGCTGTTTGTGATTAATAAAATAAACTATTCCGGTGGATTTAGCTGAAATTTTCTTTTATACAAACCTTATTCTGACAACAAAATCGGTCAAGCCGTTCTCTGCCGTTCTAAAGTGATGCTTTGTCATACATGTGTTTTTTTTTTTTTTAAGTTTTACAATACCTAATTTTACAAGAGAAATCTGTTCTATAATTTAAATTAATTTTAGTAAACTCAATTACCTTTATCAAACCACGAATCTTGCCAAGCATGAGATTAATAACGTGCAAAATAAGGTTTTTGCTGAAACCATTTCAGATATTAATAATTAATTCATTAATTATTTTCTTCCGCTCTACGAGTTAGTATTTAAACACTTAATTTCTTACTTATATTTTAACCTTGTTTCGCCTGAGCTTTAAATTTAGTTTAACGTTTTCATATTCTTTATTCTTATGAAGCAAGATGGCCATGAATTTTGTACCGTTATAACCGACGAAAAAACGGATGAGGTTTAGAAATCGACGCGTATATTTTTTTTTAATGTATGATCACGCATAACCTTTTACAGAGTAGTCCGATTTTGATAATTCTTTTTTAATTCGATAGGGTATACCTCGAAATTGGTCCCATACAAATTTGGATAAAAAATACCTTCCCTAAGGGTGGGAAAATAGGGGTGATTTATTGTTCACTCACAGATTTTAATGGTGACTTGTGTATTACATCATAAAAGTAATCAGACATTAAGGATGTAGTAATTAGTAGATTATAGACGTAGTATTTATCTACTCTGAGATTATAGCCACAAAAAAGGGTACGAGGTAGGTACGAGATGTGTCAAGAGCGTTACGCCTACAAACCGCATTAGCAGTTTGGCGATGTTTTAATTGTGTAATTATTGGTTTGGATTAATAAATATAAAAAAAAAATGGGACAAGGTGTCGGAGTTATTTCTCGGCCCCTCCACAAGATAAGATAAGTATATCGATTTTTTGCTAGGTACCTCTTGTATAATGCATTTGTAATATTTTACGGTGAAACTGGAGAGGGATGAAGAGTCGGTAAATGTGAGTGATTACTGAAAGCATAGAGTAAGAATATTATAGAATCAACGTTAACAACGTCACCTTGTGCGAAGCGTGAGCAGTTTCCATATAGATGCATTCACAGATATATCGTACACTAGTTGATTTAGTCATTGGTTTTCGGTAAAAGTATCGATAAAAACGAGAAATTGGCATTCATTATATGTATTTAGTCGTTAAAATTATGAACGTGCAGCTGTTCGATTCAACAAATTTTGCACGTACGGTGCTCACGGGTACGTTCTCTAGTACTCTCGCTCTATTAATATTCTAACTCTATGGTTGCAAACGTCCATGTAACCTACGGTATCCCCTTGCTTGTTGATATAGTTTTATATATGTTTCGCACTTCACAGACACGGTCTTCAATCAAAGGTCGCTTTTCTTTTCTGATTAATAAAGTTGCTATAAGGCGCCGATCCCACAGAGAGAGTTCTAGAGTTCTGCGTTCAGATTTCGTTCTGCGTTCCGCATTCACTATTGTGCACACAGCAAGCAGTCTAGAGTTCTGCAATATTCGCTACCGATCGCACGTCATACCCTTTTTTACTTTTAAAGGCACCGCATAGATTACAGTGAACGCGAAACGCTGAACTCTAGAACTCTCTCTGTGGGATCGGTGCCTAAGTGCCTGTCCAGAAGGGCCGAAATCACCGCAATTCTCTCGCGCGAATGCATTACGCGCATTGGCGAGGTACTAGTCACGAATACGTAGCGTCCACAAGCATCGCGCGATTTTAAAATACGCGCGTGAAACTCGTGCACTTCCCCCATTACTTTGAATTGTAATAGGCGCGAGAGAAACGCGGTGAATTCGTCCTTTCTGGGCAGGGTCTAAGGGTATGAAGTGGACTTCAATTAAGCTTATTCATATCATTTGACAAACTCCATACAATTTCATGCTAAGGATAACCGTCGACAAAAAGCACTGTAATTGCAAACTGTTAAGAGTAGAGTCAGAATAAGTTAATACAGACAGACGTGCCAAATGCATTATTTATGTACATGTTTAAAAGCAGGTATTTTATTTTTGGGTACAAGCAATAATTAAAGTCACTTCATAGCGTTTCCTTTTCCGAAGTAAGCGAAATATTTTAATTAGGTTGTCCGAACTGGCTGCTGGCCGTAGACCGATGTGTGGGGTTTGGCACTCGTTATGCAGAAATGTGTCAATTTTAATAATTTAAAATATAAACCAAACTTTACAATATAATTTTAAAAATGATAAACGGTATACGCATTTACTTCAACAATTTAAATTTCAGGCAAATGGATAGCAAAATTGTATAGCAAAATAAAATGTTTTTTCGTGCCTCTATAGTGGGGACGTATTACATACATCTAACAAGCTTTTATTATTAAACAAACATTTATAGCCAAAGTTTGCAAATTAAACCCACTTACCGGTTTCCTATTGAGCTGAAATTATGTATGCATATGTAAATCGGATAACAATGCAATATTAATATGACTGGAGCTGATCTGATGATGGAGCTTGGGTGGCCATGGGAAGTCTGTAATTAAGGTGTGTGTGTTTGAGAGAGGTAGAGCATAGCGTTTATTCGCTCAAAGAGCAGCTCGACTGGGGAAGTACCTCCACCTTATAGAATACCGCAGCCAAATAACTTTATATTGTGTAAAGTTGTGTTCCTGCGCGTGAGTAAGGTCGCCAGAGCTCATAGGGGAGGGGGGAAAGGTCGGTAACGCGTGAGCGATGCTTCTTGTGTTGCAACCGTCCATATGGCTACGGTAACCGCTTACCATCAGGTGGGCCGTATGCTTGTTTGGACGTCTACCACGAAAAGCGAAAACCGAAAAAAAGTGCTTTGTTTTGACAGATACCTACAGATACAGGGCCTGATGATTCAATTGGTCGATTATTGTCTAAAAAAACCTTCAAAAGAAAATAAAATAAACTTTGTTCTTGTTCTCTAATAGTGAACACGCAATCCTCTGATCTTGTTTCGAAGAATGGATGTTTACAAACGTATATATCCTCATGTCATTCCTTATGTACAGGATGTACGCTTCTAACGAGCAACTATTCTTTTCGCCTACAAACCATTTCCGGGTTATCACTCTTGTTTGTTTTATTATACATTTTATAGGTCGAGGGATTGAGGTAATCTTTTAGAAGCCATAACTGATAGTATTTTTATTTTACTATGTATGTACTAGCTTTCCGCCTCACGGTTTTATCCGGGATTTCCTATTTACCCCCTTAGAGGTTGAAAAATTCAGACACGACAATTATTTTTAAATGTATGGATAAGCCTTTTACTATTTAAAACTAATACTATATTGGATAATTAATAGCGTTTGCCGTTGCCACGATTTATAATGGATGAATAAATTTTACGAAGCCTGGTTCACTGTAGTATGACGCCATCCCACGTTACACCTCGGTGCACTTTTGACAGCATATAGCCATGTGTGGTGCACTAATTTGTAATTACAGCCAAGGGTTGAGTCACCCGTGTTTTCGTTTTTAGCTGGCTTGGTGGTTTTGCGAAGTGAGCCGGGGAGGGCGCAAACATTTCAATTATTTAAAAAAAAAAAAAATTATAGGTCGGTTCCACAATTAAAATTGTATCCAAGTCCTAGAGGGATTTAGTACTTTACGGGAATAAATGTTTCCTATCTGTAAATTCAGTATATTATTTCGAATCAGCGTTCAGACACTAAGACAATAGTTTTATTTCCTGCATTCAAGATAAATGATCAACTTAGTGTTTGATCTAGCAATAATCGATAATATCAAATACAATGTTCTCAATTTTTATGACCAATCTAAATGCAAAGAGTAGACCACACTAAGCTTGCACAATGAGGGCTCGCGCGTCTCTAGAAAATGACAAAAGCGAGCACGAGCCGAGTCTGGAACGAACAGGGGCCCAAGTCTGCTATTGAATTGTGTTCCAATGAACTTTCAGTGGTGTCAAAATTGTGACATTTTACAGTTTTGGTAGTCTACTTACTAACTGAATAGTGTCATTATGGCACAATTTTGACACCACTGAAATATCATTGGAACACAATTGAAATAGTAGACTTGAGCCCCAGTATTCGTTCGTTGCTCGCGATTTCAAGCGTGGACGTACCAACGAGCCTGCAACGAATAGTGTCATTATGGCACAATTTTGACACCACTGAAAGATCATTGGAACACAATTGAAATAGTAGACTTGTGCCCCAGGATTCGTTCGTTGCTCGCGATTTCAAGCGTGGACGTACCAACGAGCCTACAACGAGCGCGATGCGAATCCCTGTGTCCGTGAAAAAACTGATAATCGGACGGAGCGCAGTCGAGCACGCTACGAATGCTCGTTCGAGGCCCGCAAGCCTGTCCACGCTACGTGAATCGTGCTTGCAGTGTGCTCGTTCGTGGCTCGGATCATGCTCGGTTCGCCAAGCATGGACGCACCACAACGTATACTGTTTGCGACCTATAGGTCGATTTATAAATCGCAGATTTTCATATAGTTGTGAAGATTGTGCTATTCCTGATTGATTATGGCAGACATACCTAGCTGCGAATCGCTATCAACCACTGTTTTAGACAAATTTTCTCTTTCGGAAGCGTATTTCCTCTTCTTTTCAGAAGAAAACGGGCTGCGCTACACTGACGGTAACTTCAGTAGCTTTGACCTTCATAAGTGCCGCTTCTAGGGCCTAAATTGAATAGATGTATTTGACTTTTGTTAAGGGCCTTAATATTTGGTATAGGCAGCTGGATTAAATTAATACACACAAGGTGTGTGCTATGAATATAATACGGAGCTTTAATAAAACTATTTTTTAAAGTTACGTCGCAAAGATCGACCAATTTATCGCTACAAAATAAATAAATCCTAAAACGTTAAGTCAGACCACTTTTTGTAACGCTATAACAACTTTTTGGATCAAAATCTGTGATGATTTATTTGATTAAAAAAATACACATTGGAGTTGGTAAGATTCACTGCTGATCATGTCATGCTCCACGTCCAAAATACCTCAGAGTCTGAAGACAAAGGTCTTCAGTGCGTGGTACCAGTGATGACATACGGGACAGAGACGTGGTCTTTCACTGCTGGCCGCATAAATAAGCTCAGAGTCACTCAGCGAGCTATGGAACGAACTGCTCATTCGTAGGAGAACAAAAACGACGGACATAGCTCGTAGAGTTAGTAAGCTGAAGCGGCAATGAGCAGGCCACATCGCTCGAAGAGCCGATAACCGATGGGGAAAGAAGGTTCTCGAGTGGCGACCACGTACTGGAAAGCGCCGAGCGGGACGACCTCCCACCAGGTGGACCGACGACCTGGTCAGAGTCGCTGGGCGCCGCTGGATGCAAGCGGCCCAGAACCGTTCGAAGTGGAAATCAATGGGGGAGGCCTATGTTCAGCAGTGGACATCCATGGGCTGATATGATGATGTCATGCTACAGGTTGTGGGTTCGATTCCCACCTAGGATAGATAAATTGTCTAATTGTCCTGAGCCTGGATGCAACTATTTTTGCATAAGTATATATTTCAATGTAGTATAGCAGCTATCTGTGGTGTCCATAGTAAGTTCTGTTTGTTGTTGTTTGGGATCAGAGGGCCTACCACAAGCTCTTTAAACAATATTATTAGAACCTTATTTGTCTTTTGTTCTTCTTTGTCATCCGGCGTTAAAACAAGACAAAAGACAAATAAGGGTACCTATAATGGCCCCCAGATGTCCTTATGTGAAAGATGTCCCATAATATTATATTTTACCAAATATATTAATAGAAATCTGAATATCAACGATATTATTATAATAGTACTAGCTGACCGGCACGACTTCGTTCGCGTGGTGCCTACCCTTATCACTTAGGGGTTTGAAAAATAGATAGTAGCCGATTCTCAGACCTACTGAATATGCATATAAAATTTGGTAAAAATCAGTAAAGCCGTTTCGGAGAAGTAAGGTAACTAATATTGTGACACGAGAATTTTAGAAGAAATAACTCGTTCTTCTTTATTATTCGATACCCGTATATTATTAGGTATACCACATTGTACATACCACAATCACTCAGCGAAAACGATAAGAATATAAACAATATCATTATTATTATTCAGAAAGTAAGGCTAGACAATAAAATTTTATGTACATCGCTTTTGCGGAGACCGTACTATTCGGGATATTAAGTAGGCACTTCTATGCGTGATATTCTTTATTTACATATCTTCTCGCATCAAAAAGTTCGGCGAACTGTCTTTTCAGATATCGCACTTGACCTAGAACGTCTTGAAGACTTAAAGTGAATAAAAATTAAGAGAGGTAGAGCATAGCGTTTATTCGCTCAAAGAGCAGCTCAACTGGGGAAGTACCTCCACCTTACAGAATACCGCAGCCAAATAACTTTATGTTGTGTAAAGTTGTGTTGTGTTCCTGCGCGTGAGTAAGGTTGCCAGAGCTCATAGGGGACGATGCTTCGTGTGTTGCAAACGTCTATATGGCTACGGTAACCGCTTACCATCAGGCGGGCCGTATGCTTGTTTATCGACTAAGTAGTATAAAAAAATAGTACTGAATAACTAAAACAGTGTTTAGGTGTAGATGCGTTGCATTATATTAGTCACGTACAAAACAGTGTTGCGGCCATATACGTCCATAATTTTGTAAAGGTGGATCTATGGTAGAATAGTTGTTGTAGTTGAATAGTTTGACTTCGGGAATGCTACGTTCGTTTGTATTACGCTTGCTACGGCTGTGCTACGGAATGGCTACGAGATCTACTCTACGAGTTAGCGCTTTATATATGGTCGGATGTACGCTCAGCTTTATATAATGTAATGTATTTTAAAGATTCATGCATAAGAAACACGAAGGAAATAGTCCATAACCTACTTCGAATTCGGCCAAACCTCTAAGAATATTTTTTTAAAGTATTATCGTAATTTTTTGAATCTGCCTCTTCAAAGCTATATAATAATTTTTGCCAGATTTTGTTACATATTAACATATTGTATTACTGAATATACATTACCTCGTGATTGCATTTTCCAAGTAGGTATATTCAGAGCAGATAGCAGTGTATCTTTAGGTAACATTACCGGTACATAGGTTACTGGGTTTTCTTGTGAAAATGTATACAAGTAAATAAAATCCAAGTGTCGGTTTGTTATTTCGAAATAAGGATCATCATAATGCTCATTATGGTATTAGGTGTGTAACAAAAAATCAAAAATTTGTTTTATATGTCTGTCTCAAGAATCCTAACGTAAAAGATACCTAAAAAGATAACCCTAAAATTATTCCGGACAAACAAACGTTTTTCCGGAATAATTTTAGGGTTGGCAACGCACGAGTGACATCCCTGGTGTTGCAAGCGTCCATATGCTACGGTAACCTCTTACCATCAGGCGGGCGATATGCTACCTAAGTAGAATAAAAAAAAAAACAAAATGACAGAATCCATTTTGGCAAGACTGATAAGGCGCGTCGTGAATCTTCGTTCGCACAGAAAAGAAAGTTTGACCCGAAGATTAACGAAAAAATGCTTAAAACTTACAATCAACCTTAGAAAACTACAATAAGGTTAATAATACAGTGCAGCTGTTAGTTCCGTCTCACTCGTAAGTCACGCCCCTCCGCACACATGGCGGCAGCTGCCGACCAATAGCATATCCCACGCTTTGAAAGTGTATCTTCTGCGCAGGTACATTGGTAAGCCATATTAGTTGGGTACTACTGTACTGGACTTTTCAGAGAGTAGTCTAGGCTACATTCTATCTCGGGAATGAGCTGAAACCGCGGGAGACAGCTAGTTTGTAAATTATTTCAGGTTTTGATACAGTATCCGTACTGTGATATAATATTCTCCGGCAATAAGGGAACTGATTCAATTATCTCCTGCAGCTTCTGCAGTACCAGTCTGTGTACGAGTTAATTAATTGTAAGTCTTATAAATTATACACACAGTACTGTAATGGTGCGTCCATGCTTGGCGAAACGAGCACGAGCCGAGCCACGAACGAGCACACTGCGAGCACGATTCGCGTAGCGTGAATGGGCTCGCGAGCCTTGAACGAGCGCGATTGTCCACGAATTAAGGGATTCGCATCGGCTCGTTGAAGGTTCGTTAGTGGCTCGGCTCGTGCTCGATTCGCGTAGCATGGGCGCACCATAATAACTCTTATTCATATTTACTAAAGGCAGAAAAAGTACAACAGATTTGGCTCAAAAAGCAACATCCCCATTGGCGGAAAACAAGGAGATCCATTATCC
Organism: Achlya flavicornis; assembly: GCA_947623365.1. Lineage (NCBI taxonomy): Eukaryota > Metazoa > Arthropoda > Insecta > Lepidoptera > Drepanidae > Achlya > Achlya flavicornis. The sequence continues at coordinate 5,613,619 of OX392491.1, read as the reverse complement.
CTGAAAAACCGTGCTCTTTAGACAATTGCATAAACATCTATGCCGCGGCCATTGGCCAGCGAGCATTAGACCCACGTTGACCGCTAGACCCACCCAATAAAACATGACTAAGTAATACAGTTAAATAGATAAAGACAAATCTTTATAGATAAAGCCCTGTGCAGACAGACACAGTACAGTAGGTAGGTAGGTCGAAAAAAAAGTTGTTACTCGACCCCGAATAATATTTAAATAAATGCTAAAATATCCGAGATGGACGGCGGACGTGTCTGGCAGTTTGTGGAAACATAAAACTCTGAATAATTCGAATGGGAGTTTCAAGGATGGCTTTAACCCAAACAATTTGAAGAAATAAGTTTACTACTAGCCATTTAATTTAACATTCAAAACTTTGTAATAAGACTGGAATCTGCAGAGCTAATGATATAAACTTTACCACTTTCTAGTGCTGAGCGAAAAATAGTTGAAACCGTTGCCAGTACACCGTGATAGATAAAAACTGGGCTAGTTTGGACATGTTCTAGCCGCATGCAGCGAACAGGATCCTTTTTACTGGATATTCTACTTGGAAAGTACACTTGAGCGATGTGACGTGGTTCCGTGTATGTGGCATTTAAAAATATTGGTTTTTCTACTTCGTTTTAACAAACAATTTTAAGCTTAACATGCTTTTTAACATAAAGTTTTGGTTGTACACACAATTTATATAAACAACTTTAGAGCAGCAGAACTTAAAGCAGTCTAGGAAAGGGAATTTCATATATGAAGTCGTATTAATTAATTATGACCGAACCTCCTTGTTATTCTTATTTAGATCCTGGGTGGTGATTACTATAATAGGTATGTAATTAATCGATAAGTTTATTTATATTTATTTATTATATAATATATATATAGCAAGCAGCTATGCTATGCTATGTCTGTAAAACAAATCTTGTCGATGAGTCCGCGGCGCGCTGCCACGAACAGCGCACTACTCATATGAATAAAATAAATAAATATCCTGGGACATTCCTCACACACGGTCATCTGATCCCAAACTAAGCAGAGCTTGTACTATGGAAACCAGATAACTGATATAACACATATACTACTTTTTGTTTGTTTGTAAATACATACTTAATATACATAATTACACCCAGACTCAGGACATACAGACATGTTCATGCACACAAATGCATGTCCTGTGCGGGAATTGAACCCACGACCTGAGGCGCAATAGGTGGAATCTTTACCAGAGTCTTAACCAACTGCGCCAACTGGCCCGTCACTGCATGTGATTACAGTTATCGATAGAGACCGCATATCCAAATTCTTTGATAGAGACAGAGCGTAGTGACAGCCCTTCGTGCACCGTAGAGCAAAGAGGAGAGGATGCCGTGAAGTTCTGATATTATTCACCTTGCACGACCGACCACCCATTCTCGCATTTGCGATATCGATGTCGAATTAGGGTTTTGACGAAAAACATGGCGGACTTCTGTCAAAATGTATAGTTTTTAAGATATTCGCCATGTTTTGTGCGACACTGATATCGAACACGTGAGAATTGGGCCCCTACTCCGCTGCACTGAATAACCCCGAATGTCTTTTGCTTAATATGCAAAGAAATAGCTTTCAGCGTTCATCTATCAAGTGTGAGATTAGTTTCTATATTTACATTAGATTTGAAATAGTCCACAAGTTTCATAACTCGCTTGGCAGAAACAGTAGGTACTATGCACCAACTATGGTGTTTCACTTAGGGAATACACATTGTTAAAATGTTGATCACAGACCATGTTTTGTGTAGAGTGTCCACAATCAAAGCAAATTTTGGGATAAATACTTTATTTTACATACTAGTCTAAGTCAAAAGATTTATGTGTAGTGTTGGTAGATATATAGAAATAATTTCTAAAAGATCAGTTAATTTGCCGTATAAATTGACCTTTGGGAATCTCAAAGTTTACTATGATTTAATAATATTCAGACCAAATATCACAAATATTTGACACTTTTACTTAAACTCACGTCCAAATGACGCAAATTAATTGAAACAAACTATTTGAAAGCCCCCAAGAGACCAATATCGGTAGACATTGTTCTATTAACGTAAACCGGTACAATGTGTTACATATTTCGTGAAGCAAGTAGCAATTTAGGCGGCAAATTGGACTGTGGCCAAGCTTACAAGAGTTCTGTGGTCACTCTAACGTTTTGTAATCAAATACTCAAGCCAATTGTCTCAGGACATTCCCGTAATTGGCTCTGATAGAAAAGTCGTTGCGAGAAATAAATATGATCCAATTCTATGAATAATAATTTTATTTAGATTAGGTTTTGAATTGATTATGATAGACTTAGCTGTAGCTTTTCCAATTGTTTTTGTAATATTAAACTTACTAAAATACTGACAACTTTTGAACTATATACAAGTCAAAGTCATTTATTAAATTTAGATCCTAGTAGGGCATATGAAGGTCTTTACTGAAGTTACCACTGGTTGAAGTCTGCCTTCAACTGAGAAGAATCCGGCAAGAAACTCAGCAAGGTTAAAATTTAAAGGGTATCATTATAAAAATAAAAAATAAAATTTGTATTGGGTGTTTTTAGGGTTCCGTAGCCAAATGGCAAAAAACGGAACCCTTATAGATTCGTCATGTCTGTCTGTCTGTCTGTCCGTCCGTATGTCACAGCCATTTATTTCCGAAACTATAAGAACTATAATGTTGAAACTTGGTAAGTAGATGTATTCTGTGAACCGCATTAAGATTTTCACACAAAAATAGAGAAAAAACAATAAATTTTGGGGGTTCCCCATACTTATAACTGAAACTCAAAATTTTTTTTTCATCAAACCCATATGTGGGGGGTGTCTATGGATACGTCTTCAAAAATGATATTGAGGTTTCTAATATCATTTTTTTCTAAACTGAATAGTTTGCGCGAGAGACACTTCCAAAGTGGTAAAAAGTGTGCCCCCCCCCCCTGTAACTTCTAAAATAAGAGAATGATAAATCTATAAAAAATATATGATGTACATTACGATGCAAACTACTAACGAAATTTGGTTTGAACGAGATCTAGTAAGTAGTTTTTTTTTAATACGTCATAAATTGAAATTAATATCAAATACTCAGGTCTATACTACCATTTACTTATATACCTACAGGTTTGTACGGAACCCTCGGTGCGTGAGTCTGACTCGCACTTGGCCGGTTTTTTTAAATTAGCGAACAAATTTATCGTTTCAGACCATTTATCAAAAAAAAAAATATGACTTAACTCGACTGGACGTTTCGACCAAGTGGCACTGATCGTGGTCACGAGTGGACTTTGACTTTGTGTGCGTGAATAGACCCGTTACATTAATATAACATAGAATGTTTTTTATAACCCCAAAGGTGGCATACAAGCATACGGCCCGCCTGATGGTAACCAGTTACCGTAGCCTATGGACGCTTGCAACACCAGGGGTATCACTCGCGCATTGCCGACCCTGAAGAAATCTCTTCACAACATTTTTGAAGAACCCCATGCTGTACCCCATTGGGAAAATCACGGCGGGGAGCTCATTCCACAATCAAAAATCATTTTCATTCATTCATTATTTAGGAAATATAAAGGAAAGTTAAAACCAAGAAACATCAGGTTGATCTTTAAGCCAGGGATACACTAGGGGGCAAATGAAGAAACATGTTGCGGAACATGTCCTTCAACAACTACGTGAAGTGTCCCGAGTAGGGATGGGCAGGTAAAGAAAAATATTGGGAAGAAAAGAAAAATACGGGAAAATACGGAAAAGAATGGAAAAATACGGGAAAATTCCCAAACGGCGGGAAAATACTCAAATGGCTTTATGTTCCTCAAAAAAAATATTTGTTGATGCTTTTGAATGTTATTTTAATCATACTCGCTGTTGTATGTACCTACATCACCTACGCGCGGACCTACGCGGACCTTGGAGGAAGTTATCACACATTTTTTTTATACTACCTAGGTAGCAAACAAGCATACGGCCCGCCTGTTGGTAAGCGGTTACCGTATCCTATGGACGCTTGCAACACCTCCCTAGGGACCCGGGACGGGTTATATAAGCGTCGTACATGTGCACACGTGCTCTTTCTGCACGAGACCGTCTGTCCGACTGTCCACCGACTGTGCACCACAACCCTTACACCCCAAAACGTCGCTTTTTTTTAAAAACAACGCAACTTATTTTTTTTATTGTATGATATGAGTATGACCCTAATAGAAATCATGTTAAATGTTATTCAAATGATTTGGTAAAGGTATTTCTCGCTATATACTCAAACTCTACTAAATATGACCATTTGAGTATTTTCCCACCCAATGGGAAAATTCCCGGGTTCTTTCCCACTAAATTGTAAATTTACTCGAAGTTGGGTTTATTCCCGGGAAGAAACCCAACCCTAGTCCCGAGACAATTGTCGCGGAACATTTTGCCAGCCACACTAGTCAGTGCTCATAGCCCGAGGCCCGAAATGTCGCCCGAGGAGGTAGTGGCTATTAGTGCTGCGTACATAGTAATTATATCGAGTGTGTTGAAACGTAAGAAAAAGAGAAGGTGGTAGATGCGGAATTTCTTACTACATCGAGAAAGAAGAGTTAATATTCTAAGTGATCTCCGAATGTCTGACAGATCGTTTGTGAATATTACTCCAACGTCATCATCTGATTTTGAAACTTTATTGCAAATGATCCAAAATGATCGGACCTTCCATAGCCAAACAGAAGTGACTGCAAGGTATCATTTCCCCACGCTACAGACCATAGATAATACACTATATTACAGACATAATAAGAAGCACGTTGCGTACGCAACTACACTCTGTGCCTCGCCTCGAGAGTGAGCGCACGTGTCCCGCGAGAATGTTACGGGTCATGCATGTTGCGGGATACTATGCAACGTGGCAGCGTCACGTAAATTGAGTGTTGCGCTTCATGTTGCGGGACAAAATGTTCCCTAGTGTATCCCTAGCTTTAGCTTTCACTTTGGCTTTGACTCTTTTCAAATGCAAATCGTAAGCAATTTCTATGGATTTTTCTTCCTAAATCCATATGCAAAATCAAGGGTATTTCATACACTCGCATGAAAGTCGGCTAACGTAGTCAATGTCCTTACATAAATATTTATTGGGGTCCCCCCGCACGAGTAGCCAGCTGAAGCTTCATTGTAGAGGCTGCATATTTTGAGGAATTTATTACTACATTTTTTTAATAATACCTTGATGCATAAAGATGATGGTAAGCGGTTACCGAGGCCGACCGAGGCGCACGTTGCCGCAGGGAGTTGAAGAGGGGTTGGGAGAAGTCGCTGTGCCAGCAAACAAATGATATTATTAGTCTGTAATGATAGCAAAAAAAAAAAACAATTTGGTTAATTATTTTGAGAATATTTTCTATGCTGTGGAATTTAAATAACAATAAAGTTTTCTTGATAAATAATAAAACTAGTCCATAGTTAAACGTCGGATAAATTTGGTACATACATGGTACCTCAAAGAAAGCCTACTTTTGTCCAAAAAAAAAATTGCATCACACAAAAAATCATCGCATGGTCACCATTTCCACATTCCCCGACTATATTCACCAGAGGCGCATAAAACGGAATCGTCCGAATTGACTGTGCGTATAATACTTGTAGTTTTCAGATCACATACATCCGGCCAATATCGTGTGTTCAATGTACCTATTACACTTGACGTGTTGCTTCTACATGACTCTATTTCTGATCTTCAATGTTGTAAAAGTATTCTTATAAGGTATTATGTTTAGGAATATAATCTAATATGATCTCGTCAACGAGCTCGGCCACCAAGGGCTTTCTTTCTTTATTTTTTACTTTTCAGTTTTTTCAGTGGTTTATTTTTTTTGTTAAAAAGTTTTTATGGGTACAATCTACTAATTACTACATGCTTAATTTTTTATTACTTTTATAATGTAACTAGCTGTTTCACGCGGTTTAACCCGCGTTCCCGTGAAAAAAAGTAGCCTATAATACTCGGGGATAAAGTAGCTTCCTATTAGTGAAAGAATTTTTCGAATGCGACTCGTAGTTCCAGTGATTAGCCCGTTTAAACAAACAAACAAAAAAACTCTTCCGCTTTATTATATTAGTATAGATATACAACTCAGCATTCAAATCTGTGAGTGAACAATAAATCACCCCTATTTTCCCACCCTTATGTAAGGTTTTTCCTTTCTATTTTATATGGGACTAACTTTGAGATATACCCTATCTAATAAAAAAAGAATTATCAAAATCGGACTGTTTTGTAAAAAGATATGCGCGATCATACATAAAAAAAAAACGCGTCGACTTGTAAATCTCCTCCGTTTTTTCGTCAGTTAAAAATAACAATTGATTTCTATTGCTTTCCTCTCCCGCGCGGATCGCCAAACAGTCAAAGGATTAAGGAAAACAAAGACACTGTTCCTCACAGTTATTTTTAAATTGGTGTTCACAAAATTAAAACACAAGAAATAAAAAAAAATGCCCACGTTTCGCCCATCTTATTTCCCCACATTTTATGTTGAAAAGAAAATAAAAGCTTTTTATAGACGGTGAAACTAATTTATTTGGGCAAAAGTACAGTCGTAACTGACTAGGCGGAGCTAAAAGTATTAAAACTGTAGGTGGGTAGAATAAAGAATGCGGAAAGTGTTGCCAACCTCTTGTTACTTGTATTGACCGCAACTTATGATTCTTAGGCTGTATACACACATGCGACTGGTCGATAACATGTAGGAGAACTCTATATTTGGATGCTAGTTTAAGGATTAAGCGCCAAGCCTAGCCGTGAGGATCTTTGGTCACTTACTTTCTTTCTCATAAATGAACTAAAAGACAGAAAGCCTGACCTAACTTTTTGTTTAAACTAGATATTTAATTCGGTAATGTTTGCCAAATTTTGGCCTTCTATTATCGTCATCAATACTGCTGAGCACGGGCCTTGTTTCACAAATGAGGGTAAAAGAGAATGAATGAAATGAAATGAAAAATATTTTATTTTTGCGCGCCATTCGACGCAATTAGAATTAACTAAAACATAGATAGGTCAGTATTAACATTAGGTACTTTTATACACAGACATATAATAAGCTTTTATACTAGGTGGTCTATTTCAAGATTATAATCACAACACTATTGGCTACTATTATTGCTACCACGAGAATTACAGGTGGCAACACCGCATAAGCCTTCCGCCATCTTTGTTTATGTCAACTTCCAATCTCTACGCTTCCATTAAACAATAATGGAATAGGTACTACGTCTTGATCGTGATGCTTCTGTTCTGTGATGTGATGTGATCAGTGAATATTATTCAATTTAGATTTAGAATGAGCCGATACTCCACCAGGCGTGCCCACTGCGGATTGGTGAAGATAGCTCGTGATCAACCTACTATTGGAGTTTTCAAGCCGCTGAGGAGGCCTCCAACTAGCCTAACGACTATCACAATTATGTGATAGCCGATACCAACGGCTTTATGTGCCTTCCGAAGCACGGAAAACACTCGAGTTGAAATACCACTAGGCGGTCACCCATCTGTACCGTCTACACCAGTGATTGCTTAACTTCGTAAATTTTGTTAACTAACTTAGGAACGGCTAATCAAGCTACACCACGAACGGTTCTCAGGCCTTTAAATGTGTTTAATATCTTGACTACAAGGTATGGAAAAGTGGCTTGGTTACCGTGATTTCCGAGTGGTTGGATTTTGTTCATATTCATGCGTACCATTGAGCTAGTATTACTACGTATAGAGAAGACGCCACACATCACAACTATGTTCCGTTCAAGTGAGGCCATCCGGCCACAATTGTTGTTGTAGAACGATGAGCGAAACGCGTAAGCGCCGTGAAAAATACTCCTAAAAGCGTTCTGATAACGCTACGTGTTTCTACTGTCTGCTTAGACGACTAATTATTGTTTCAGCGCTAAAGAGAAATTTAGTTGACTCTAAAAAAAATTGACATAACCTTTGCTTATAAGTATAAACTCTATAAGTAGTAATAGCTCAATGACCACAGACTGTAGGTGAATAATAGGTAAATAACTGCAAACGTGACATTTCATTATAAATTTATTGTGCCGCATTTTTAACTTGAAAGCATGATATGAAAGTTGCAGTATATGTTTCATACTTGTTGTGTGTGTAGGCCCCGTGGGCCAGGAGCCAAGAATTTCAGATAACACCGGATATAAAAGTTTCGTAGCCCGGGTTAATGGACCCGCTTCAATGAACCCGCTTCTGAGCTGTCAAGGGGTTGTTATATAAAGTTAACCAGATTCGGGTTCAATAATAATTATGAATTGGTCTTTATGTATTCAAATTAAGGTTTAATTTGGGTTACTGATAAAAACCTGGAATATTGTTCATAAAAGGTCTTGAGCGCTTGAATAGGGTCTCAACGACTCTGAACAGCCTGGAATTCTGTAGTAATATGTATGAGTGACTGCTAAAAGCTCATATCCAACTTGTCAATAAAGCCAACCGATGCTCCACGTGAGATTAAAATTCCAGATAGCCAAATTCAATAAAGATTTACTGACCCGATAATTACACTGGTTATCGGCCCATCTGGTGGGAGATCGCCCCGCTTGACACATTTCTGTAGGTGGTCGCTGTGTGTGTATTCCGTTCTGATCGGATCATCATTCATCATCTTACCGAAGTTTAAGCGAGCAGAATACCTTAATTATTCACCTCAATCACAGTCGATCGAAACAGTTTACATAACGTGAAATAAACTCGCATCAGCAGATTACCACAGCGTACTCACGTTTGCCAATTAATTATAAAGCATATTAAAGTAACGACAGCCTAAGTAGATACGTAGCTGTCGAAATTCGTCGCAAACATAAATCATATCGTATAAATATTAATGTGGCACCGTCTCAAATGACAAGTCATTAACATATTATATTCAAGTCGCGTCGTGTCATGTGGGACCTGCGATCCCCTGCCCACGTGACTTTCGTACGAAAAATCTCCATTCATTCGGTACTTAATATCGTAGGCTGAGCTTATAACTTTATCATCATCGACGGGAAATAACCATTGAACGTGTGCGGTGATAGGGTGCTTTGTAAAAACCCTCCTCAAATTAAAAATCTGTCGCCAAACACCTTTTTTTTTAATTTTTTTCGTGGGGAAATCCTCATAGGATACCCGGCCGCCCTGGTGGTAGCGGTCAGGTTATGCCGGACTTGTACCGGTTAAAACCCCACGGTGGTCGCCATCTGTGCTGTAGAGGGGGGCGGGCTCTCGTGTTGAACGCGTACCTGCTCACCCCTCCAAGCGCGGCGCTTTGATAGCTCGTCCCGGGGGAAGTCTGACACCTCCCCCAGCACCCTCGCTGTGCTATCGCACGATGAGTCGTGACCACGTCGACCCATCGTCCTCCTTGGGGTCGTTTCTGAGCGCACAGAGCACCCGCCCTGATTGCCCACGAACCCAAAGGCCCCGTTTATTCGCCTTTTACGACAGGGTCGCCAAACAACTAGGTCTGCTTTGCCAGATGTATATCAGTCTTCTTCTAAATTTTTCCTCAGTTTCAACCCAAGCCTTTAGCTTTAGTTCATGTGTAGCCTTACGAAGGCCGAAGCTATTGAACTCGCCACTAAGTCTAGCCAGATGTCGGTGTGTCAAACACGTGATCCATTCAGTTGGATATCTCATAATGTTTATGGAAAGGATTATGCACCATATATCAGCGCCCATCACAAACATCGGCTTGGGCATACGAGACTTTCCGTTCATCAGGCTATCCCGTAGTGCGTAATCTACTGAAACAGCACTTCTATCGCCGAGATGTGGCTTCTAAGTCACCGCGTGTAAGGCACTCCGCCTTACACGCTAGCAAGCCTTTCGTCCGGTGGAAGGTCGTCTTGACCAATAAGAATAAAATTTTCTATAGGTACTAAACCGTTAACCAGCGTGCTACATCCACTTTCATCACTACCAATGACTGAGCTATCACATCTAACAATACTAGTTCCACAAAGATTTATTTTATAGCTCAAGTGCTATCTTGCCCAGTAGATTGGTAGCCACATAAATTTTGATTTGCTGTTATTATCAAAGAGCAATCTATATTAATGGACTCTTAGATTAAATTCAATATTGCTTCGTTCAATGGATATCGTATGGAAGTTGCAGTAACTAAGAACATGATGTAGTGTGTTAATTGATATGACTTGCCTCGGTGGCCCAGGCGCTACAGGCAAGCTAGAGAGGTGGGCGCGGGTTGAGTAAGGTGCAGTGTCTTTGTTTCGGGGAGCGTATAGTTAAATTATTCAAATATTAGTTAAGATAATATCTTATTCAGTCTAAGCCCTGGCCCCCTATTCTCAATGTTGCGTAGACATTTACCAAAAAAACTACATTTTGACAGAATATTTTTAATAACTTTTTGTAATGTTCCTGCATAAGGTCGCCAGAGCTCATTGGGGAGGGGGGAAATGTCGGTAACACGTGAGTGATACCTCGTGTGTTGCTCTATATGGCTACGGTAACCGCTTACCATCAGGCGGGCCGGAAGATTATGTACAGAATTCTAAGTATAAAAAAAATATAATATACATATTTACACACACACGTTAGTATTTACTTAGTTTTATTCAACGACTTTGTACATAGTCTATCATGATGACCTAAAGAACTATCGATCCCGAATACCAAACCGTTTATGTGTGAGACAGGCACTTGGTGAAACCCGTCGTTCACCAAACTGTCTGAAACACGTGCTCGGTTAGTTCGGACGAAAAACTAAAACGAATGAAGCGTAGAGCCCCGAGTTTTATAACTTTAAGTTTAATTCTCGGAAAATTAAGTGGACTTTAAAATTTGTTTTACAAGAATTTGCCATTTAATTATTGAAATTGAGAATGTTATTTACCGGGTTTCAATATAATAATTTTGGATTCCAGAATACAATATTTTTTAATAAGAAACCCATGTAGTACTTCAGTATGTAGTCTGTCTGTCAGTCTGTACTGTATTATGATGCTTTTCTGCTGATGCTTATGATGTATTGTTGCAGAACATGCTTTCCTACATCTACATATCGAAAAAATTAAGCTTTATTGGCAGACTTTTCGCATAGGTACATAATACTTAAACCTCAGAGTATATAAATACTACGTGTACAACTTAAACAAACAAGATACGTGTTTCATTTGACAATCAGATTTAAATATGCAGATAAATAGAAAGAAAAATATTCAACGAATCTCTAAGATATCTCCAATAACCGGTTATTAAGGTTTCATAATAAGTACAATTCAGACATATTACAAAACACCAATAATTTAAATTCCTCTACAACATATCTGTAGACCATAAAATTTCAAAGCACGTCCAAATCAAGAGCTCAGTTACGCAATGTAATCGTACGGTGGAAACTACACAGACTTGGGCCCCACTGAAAGGGTCGAGTTGGGCCCAAACGGAAAGAGGGCCCATCCCGTCGGATCAGTAGCTCTGTACGCGTGGATGTTATGAGGGATTTGTATGAGAAATGGTTCTCAAAGACATACTTTACATGTATGTTAAGTTTGATAAAAATATATTTAATCACATATTTTTACAATTGAGATATGTTTGTCAAGTAGTAGCTCAGTCGGGATTGCTCCTAACTACAATTTGACTCATGACTTGAAAAAAGATTAAAGTCAAAGTCCCCCCTTTTCGATACCGTTTGTTTTTTTTTCATTACCAATAAGGTTGGGTAAGCAAAGCAATATACTAATCGATAGCAAAAGTATTTGATGTAATATGAGACAGACAGAAGGACGGGCGGACCGAGTCACACCATAGTGGTAGGGTACTTTGTACTACCCACCTGGCTGGCTACCACCCTCATGTTGAAAATCTGTCACCAAGCACCTGTGTGTTTTGACAGCTGCACTTGAGAGCCAGTTCCTTCTAGGCTTTGTGTGTGCACCACCTTCGGTCACATCATCACTTACCATGGTGAGTGAAGAAAAAATATAAGGGTGCCTTTTTAGGGTTCCGTAGCCAAATTGCAAAAAACGGAACCCTTATAGATTCGTCATGTCTGTCTGTCTGTATGTCCGTCCATATATCACAGCCACTTTTTTCCGAAGCTATAAGAACTATAATGTTGAAACTTGGTAAGTATGTACCTAGATGTATTCGGTGAACCGCATTAAGATTTTCACACAAAAATAGAAAAAATCAATAGATTTTGGGGGTTCCTCATACTTAGAACTGAAACTCATTTTTTTATTTTAATAATACCCATAAGTGTATTATTAAAAAAAAGTCTTTGGATAGGTCTTCAAAAATGATATTGAGGTTTCTAATATAATTTTTTTCTAAAATGAATAGTTTGCGCGAGAGACACTTCCAAAGTGGTAAAATGTGTGTCCCCCCTGTAACTTCTAAAATAAGAGAATGATAAAACTAAAAAAAATATATGATGTAAATTATGATGCAAACTTCCACCGAAAATTGGTTTGAATGAGATCTAGTAAGTAGTTTTTTTTAATACGTCATAAATTTGATATTCATATCAAATACTCAGGTCTACTACCATTAACTTATATACCTACAGGTTTGTACGGAACCCTCAGTGCGCGAGTCTGACTCGCACTTGGCCGGTTATTTTAGGTACAATTTTAAACCCCTAACGAGTACGTACCTACGTGTATTGACACTGTCAGTGTATTGGTGGCACTTTAATACCCAGAGGCACGTTTCGAGATGTTCCTGAAACGTGCCGAAACACCTATTAACCGAATTCAATTCAACACATACCTAAGTACGGTGATCCATGGTATATTCGAGATCACATGCTATCGATCCCTGTTTGTTGGGAAGTAAGTACACTATAATTAGCTACTTGACAGTTTTCGGAAACATATTTTAAAATTTACATACGAAGGTACAAATTGAGCTGATCCGCGAGCTGAGTCATTGAACCAGCTCACACACCTGAGCCGTGAGCTGTTATGCAGCTCGCGTATTTTTGATGAGTTTCACACCTCTAGTTAAATTTGACGTCACAAACCTCACAAACAAACCATAGATGCTCAATCCCGGCCGCCCGCGTTTCGGTTCTTGTAATCCACAGATAAAAAAACTCACTTTTTATTTCCTAAAATAAAATATTAAAAAATACTGTGTAACACATATTGTGTAATTATTGTTAACCTATTAGCTATAATATCTAACATATTTCATATTTTTTCAATATAACTGTCAAGTAGCCAATTATAGGTAGGTACTGCGTATATTCATCCAGCGGGAGCTATGTGGGATTTCCTGAGACGTCATCTACCCTCCTCACTTAGGGATCAAAACGAATCCAAGGACTGTCAGAGGTAAGAAACTATCTCACGTACATACAAACCTGCATAGCCACTAAGATTCATATTCCTTCCTCCTTGCTTTTCATCATCAGGTGCATAATTACAAATCCATCTGCTGGCCTGGCTAAAATCTACATGCAACCCGCTTGGTTGGCTATTGGTTTCATGTTGAAAAATCACTGGCACCTGAACCTGGCGCTTTGTCTTTACTCTCGATTTAAATGAGAGTGGTTCTCGTTGAAACTTTGTGTGCATCCCTTTGGTATTAATAATCCAGCATTAATAACCTGGAACAACATAGAAAAGAAAAAAACCTGTTAAAACAATTATACTATATGTGACTAAATGATAGTATAGTCCCACAACTGTCGCTGTTATCGCATTTGGTGGAGCAAACAACATATGAACGTAGTGTTTATATTCTCGTTGAACAATGGCGATTGACATTTCTAAATGGCCGTTAGTCCCTATTTTGACCACCGAGTCCGATAAGTTTGTAGGACTATAAAGAAAAATCAGACCGATTTAGACAGCTAATTAAAAAAGCCTTTTTACAGACCATAATAATTTTTCACAAAGGTAAGTACTGTTTTAAATTCGCGAAGCCTTCGTCACACCATGCGTCCATGCTACGCGAATCGAGCACGAGCTGAGCCACGAACGAACCTACAACGAGCACGACGCGAATCCCTTTTTTCGTGAAAAACTGACAATCGCGCTCGTTCGAGGCTTGGCTCGTGCTCGGTTCGCCAAGCATGGACGCACCATATTTAACACCAATGATAATAATAATAAAAGTATGATTTAAAATATGACACACAATACAGCTCTTTTATAAAAACTTCATCATCATCATCATATCAGCCTATGGATGTCCACTGCTGAACATGCCTCCCCCATTGACTTCCACTTCGAACGGTTTTGGGTCGCTTGCATCCAGCGGTGCTCAGCGACTCTGACCAGGTCGTCGGGCCACCTGGTGGGAGGGCGTCCCGCTCGGCGCTTTCCAGTCGCCACTCGAGATCCTTTCTTCCCAGCGATTATCGGCTCTTCGAGCGATGTGGCCTGCCCATATAAAAACTTATTTTAATTAAAAAAAAGTTTTTGTTAATAAAAAATTACAAGCTTTTTTTGGAGCTTTCGGTGAAGGAATCTTCTTGAGGAAACCATAGCACGGTAGCAGGGTAGTTAGTACCCGCCTGGTTGCCACCCTCTAGTTGAAAATCTTGAGAGCCAGTTCCTTCTAGGCTTTGTGTGCTTAACATCTTCGGCTACTACATTATTTACTACATATGTTGAGATTGTTGTCAACACATGTCTAAATTGCTTGAAATAAAGAAGTTAAAATTAACTAAAATACTCATGTTCATTAATAGAAAAACTAGCCAACGTAAAAACTAATTATGAAGTCTATTCACGTTCGAACAACTTAGTTGTGTGGTTGTCTAAGACATGTTTCCAAATTCACTTTCAGTTAGTTCCCAATGAAGGATTTCTTGGCAGGTCTAAAAATAATCAGCTTCACTGGGAGACCGTAAATAGTTTTCAAATAAAAAATTTCTTCATTTCAAAATGAAGATGTTTTAATGACTTACTTGACTTATGATCCTGTGTCCCCTAGATGGGGCAGAGGAAGTCCACAGAAACTCTCCATCCCGATCGGTCTTGAGCTTCGCTCTTGATCTCACTTCAAAACTTGCCGATCTTCTTCGCTTCGTCAAGAACAGTGCGTCGCCAGGTTTGTTTGGGACGGCCACGCTATCGTTTCCCCCGCGGATTCCAGTCCATTGCCTGCTTGGGTATATGTTCGGGGTCCCTTCGGAATGTGGCCAATCCAGTTCCATTTTTATAACGAACAGAAATACTGAAAAAACTTATTAATATTAGTAGGAAAAGTTTACCGAAATAAATATTAAAATTCTAATAATTTTGAGGCTTCTGTAGGTTTAGGTCGTCGGCCCATCTTGTTTTTTTACGTCCCACAATGCGCCTGTAATTTTTGGTCTCCAAGATTTGCTTGCATATACTATCCGAAGGCCGACTTACGAAATGGTGGTAACTTCAGTATCTTTGACCTTCATAAGTGCCCTACTAGGGCCTAAATTGAAAAATGGCTTTGACTTTGGCTTTGAATCCTAACTAATATTATAAATGCGAATGTGTTTCTTTGTTTGTTTGTTACGCTTTCACGCCTTAACTACTCAACCGATTACGATTAAATTTGGCAACAAGATAGCCTATGGTATGGAAAAGGACGGAGACTACTTTTTATTCCGGTAACGCGGGTGAAACCACGGGGGACAGCTAGTAAAGAAATAAACTTACAAATAAGCGCGATGCACTTTAACATGCCAAATATTTATGATTCTTTCCACCCATTCTTTCCAAATTGATGTTTTCATCGTTTTACGATGCTTACAGCGTTGATATTGAAAAGTATCTCCGTGTGGAAATACATAAATCAGGCGTGAATCAACAATGCATGACGTCATAGCAACAAATCAACAATCAGTGACGTAACACTTGCGCGCGATAGAATTTACGATTCAGTTTCTGATGCATATTCGTTTTCGTCAATATTATTCACATTTATCTCTAGCCCTAGCCCTACAAGCTGGACACAATTTTTGACACATCTCCCTTTGTGTTCATTTGGGATCTTTTTGCTGTATATGTCACCGTATTTTTGTGAAAACAGTTAGTTTATAATCTACCTAGCGAGATTATAAACTCCCCGATATATATTGTGAACTGTAGGTATATCATACTGCTTACAATATAACGTATTAATTTCCTATAGTTTATAATCTATCCGTGACAAACCGTCATATTGTAAACTGGCATCATACTTGAATGCGTCGGAACGCACCTTGCGCGCTGATTGGTTAAACGTTCGCGCGCCACCATCTTAGCGATACGTAACGTAGTTGATTGTTTTTATCGTTTCTTAAAAAAATATTGATTGAAATATTTAATTTTGATCTCAAATAATTAAATGTGCATTTCTTTTATCTAACTCCTATGTTTGTTTTCTAACTCTAGGAATACAGAACGAACTACGACAATGTGACTGTTTGACAACGTTAGATTATAAACTATCGAAAATGAATACGTTAAATTGTAGGCAGTATGCACTCTTATGTCTGTGGCAGTATGGTACAATATGGTTACAGTTCACAATGGAGTTTACAATCTCGCTAGGTAGATTATAAACTAACGGTTATCGATGCGAAAATGCGGTGACATATACATATATCTGTAAATTGTATGTAGCTGGCCAAGTGCAAGTCTGAGTGTGATTGGCTCATCGCTTCCGACCTGCCGTGACGTATATTTCGTGTTTTGGCCCATAGCTATATTGCGTAGTTCTTGACTTATGACGGAAAATTTCAAAAAAATACCTTTCCTTGCAAACTTGAAAGCGAAAAATATGAAACTATTACTATACTAGCCACAAATACTAGCATATTAACATAAGAGCCTATTACTTTACTTGGCTATTACTATACTAGCTTATTACTATACTAGCCTATTCCTATATTAGTCCATTACTATTCTAGCCTATTCATAGAAAAAAAATACAAGGGCTGAATCTGTAATCAGTAAATTCACGGTCAGTCACGGTGGAGATTAAATACCAAAGAAATGTAGAGTGGGTAAGCTCTTCTGTCTCATGAAGAAGAGAGAAAGAGAAACAGCACAAATATAGGCTTCAACAATCTTACATCGAAGAGATCATTTCTAAACAAATAAACGTCACCTTGCCCGACTCGGGTATCGAACCTCTTAATTCAAATTTATTTTAGTTTACAACATTCAATTTTCAATTGAAATTTCTCAAACAATTTGTATAAACAATACATTTTATATGGAACAATGTGCAATATTCACCATAATTTCAATCCAATTTTCCAGCGAGAACGTTTGCGCCATTCCCAACAGTACTACTAATGGTTTCTATCCAGAGTTCCACATAATACGTGACTCGGAATAGCATGCGGAAATCGCATGATTCCCGTATTTGTTAGTGTTGCCAGCAGGAAAAATATAACAAAGCTTAACTTATCCAATGACAAATGTAGAGAAAATATTTCTGAATCAAATTGTATTCATTAATCTACGTAATTCATTGTGTGTAGTACAACATTTTTTTACTGGATATTTTGGAGTTTTATTAGTCGTATTTCGACAAGTTTTTGACTGGTTTTTCATGTCCGTAACGATTCACGACGATTTCACTCATAAACTACACTTACATTAGGCCCTGATAATCCACTTATGAATATAAACTAACTTGAACTATTGACTCTTCCACCTCTTCGGAACACACATAATAAACTCAGAAGCCTCCAAGAAGCTTTCTTTTGAATTTGTTCATAATTTTTTGTTTCAAATATTTATTTTTTATTGTAATGTCTAAGGTAACAGCTTGGACTAATAAAATTTTATTAATAAAAAAAAGTACACAACCTTTTACCATTTGGATAATTGCTAAAGAATAATCTCATATCAAATTTTCACATTGAATGAATAACGCAGAATTTACGTAGGTATTAATTTTTAGGGTTCCGTGCTCAAAGGACAAAATGTAGTCCTATTGCTGCTGTAGCTGTCCCTCTGCTGTCTGTCTGTGCGTTATTATGTATTTTTGAAGTGAAAACTTCTTTAGCGGCGTTGTGCAGTTTTTTTGGGATGGGTAAAAAATCGTCAGGTGTCGAAAATTCGTAAGCCGGAGGGAGAGTAGTTGCAAATTAGACAAATTAGAGTTATAATATTCTCTAGCCGTAAGGTAGGTACCATTTTTGTTCCCAATTTAAAAGTTAATAAAAAAATCTTATCCAAAAGTATTATATTATGTACATGTATCTTGAACTAGCCTTCCCTTGCATAAAAAAACTATGTGAAAAATTTCTAGTTTCAAAAATGCACAACGTTAATATTCAAGTTTTCATTTCTGCCGGCACTCCCGGAGTGCAACCCGTTGTTTTTTTTGCATAATTTACGTAGAATGTTGACCCAAAACCAAAAAGAAATTAAACTAGGTATCAACACAACTTTATGTTACGTTTAGGTATACTTTCTCAACATTTTTATTCTTAAACTGGGATTTATTTATTTATAAATATTATTATACGGATTATCCGCGTAGTGTCGTCGAGTCTGAAGAAGAGTAAAAATATATTTTTTTATTATTTTGATCTTCAGAAATAGAAATGTATGTACCCCTATAATGAACCGTATAACGTATATCTGTACCTACATATTTGAAAGTGATTTATTTTCAACAATAAAATTGTTTTTTCTTTACTGATTTTTCTTGTAAGTTGTTTATTGGTACTGGTATACACTTGTCATTCTGATACCAAGGCACGAAAGCCTTTGGCTGGTTTTTCATTCATTTAAAGTATTCTGGGGTTGTTAAAACATGTAGGAACATGTTTTAACAACCCCAGAAAATTAGGAAATTTCTTCACGTTCATTCACAAAATAATGTAGTTTTTGTACGGAACCCTAATAGAGCAAGGCTCGATTCACACTTTTTTGAAATTCTTATTTTAGTTAGACTATAAAATAAATTCGCATTCCAATGAAATTAATAAACATTTATGTGGACGTGTTAATTTTTTGCGCTAATTGCTTTCATATTTTACTAGGTTCCTTTTTTATTTGCAGAAATCTTTTCACAACCTTTTTGAAGAACCCCATGCTCAGAGCTCCCCGCTGTGGTTTCAAAGTCTGAGCGTCCGCGGAGGGAAGCTCCTTTGAGACTGCACAGTACGAAACTATTTTGGTTTCAATGTGTGAGGATGGACTCCTGTCGATATATGGGTAACCACTTACCATCAGGCATGCCGTATGCTTGTTTACGACTTTGGGTTATAAAAAAAAACTTGTAAAGTTGCAGCCTTTGCCCCGATGTGAAGTACTGCCTCGCTCTGTTGAGAACTCCTTGAAAACCTATTGTCTTATAAGTAACTTCGGAACACAACGTCGCTAGAAATGTCGATGCCAAGGATCCTAATCCTTTAACTGATGTTATAAAATATTATGAAGCTATGATAGTTCAGTTTTAGTTATTTAGGGTGTGTCCAGATACAGCGAATATGCGCATGCCGCGCTATGTCTGGCTGGACGACTGTCGCGAACGTTCGTCGCGAGCGCAAAATTTTCTGGGTATGTCCAAACAGTCGCGCGGAATTCCCTGTGTCTGGACACACCATAATGGTGTGTCAGAGATTATGGATTCATTCTAAAATGAACTTGAACTTTTGTTGATAAAAAACATCGCGATGGATACCAGTGCACAGTGGTAGAGGTGCTCATCGCATGGCTGGCGCAAAAACTACTTAATGGATTTGGATGAAATTTGGCACAAAGATAGGATATATTCTGAATTAACACACATGATACTTTCTTTCCAGAGAAAACAATAGATCCCTCGGGAACGCGCGGGAAACCGCGGGTGGAAACTAGTATAAAAATTACTCGATATTCGAACTATGTAGGTATATTAGTTCAAAAACTTTACCTATAAATAATATCGATAACGCTATATAGATGAGAAGTTATGAATATCAAAACGATTACATATTACCGAATGGCTATTTACAATATCGATGTATCAAAGCAGTATCAATTAGCTAAGAATAATTAATCACTATGTTACGCGAAACATCGATTCATCACGATTCTTGATTGTCGATCAATCTATTTTGGAATTGACGTGCTTGAAGATTAACCATTAGCAAATGTGTTTTATGTTCTGTACCCAAAGGGTGCCAACGAGACCCTATTAATAAGCCTCCGCTGATCGTCCGACTGTCTGCCAGTAGCTCATGAACCGTAAAATGTAGACAGTTTAAATTTCCACAGAAAGTTTATTTCAATTGTAAACAAATAATAATAATAAAGAAAAAACAACGCGTTGCACTCCGGGAGTGCCGGCAGAAGTGAAAACTTGAATATTAACGTTGCGCATCTTTGAAACTAGACATTTTTCACATAGTGTTTTTATACAAGTGGTTTTCCAGAATACAACCCCTTTGCGGTGACATAGGTGATCGCGAGTGAATTCGCGAAGCGGAAAGCTAGTTCAAGATACATGTACATAATATAGTACTTTTGAATAAGATTTTTTTATTAACTTAAAATGGGAACAAAAATTGTACCTAACTTCCGGCTAGCTAGCTAGAGAAAATGTATATACCTATATGAATCACATAATAAATAATTATTCCCCGGAACGCCGGTCCGGGTCCAGTCAGGTGGCATGTTTCTTTTGAAATATTCCTTCCATAGTTCACAGTACTTTTTTCTATCATTACCAACGGCTACTCAAGCACGAAAAAGCATGTTTTTTTTTTCAGTATATACCTCGCCCCAGTTTCGTTGCGATTGGCAAAACTGTATTGACTCACGTCTACTATCGATTTAAGCTTTGAATGCTATCAGGGATCCTTTGTGCAATATTTGAACCATACAGTAACAAATTGGGTACACGAAGGAAAGTTTAAGCTAAGACTTGTAGAAAAACAAAATATTATGGTGCGACCATGCTTGGCGATCCGAGCACGAGCCGAGCCACGAACAAGCACACTGCGAGCACGATTCGCGTAACGTGGACGGACTTGCAAGCCTCGGACGAGTGCGATTGTCAGTTTTTTCACGTACAAAGGGATTCGCATCGTGCTTGTTGTAGGGTCGTTGTAGGCAGTGTTGCCAACTGCTAGCTTTAGCTAGTAGCTAGACACTTGCAAAAAGTAGCTAGATTGCCAGATTTTGTAACCCAAAAAAGGTGCTAGAAGTAGCTAAATGTTACTTAGTAGGTAAATAACAATAAAAAATAATGTTTTATTAAATCGAACATGAGAGTATTAATAATCAGTAAATTACCGACCTTTTTTTCACAGGTTTAGTTCCATTTTCACAATAAAATATGTATTAAAACAGCGGGCATCAGTTCTAAATTAATAAAACAACACAAGGCAGAAGTAGCAGACCACAAGTAGCACAGACTATTATAGGAGTAATATACGGTTTGAATGAAGAAATGAAACTGGGAATTCTCGGCCATCGACCTATACCCTCACCCAGACTCATAGCACCTTATTACAAAACATGGTTTAAAGGAAAACCAGGTTTTAAAATAGCCTCGTCCCTTTTTATTATATGTCGTTAGAAAGTGACCAAATGACAGTAAAACCTGGCTTTACTTTAAACCATGTTTTGTAATAAGACCGATAGCGTCGCGTTTAGTATTTTTATTTCGAGATACAGTGCCGTATTAAGAACTCGAAAGTATTCAAAAGTAGCTAGAAAAAGTAGCTAAATAAATTTAGCTACAAGTTTCATAAAATTGTAGCTGCCTTACACCAAAAAATAGCTAGATCTAGCTATAAAGTAGCTAAGTTGGCAACACTGGTTGTAGGTTCGTTCGCTCGGCTCGTGCTCGATTCGTGTAGCATGGACGCACCATTAGAATTCTTACACATCATTTGGTTGCAAAGTCCAGTCAGATTACTTTTTTAAGGACTTCCAACGCATCGCTTCAAGGCATTACTTTCAGCTCTTAAAGTATTCCTTGCTGGGACTACCGACTAGAGGAGACTGATAATCAAGCTTATAAAAATCAAACGAAAAAAAAAGATAAGCTACGGAACCAAACATTAAAATATTCCAAAGGTAGCACAAATTTATTTTTCCATTCAAGTCATTTTACTTGGTATCGTGCAAACTTTTATGTCTTTACCGTAAATGTATCGATTCATTTTTCTTTTTTTCCCCTATTGAGGTAACTTGGCAAGTCAGTCTTCCGTGCCAGCTCGTATTCGGCAGTCCATGCCGATTAAATGCCGAAGATTCTAAAAGCTGAGGGAAGAGGGACCGCGGTAAGAGTATTAGTTATTGATTTTTCATTAGCGGTGTTGTAAACTACAAAGAAGTTTTTTTGTCTTTGTTCTTTTTTCGTCTGTATCTATGCTTAGGTATATGTTTTCTTTTTTATTGTTAATTATTTGAAAAAAAGCCAAACATAGTCAGATTGTCCAAAAATGTAACCTTGCTGAGTTTCTTGCCGGATTCTTCTCAGTTGAAGGCCAGTTCCGAACCGCCGGGCTATGGCGTATCTTTGGTGGTAATCGTAACGAACACCATTAATTATTTCATCCAATGACGCGCACGGGGTATGCCACGACGATGACCATTCGTGGGCCCTGATTGAGAGAACTTCATTAATGTTGTTCGTTACGATTACCACCAAAGTTACGCGGTAGAGCTGTGGTAGAGCCCCCTGTAGTAACTTCAGTAAATGTGACCTTTATAAGTGCCGAAGGGAAGCAACCTTTCGTCGAGTCTTGCCAGATCTAAGTAGGTACCAAAACATTTTGAAAGGGCATATCCTGCAGGTTGATGGGGCATCGTTTCGGGGTGAACAGACAGGCCTGCATTTTGGTGTCGTTCAAATTTCCAGATTGGCCAAATATACAACAATACTTAGCTATTACTTACACAAACTAGTTTGTCAAACAAATAGTCACCAATTTACTATTGGAATAAGAACAAAGCAGATGTGTTTCGGCTGATTAAATAAGGGCCCACCTGAGTCGTAGTAAAAATATACATCATAGTAGTTCAACTCTTCGACATCGTTAACGCATATTTTTATAAAAGCACACAAGCGAACTTATTTGATTACCTATGCTTTGATCACATACATATAGGCCATTGATCGATGGATGGGATGGGGCAATACCAAGAGTACTGCTATGGTACTGTCATGCCATGTATATTGCGTGAGTGCCCTTCTTTACGTAGTAACAGTTAGTATTCTTTACTCGTAGTGTCTCAGGTAATGCTACTTTGTCTGGAGATTCGAAAGTTATCTAATCTAAGATAGTCAGGTGTTTTTTCGATGTCATTCACTATTTAGGAACTATATTAGGCTAGAGAAAATATCACGTCTGAGGGTAAAACAGTAGTTTTCCCAGTGATTCCAATATAGAAAACTATCTCGGCCATTGAGTCTTCTATTTCTCTTCAGTTTAAGTTTTTATTTCAGTTATGGGCGAAATAAGCTTTTGTTAGAAATTTAATTTTTAATACGAGCTTTTTTTGTTGACTGCACTTTTAGTTGACTGTACTTGCAATGTCTTTTAATACCAAATATCAAGTAAATCGAACCACTGGAAGTGGGTGAAATATGACTTGCAAGATTCCAACCGAACAAACATAGTTACATACATATAAAAGCTTGAAAAATATCTGTCAACAAACAAACAAAATGTAAAGAATATTTAGCCGCGATTTAGCGATTTTGATTTATATAAGATGCTTCGTCTACACACATATCACTTACAGAAAGATACAAACTTAACATAATCGGGATAATAGACATAAAACACTAGTGAAATAATATAAATTAAAAAACACCAGTTCGTAATAAGCTGTCTTATGATACTAAACTCGGTGCAATAAGAGCCACTTTACAAGCAAGTGTGTCGAAAAAATACATATACTCACGGAAAAGAGAATACACTCTTTTCTCTGTGCATATAATCTTACACAGAAGTAAACAGATTACAGAATCACAAAAGAAGAGATGACCTAGCCCCCCATAGCATAGGCCCTCAGACTAGGTATAGTTTGATGGGTCAGGACAATAAGTAAAAAGATTAATAAAAAGTAAAAAGTTTAAATATCATGTAGGTACAATCGCCGGCAAACAACTTGAGCCATGACCTTGAGTGCGCAGTAGACGATTTTAAGGTGTCGTTGGTGGAAAGAGAGGTGCGCGGGGGCATTCTGTCGGCACGCGTCCACGCTATTGGCCGAGCATAAGTGTACATGCGCGAACTTACCCCCACTACGTCGACTTTGGCTCAAGTTGTTTGCCGGCCTCTGTATTTATCTACCAAAGAATGAATATTGTTAGGTATGAAGATGACTTACTATTCTGTTTTTGCTGTTCACCCTTGAAACAAACATATTTACTTATCGGATGAGAAGTGTAGTTTCCTATACTAATAAGAGATCCAAACTGTCCTCACAGCATGTCCACATTTATTTTAGTACTACATCAAATACCTAGGTTACAATTTGGCTTACACTAGCTGGGTGTTTTAGAAAAGTAAAAATGTGTTATCTGCCTTTTATTTTACCTCGTATTTGACATGTTTGTTTTTTTAAAGTAACACTGTTTGTATTAAACATAGACATGTATTAAAGCAATCATAGCAATGGAAGAAGGTATTATTTATATTAAAAAAAAAGGCCAATTGAGAGTCAGACTCGCGCACCGAGGGTTCCGTAGAGACTTGTAGGTATGTACATAGTTCGTTCATCACGGGAATCAGTCTCGAAGATTTTTCCCCTTTTTTACAAATATGTAATTTTTTTTGTGATGTAACTACTAATTTACAGTTTTCGAATTTTTTGCTATATCGCCTTGCTTCTTGTCGAATTTCATAATTCCAGATCAACGGGAAGTACCCTATAGGTTTTGATTCCCTTGCGATCGTCAAAATATCCAGCATAAACGGCCGTATTTTTTTTGCGTTTACCTAGACGTTTGATTTTTTCACAGCTTCAAGGGAAACAAGAATAACAAATACTCAGGGTATTTGTTATTATTTTCAGCTATAGGCGTCGTTCTAATTGGCGACGATCGTACGACCAAACGATGCGATTTCGTCGCACGATCGCGCTGATGTTCCTGTGCTCGCGCGATGATTTGCGAGCTTCAATTAGGAGTGTCTAAAGCGTTTTGTGTATTTAATCTCGTCGTGCGACGAAATCTCATCGTTTGCTCGTACGATCATCGCCAATTAGGACGACGCCTGATACCTCCACACGTTCCTGAGAAAAAGGGTCTCGACAGACCGACAGACAGACAGACAGACGGAAAACAAAGTGATCCTATAAGGGCTCCGTTTTTTTTTCTTTTGAGGTACGGAACTCTAAAAACACTGTTTACTTTACTCTCGTAAGACTTTGCTTTAATAAAAGAAAAATAGCAGGGCTCCGTTTTTTTTTCTTTTGAGGTACGGAACTCTAAAAACACTGTTTACTTTACTCTCGTAAGACTTTGCTTTAATAAAAGAAAAATAGCTCTACTAAAAAAATATGCGACTTTGTTTATTTAAATCACGAAATGTAAAACAGGCACATTCGCAAAGTTAAACTCTTTGAATGTAACATAAAACCTCATTTTTGCTATGGCCATAAAGTTTCGAACATTTTATAAGTTTGACAATTCCAAGATACGGTCGCGTTCTGTCATGCGATGATATTTTTTATGGATATTTTAAACAAATTTAGGCTAATAATTACCATATTTTTCCAGGAAATCATGATATAATTTTGTTTATGCTATAATTAATAGGTATTTTATTTTAATGCAAACGCGTATATTTTATACCAATACAATTACAACATTTGCTGCAATACTTTTAAATTTAAAAGTGATTTAATATTGTGATTTAAATGTGATTTAAAAGGTGATTTATTATGGTGATTAGACGGGCCCGTTGGCGCCCTATTGCGCCGCAGGTCGTAGGTTCGATTCCCACACAGGACATGTATTTGTGTGCATGAACATGTCTGTATGTCCTGAGTCTGGGTGTAATTATGTATATTAAGTATGTATTTACAAACAAAAAGTAGTATATGTATTATATCAGTTATCTGGTTTCCATAGTACAAGCTTTGCTTAGTTTGGGATCAGATGACCGTGTGTGAGGAATGTCCCAGGATATTTATTTATTTATTTATATTTAACTTTAGCTAAAAATATTAGTATGTAGTAGTATGTATAGCTAAAAATACTAATAATAGTTATGTGGCAGGTGGTAAGCACACAAAAGTCAAGAAGGGATATCGTTCTCAAGTTTTACAGCCACACTGAAAAGCGCTCGACCTGATAAGCTATTGTGTATAAAAGTACATACTTACCTAAAGTACTAATACAAGAGTCTTAAACTTTTACGTCTTAAAATTTTATACTTTATAGAGTTGTTCGAATATAAAATGGCTTGATGTGAAAATTAAGTTGTCTTTGTTGGCACACATAGGCCTGTAATAAAGAACGGGATAATGCAGCGCAGACGACGGACTTTAGTCTGCGGCACACAAAAAGTCTGTGTGAAAACAAAAGGGTTGTGCGCCGGACTTTGTGCGCATCGTGTGCGTTACTGCTTAGAATTGTATAGGTAGTATTTTCACAGACTCAAAAGTTCGACGCGGTGCGGTCTGTGTCGTCTGCGCTGCACCTCATCCCGCGAAAAAGTTACGATCCTTAGAAACGGGTTGAACTGCTGGGCAGAGATTAATTGCCTAAAAACCTGTAGCCTGTAGCCAAATTCCGGTGTACAACCCTTTGTTTTCACACAGACTTTTTGTGTGCCGCTGATTTAAGTCCGTCGTCTGCGCCGCACTTAAAAGTGCATATCATATTTATATCAGGATAGATCTATCTTTGTGCCAAGTCTCATCCAAATCCATTCACCCTTTACCATAAACAACTAATACAGACATATAACGTTCTCATTTATAATAATTAAAATAATCTCATAAAAATTGTCTCTTCTACAGATAATCAAATATGGCAACAACAGTGGAAGCAGAAGTACAGAAAATGAAGATCTTAGAAGAAAGGATTAAAGCACCGTCTGTTTGGGGCCGAGTGCCATGCGGGGTGCGGTTTGAGGATCTGCAGGACAAGAGATACGATGAAGCTGTTAGGTTTCTCAAGAAACACTATCTAACTGAAGAGGTAAGATTATCACTGAACCATAAATGAGCCGATAAAAATATTTATTGTGTTCTGAAGAGTTGTCTGCCCTGATGCCCACGGCTACCTTCTACGATTGCAACTCTCACCAGGAGAACCCATCCTCACTCACACATTGAAACCAAAATGTTTTCGTACTTTGCGGTCTCAAAGGAGCATCCTTCGGCGGACGGACGCTGACTGTCGAATGAGCTTTTCCGAAGGGATACAGCATGGGGTTCTTCAAAAAGGGTCTGAAGAGATTTCTGCAGCGTCAACAACCTGCAAGTTATAGGTACCCCTGGTGATGCAAGCGTCCATAGGCTACGGTAAACACTTACCATCAGGCGGGCCGTATGCTTGTTTGCTACCTTAGTGGTATACAGAATAAAAGTTTTTTGTTTTTATTTACGGAAAGTGATTGGGTAGTCATATTTAGGTTGAACTAAAAAAAAACTGTATTTAGAATATTTTTTTACGTTATTACGTTGAAACTCGAGTATTTAATTAAGAAACTGACGGGGAAAAAAGATGAATGGCCCGTTCAGAAAATGTTAATTAAATAAATGAAGTTGTTTTGTAAAAAGGGCGAACAACCAAATATAATAGGGCGGGGTTCGAGTAACCTTACAAATTAATCTGGTTATTTTTGAGAATCAATTATGCAGATGATATCTCAGTTTAACTCTGAGTTTCTCTGACCACAATATACTAGTATTAAAAAGATATAAAGTTTGTTAGTTTGGATGTAGGAGGTAATATCCGGAACTACTGATACGATTCTGAAAATGTTGTCACCAATAGGAAGCTACATTATCCCCGAGTCATCATCATCATCATCAGCCAATAATGTCCCACTGCTGAGCACAGGCCTCCTTTCACAAATCAGGGTGAGAGGAAATGGGCAGATACTCTACCACGCGTGCCCACTGAGGATCGGTGGACGTAGGCTAGTGGTCAACCTACTGTTGGAGTTTTCAAGCCGCCTAGAAAGCTGGAGGCTTTACGCTTAACGACTATCACAATTAAGTGATAACCGGGACCAACGGCTTTACGTGCCTTCCGAAGCACGGAAACGCTCGATTTGAAATACCACTAGGCGGTCACCCATCCAGGTACCGACCAGGACGGTGGTAGCTTAACTTGCCGATCGATTAAGAACGGCTTATCATGCTAAACCACGAGCGCTTGAATCCCTGAGTGCTTTACGCTAAACAGCTTTTGTTCTATATTTCATATACATAGTTAAATTTTTTGAAAAAATCCGTATCTTCGAAAATACTCATTTTTTAAAATAAATTATAATGCCACATAATTTTTTTTCAAAATTCAGGTCATGGTTCCTTTCAGCGTTTTTCTCGAAACCCTGTAGTTCAGAAGTAACCCTAGCTGGCTAGAACAAAAAAACTCCCTGTATTAAATTTTATTGTTTTATATTTTAGTTTTATTTAGATATTTATTACAACAATTACTGAGACTGTATCTTTTACAGATAACATATAAGTCAGTTAAAATAGCGGACGACAAAGAAGGCACCGATGAATTCGTCCACAATGCCAGAATATGGATGAAGGACAAAATGTCGATAGCTGCCGTGAAAGAGGGGACAGACAAACTTGTCGGTGTTCTTATTATGAGAATACAAGAGAAAAGTTAGTGAAATATTTCGTGTTATTAGAGTAGTGTTCATGTCTGTTAGAATAGATAAAGAAAGGTAGCTTCCTCTGAACCTTCCGAGGTAGATACCTTTTCTTCTATTTTTCTTCTTAGGCACTTTCACTAAACTTTGCCTTAGAAAATAGAGAAACTTCCCACGAAAGTCCCATCGAAATTGAATTAGCCGTTTCCGTGATTAGCCCATTATTTTCAGGCGTCAGTAACGCTTTCTCTCAGTGGTCGTACTGTACCTATAAAATTAGTTTGTAGAAACCTACCAAACTCTCGCTATCTATATGGGGTAGTAGGTAGTAGCCTACTGAAATACGGGTATAAAAACTTTTAATTTACTTTATATTTATAGTCTCTTGGTAGGTACGTAGTTCTCAATAAATGGGCTACCTAATGCAAAATTTTATTTTCGGATTAGTTAATACTTCAAATCGGATTGGTAGTTCCGGAGATAGCGGCGTTCAAACATTTACAACACTCTCAGCTTTAAAATATTTGTATAGATATAGATTTTATTGCTCTTTTTTTATACTACTTAGGTTTAGATAGCAAATAAGCAAAAAGTCCACCTGATGGTAAGCGATTACCGTAGCCTATGGATGCTTGCAACACCAGGGGCGTCACTCGCGCGTTTTCGACCCTAAATACTTGTTGTTGATAAAAGTAAATAGTGTTTAACTCTAATTTATTAGCCGCAAAAATATTGTTAAAAAGCCTCTACCCGTATACATGCTAATTCCGAATAGTGAACCCCCGAGTTCCATTTGGAATCTTTTTGCGTACCTATTGATTCAAATAAAATTCGATTTGGCTCTGTATCGATGGCCGTAACATTAGGGGGCAGATTCCTTGAATGCTTTGTGCCTAAATTTTTACTGCATCCGTAAAAAGAATTCCGATTCAGCTATAGGATTTTGTGTGGGGTATTTGTTGAAAGAGTAGCGGTAAACAGCAGTTTTTTTTATTATAAATGGTTAGTAAGAATTTAAATCTACTCCCTTAAACATTTTTCACGGTGTTATTGGTGAACCTTTGTGATAAGTCTGCTATCTATCTAGATATATAAACATTTTTTTCTGTCCTGACTGATATTTCAATGCACAGCAGACCTATCAAAACACTCAAAGTCAAAGTCAAAGTCAAAGTCAAAGTCAAAGCCATTTATTCAATTTAGGCCCTAGTAGGTCACTTATGATTGTCAAAGCTACTGAAGTTACCACCAGTTCGTACGTTCGTACGGGCTTCAACTGAGAAGAACAGACAAGAAACTCAGTAAGGTTGCTTTTTTTTAATATTTTTTTTGGACAATCTGACTATATTGTCTATTTTTTTCCAAAACATTATACATACTTTTTAAATTAATTAATTTTACAAAATAAAATACACAATCATAATAAGTTTTTGTTAAAAAAATCATTTTTAATGCAAGCTTTTTTTGGTGACTATACTTTTTGTTGACTGTACTTGCATTGTCTTCCAATATACTAATGTATACCAAATATCAAGTCAATGCGACCACTGGAAGTGGGTGAAATTCAACTTGCAAGATTCCACCCGAACAAACATTGCAAGTTAAATAAAAGCTTGTCATAAAAACACAAACACTAGAGTCAATCTAGATCTAGAGCCGAGCACATTATGGAGTCGAAGTTGGCGATGGGAACTCTGTAATATAAATACGCAACCACATCGAGTATAATTTAAGCTCGTTTGATCTAGGGTCTGACGATAAAATAGGTCGAATACATAAAAAAAGCTATAAAAATAAAATAAAAACTTGTTTTGTGTATGATATACAGTGTACGAAAACACAAAGTACTTCCAATATTAAATAGCTACCTCCTGTGCCTTATGTAGCATTTCTTGTACGTAAATTGGATTCGAAGTAGTCTATAGGGGTAAGTCTATATTAGGGGACGTTGATGGTATCAATACGAATAAGGAAGACCGAACAATCAGAACAGAGGTGAAGTCCTTTGTTTACGTTGTTGGAATTTACGTTTTTTGTTAAAATATTTATATTTTATTATGTAGATAAGGCTTGATGATCTACGGGGTTATTTGGGTTCCTTCTCATTAGGTATATAGTCATCCGAATCGAATGTAATCTATTTTTGTTCCTATAAATATAAAAGCTATTTCCTTGTATCAGTAACTTTTGTGATATTTTTTTTTAAATGATAATTTTTAATTATGACTTCTATTTATAATAAGGCAGTCAATCAATACACGTCAGTCTATTTACTTATGATGACACAGCATCAGCATCTTTAATCACTTTAAAATCTTTCTAATAATAAAATTGATATATTTTTATTTTTATTTTTAAATATTAATTACATAAGAATGGCACAAAATATGTACCGAGATATTATAAACATGAGGCGATCTAGGGTTGGAATCATTTTAAGAACTGATAAGTAATATAAGATAGAGTCGCATGTAGTAAGAGCTGAATATCAAAAATACGACTCCTCTCAATCTCACTTCAAACTCCTTCTAGGTTTCAAAACATTAATCCCTGGATGTCAATGCGCGATTAATACCCCTAGTGTTGCAAGCGACGATACGCTACGATAACTACTTACCATCAGGTCCATGTAGTACAAACATACGATATTTGTGTAACACAGATGCCTTCTCAAGAACCTTCAGCCGAGTCAAAATAACTCACAATCCTCTGTACACATCAGTCATGACGTTCAACAACGAAATTGAGAAGCCTGTAGACCTGTATAAATCACTCGGAGTGAGGCGCTATTTGAAAGTGTACGTGGTTGCTCTGAAGCATCGCTATCGACACAGAGGTTTGTAAACAAAATATTTATCCCCCATTGGTTTCCTGACATGTTTCCTGAAATTCTTGATAGATAGTACCCATTAATCTATACAAATATAAGTGAAATTGAAGTGTCTGTTTATAATCATCATCATCATCATCAGCCTATAATGTCCCACTGCTGAGCACAGGCCTCCTTTCACAAATCAGGGTGAAAGGGAATGGGCAGATACTCCACCACGCGTGCCCACTGCGGATCGGTGGAGGTAGGCTAGTGGCCAACCTACTGTTGGAGTTTTTCAAGCCGCCTAGGAGGCATCCAACCAGCTTAACGACTATCACAATTAAGGCGCTGTGCGAAGACACTTTTCGCACATTTGAGGGGGTGAAGCAGCGGTGAAGACGGCGCTCAATTCGGGGCGCCCCGCGTACCACCCGCGCAGTCCGCCGGCGTCCGTATTCTGTCGGAATCCTTATTCTGGTTGTTATAGATTCCGGAAATTTCAATTTATGCTTTTGATTGTCTAAATACTTATAGTCCTATTACGCATTATAAGAACAATACTTGTGTCTTATTTATAAGAAAGGTCATACATTTTATGTCTTGTGTCTAGGTTTGAATAAAATAAGTAGGTACTTAGTATAAAATAGTATCACTTCGCAATGCAAAAATCTACTTACATAAATAATTGCAAAATAGGTACATAATATTCGTTTGCACAACAAAGTCATAAAATGACATTTATGTTGTTCGAAATAGGGCATGCAATATCGGAAAGTTTTCAATTCCGGAAATGAGTTCCGATACCAGAGAACTAGTTTCGGAATTAGCACCTTGTGAACGGTTTTTCGTTTCTAGATGATTTGGAATAAGAACAGAAAAAACTAGCAAAACTATTGCCGATATATATTTTTGAGGGGTTGGAGCCATGGTTCCGTGTTTAATATTTAATATAAGTCCGGAAAAGCTAAATACCTATATGATATAAATTATTAATTATAATAAAAATTTATGGATATCGGAATTACGATACGGAATTGAAATATGAGAAAAATAGCTGTTCCAGGATAAAAAGTAGCCTATAATACTCGGGGATAATGTAGCTTCCTATTAGTGAGAGTTTTTCGGATCCGACTGGTAGTTCTAGTTATTGGCCCGTTTTAACAAACAAACAAAAAATATCTTCCACTTTTAGTACATGAAAATTAGTCCGGGATTCCGGATAATGTGAACTATTAGATATGTATCTCAACAATATTGCAATGGTTTTAAACCCCGGTTGTGAAATTCAATATTGGACTATGCGTTCATTCCGGAACCAATTTCAGAATTAGTTACGGAATTGAGTTTTAAAATAAAACACGAACTATTAGATATGTATCTCAACAATATTGCAATGGTTTTAAACCCCGGTTGTGAAATTCAATATTGGACTATGCGTTCATTCCGGAACCAATTTCAGAATTAGTTACGGAATTGAGTTTTAAAATAAAACACCTTTATTCAATAAACTTGTTATAATCATCAAGAAATTACAGATGTATATCTTTACTTATCCCTATATTTTGTAAAAATTAAGAAAAAATTTAGAAATTAACCTAAAAAGCCTCCTGCGAAAAGGCACTGAAGAAGGCGCGTTTCAACCATGTTGGCCGGATCGGAAAAAAGCTATCATGTTACCCCTCTGGGAGTAAAGCTTTCTGGTCCCTTGCCAAATCGGTCGCGACCAATTTCTGCCGCCCGTCGCTGCCGCCATTGCTGAAGCCTGATGGATCACTAGCTTACACTGCTGTGATAAGGCCAATTTGTTCGCCTCTCTATTCGCGGAGAATTCATGTCTAGACGCTGGTTTACAAACACCACCCCCACTACCTACTTGCAACTGCCAAATGCCGGACATCCGTATCCGACAAAAGGAGGTTGTAAAGGTACTACGCGCTCTAGACGTGAATAAAGCCAGTGGTCCCGAGGGCATTCCAGCCATTGTCCTGCGCAATTGTGCGCCCGAATTGTCTCCTGTCTTGACACGCCTGTTTCGCCTCTCACTTCGAATGGGTTATATTCCGAAAGTCTGGAAGCTTGCTAACGTGCAACGTGTGCCTAAGAAGGGCAGCCGTGCCGATCCTACAAACTATCGACCGATTGCGATCACCTCCATACTCTGCAAGACTATGGAGCGTGTATTGAATCGGAGGCTCCTGGCATACCTTGAAGATAACGAACTCCTCAGCGACCGACAGTATAGTTTCCGCCAAAAACGGTCTACTGGGGATCTTCTTGTATATGCCACACATCTTTGAAGAGAAGCCATATTTGAAGAGCCAGGAGACTCATCGGGAGAAAGACAGCTCAGGAGAATCATCAAATGGAAAAGAATTGCGAAAGCTGTAACCCTCGTCAAGAAGAACATTGGCGTTGAAGACTCACCATGTACAGTATCTATTATTGCTACCACGACTACTCTGACAATCGTGCTAGACTGAGCAGATAATATTTTCAATCCAACTTTATAACGAACTAGTTGCCCCCCGAGGTTACACCCGCGTTCCCGCGATCAAAAGTAGCCTATAATACTCGGGGATAATGTAGCTTCCTATAAGTGAAATAAAAAAATAATCCGACCGGTAGTTCCATAGATTAGCCAGTTTAACAAAACAATAAAAACTCTTCCACTGTATAATATTAGTATAGATAGATTATGTGCATTTTATAAGGCTTATGTGCAATTTATAATAGAAATATCTAATTCCGATATTGAAATTCAATATCGGAAATCAATATAGGAATTGAAAACCTTCCGATATTACATGCCCTCATAGATAGATATGTGCAGTTTATAAGGAATATTTGCAATGAAAATTCCGATAAAATTAATTCGGAAATCAATATCGGAATTGAAAACCTTCTGATATTACATGCCCTAAAGTATATACACTTCTTTGTGCCTTTATAATTTTTTCTGATTTTTTCAAGTCACAAAAATATAATTCCTAGCGGTATTTTTGTAAAATAAAGGAAATTAGAAAACTACACGGAAGTAATACATAGAACGAATTTTCGGTATTTTTCCAATTCCAGAATAAAAAAAAATACAAAAAAAAAAGAATTGATACAAAGAAATGAATGTGAGTTACTAATTTTCTGATAACATTTATAATAAAACGTAGGTACTACCCGTTCGCGTTGAGGCCCACGTTCATCTGCCCGCTTCCCCTGTACTTCCCCGATAGCGCTCGTTTTGTACGCGTGGCTACAGATCAAGCTATATATTTCCAATATAAGCTGAACTCTTATTGTACGGAATTCCTATACAATGCGAGATCAGCTTATACTGGAAATGTATCGCTTGATATGTAGCCGTGTATACTACAAGTCTACAACACGTGCGCTACAGCGCGACTGTGACTGTGACTCGAGTCTCAATTTATCGCGCACTGGTAGTACGTAACCTAAAAGCTTTTTTAATTATTTTAAAAGCACCTACTCTAATCTTTGATAAATCATAATATTATTTTTATTTTTCACACAACACTTTTTACAACATAATTTAATTAAAAAGTTGTTTTCTCTTCTTATTTATCTTATTGCCCATATTGAATCACACACAATTTAACTATATAGCTATACAATAAAGCGGTTCCCACGGAACCCTAATTGGTCATAATTTTTTTGACGGATCCCCAATTTGATAAATAACAAAAGTGATTGTACCTTGTCATTTGAATATTTTCATGTTTCAATTGAAAAGAAAGATCAAATTATAAATAAATAATAATATTACCTACTTATAATAATTTATAAGTACTATAAAACATTTATATTTTAGTTACGACTTTTTTCTACGAATGTTTTAACTCTCGGACGAAACGCGGCAATAAAAAATCAAATATCTATAACGATTACTATCAATACGCACAAAAATGGTGTATCGAAGTGTTATGAAAGCAAGTTCAACCGCTCGGCGAGAAATCTGGCATAGGTCCGACCTCCACAAGCGCTCCAGCGCGACTGAGTGGGCCACCGCTGACCGCGAGACGATGAATTTTATAGGTATTTTGGATTTGTGTAAAAGTAAAGAAATAAAATAAAAAAAACAAAACGTAGGGCGATAGATCATATTATGACTATTATTTTAGTATAATTTTCTTCTGAAAATTCTGATTATTATAGCCATAAAACGCAATAAAAGTAATAAAAAGGGGTAACTTTACGATTTTTTTCTATCTAGTAAAATTATTGCAATCGTGTTTTGGAGCTCGCTGGACCTTAGGAAATATTGTCAACTTTTACATATATTTTTTCCAAACTAGAACTATTGCATTTTCTTTACGTAAAACCGAATCAAACAAACGCATTTTTGCTAATCTATGAACACACGGCGCCTTAAGTGATAACCGGGACCAACGGCTTTACGTGCCTTCCGAAGCACGGAAACGCTCGATTTGAAATACCACTAGGCGGTCACCCATCCAGGTACCGACCAAGACAGACGTAGCTTAACTTTGCTGATCGATTAAGAACGGCTAATCATGCTACACCACGAGCGTTTATAATGTATCTTTTTATTAAATGCATATGAAAAAATATACGTATAGACCTTAGGCATAAATATTATTTTAACTAAAGTGCCAATAATGCCATAGTAAACTGCTCGGAATGTCATAAGATACTGAAGACATTCCGAGCAGTAGTTACTGTTTTGCTTTTGCTACTGCTCATATATGGAGTGGTATTTTCTTGCATTCGTCTATTAGAATTGACTGACTAATCAGAAGCAAAAATGTAATAAAACATACTGTATAGTGAAATTGCATTATGTGTCAGTACTGTGAAGTTGCCAGCTTTTGGTAACTGACCTGTATATCTTGTAAAATATTGTTTTAAAATTGATTAATTCGGTACCCCAACCACAGTATGTATTGTTAGAGCTTATTTTATATTATTATTAGGAGTATTATTTTACATAACACAAGCCCTAAAAATAATATTAAAGATACATATTAAAACTTCTGCACACACGCGGGAAACCATCTTGTTTCGATCTGTCAAAACTCTTTATAGTCCTTTAGTGACGTGACACGCTGATGCGAGAGTCGAGCTAGTGCTGTGACAAACTCGACGTAACAGTATGTATGCCAAGTGCAAGTAGTGTGTGTTGGGTGTTCTATTAATGATTTCATGACGGTATTGCTTGCTTAATGAATATTTACAGGTATAACTAAAGAAATGATAAAAGCAGCTATAGCACTAAGCGCAAGCGCAGGTGTCCCGGCCATCGCGGGGATATTCACGACCGCACGCACACAGCAAATCACTGAAGATCTCGGCTTCTCGAAGATCAACGAGATTTATTATATCAGATATATCGTTGATGGACAGGTATGGTGCTAAAATGTATAAATTTAGAAATCACAAACCTTACAGGGTTATCTTTTACATTAATATAGATAAATAAATAAATAAATAAATATCCTGGGACATTCCTCACACACGGTCATCTGATCCCAAACTAAGCAGAGCTTGTACTATGGAAACCAGATAACTGATATAATACATATACTACTTTTTGTTTGTAAATACATACTTAATATACATAATTACACCCAGACTCAGGACATACAGACATGTTCATGCACACAAATGCATGTCCTGTGCGGGAATCGAACCCACGACCTGCGGCGCAATAGGTGGAATCTTTACCAGAGTCTTAACCAACTGCGCCAACTGGCCCGTCGCCTGTCTTTCACCACAATCTCACCATGATCAGTGGTTATGTGGTCGAATGTGGTAAGCATACAACGCTTTCTAACAGCACACCTTCCGTAAACGATGCGAGAATTTATTAAGGTTTTATATTTTGACTGTTCTGTGTTTTACATCTACGGTACAATAGTAAACTCGCCTATCTGGAATTTTGGTAGTTTTGACAAATTATATTTCCTTGTAGTACAGGTAAAGTGTATCTGTAGAATTAAAAATTCAGCATATTTTTGATTTATTTTTAGCATATCTGCACGAAATGCCATTTCTACAGAAATGAAATGATCTATGTGATTTTAAATGAGTAAGAAATATGTGCTCTACAATTTGACATTTGTAGATAGGCAAGTTTACTTCTGACCCGAGACGATTTGACATTTGTAGATAGGCAAGTTTACTTCTGACCCGAGACGATACGATATATACTTCACATAGTTTTAAATCTTATTTTGAGTTTCTTGCTCTTTTGTTTTATTTAATTCGCGTTGTTGATAAATTTCTTTCTTTCGTTCGTTCTTTCATTCTTTCTATAAATGGATTACCACGACGAACATTCTTCTGAACTAATTCTCATTTGTACCTCTAACCTCTAAACGCTTAAGCCAATTGAAGAAGCAAGCAAGGTTTGTAAAACCCCCACTCTTTGTTATATTACTGGGTTTTACAAGACTTGGCTTAAACCATCTCATGTAATTAGGGATTTTCTATTTGTCAACAGATTGTATTCTGGGACACGGGCTTAGGAAACTACGGTGCAGCTCTCATGGGCTACAGGATTCCCGACGTGACTGAACCCGAGGAGTTGCATCATCAGCACTCCTCTAGATTCAACATACAGATTGTGGATGATGAAGATGATGATAATAATGCTAATGATTGAGTCAGTAAACTTTTTAAGATCATGTGTTTTTTTATATGGCAATAAAATTGTGGGTATCGTAAAGGAATTAAATTTAGGTGAAGCATCGTTTTAAGGATTTTTTTACGACAAAACTCTACGTTTATTTTATTCACTTAAGAACAACAATAAAATGGGAATAATTGAAAATATTTTAAACAAAATAGTTGGTACTTTTTTGTTCTAAAAGTCGTCTAATCTAAAGCTATACACGTATTGGAGCACGTGTTCAAGGTTCTAATTCAAAACAAAATAGATAACGTTATAAAAGTTGCTTAAAAAACTGCACGATGTACTCGTTCATTCTCTGGGATTAATCGACAATGTTTAACAACAAATTACACGTATTTTTATGTCAATATAATTTTACGAGGGCAGAGGACCACTCATGTCTCCCTACTCTTGGAGAATTTTACGACGTGACCGTAAAACTTGGTAATCACTGGCCATCCCTTGCAAATGGGTGCCATTTGGACCGTCCATCTTTGACACTTAAATGCTACAGGTGTCGCTATTATCGTGAATCGACGCAAAAATCGGTTATTGACACGCTCAATCATAAAGTTCCGTATTTTTTTGAGTAAAATCGAAATGAATGAGCTGCATTTAATAATTTTACCACAATTAACTTCAAGGGCTCATATTTAAATAAATACTTACAGTTCAGTGATGATATAAACCGAATGTGGTAAGTACATAAAGCTTAGAAAACAACTGGATATGATAGCCTTAGCAATAGTGACGTAAAATACTGAGGCAGTGGTGGTTCAGGAAGGTAAGGTGGATGTTGATAAATTTTGATACTTTTTGAAAACTGAAACGTATTTTAGGTGTCGAAGCTGCAATATTGATTGCAGCGTCCGCTGCTTTATGAAATGAGCTATTATTATTACTCAACAACTTTATCAAACGAATTCAACATTAGTATCCACACCGACAAATCAAACAGTCAGTTTCTGTAGTTTAAATGAAAATTCATTAATGATTAATGCCCGACACCATTATTCAATCTATCCTTAGTTTTGCGATTGCGGATTGATGTTCGACATAACATTTCTCATAATTAACGTCAAATAATCCACAATAGCCAAATAAATGATAGATAGAATATTGATTTTGGGCATAAAACTGTTATCATTTTCTCCATCTTATACGGCATTGGCAGTGACAGGTATCTTTATTAACTTTAATCAGTCTTCTAGAATCTGGGATATAATATCCTGTCTATCTATCTTGTGGAATTGTATGATTAAAATAAATACTAATTATATTGGACGTCGCTGAAACTGTTTCTGTTTTCGTCCCCGCAATCTGGAAATTTTAATGAGATAGATAAGTATCTATGTCCCGCCAAAGTTAGATTAAATAAGTTATTTTTCTGTGCGGGAAATTTAAGTAGAACTTCATCATGAAACTTTTCGGACAAAGAAGCGTCGTACGATTGGTGCGATGTAAAATATTGTAATTTATTTCATCGTGTTTAGTGTTTTTACTTGAACGGAATAATGAGAGCGTCAAAATAATTTCTAACATAAATATTTTGTAATATTGTTTTGAGCACATATCCCAAGCATAAACTGAATTCTGGAACGGTCAAATACTACCTGCATATACTGAACTCTATTTATTTATTTATAATGGGTATAATTTAACAAATCAGTAAAATACTCCCCAAAATGTCCATTCAGGCGCTGCGCAAACGTGGACAATTTTGTTTCTTGCGTCGGATACAAGCTACCAATGAATATTTGATTTCTTTCTATAGAGCCATTATTAAATTAGCCACTCCCTGCGCAGAAGTAAACTGTGTCCGATTGCCGCTACAGGACACAGCAACTACGGTTTCCTGTGATGGCGTGCTGTGTCGGTAGCAAAAAGTGTCTACGTTTGTGCAGGCCCTTAGTGTATCAACCACAGGCAAGGAATAAATCACGTTCACTCTATGGTATCAACACATTGGATGGACACCTGTGGATTACTCCTCAGTGTACCATATGTCAAAATTACTTTATGTTTATAATTCACGATTTTTCAATTGCTAAAGTATCTAACTTCGGATTGGCCAGATATCGCTTTCTGGCCATCAAAAAATCAGCCCTAAAACTGATATACATATGTATATAAAGACTAACTTGAATGCCGTGAATGCGTGCGTGTTAGTTGTCGCTCAGAGTATATAAATACCAGGATGGTTGTAGTATTCTAAATTTTAAACACCGTGTCCTTTTTAGTGCAGTATTTTGAATTTCGAATTACCTCCTCTTGGCATGTTTTGACGGACTTCACTGTTCAAAGGAATTCGCATAACTTGAAGGGCTATGCATACTCCTTTACCATTTCCTTTGAAGTACGCCCTTCGTTATAACTATCTGATAGTTAAACAGAATAAGGGCAACGGAAATCTAGAAGTAAGCTAACTTGATTTAGAAGTACTTACAAAACAAACAATTAATTTACAAAGTAAACATTCAATCGGTGCTTAATAAGGCCCGCGTTAATCAGAGTAATCTCACGGCTTCCGATAGAGATGATAGAGATAGCCATATTTATTACTAAACGAGGGAAAGGGAAATAAATCGCTTGGAAGTAAAATCAAAAACAATCCATTTCAATATTATTAATTTGCTTGAGGGATGAGTCGTTCAATTGCGATGGACTATTAATAGATGCGGTATATTACAAATATTGTCAACTTTATAAGGATTGATTTAAATGTTTATTAATGAATAGTTGTAGCAATTAAATGTTTTATCAATAATCTGGTCAAAGTCAAAGTCAATGCCATTTATTCAATTTCGGCCTAGGGCACTTATGAAGGTCAAAGCTACTGAAGTTACCAAGGTCAGCAAGGTTACATTTTTTAAATATTTTCTTGTTTTTTTTTTGACAATCTAACTAAGTATATATTGGCTATTTTTCCAAAACAAAAGTAAAGTAAGTCAGGTAAGTAAGTCATGATCATCACATTGAGCCTCCAAAAGTTGCTGCTGAACATAGGACCATAAGCCACTTAAAGAGACTTACTGAGAGGTAGAGTATCGCGTTTATTCGCACAAAAAGCAGCTCGACTCGAGAAGTACCTCCACCTTATAAAATACCGCATCCAAATAACTTTATGTCGTGTTTCTGCGCATGAGTAAGGTCGCTAGAGCTCATTGGGGAGGGAGGAAGGGTAACGCGTGAGTTATGCTTCGTGCGTTGCAAGCGCCCATATGGCTACGGTGACCGCTTAACATCAGGCGGGCCGTATGCTTGTTTATCAACTTAACGTATAAAAAAACCAAAAAAAATTTGCATCAACCTTGGGTTTTACATCTTAAATTGAATGGTAATTAATTAAGGTCACATTTTCTGGAATTCTTTCCATCGGACGTGTCAATGACAGCTGTCAATAAAACTGTCAATTGAAGGACGTTTAATCCTCACACTTCTCATAATGATGAACTAGCTTCTATCCTGCGGCTGTCCCCAGGACTGTTATGTTCTGTTTGTCCAGTGTAAAAAGTGTCTTAAATTTTAATGTGGGTTATGATCTGAGTTACGTCACAATCTATTAAGTTTTTGAAGGTTTATTGAGAAACAGATACCTACAACAGCATACACATTCAGAGTAGAATTTGTAGGATACCAAAATGTGGAAGCAAAATTCAACCAATTTGCCAATTTCTTATGACTTCAATACATATAAAAAGAAAAGTCCTGACTGACTCATCAAAGCTGAGCCCAAACCCGTGGACCTAGAAATCTGTACTTTTTCACAGAGTATTTAGTAACTTGAAATTCTCACAGGATAAGTTATAAAATGAGTTTCGCTTAAGTAGAACGCGGGGTGGAAAGCTATCCGCCCGCTTTACGTATAAAAGACTTATGCAGCTAACATCCAAGTCGTCGGTATTAGAGGCCTCTTGGTTGGTTTAGCCATTAACATTCTATTCACAGTTTAACCAATACCTCATCCAAGTAAATTTAACGAGAATAAATTCCTCAATTTATGTAAATTAATTAAGTTTTGCTTTGCTCGTAAACGTCTGTCATTATTATGGAAATGATTCAATTCGACCTCTCTCAATTTTGTGGCAGTACTAAATTAGATATTGCTTTTGAGCTTTCATTCATGACTATCTGTCCCCCGTGGTTTTACCCGCGTTCCCGAGGGTTTGTTTTTTTTCGGGATAATATCCGTGTCCTATATATTTGTAGACGACAGAGATAGTAGTGCTAAGGAGTGCAAAGCATAAATTCCTGAAATATTAAAATTAAATTAATTATAATTATTGTCTTAAAAAACAAATATTTACATGCTAAAAATAATAAAACCTCATTAGATTTAGTTGCGCTGCGATGCGACCTATTAAAAATAAAACTATTAAAAAAAGGTAAAGACCATAACCTCTTTGCCGCCAAATTCGAATGTTCTGAAAATTAAAAAGTTTTAGTTGTCAAGATATTGTTTTTCTGCATTATTTTCTGTACATATAAAATACAAAGTTTAACATTTTATATTGCTTTTAATTTCTCTCCCATCGCCTACAATATTAGTCCAATATATATTCTATCTGTGTGCCAAATTTCATCGAACTCGGTTTACTAGTTTTAGCGTCAAAGACTAAAAAACATCTTCAAATTTATAATATTAGTAGGATTGTATAACTTCATGCTTTAGATTGATTGATTTGATCTATGCTACGAACGAGCTACGAGTAAATTTGATGTTTCGTAG
This sequence comes from Achlya flavicornis, assembly GCA_947623365.1. Taxonomy (NCBI): domain Eukaryota; kingdom Metazoa; phylum Arthropoda; class Insecta; order Lepidoptera; family Drepanidae; genus Achlya; species Achlya flavicornis. The sequence continues at coordinate 5,570,680 of OX392491.1, read as the reverse complement.
CACTTCTATACATCCTATACGACGGACATAATTATTAAATATTTCATTGATTGATGTTCAGAAAAGAGGATTTGTTGCTGGGGCGATATATGTGTGGCAACTGTAAAGGCGGCTTTCCACCAGGCATGCGAAGGATGTGTTAATCCGCCAATAGAATCGCTTTATAGTGTAGCGACCACCTACACAAAGAAGTTCACGCCCTGCAAGATTCTGCATCGCGATATCGAGGTGCAGATCACATCGTGCATATATAGAGTGACTGGTAATTAGTGACCGATACTTAAACACACAATTGTACTCATGATAACGAACAACTTTCCTAAAAAAAAGAGTGTTTTTTGACCTCTCACGTTCTACACAGAATGGGGTCAAAGGAAGAATAAATGCATGGTAAAAGTGGATCAGTTTATAAAGGGATAAGTGACTAAATTAAATAACAGCTGATGTTCTATTATTGTTGGATGGGCCAGTTGGCGCAGTTGGTTAAGACGTGGAGTCTTAACCTATAGCGCCGCAGGTCGTGGGTTCGATTCCCAAACAGGACATGCATTTGTGTGCATGAACATGTCTGTATGTCCTGAGTCTGGGTATAATTATGTATATTAAGTATGTATTTACAAACAAAAAGTAGTATATGTATTATATCAGTTATCTGGTTTCCATAGTACAAGCTTTGCTTAGTTTGGGATCAGATGACCGTGTGTGAGGAATGTCCCAGGATATTTATTTATTTATTTATTATTGTTAGGTACCCTATATTCTATTGGGGTGATGGGGGCCATACGCTTAGTAAATAAAAAAAGAAAACGTTTCTTTGAAAGTTGTTTGTTATCATGAGTACAATCATGTCCTTAAGTATCGGTCACTATTTACCAATCAACCTATATACTACTATCCAAAAACTACAGTTGGACGGTAACCCCAGGCACGATGACCAAGCCTGACGGAAGATCCAGTCCTGATCGTCCATAATAGCATAGCACGTCATTGATCTCCCGATGCCAATGTTTGGTTCGGGCAACTATAGGTGCTTCACTTCAATCACGTGCCAACTTTATTAGAATATCGATTTTTTAATGCAATTTACGTTCGGTTTATTTATTTTCGGCCTGTATGAACTATTTTTATTGCTTTGTTTGTTTTATCAATAAATGGGAACAAATTCGCTCAAATCAAATATTTCTGTGTAAAGTGATATGTGACAAAATTGAATGGAACAAAAACATGACAAGTTTTTATATTTAGTTTGTATGTTAGATCTCATTATTTAGTATTTTTGTGGTATATTATAGACTACCCCCTTATTCATAATGAAGTTATCAAACGTTGATTAGCTAAAATTCTGAAGTCTTTATCTGACACGTGACATTTGGTGATCGAAAGAGTGAGACGGAGGACACTATTACACTGATTTAGTAAAAAAGCGATTATGAATAAGGGGGGACTTTATTAAAATGTTTAACATTATTTCTCAGGGTCCGGTGACAGCTGTCAAAGAGTAAACATCTCAATGTAGCGAGTGCCTAATAAAAGTGAAATAAAATTGCAAAAAGTTATCAAAACTTGTAAACTTACGTTTCATCCTAAAGGGCGAGTAACCCAGTGCACATCAGTGCACGTTAAAAACTTCACAAACACAAATTTTCGAAGACGTGAATTACGAACAATTTGGAGGTTACAATAGCTATTGGACAAAAGTGACAAGCGGACAGTGTCGACAACTTTAAAATTACCAACTATTGCGCTCCGTTCCACGCAGGTAAACTGCCAACTATACACTGCTGACAACATAACAACAAAAAGTAGTAACAGTACGTTCCATTTCACGCATAATCCAATCAATCACATACTGTTGATTATATAAAATCAGAAAATATTGTACGAGTACGCTTCAGTCTACGCATAAATTTTACAAATATGGAGTCAAACTTTGAAAAACTTTTTGATAAATTAAAATTACAAATGGATCTCCAGACTAAAGAAATATCAGAAAATTTAATGGCCAAATTTGATGAAAAGTTACAGCCATTGATAGAAGAGAACACGAAATTAAAACAAAAAGTCGATAATTTAGAGAGAAAAGTAGAAATATTAGAAAGAGACAAAAAGAGAAACAATTTGATGATTTTCGGACTTCAAGAGAAAGAGGAAACAAACATGGACTTAATTGAGGCAATTGTAGGAGAAATAAAACTTATGGGAATCAAGATTGAAACTCAAGAAATAAATATGGCACAGAGAGTAGGAAAAAAACAGGAAAACGGGAGAGATAGACCAACTGTCATAACGTTGACCACTTCATGGAAACGTGCAGAAATATTGAGAAATAAAAAGAAAGCTACAAAGATATATATAACTGAAGATTTCCCTAAATCGGTACTGGAAATAAGACGCTCACTGAAAGATAAACTAATAATGGAGAGGAAGAAAGGTAACTTCGCTTATATTAATTACGATAAACTGATAATTAAGGAAAACAGACAGAATGATAAAAGAAAGAGATCACCAACAGGCAGTCCTCGCGAGGAAGTAATGGCGGGGCCGTCAATCAATAAACCTGCATCGAAAATGAGTCGCGCCAATGCCTTCGATGTAATGCGCCCGCGAACCAGCTCCCTAACATCGATCACTGCATCAAGAAAGTAGCAACTAACGCCTAGCCGGAAAATCAACAATTCAAATAACAACTCAAACAATAATACAAACATCCTTAAATTCCCCAAGCCGGCTGGTCACCGTGGGGAACACGACCAAAACCCTTTAGCTTTGAAAGAACACCTAAAAACCGAAACAAAAATTAAATCAAAACAAAAAGAGAAAATAGAACTTCAACCAAAAACCCAACTCGATGAATGTGCCTGGAACATAGCCACATTAAATACAAGAACTTTAAGAACTGAAGAGAGTCTTTTAGAATTGGAACAAGCGTTAAAAGACCTCAAATGGGACATCATAGGTATTAGTGAAATGAGAAGATTGGGAGAATGTATAAATGAACGCAAGAACCTAATAATTTACTACAAATGGGCCATCCCAGGATATGGAGGAGTAGGTTTCCTGATCAAACCTCACCTGAAAAAGCACATAGTAGACATAGTAGGAGTATCAGACCGGATTGCTATTCTTCGCATCAACATTCCTAATTATAAGAAGTCGTGGGCAGTCCTTCAAATATATGCACCAACTGAGCAAGCTGAAGCACACATTTTGGAACTTTTCTATGATGATCTAAGAAAAACTATAGAAAAATATCAAAACAACCACATCATTATCATGGGAGACTTCAATGCACAGATAGGCTCAAAACAAAACAGCAAAGAATTTAGCATAGGAAATTTCGGGCATGGTAAAAGAAGCAAAAACGGCCAAATACTGATCGAATTCCTATTAGAAAGCAATATGACTGTACTTAATTCCTATTTCAAGAAAAACCCAAAGAAAAAATGGACATGGACTTCACCGGGGGGAGATTATAGAAATGAAATTGACTATATCATAAGCAATTATCCTAAAGCCTTTACGGATACAGGCGTGATCCAAAATTTGAATTTTAATACCAACCACCGCATGGTAAGGAGCAAGCTAAGTCTCAAAGTACCAAAACGAAGTAGGAAAAATATGCATATGAACGAACATATACTACCGAAATCGGGCGAACAAAAGACAGAAAGAAAATTTTATACCTTTGATGAAATCAATACACAATTAGACAACAAAACAGCCGACTTAGCAGAGACATACACAAAATTCGAAGAAACCCTAACCAAATGCGAGAGCAAGGCGACTAAGAATGAACCTAAACTAAGTGATGATGTGTTAAAACTGATAACGGAAAGAAAGCAACTAAATTCAACTAGATCTCTTAAAAAAGGAAATTTGGAAAGAATAACAGAATTAAGTAAAAAAATAAGAGAAGGTATTAGACGTCATAGGAAAATTAAAAGATTTCAAACATTTGAGAAAATAATTATGAAATCAGGCGGTATAAAAAAAGCGCTAAAAGAACTAAAGGAAGAGGGGACAGCGTGTATGGTAAAAATCAAAAAATCAAAAAGAACAGTAACCAAGAGAAAAGATATAAAACAACTAGCTACGGACTACTATCAATTACTCTATACTAATCAAAATAAGCAAGAAACATATGTACATCAAGAGGAACTTATAGAAGAGCCAACAATATTAATCGAAGAAGTAAAAAAATCAATCTTATCGCAAAAAATGGAAAAAGCACCTGGACCAGACAAAGTCAAAAACGAACTATTGAGAGGAACGATAGATGATATATGCCCGCTATTGACCAAAATATTCAACAAAATCCTTAGAACAGGAAACATTCCGAGGCAATGGCAAGAGGCACACATAATACTAATACACAAAAAAGGCGATAAGGAGGACTTAGGGAACTACAGGCCTATCAGCCTAATTTCTAACATTTATAAAGTATATGCCAAAGTTATACAAAACAGAATAAGCAGTACCTTGGATGAAAATCAACCAATAGAGCAAGCTGGGTTCAGGAAAGATTTTTCCACTATCGATCATATACACACCGTAAAACAGGTCCTTGAAAAGTATAACGAATATGGAAAGTCAATCTACTTGGCATTTATCGATTATACTAAAGCATTCGATAGCTTAAATCACGAGTTCATCTGGAGAAGCCTTAAAGAACAAGGAATAAGTCCAACTTATATTACCAACATTAAAAACATTTACGCCAATAGTACAGCAAGAATACGACTTGAGACTATAGGAAATGAATTCCTGGTCAGCAAAGGAGTGAGACAAGGAGACCCCCTCTCCCCGAAGCTTTTTTCAGCAGTCTTAGAAAGCATTTTTAGGAAACTGAACTGGGAAGCAGTTGGTCTTAATATAAATGGTAGTAGACTAAATCACCTGCGGTTTGCAGATGATCTTGTTTTGTTTGAAGAAAATCCGAACACACTTGAACGAATGATACAAGAACTATCAAAAGAAAGTAGAGCAGTGGGTCTGGAAATGAATGAGAACAAGACAAAACTAATGACAAATTCACTAGAAGTTGATATATATGCAAACAGTAAGAGACTAGAATTTGTAAATGAATACATTTATTTAGGGCAGACTATCACTCTAGAAGACCAAACATCAAAAGAAATTAATATTAGAATAGCAACAGGATGGAAAAAGTACTGGAGCCTGAAAGAAATAATGAAAAGCAATGACTACAGCCTCACAATCAAAAGAAAAATATTTAACACTTGTGTACTTCCTTGTCTCACATACGGATGTGAGACATGGGCATTGAGCAAACTGCACAGAGACAAACTACAAAGTTGCCAAAGAGCAATGGAAAGGAGTTTACTAAATATAAAAAAAATAGACAAGATAAACAACAAAACTATAAGAGATAAAACAAAGTTAAATGATGTATTGACAAAAATAGATCAACAAAAATGGAGATGGACAGGACATATGATTCGATGCAAATATGAAAAATGGAGTAGAATTGTTACAATTTGGTACCCTAGAGATGGGAAGAGAAGAAGAGGAAGACCGGTCAAAAGGTGGGAAGATGAGATAAAACTGACAGCTGGACCTTTCTGGAAAAGAGCTGCACTAGATAGAGGACAATGGAAGGAGCTTGAGGAGGCCTTTGCCGATAGGCACTCTGAAATACGAGATATAATTTAGGTAGAACATAAGTCTTAAAAAATAAGTTTAAATAATGTTTAAGTATTTTTAGAAATAAAGGTTCATTATAACATTATTTCTGTGCTTAGCCACTTAGCTCACCTTTAAAACATACCTACCTACTAAGTCTTTTCTCTGTATAGAATATGTATGTAGAAGGTGTTACGAAACTAACTTTAAGAATTTTATGGGATGCTATGTATAGAAAAAAAACAATAAGGGATTTTAATTTATCACAAAGGCAAGTAAGCTAATATTTTATGCGCTCTGTACGCGGGGTTTAAATTAAAATTGCATTAATTTTATTTATAGGGCATGTTTGTTACTCATCCACGCCGCAATATCTAAACCTCCGGGTAAATAATGCAGATAAAACCGCACAGTGAAACCTAGTTAGAAATAATTATATTTTTCCCGGGTATAAACAAAACATGATAGTAAACTGCAGCCTTATCGAGGCTGTATGGACCACTGCGCACGGATCCAAATGTACTGAACACAAACTAATATCTAGGCAGAGAACTATATGCCTATCTAATTAAATAAATTTATCGGTCTGTGTATAAATGATTTATCTAATAGGGATGGCTACTAGGTATATAATTCTAATTAGTCCGTCGGTTAGATTGTACGTACTATTTATATACTCTGGGGTTAGATTATCAAAAAATATTGGACACGTATTTTTTGATTTACCAAATCATTAAAAATTTACAAAGATAAAGTCAAAAAGCGAGTCAAGGTTCACGTCTTCGAGCTTTCTTCCGCGGACGCTCAGGTTGTGGAATGAGCTCCCCGCCGTGGTTTTCCCAATGGAGTACAGCGCAGGAACACAACTTTACACAACATAAGTTATTTGGTTGCGGTATTCTGTAAGGTGTGGGTACTTCCCCAGTCGAGGTGCTCTTTGAGCGAATAAACGCTACGCTCTACCTCTCCTCAAACTCGGTGTGTTCCGACAACTGCATTTGAGAGCCAGTTCCTTCTAGGCTTTGTGTGCTTACCACATCATCACTTACCATGGTGAGATTGCGGTCAAACACAGGCAGACACAATAAAAAATATATTATTATAATGCGATTACAAATATAGGGTGACTGGTAATTAGTAAACGATACTTAGACACTGATTGTACTCATGATAACAAACAACTTTCCCGAAGAAACATTTTTTTTATTTTATTTACTTAGCACATGAGCCCATAATATTTAGTATCTAATAAGAATAAGAATACACCATCAGCTTTTATTATCAATTTTAATTAAGTTTATTTATCCCTATTTGTTTGTTTTGGGAAAGTTGTTTGTTATCATGAGTACAATCATGTGTCTAAGTATCGTTTACTAATTTCCAGTCACCCTATATATACCTATACCTACATCAATTATTTTATTTAATAGTGCATTATGATACATTTGTGCAAAGTTGGTTATTAAAACTCGATACGGTATTAAGCTACTAAAAACGGTGCAATAAATGTCACTTTACGAGCGAGTGTGTTGAAAATTCAATAACCCAATGTTTACCCATAGTATTAAATATATATTTTAGATTAATTTTAGGCCGCATTGCTTTAATAATAAAATAGCTTAATAATCGGTTAATTTGAACCCCTTTGTTCATATTGTTGTTAATATGGAATTTAATGTGGTTAATTGAAATTGAAAACTGTTTTGGTGAAACATATTGACGATGTTAGCTCACTGATGGCGAGGTCGAATGCCGAGACGAAGGTCGCGGGTTCGAAACATACTACTGGTAAATTCTGACAGCTCTTAATAGCTAGTTACCTTTTAGGCTTTGTGTGCTTACCACTTTCAGCCACATTATTGACCATGGTGAGATTGTGGTCAAACAAAGGCCTATAATTAGTAAAAAAAATTGCTAGTCATAAATTATACATCATCATCATCATCAGCCTATAATGGCCCACTGCTGAGCACAGGCCTCCTTTCAGGGCGAAAATGAATGGGCAGATACTCCACCACGCGTGCCCACTGCGGATCGGTGGAGGTAGGCTAGTGGTCAACCTACTGTTGGCGTTTTCAAGCCGCCTAGAAAGCCTCCAACTAGCTTAACGACTATCACAATTAAGAGATAACCGGGACCAACGGCTTTACGTGCTTTCCGAAGCACGGAAACGCCCGATTTGAAATGCCACTAGGCGGTCACCCATCCAGGTACCGACCACGACGGTGGTAGCTTAACTTGCCGACCGATTAAGAACAGCTTATCATGCTACACCACGAGCGCTTCAAATTATACATGTACATACAAGATTAATGTCTGTATTTGTGTGGATGTTTAACATTCAATTGCATTTATTGCCACACAGGTCAAATAAGTAAGTTTTAGTTTTGCTTAGCAGTTTTAGTTCTTAAATAAGCAAGCATATCCGTAGAACCCACGTACGCTAAGTCAAATGCAGGCACAATCACGGGTTGACATTATAATTCAGATACAATTAGCTTAGTTGACTGCACATGGTTGGCGCGATGCGATAGCGCTTCGGGGGCGATCGGACCGTGCAATGTATTGTAGTTGAGAGAGTGGGCCTATTTAAGCGGAATTGAATATTACCGTGGCCAAATTGCTGATAATATTGTTTAAACACTAACAAACTAGCGGAAATATATAACAACATCATAAAACAACTGTTGTATGATTTTTTACAAAACATAATACATTTACCGAAAACAAACTTTCAAGATTTCGTTGTTCTATCTAGCACATTTCAATTCTTTATTTTGTTTTACCTGCGCGTGCGCCTCCCGTGCACTGTCACTCAGTTTTTTGCTTAGCGTAGAGTTCGTAACATTTAGAGCTTTGAAATTAAATATTAATAAAATAATATTTTTGTAAGTTATAAATAATTGAAAAAAAAGACTTTTACTTCTTGCCATTATTACATAAAATTCATAGTCATATTTAAATTATCAGTATTAATTATTTATTATTATAGAATTTATATTATTGCCATCATTGAAATATAAATATGTCAAATTATGTTGTATTACAATTGATATTCGTGGTGCAAGAACCCCAATCAGGTAAAGGCCTCCTCCAGAGAGTGTCAAGTGTCTCTATCTTTTGCTACTCTTAACCAATCTCGGCCTGCTAGGTGGGTAATATCGTCTGACCATCGTGCAAACGGTCTGCCTCTTTTCGTATAGCCTGCCGGTCCTGGCCACACTGTGGTCCGTAAAGTCCATCTGTCGTCTGTTCTTCTGGCTACATGGCCTGCCCACCTCCATTTTAGTTTCTGTGCGTAGCTTAGAGCATCTATCACATGAGTTCTCTCACGTATTTTTGTAAGTTATAGCCGCAGTTATTACTTACCGATCCAGTTAACTTTTTGATGTAGCGTGAACACGTCACTTCTCTTTTTTTATGCCAAAAGTAAATCTACAGAATGTGTGGATATTTCCAGATGTAATCCTTTCAGGCTTGGTCCCAAAGTATAAATTACTCAGCATAATGAATCCAGGTGTCGTAAAGGCATATAGGAGTTTCAACCCTGTAAAAAGAAGCATTACTTAAGATAAACCTTGATTATACTGTTACTAGTTAACTTATTTGCTTTGTAATTGTGCACAAACGAAACCATTTTAAACAAAGTTTAATAGAAAAGCACTGAAAAACTTTCATTGTTTACTTCGTCGGAGGCGGAAACATTTTACACACTAAATAAAACCATTTTATGGTGAACCGTTTACTTTGCAGCAACGTTTACTCAGTAATGTCCAAAGTTGAGTGCAACTTGAAGTATGCTTACTGTTTAAATACTTTCTTTTATTATTTTTTGCAAGAAAATAATCCACCTTATTTAATTAGAATTTTTGTTTGTTAAAACTTAGGTTCTTATGGTTCTATGTAAGTTTTTTGAGCCCACAAAGTTACAAGAGCAAAGGATAATATTAACTATAGGTTAGTAGGTAGCACTGAAGATGCAAGAAGAGAAAGAGAACATAAATTCCCGAGGCCCGAAAGCCCTTTCTGTTAAAAGATTTTAAGCTGCATTTCACATGGGCTCTCACAATCGTGATTTAAAGGACGATAACCGATGGGGGCCTAGACCAGAAATTATCGTGACCAAAAGCTATGTAAGTATATTATAAAAGCATACGTACTACGAATAAATATTTATTATTTATTCGCAGCATAGGTATAAGACCTATATTTTGTTTTTTTATATTTTATTATTTAAAAATATGGATTTCCTGGTAATGCTTAGCAGGTTGAGGGCATAAAAGAAAATCGTCCTTTGCGAGGTACCTTGGTATTGCGATAAATTACAGGTAACTTTTTATACTGGGAAGGCTGGAGATAGCTAAAATATTGTCACGCAATAAGATGGCCGTTTCGACACTACTCTCTTTTTCATACCTCAAAAGAAAAAGGCGGAAACCTTATAGGATTACTTTGGTGTCCGTCCGTCTGTCCGTCTGTCCGTTTGTCAAAACCTTTTTCTCAGGAACGCTGGGGGGTATCAAGCTGAAAAATATCAAATACTCAAGTCTGCAATCCCTTGGAGCAGTGAAAAAATCAAACTTATAAGTCAACGCAATCAAATGATAATAATAGATTGGGTCGGGTATAGGTATATGATGGTGCGTCCATGCTTGGCGAACCGAGCACGAGCTGAGCCACGAACGAGCACACTGCGAGCACGATTCGCGTAGCGTGGACGGGCTCGCGAGCCTCGAACGAGCGCGATTGTCAGTTTTTTCACGAACAAAGGGATTCGCATCGTGCTCGTTGCATAGGCTCGTTGGCTCGTTGTAGGTTCGTTCGTGGCTCGGCTCGTGCTCGCTTCGCGTAGCATGGACGCACCATGAGATGTCAAAACAGACATCGTTGCGTGCCACAAATTTAGTTATTCATAATTTAATTTATAATGCTATTTTTTTAAGAGAAATAATAAATAAATATTGTTGTTTATTAATGCCACGAGTGGCGAATATGATTAAATAAGCCATTAAGATGGACGCTCAAGTGTTTGCGTTTCAACGCCAAAAACGACTGAGAGCTGCACCGAGAGCTCAACCTTCAATGGTCTACTTTATATGGTTTGTTTTTATGTTTCAACGTTTATTTCAGGCGTTATGACCTCTCGCTGCTTCCATGGCCAATAAAAACTGAGCCATAAACTTAATTTGATTACCAACTGACACTTCTTTCTGTTGTTAATTTTATTTAGTATTGTGGAAATTCATTGGTTCCTAGTAGGTTACGGTAAATACGTAAGAGGAACAGTATGTTATCTTTATCTGGGGGCCCGGGAGTGCCCCCCGCCAAGACAGCCAAGCGAAGCGCAAGGGCACTACCTTTTCTCGAAGCGTTTCGTCGTTTTTTTTAACCCATAACTTGGGTTTGGATTATACCAGATAAACAAAATTCTCGGGATATGGTGTCAATAGTGAACTTATTAAATAATTTAAGTTTCAATAACATAGCTCTCATTTTAGATTTTATTGATATCTAAAAAACCCCGATTTCGTCACTGACTCACTGATGATTATCAAAAGTCTTAGGGTACTTCCTGAAGTCCTAGAAAGCTGAAATTTGGTATATTAGCTTGTATTATTACACAATAAAAAAAAATTAATATAAAACTTGGAAATTACAAACACAAAAACAAACAATAGCAACTTACAAAAAGCAGTGAAATCCCACCAAAAACATTGTTATGTAAAATATTGCCAAGACATTATGGTTCGCACTGTCAAAAAGTTATCAGATCTCATGTAGAGCAAAGCTTATAACTCTACATGCCCTTACTCTACAAGCCCTAACTTCACAAACTCTACACACCGTAGTCAAAATAAGTGGCTTGGCCGTTTAAAAAAAAGAGTTTATCAATTCGACACGTATGTATGTAATATTATTGGAACTGCAATATATTCACATATGATAATCTATTAGGGCTTCCAAACAAATATACAAATTTTCATAGGTGTATGTATGTTTGTCCACGCATATCTCCGAAGATATTAATCGGATTGTAACTATTCTTTTCTTATTGGTTTACATTTACTTCAACTTAGGGAACAGTGCAAGTTTCATCGAAATTGATTCAGTAGTTTTCAAGATATGGACAAATATGTGTGACAGCCTGGCTTATTGATACGAGCTACGAGTGTGGTGTCAAAGAATAACATCTTAAAATCTTGGTCAAATTCTAGTGCATTTAAGAAAAACAAAAAATTCTTAATGTTATAGAACTCCAGATAATGGGAATTCAATGAAGACAGTTTAATGAAGTTTATTAAGAATGACTTACTCAGTAGGCCTGCAATTCCTCTTCTACTGTGCCTACGTTCTCTAAAAGAAGCCGGTGCAAAATTTCAAGTTACTAATCCCAGCAGTTTGTGTTGACCGTTGATAGATCAGTCAGTAAGTCAGTCAAGACAAGTTTTTTTATATCACCTATAATAAAACCATAAATATTCAACCGCTGGTACTCTACAAAGATTGGGTACGCGTATGTATGAGTCTATCTATATAGATTAGATAAAAAATCACTGGCGTTATTTTGCCGAAGTTACCTGTGTACATGTACTTCTTTTATGGCATAACTTCACGATTTACTTAAAGAAGATGGAGCTTCCCAGACACGAGTTAAGTTAATCGAAGCATTACCTTCCGAGCTAAAGTAAATTGCAACTCGTAAAATTTTAAGCTCAAGTTGGGAGTATTTAAGATTTTTGCTTTAGTATTGCAATTTATCGGAATCAAAAATGAAATTGATAAAGATATAAAACAAAAAGATAAAATGGTATTTATTGGACACAGATTCACACACAACACAAGAAAAATTAAAAATAAAACAGCATAATAACAACACATACAAACTAAAAGAAGTAATAACAATACAATAATAAATTAGTGTGTGATATCGTGGGTCCAAATGCTTAGGTCAGCATATGCTGGCAAAATTGGCGTTAGGTAGTCGTGCTACATAGATTTGCTACGCCTAAGCATTTTTTGTAGGTTATAAATTAATTATCTATACCTACATTAAAAAGAAAATTTTAGAAACTCCCAGTCTGCTTTGAAATTTATTTTTGCGTATTGTGGCTATCTTAAAATAAACGTATTGAGGAAGGCTATACAGGCTGGAAATTTGAGATGGGATGGAATATGATCTTAGGAGACTGTACCTTAATATTTGAGTTATTGCTGTCGACAGATTGCGACAGACTACAGTCAGCGAGAAAACGGAAAACGTACACTCTGTATAACATGAGGGGTGAAAACGCGGGCACACTTTACACAGGGAAGAATATTTTTTTAATCTAAACCAAACTCATAGGTACAAGGTACGAGCATTATTATTGTAGCGTATTTTTGTATTAGGTATTGTATATACTCTCGAATAATCCCAATCCCTAGATGGATTTTAATAAATTAGGTGAATATCGAATCGGCTAAACCGCACTATGGTTAAAAGCTACATTTTGCTTTTTATAAAACCAAAATGATGGCCGTAGATATTAAATTGGGTGATACAAAAAAAAACAGCATATTTTGTGAGGCACTGAATAGGTATTTTATAATTGGACTGTTTTACAAAAAACTTTCCACTAAGACGTAATCAAATCCTGATCTGACAATGGGACCAAACGGGAAGTGTACCCTTCCAGACAATAAAAGAATTTTCTAAATCGGTTAATAAATGACGGAGTTATGAGGTAACAAACATAAAAAAAAAAAAAAAAACACAACCGAATTGAGAACCTCCTCCTTTTTTTGAAGTCGGTTAAAAATTAACCATGACTATTATGCTATAGGCTCCGATAAGATTTACAAAAGCTGAAAGTTGTGTAAGATCCACATTGAAGAGAGCAAGTAATGATACAGGAATAAAATATATCTAAAAAAAAAAACAGCCTGTATATATCGAACACTTTAATGTCAATATTAAACAAAATGTCGTTATTTAAGTGAACATTTAAACAAAATTAATTAAAATAATATGTACTCGTAAGACGTAGAAAAGCTCCACAATGCTTCCTTTAAAATTAATAAGGGTATACAATACACGTACATTTTCTTTGCTTCAAATGTTTGTGAATTATTGAGCTAAGAATACTTTGCAAGTAAAGTTTGGCAAACATGTGGAGTTACTTGTTACTTATGTTTTGTTATATGAAAGAAAGGTGTACAAAGAAAATACGTAGGAAAGAATCCTCAGGCTTATAAGAGTTTAGAATATTGTCTACCACAGAAGGGCAACCACAACAATATTATTATAACCTTATTTGTCTTTTGTCCTTCTTTGACATCCGACGTCAAAACAGGACAAAAGACATGTAAGTTTATAACCCTAGTAGCATTTATTGTGGTTATTTGGTTGGACCAATGTAGCATTTACAACCTCATTGGTTGGCCAACTGTTAGAAATGGCCGCCTGGCCAGCAAGCATCCCAACGATCGTAGCCAACGCTGGCCCAACGCTATAAGCCTACATTGGCCCTACAGTATATTTGCAACGTAAGGCCACCGTTATTAGACACACGTTGGGCCTATGGTGTATTTGAGATGTAGGGCTAACCACTATTTAACTCGCATAGGGCCAACAGAGCATTTATTATGTAGGGCCCCCCAATATTAGTCTCGCATAGGGCCTACAGTGCGTTTTCCACGTAGGGCTACCTACAATTTGCCCTCGCATAGGGCCTACGGTGAGTTTTCCACGTAGGGTCACCCACAATTTGCCTCGCATAGGGCCAACAAAGAAATGCCAACTACTGATGGGAACATTCCTGTTCATTTTGTACGGGGAACATGTTTAATATGAAATTTTCCTATACTGTGAGTAGGAATGTTCCTGGTACAAATATCAGTAGGCTCACTGTTTGCCTCATGGTATAGGAAAATTTCAAGTTAAACATGTTCCTCATACAAAATGAACAGGAATGTTCCCGTCAGTAGTTGGCATTTCTTTGTTGCTTCGATCTATGCCAAGTACCTATTGTTAAAAAAAGAACCGATGAGGCGCAAGTCACAGAACCAAAACATTTTTTTTCCATAATTAATTTATTTTGTACAGCATGGTAACATATAGCCCCTTTAAAAATTTTTGTATGTCGGCGTCCATTGCTAGCTCAGCAATTTTATTTCGACGTACAGCTTCTGTAAACAAAAGGACTGCGTAAGTAAATATTATAATATAATATAATACGCAGCATATTACACTATTATTATAGTACATAGATGGATATAATTAATTACAATAATCTCGATGTAACCTAGCAAGTAGATATTGTTAATAATTTTAATAAAATGTCTGTATCTGTTGTCTTTCAAAAATTATAAATCTTAAAATAAAAAAGGGAAAACTATTGGTATTAATGGATTTGAAGTAAAATATCAATTGAACAAATTTAGGTTTTGAACAGAGGTAGAGCACAGCATTTCTTAGCTCAAAGACCAGATTGACTGAATACAATCAGGCGGGCCATACACTTGTAAAAAAAGTGAAAAAAGCATATACCTTTGATGACCGCAACTATCAATTGGTAGATCCTTTAAAGCAAGTTTTTTGTGTTTACCAGTCCAGTTGCATGACAGTGCTAATGTATTCGTAAATATTTTCTCAATGATTCTCCTTACAATGGCAGCCGGTTTGGTTCCTCCCACCAATGATTAATAGTTTATCTGCAAAATGTAATAAAAACTAATGTATAATATATTTAACAGTAAGCAACAACTGTGCCAACATGAATAAATTAAGTGCCTGATTAAAGGATTATTCTGATAGGATAAATTATGTAATATTTTTACCTTTATTATATTTTATAGAATCAAAATATAACTTAGTGTGGATAAGTTAACACAAAAAACATTACCAACCTTCTAGGCCAGTCAGGTATAAAGAATTTCTTTAGAGTAGAGTAGATAGATGGGCGGAGGCGAAGAGGGAGCAGGTGGAGAATAGGAAGATGGATGAAGGCGACGAGGCAGAGGGACTGGTAGACAGAGAGAGAGGGAAAGGGAGCGGATAGATGAAGGGAAGAGGAATGAATATAGAGAGTGAGGATAGAGTAAGGTAAGGATGGAGGCAGGGAAACTTCTAGAAACAAGGCTAAAACCTATGACAAATCATTGGCGTTTTTTATAGCTATAGATAGATTAATATGTTTACCTTTTTTTTTAAGTGGAAGATGTTGGTTTTGGATAATAATTAATAGTGTCATTGTTATCACTGTCTTCATGTGCTACTGAAGAGGGTTGGTCGTTTTTTTTCCTGTATGGCCGAGAGTCAGATGATGTAAGTTCTGAATAATTTTCAGCTTGTTTACATTTTTCCCATGCTTTAAAATTATCTGAAAAAAATTGGAGTTATACTAACTGAGATAAAAAGTGAAACAAAATTTATTCATAATTGAAGCAGCAATAACAGAAAAAATAAATTGAAGAGAGTTCACAAGTGAAATTCGAAAACTTCTAACATACCTACCCATTTGAAATCTGCTAAAAACAGTCAATAAAAAACAAAAGCAAAGCAACTTAGAAAATTATGTATCTGCCTGGGATCTTGGTCTTCCAACCAAGAATGTTAAAGTGATATGTAAACTCTTTGATTTGAAAGGCGTGTTATAGTTATAGGCTCGCATATAAGTAAAAAATAATGAAGATCTTTAAAAAGATAGAAATAGGTAAGTAGATAGGTAGGTACCAAAGATAAAATATATAGACGTATAAATTTACCAGTTTCATAGAAGACATGTTTAATTTTGTACACTGTCCTCTCTAAGTATATACTGTAGTCTTTGCACTGTCCATGTAGCATCTGCTGTACTTGTCGCGTTTTGCACATATATTTATTTAAATTCGATCCGAATGACACCTACCCTACGCCTCTCCAGTATACAATAGTAGTCTTTGCCTAGGTACGCCCGCCGCCTCCCCCTATCCATTTCGTCAATAAATAAACCTGAGACACAAACCACAAATAAATCACAGATCACTACTGTATATTATGTACTAGTGTGCTAATAAATAGGTACTTTATACTTTTTTTCGTCAATGGCGGATACAAGATACATATTTTTATGCTTCTTCCTTCATGGCTTCATGCACCTACATTTGTTTCATTAGTTCGCCAAAAGGCAGGCAAAGGTCCAGAATCATACAGCCTAGTTTTATTTAAATTTTTCTTGAAATAATAGATACCTACCTGATATCATAAAATATAAAGGTCAAAGCCAAATCAATTTAAATTGTTTATACCACGGAGTATATATTGTTTATGAAACATCCAACGTCCGATGGTCAGTTGGAAATAATACAAATCTTTATCACAGTTCACGTTTGTATGTTAATATTATAACCAGTTATAAAACCTACCGCAGGAGTTGAAGGCCCAACTGCAAATAATTATAGGAAATTATGCGAATTTTTATCACAGTTGGCCATGTGTTGGTCCTTTGTATATTAATATCCGTTATAAAACGTATCGTAGGAG
This sequence comes from Achlya flavicornis, assembly GCA_947623365.1. Classification (NCBI taxonomy): domain Eukaryota; kingdom Metazoa; phylum Arthropoda; class Insecta; order Lepidoptera; family Drepanidae; genus Achlya; species Achlya flavicornis. The sequence goes on along the minus strand of OX392491.1, from coordinate 5,553,534 downwards.
GTTAAGGCCCAACGGCAAATAATGGATGGAAAATACATGAATCTTTATCACAGTTGGCCATGTGTTGGCCCTTTGTATGTGAATGGCCCGTTGTTAAACCTACCGTAGGAATTGAAGGCCCAACGGCAAATAATTGATGGAAAATACATGAATCTTTATCACAGTTGGCCATGTGTTGGCCCTTTGTATGTGAATGGCCCGTTGTAAAACCTACCGTAGGAATTGAAGGCCCAACGGCAAGGAGTTTTTAGAAATTATACTAATCATTATCTCAGTTGGCCAAGTGTTGGCCTTTTGTATATTAATATCCGTTATAAAACCTACCGTAGGAGTTTAAGGCCCAACGGCAAATAATTGTTGGAAAATACATGAATCTTTATCACAGTTGGCCATATGTTGGCCCTTTGTATGTGAATGTCCCGTTATAAAACCTACCGTAGGAGTTGATGGCCCAACGGCAAAAAAATGTTGAAAATTATACTAATCTTTATCCCAGTTGGCCATGTGTTGGCCCTTTGTACGTGAATGTCACAGTATATTATTGCAGATGGCACAATGTTGGGCCTTTGTAGGGAGAATCACTACGATATCCCAACTTATTCCCAACTGTTGGCAACCGCGTGCCAACAAAAATGCTACTAGGGAATAGATCTTGTGGTTGGCCCCCAGGTACCTTAGTGTGTCTTTCAGCACTAACTGGTGTGTTCCTATTGGAGCCAGCTGCATTCATAGCCAGAAGGGCTAGCGCGTTAGTTAATCTTAATTAACTTCGTTAAACTGGGCTTAATTGAAATCTCGAATTTTATAACATTTATACCTCAAGCGAGTCACCGGTTAGTTAGATGGATTTCTTAACTTTTTTTTATGGGTTTGTGTTTGGCCGCTGACCCACCCACAAGGAACGAAGACGAAGCCTAAGAAGGAACACGCTTACCCAGAAGGAACTTATTCACTCTGGTCTTGAATGTTCCTAGATTGTACTAGTCAGGAAACACAGACGCTGGAAGCAAGTTCTACTCCCTTGATATAAATTCACTCCCTCCATTATAAATGAGAATGCAAAACGCTGTGTCCATATTTTCGGTTTGTCAACAACGTATGGGTGAAAATTTTCCTGGCCCGGTTCGGTGTATGAATGGGGATGGTGGGATAAGATTGAAAAATTCCTGCGCATACTCTCCAAACTATATCCTGTAGAAAACCGATTGGCAAGCGACCTTTCTTCGATGCGCTAATTAAAGACTCCTCTCCAATAAGTCGAGGGCGTCAAGCTGGTCTTAGCAGATCCATCCCAGAGATGGCAGCAGTACTCCTTGCATGACCGGACTTGTGCTTTATAAATTTGAAGCAACTGTCCAGGCGTGAAGTACCGCTTGAGAGGATACTCAGCTTTGTAGCAGCTCTTTCTGCCTTCGACTCAAAGTTTATTTTGGCTGTTAAGTTTGTGCGGAACAGTTCAAGCCGATCGCGTATTGGCAAAGACGTATTTTGGAAAATAGGAACTTGTTTGATATTCACGTCTTCCGTAAATATGACAAAGTTGTAGAAAATGGAAGACCAGTTTAATGAAGCTGTTCAAGTTAACTTTGTGTTGACCTTCGGCCAATGATTTCCTACCACGGTGAGATTGGTATCAAACAAGGACCTAATAGTAAAAAAACATGTTTTTACATACAAATGTTTGTATTGGATGAAAGTCCGTCAAACATTCTGAAAAATTCAAAGTAATGTCTTTGTCAACACACTTGCTCATGAAGTGGCTCTTATTGCACCGATTTTAGTATCATAACAGCTTATTACGAACTGGTGCTTTTTACTTTGCATTACCGCACTAGTGTTTTATGATATTATCCCGGTTATGTTAAGTTCGTATCTCACTGTAAGTAATATGTGTAGACGAAGAATTCTTAATTTAACCAGACAATAAAAAAACCGTCGGAGTCCCACCGAGTCCCACCACTCAAGTCCCAACAAGTTCCACAAAGTAAATTATAATTATAGGCAATTTAAGGCTATAATCTCAAAATGTTAAGTGATAATCTCTAAATTACTTTTAAAAGTTATTCTTAGAGTTATTCATATATTTTTTATTCATCAGACGCGTGATACGTATTCAAATCCAATTTGCGTACTCCAATGCACTCGTAGGAGTATTATTAAAATTTTACAAAATACTTTCTAATTAATGCCTGCTGAAAATATTTTTGCCCTTGAAACACGAGGGCTATATAAAAGATGAATAAAGGTCAAAAGTGTTTGCAATAAAAGAGTTCAGAAAGGTTTGAAACTTTTTGTTTAGTGAAAAACAATGATTCGAAAATAATTTTAGGCTAATAACTTTTCGAATATTTTACATTAAAATTAAGGATTAATAAAGATCTTCGAAAGAAGTAAATAAATATTTTTTTACTCACTCAGACAGAGCTCTCACACAGACAGACACAACTCACACAGAGCACGGAATCAAATTATGTTCGCGGTTAGGTCGAGCTTAGATGCTTTAAGGGGGCCCTTCATGGCCAACGCAACTTCAACGCAAGCGTAGCCTAAAAGCTTGTACTTTCATCCAAGGTAATGTTTGACTGCGAAAAAAGAGAGACACCATCAGAGCCATCGGTTATCAATTGGTAAATTCCGCTGATCACTCGCGGCCGCTTCGCTAGGTCGTCATTCATGATTTCGCATATCATAAAACTTGTTCCAGGCCCATACTTCCTGTGATGTAATCTTACAAGTTTGTGAAAAAAAAGTTAGTTATTTAGAATCTCCAATACATTTGCAAGCATTGTTTAGAGCTTTTTTCTTTACTTTTACAATTTATAGGTACATTAGATATGGCCAAAGTTCAGGTAAAATTTGTGCAAAACCGCTGTTTTTCGGAGGCTATTATTGAATTTGTTTCACACTTTTTTTTATTTTCGCCTAGTTATACTGCTAGATATAGTTCACAAGATACCAATTTGTTCAAAACATCTAATAAAAGTGTTTAAAAACGCCATCATAAGTACAGAGCTTTTGTATGAAAAGTATGGTGAGCTGAGTGCTCTTAAGGGTGCGACAGTGTTTTCTTGCTCTATGCCCTGCTTGCACAGTGTGGGACCTGTCGTGCCACAAAATGTGTTACCTCACTCCACTCCTGATTTGCTTGCTTTAAAAATGCCTAGATATAAATATATTTCAATTCCGACTGTTTTATTTCCGGATAATAATCTGCGGGCGGAAAGCAGTTGTGAAAAGAGGCAACATATCAGAATATCTGTCCACTAAGAATAGGTATAAAGAAAAATGTGTCAATTGCTATGCTACAGTAGTACGTAGTACCCAACTGATATGGCTTACCGATGTACCTGCGCAGAATATACATTTTCAAAACGCGTGGTAAAAACTGCGATTGCTTTTAGAAAATACTAAAACGAGTGTTAGTGATCAATGACATTTCTGTGTGTTGTGAACTGTATTTATTATTGCATGTATAATTGTGGACCTTGTGGACAGAACTTTTTTGTGCATTACCTTTCTAAACCCCTGTCAAATTACTGTCTACTCTACTGTAAACATACTGTAAGTAATTCAAGCAACTCTCTTACGTCAAATCTGATGGTGGCAGACGAAAGAGTAGAACCGAAAGAGCAGATCCCCTCATTCTTGATCCTAGTTATCAGGTCTATTAAGACAGCAGTTTCCTTTATGTTATTATTTCACCGTACCAGGAAATATTTCCACATTACACCAAAAACCTCCAATACATTACCTATGTCGAACTTACACAAAAGTGTGTGGACGTAAAAGGTTATTTATTACTCTACGGGAACACAGTTATTACACTCTAAATAATATTTATATTACGTGTTACACCATTTAACACAATCTCGGCCAGTTATTTATGTTGTTTTTTGACTTATCACCTTCTCGATTTTTTTTAATATTATTATGGTCGTGAAATAAAAAATTAGGTAATATTTTGTGCCGTATCTTAGAATAAACGACTGATTACTTACAAGATACGGTTTAAAAACCTTACGTTTCCACGCGATGTGAATTGTGATGATTGAAAAATATCCTTCACCTACAATGCTTGTATCACCCCCCCCAGGCCCCCCAGTCCAGCTAATAAACGATATCCTGTTTGGTTTAATGGGCTTATTATAAGAGATATTCGACGAAAAACCATGCTACATAGGGATTGGAAAACCTCGGGTTGTGCTAACGCGTATAAAATATTCTCCGACTTGCGGGCTGACTTAAAAACGCGAATATCTAAAGCATACAGCGCTCACACTTCTTGTATTGAGAAAAACCTAAAGTTTTATCCCCAGAATTTCTGGCGTCATATCAATAGCCTAAAATCTAAGGGTGGATTCGAGCCTTGCATGTCCTACAATGGTAAGTCCTACACTGGTACTGATGCGGCTGAAGCCTTCGCTGATTATTTTTCCAGTGTTTTTCTAGACGAATCGCCATTACTTGACCCTAAGGCACTCAGTGAACAAGGTACTATGTGTGGTGGTTATGTTAACATACCGCCTCTCTCACCCATTGATATTGACCGTGGCCTAAATAGGTTGAAGCCAGGTAGCTCTTCGGGGCCTGATAATTTACCTACTTTTGTCCTTAAGGCCAATAAAAAGCACGTAATTCTTCCACTTCAACACATCTTTAACCTCTCGCTCCGAGACGGGATATTTCCTAACCAATGGAAGTTATCGAGAGTCTCGCCTATCCCAAAAAGTAATAATACGACAGCTGTAGGTGAATATCGCCCTATCGCCATTCTTTGCGCGCCTGCTAAAGTGTTTGAGTATATTCTCCATAAGGAAATTTACAGGCAAATTAAACAATGCATAGGTGATGAGCAGCATGGTTTCAGACCTGGGCGGTCTGTGAATACGAACCTTTTAAGTTTGGTTGACTACATTTCCAACGCTTTGGACCGTGGATTACAAGTTGATGTGGTATACTTTGATTTCCGGAAGGCTTTTGACAAAATCGACAATGACATTATTTTAAATAAGCTATCGGCCATTGGTTTTACTCCCCGCCTACTATACTTCTTTGCGGATTATTTAAAAGATCGTCACCAGTACGTCAGACATGGCATATATGTGTCAGAGCAGTATCATACTCGATCTGGTGTGAGTCAGGGTTCGGTACTCGGCCCACTCCTATTCTTAATTATGATCAATGACCTAGCTAAAGTGGTAAATACTGCCAAGTGTCTCCTGTATGCTGATGACTTAAAACTCGTTTTTGAAATAAAATCACAAGAAAATTGCGTCAGTTTACAGGAAGACATAAACTCAGTATACAATTGGAGCATTTCAAATAGATTGTTATTTAATCCCAAAAAATGTTGTGTAATGACTTACGACCGAAAGCGAAATCCACTTACTGTAAATTACAAGTTGGGTAATGAAAATATTAAGAGGGTTAACGACATGAAGGACCTGGGAGTGACTTTCGATCGCAGTCTCACTTTCCACGAGCATATCTCCAACCTGACTAAAGAATCTTTTCGTCGTTTAGGATTTTTCTTACGTAACGCCAAGGACTTTGGGGACCCGCAGGTCTTGAGAGTACTATATAATGCTTTGGTTCGGAGCAAGCTTGAATCAAGCGCATGTGTATGGAACCCACATCACGCTTCCTACACATTAATGTTGGAAAAAGTACAGAAAGCTTTTCTAAGATCGTTATATAAAAAACTTTACGGTTACTACCCTTATCTGTACCCTACCAAGTTCTTGCTCGGTCAGCTTGGCTTTAACTCACTGGAGGTGAGACGGTTATTGGATCAGCTCAATACTTGTCTCAAAATCCTGAGAGGGGTTATCGATTCCCCCGATTTACACGATCGCATTTGTAGGCTATTCGTGCCAGATAACTACATTCGACACAGACCCAATCGAAGACATCAGCTTCTCTCTATTCCGAGTTGTAGAACAGCGGCCCGAGCCGAGTCCCCCGTGTGCCGGTCACAGCGCAACCTCAATGCACTCCTCGACGCCAACCCTGATATTGATATATTTTTTGATAATTGGACTACCATTCTATCTTCATGTTTGACCTTATGCGTAAATACATGTGATTTGTGAATTTATGACAATGTTTACCTTTGAATTTATATATTTTTTTTTTTTTTTCTAATTTATTGTTTTTTGTATGGAATGATATGACATTTAATAATTGTAATAATATGATGTATTTTGTTAGTGATAAGTATAATTGGTGTATGCCGTTCTTATTGCAATAAATAAATAATAAATAAATTCAAATCACAGTTGGTACGAAAACACTCACATGGCCTGATACGCTCACAACTCACAAGCGATTTTTCAACAACTCACAAGCGATTTTTCAACAACTCACAATCGATTTTTGTATCGTGTATCCCGCAGATCCAGTAGTGCAAAAAGTTTTTTTGTTTGTTTTAAATAATGTTTTATTTGATTTTGAAACGCTTACTTAGATTTGGATAAGCAATATATAATAGTAGAGTCTCAGAGTATATAAATACTACGTACAAGTAGAGTGTAATCTAACGCTGTGGTGAGGGTTGGGAATTTCATAGCATTTGTTTTTTACTAGGGTTTATCTCCTAAATCAAATTTTTAAATATCTAAAATTTGCAATTTTTGTGTGAATTGCCCTGCGGGACATTGGGAAGTGGGCCATAATGACTAAAGACCCGAATTAACTACATTTTGTTAACACAATTCTAAATGAATAAATCTCGTACTAACTTCAAAATGTTTTAATGTTCTCTTAAAATTTATTGTCCATAATGTTGCTTGGTATTTGTGTAGCATATTTCTTTTTCTAGTAGTTTGACCTGATATTTATTCATTACCTAAAATAAACCACTTTTCACCAAGTAATTCTAACGTCATTAAATAACAATGGAACCCTGAAGCTAAGCATGAATAAAATTTAAGGTAGACCTATACTTTTATTATAATCTAAATGAGGTGTTAGCTTTGTTCATAATGTTTATAATAAAAGAAAGGGCGATTGATGCGGGCGAATGTAAAGTTTCCATTGTTACATTGCACGCGATTTCGTGACTTTAAGGTGTTTCGTGGTTGTTTGGAACTAGAACTTGGTATCTGAACCTTTTGTTAACATCGTGAGAAAACATAGCGAGGATAGGGTACTATTTGCTTCGCCTTGATGAAACCGTGGGGTACATACAACTAGTGATGATATAAGTTAATTAAGTCAATTTGAAAGATGTAATTTATGATCATATGACAATAAACACATATTTAACCATGTATAGAAAAACAGGCCCCACTGGCTGAATAGAGACAACCACCTATCATAGTACCATGACCATATTATTATTATAATAAGAAAGGATTTTTCGAATACCTCCCTTGTAGGGGTAGAACGGGTATTTAGCCTTTTTTCATCAAATGGGCTTGCGTTTGGTCTCTGACCCGCCCATAAGGGACGAAGACAAAGCCTAAGATGGGACACGCTTACCCAGAAGGAACCTATTCACTCTGGCCTTGAAAGTCCCTAGGTTGTATGAGCCAGGAAACAGACGCCGGAAGCAAGTTCCACTACCTTGCTGTCCGCATTATAAATGAGGATGCAAAACGCTGTGTCCGTATTTTCGGTATGTGAACAACGTACGGGTGAAACATTTCCCAGCGTCTTGTGGTTCGGTGTAAGAATGGGGATGGTGGTTGAACAATTGAGCATTTGAGCCTCTTCGTTTGCTATTAAATGTAGTACTTTTTATAAATTGTCCACTAATGAGAGAGAGAATTCGGATACGCCTCGCGGCGGCTTGAGTCACTTGTCACGAATTCTTTCACTGAAATGTGCAAAAAGTTCTATATTCTATTGCTATCTAAGCTTGTCGTGTCGCGTTTCGGTGCGAACTGACCCTTAGTAATATTTTATCGAAGATACATTGTGTCACCTTAGTCGTCACATACAAATAAAATTAATTGTAGATTTAAGTTACCGCGTTATTCTCTTCGCCAATCGTTTCAATATGTTTTGTAAAAGGTGTATTCTGTTTTGCTTTTATTTGAAATGTTTTTAAAGAAACTGTTGTTTGTTTATTTGACTTCATTTCTCCATTGAGCACGAAATGCTTCCACAGCAGCAGGGAAACAATTTTGCTGAAAAGATTTCAAAACAAAACGATTAGCTTTGTATCAAATAACAGATTAAAAGGTATGTGTTTCACTATTATTAGTTGTATACTGCACATGATAGACCAACTAAAAAACAGAGAGTAGTTTAATCACACTAATAATGTAAATGTGAAAGTTTGCATGATTAGATGCTTCTGTCTAAGTCCCGCATCAGCGGCTGAACGGATTTGAATGAAATTTGGCACACAGACCATATTCTAGTTTAGCACATACTGATACTGGATAAATAATAAATCCCCCGGGAACGATACAAAATGGTTTTCAAAGCATCAAACATTATAGGCATGCACTGATGCAGAAATATCAGATTTCGCCTGGAGAACTCGTGTTAATTTGGAAGATACCCTTTGCCTTCATTTCAATACCTCCAGGGGATAGGTTATCGTGAAGTTGCTAACAAATATTTATCAAAGCTTCGCCTAACAATATATTTCATTATAAATCATCTGCTCTATTACTTTAGAGATAGAGACTAATTCTGTATAACTGAATTTGTCGTAATTATGAAAGTATAAAAATGTGTCCTTTTAGTTCGGAGCTTTGGTAAATGTTGATTTAAACTGAATACATGAGACTGAAGGTTGGCCTTTAGTATATTGGAATTCCGCAATGATTGATCATTGCGAAATTCCAGCAACCTTAATTATGTTCATAAACTGACACAGCCGTGATTTTCTTGGTTAAAATTCCGTTTGAAAATACATAGTTTAATCTTAAAGCCTATTATTGCATTGTATCGTCTGTAAAATAATTCTTATTAATAAATGATGATATGATATGATATTATATTAATAAATAAGGTTTAAGTCAAGTGTAGTTGAACCTATGATTTAAATATATCCGTCACTTTCTAATGTCATATAACAGAAAGGGCTGGGGCTATCTTAGCCCCTGAGGCTGGGGTCTAAGTAATAATTTTAAAATATATTAGAACCATGATAGTCCTCATATAAATATACTATACGATTTCCACATAAATTGGACACTTCGTATCTATTAAATATAACCGAAGAGCTCTTATGATCTCATTCACAACACAAGGTAGAGAATACTTAGTGGGAGCTGGTCTGGAGTCTGTTATAATTGCTCATCTGTTATTAATGTCTAATTTATCGTTTTGTCACCAGAGCACACAATCATTGTCAGTTAGGCCAGAATGTAAACGTTAAGTAATTAATTACTTAAGATTAATCTTAGCTTGCTTAGGTAGATTTTGGTAATTGCCGAGTTATTTTCGGCTCCTCTCAGCAACCGGTATTAGGTTTTGAAAATTTACTTCTAACTGGTGGCACGTAGTGGTCGCGAAATGTAACGGTATTTTCTATTTAAGTTTGAATAAATTCTGTTCACGTATTTGTATAATAAACAATGACTAGACATTATAATTATGTCTGAAATTCTTCTTAGTTTGAAATGCGTTAGACTTGTTTTAAAAAAAAACCGGCCAAGTGCGAGTCAGACTCGCGCACCGAGGGTTCCGTACAAACCTGTAGGTATATAAGTAAATGGTAGTATAGACCTGAGTATTTGATATGGATTTCAATTTATGACTTATTAAAAAAAACTACTTACTAGATCTCGTTCAAACCAATTTTCGGTGGAAGTTTGCATCGTAATGTACATCATATATTTTTTATAGATTTATCATTCTCTTATTTTAGAGTTACAGGGGGGGGGACACACATTTTACCACGTTGGAAGTGTCTCTCGCGCAAACTATTCAGTTTAGAAAAAAATGATATTAGAAACCTCAATATCATTTTTGGAGACCTATCTATAGACACCCCACACTTATGGGTTTTATTAAAAAAAATAGTTTCAGTTCTAAGTATGGGGAACCCCAATTTTTTTTTTTCTATTTTTGTGTGAAAATCTTAATGCGGTTCACAGAATACATCTACTTACCAAGTTTCAACATTATAGTCCTTATAGTTTTGGAAAAAGTGGCTGTGACATACGGACGGACAGACAGACAGACAGACAGACAGACAGACATGACGAATCTATAAGGGTTCCGTTTTTTGCCTGTAATATGTATGTATGCATGTAATATTATTGGAACTGCATAATATTCACATATGATAATCTATTAGGGCTTCCAAACAAATATACAAAATTTCATAGTAGGAATGTATGGATGTTTGTATGTATGTATGTTTGTCCACGCATATCTCCGAAGATATTAATCGGATTGTAACCATTCTTTATATATACCATCATTTTTTATTGGTTTACATTTACTTCAACTTAGGGAACAGTGCAAGTTTCATCGAAATCGGTTCAGCAGTTTTCAAGATATGGACCCTAAGGCACTCAGTGAACAAGGTACTATGTGTGGTGGTTATGTTAACATACCGCCTCTCTCACCCATTGATATTGACCGTGGCCTAAATAGGTTGAAGCCAGGTAGCTCTTCGGGGCCTGATAATTTACCTACTTTTGTCCTTAAGGCCAATAAAAAGCACGTAATTCTTCCACTTCAACACATCTTTAACCTCTCGCTCCGAGACGGGATATTTCCTAACCAATGGAAGTTATCGAGAGTCACGCCTATCCCAAAAAGTAATAATACGACAGCTGTAGGTGAATATCGCCCTATCGCCATTCTTTGCGCGCCTGCTAAAGTGTTTGAGTATATTCTCCATAAGGAAATTTACAGGCAAATTAAACAATGCATAGGTGATGAGCAGCATGGTTTCAGACCTGGGCGGTCTGTGAATACGAACCTTTTAAGTTTGGTTGACTACATTTCCAACGCTTTGGACCGTGGATTACAAGTTGATGTGGTATACTTTGATTTCCGGAAGGCTTTTGACAAAATCGACAATGACATTATTTTAAATAAGCTATCGGCCATTGGTTTTACTCCCCGCCTACTATACTTCTTTGCGGATTATTTAAAAGATCGTCACCAGTACGTCAGACATGGCATATATGTGTCAGAGCAGTATCATACTCGATCTGGTGTGAGTCAGGGTTCGGTACTCGGCCCACTCCTATTCTTAATTATGATCAATGACCTAGCTAAAGTGGTAAATACTGCCAAGTGTCTCCTGTATGCTGATGACTTAAAACTCGTTTTTGAAATAAAATCACAAGAAAATTGCGTCAGTTTACAGGAAGACATAAACTCAGTATACAATTGGAGCATTTCAAATAGATTGTTATTTAATCCCAAAAAATGTTGTGTAATGACTTACGACCGAAAGCGAAATCCACTTACTGTAAATTACAAGTTGGGTAATGAAAATATTAAGAGGGTTAACGACATGAAGGACCTGGGAGTGACTTTCGATCGCAGTCTCACTTTCCACGAGCATATCTCCAACCTGACTAAAGAATCTTTTCGTCGTTTAGGATTTGTCTTACGTAACGCCAAGGACTTTGGGGACCCGCAGGTCTTGAGAGTACTATATAATGCTTTGGTTCGGAGCAAGCTTGAATCAAGCGCATGTGTATGGAACCCACATCACGCTTCCTACACATTAATGTTGGAAAAAGTACAGAAAGCTTTTCTAAGATCGTTATATAAAAAACTTTACGGTTACTACCCTTATCTGTACCCTACCAAGTTCTTGCTCGGTCAGCTTGGCTTTAACTCACTGGAGGTGAGACGGTTATTGGATCAGCTCAATACTTGTCTCAAAATCCTGAGAGGGGTTATCGATTCCCCCGATTTACACGATCGCATTTGTAGGCTATTCGTGCCAGATAACTACATTCGACACAGACCCAATCGAAGACATCAGCTTCTCTCTATTCCGAGTTGTAGAACAGCGGCCCGAGCCGAGTCCCCCGTGTGCCGGTCACAGCGCAACCTCAATGCACTCCTCGACGCCAACCCTGATATTGATATATTTTTTGATAATTGGACTACCATTCTATCTTCATGTTTGACCTTATGCGTAAATACATGTGATTTGTGAATTTATGACAATGTTTACCTTTGAATTTATATATTTTTTTTTTTTTTTCTAATTTATTGTTTTTTGTATGGAATGATATGACATTTAATAATTGTAATAATATGATGTATTTTGTTAGTGATAAGTATAATTGGTGTATGCCGTTCTTATTGCAATAAATAAATAATAAATAAATTCAAATCACAGTTGGTACGAAAACACTCACATGGCCTGATACGCTCACAACTCACAAGCGATTTTTCAACAACTCACAAGCGATTTTTCAACAACTCACAATCGATTTTTGTATCGTGTATCCCGCAGATCCAGTAGTGCAAAAAGTTTTTTTGTTTGTTTTAAATAATGTTTTATTTGATTTTGAAACGCTTACTTAGATTTGGATAAGCAATATATAATAGTAGAGTCTCAGAGTATATAAATACTACGTACAAGTAGAGTGTAATCTAACGCTGTGGTGAGGGTTGGGAATTTCATAGCATTTGTTTTTTACTAGGGTTTATCTCCTAAATCAAATTTTTAAATATCTAAAATTTGCAATTTTTGTGTGAATTGCCCTGCGGGACATTGGGAAGTGGGCCATAATGACTAAAGACCCGAATTAACTACATTTTGTTAACACAATTCTAAATGAATAAATCTCGTACTAACTTCAAAATGTTTTAATGTTCTCTTAAAATTTATTGTCCATAATGTTGCTTGGTATTTGTGTAGCATATTTCTTTTTCTAGTAGTTTGACCTGATATTTATTCATTACCTAAAATAAACCACTTTTCACCAAGTAATTCTAACGTCATTAAATAACAATGGAACCCTGAAGCTAAGCATGAATAAAATTTAAGGTAGACCTATACTTTTATTATAATCTAAATGAGGTGTTAGCTTTGTTCATAATGTTTATAATAAAAGAAAGGGCGATTGATGCGGGCGAATGTAAAGTTTCCATTGTTACATTGCACGCGATTTCGTGACTTTAAGGTGTTTCGTGGTTGTTTGGAACTAGAACTTGGTATCTGAACCTTTTGTTAACATCGTGAGAAAACATAGCGAGGATAGGGTACTATTTGCTTCGCCTTGATGAAACCGTGGGGTACATACAACTAGTGATGATATAAGTTAATTAAGTCAATTTGAAAGATGTAATTTATGATCATATGACAATAAACACATATTTAACCATGTATAGAAAAACAGGCCCCACTGGCTGAATAGAGACAACCACCTATCATAGTACCATGACCATATTATTATTATAATAAGAAAGGATTTTTCGAATTACTCCCTTGAAGGGGTAGAAAACGGGTATTTAGCCTTTTTTTATCAAATGGGCTTGCGTTTGGTCACTGACCCACCCATAAGGGACGAATACAAAGCCTAAGATGGGACACGCTTACCCAGAAGGAACTTATTCACTCTGGCCTTGAAAGTCCCTAGGTTGTATGAGCCAGGAAACAGACGCCGGAAGCAAGTTCCACTACCTTGCTGTCCGCATTATAAATGAGGATGCAAAACGCTATATCTGTATTTTCGGTATGTCTACAACGTATGGGTGAAACTTTTCCCAGCGTCTTGTGGTTCGGTGTAAGAATGGAGATAATGGAATTAGGTTGAACAATTGAACATTTGAGCCTCTTCATTTGCTATTAAATGAAGTACTTTTTATAAATTGTCCACTAGGTTAGATCCTTCTGAAACTTGAGCAAAAACGCGGAGCGCACTTTTTAAAATTACAATAGAATATAGAACATTATTAAGTAAACAAAAAGGTACACATTTCAGGGAGAATTCGGATACGCCTCGCGGCGGGGCGAGTCACTTGTCACGCATTCTCTCATTGAAATGTGCAAAAAGTTCTATATTCTATTGCTATATAAGCTTGTAGTGTCGCGTTTCGGTGTGCACACACCGAACAAATATTTTATCAAAGATAAATTGTGGCACGTTAGTCGTCACATACAAATAAAATTAATTGTAGATTTAAGTTACCGCGTTATTCTCTTCGCCAATCGTTTCAATATGTTTTGTAAAAGGTGTATTCTGTTTTGCTTTTATTTGAAATGTTTTTAAAGAAAGTGTTGTTTGTTTATTTGACTTCATTTCTCCATTGAGCACGAAATGCTTCCACAGCAGCAGGGAAACAATTTTGCTGAAAAGATTTCAAAACAAAACGATTAGCTTTGTATAAAATAACAGATTCAATGGTATGTTTTTCACTATTATTAGTTGTATACTGCACATGATAGACCAACTAAAAAATAGAGAGTATTTTAATCTCACTAATAATGTAAATGTGAAAGTTTGCATGATTAGATGCTTCTGTCTAAGTCCCGCATCAGCGGCTGAACGGATTTGAATGAAATTTGGCACAGAGCATATTCTAGTTTAGCACATACTGATACTGAAACTGGATAAATAATAAATCCCCCGGGAACGATACAAAATGGTTTTCAAAGCATCAAACATTATAGGCATGCACTGATGCAGAAATATCAGATTTCGCCTGGAGAACTCGTGTTAATTTGGAAGATACCCTTTGCCTTCATTTCAATACCTCCAGGGGATAGGTTATCGTGAAGTTGCTAACAAATATTTATCAAAGCTTCGCCTAACAATATATTTTATTATCAATCATCTGCTCTATTACTTGAGAGATAGAGACTAATTCTGTATAACTGAATTTGTCGTAATTATGAAAGTATAAAAATGTGTCCTTTCAGTTCGGAGCTTTGGTAAATGTTGATTTAAACTGAATACATGAGACTGAAGGTTGGCCTTTAGTATATTGGAATTCCGCAATGATTGATCATTGCGAAATTCCAGCAACCTTAATTATGTTCATAAACAGACACAACCGTGATTTTCTTGGTTAAAATTCTATTATTGTATTGTATCGTCTGTAAAATAATTCTTATTAATAAATGATGATATGATATTATATTAATAAATAAGGTTTAAGTCAAGTGTAGTTGAACCTAGGATTTAATATATCCGTCACTTTCTAATGTCATATAACAGAAAGGGCTGGGGCTATCTTAGCCCCTGAGGCTGGGGCCTAAGTAATATTATTAATTTACCTTATTTATTTACCTTAAGGTGCCTATGTAACATTGTATACCTATGTAAGGAAAGCATAATAAATAAAGTATAATAATTTTAAAATATATTAGAACCATGATAGTCCTCATATAAATATACTATACGATTTCCACATAAATTGGACACTTCGTATCTATTAAATATAACCGAAGAGCTCTTATGATCTCATTCACAACACAAGTTAGAGAATACTTAGTGGGAGCTGGTCTGGAGTCTGTTATAATTGCTCATCTGTTATTAATGTCTAATTTATCGTTTTGTCACCAGAGCACACAATCATTGTCAGTTAGGCCAGAATGTAAACGTTAAGTAATTAATTACTTAAGATTAATCTTAGCTTGCTCAGGTAGAATTTGGTAATTGCCGAGTTATTTTCGGCAACCGGTATTAGGTTTTGAAAATTTACTTCTAAGTGGTGGCACGTAGTGGTCGAAATGTAACGGTATTTTCTATTTAAGTTTGAATAAATTCTGTTCTCGTATTTGTATAATAAACAATGACTAGACATTATAATTATGACTGAAATTCTTCTTAGATTGACATGCGTTTGACTTGTTTTTAAAAAAAGGAGATTATCAATTCGACACGTATGTATGATGTATGTATGTATTATTGGAATTGCATAATATTCACATAATGATAATCTATTAGGGCTTCCAAACAAATATACAAAATTTCATAGGTGTATGTATGTATCTTTATATGTATGTATGTTTGTCCACGCATATCTCCGATGATATTAATCCGATTGTAACCATTCTTTATATATACCATAATTTTTTATTGGTTTACATTTACTTCATCTTAGAGAACAGTGCAAGTTAAATCGAAATCGGTTCAGTAGTTTTTAAGATATGGACATGTATATGTATGGATATGGATATGGATATGTGTGACGGCCTGGTTTATTGATACGAGCTACGGGTGTGGTGTCAAAGGAAAAATATCTCAAAACCTTGGTTAAATTCTAGTGCATTTAGGAAAAACTAAAAATGACGAAATAAAAAGATTTTTTTTATTTTTTATTTTGGAGTCAATTTTTTTTTTTTTATTAATTTAGTGTATTTCTAATGTACAATGCACTAGAAAAACATTAAATATTAGCTTTGTGAACTTATTTTCCATTTAAACTAACTATTCCAAATCTCACACTCCACCCTGCGCGCATTAGTCTAAGAAAGGGATCCAAAGATATATCTTCACGTGGTTTTCGGTATTGCTATGTCCACCAATATCCACTTAATATTTCATAAGGGCTGGTATAAATCTTTCAAACCACTAGATTCACAATAAAAGTATGTCAGTTGGGTATCCCAGGATTAGTTTCCAAGTATAAAACAATTCAATACACACCAGCACAGTAACTTACAACAGCGGAACCGATAAATCACTATATAACCGTTCCGCAGCGTTTTGCTGAAGAAATTCCCTTTAGTGACGGCGTCGCAAGTTATCTCAAGGAAAATCCTCGGTAATGTAACACACAGACTGAAAGTTTAATGAACTTTTTTATATTTGTACTCGGTACTTTGATCGTTGCTTGATTAGCTGTTCTTAATTAATCACCGGTGACCAATCCAGATGTGGTGTCCGTCTAGTGGTATTTCAACCTGAGCGTTTACCTTGGCTTCGAAAAGCACGTAAAGCCGTGGTCCCGTTTATCACTTAATTGTGATAGTCTTTTACGTTGTTGGAGGCATCTTAGGCAGCTTGAAAACTCCAACAGTAGGTTGACAACTAGCTTACCTTCATCGATCCGTAGTAGACAAGCGTGCGTGAGTATTTGCCCATTCCCTTTCACCCTCATTTATGAGAGGAGAAGGACCATGATTTAGGAGAGGAGGCCTGTACTCAGCAGTGGGACATAAAAGCTGCTATATTATACAACCTAATTGAAGAATAAATAAGATAAAGCCATATGGTGCCAAATAAAATGACTATCCATTCGATAGACCGATGACCTGCTTTTTATAACAAGAACTAACTATACAAGTAGTAGGAAATTATTGGACCAACTATGTTCGATGAACTTTAATTCCGTGTCTAACCAAAAAAATACCTGTAGCCTGTACCTGAGTTTTCAACATAGCATCAGAGGGAATGATTCTCAGGTATACCATCCTAGCAAGTTCTGAGAACTTTCCTCTAAGCATATCTAGCTCCTCACTTAATTTGCAAATTGTATTTTACTCGCATTTTTTAAGACAGTTTTTTCTTTTATATATCGTGCTGTTAATTAATCAAAATGTTTATTTGCTGGAAGCCATATTACCAAAAACGATCTAGATTCTAGAAATAATTGGACCGATGATCTGAGAAACCTGGTAAGCGGTTTATAGAGTCGAGGATCAGAAGATGCGGCATCTATTGGGAAAGGCTTATGTTCAGCAGTGGAAGTGATGATGAGATGATGATGATGAAATAATGGCGAAAATGAACAGAAAAGTCTCAATTTTCACTGTTGCCATGCTACAAACGTCTTATGAGAATATTCTAGTTGGTTGGTCCGTAAATAATAGGATGGGGCAATTGCCAAAATGTAATCTAAATGCCGTAATGTAATCCATTATTTTGCAAATTCAAATAATCTTACCAGGGTAGATATAAAGAAATAAACGATAGCTCCTTAAAATGATGAATTGGGGCCCATGTGTCAACGATAAAACGTAATAAAATGAAGTAAAGAAGAAATATATCCAGAGTCAATAAAAACCCGACAAAATAAGAATGTAGCTCAGACGAGCGACTCTGGAAGTACTTTGAGACAGTTTTACGAGATTTAAAGGTATATTGGTTTTATGTAAATGTAAATTACTTTGTGCAGGACAGTAAATATTTATGCACGGAGGATTTTCACCGCATATAGTTTTTATGGGTTCTGAGGTAAGAGATAAATTCAATTTAGAGACGACTTATTGTTAACGATTTTTTTTTAATTGTTGATATGAATAGTTTATTGTGTTTAGGTTTTTGGAGTAAATGTGGATGTCCAGTTTGTTATTTCAACTTAAAGCCTGGTTAATTTAGCAAAATTAGAAGATATGATTACATTAACAGCTTCTTTGTTTCTTCCAAATTCTTTAAAAATATGTTGAGTCTAACTTAATCGCTGTAGTTCTACGGCTGTGTCTATTTTTGGGGTTCCGTAGCCAAATGGCAAAAAACGGAACCATTATAGATTCGTCATGTCTGTCTGTCTGTCTGTCCGTCCGTATGTCACAGCCACTTTTTTCCGAAACTATAAGAAACATAATGCTGAAACTTGGTAAGTAGATGTATTCTGTGAACCGCATTAAGATTTTCACACAAAAATAGAAAAAAACAATAAATTTTGGGGGTTCCCCATACTTAGAATTGAAATTCAAAATTTTTTTTAATAAAACCCTTAAGTGGGGGATGTCTATGGATAGGTCTTTAAAAATGATATTGAGGTTTCTAATATCATTTCTTTCTAAACTGAATAGTTTGCGCGAGAGACACTTCCAAAGTGGTAAAATGTGTGTCCCCCCCCCTGTAACTTCTAAAATAAGAGAATGATAAATCTAAAAAAAATATATGATGTACATTACGATGCAAACTTCTACCGAAAATTGGTTTGAACGAGATCTAGTAAGTAGTTTTTTTTAATACGTCATAAATTGAAATTCATATCAAATACTCAGGTCTATACAACCATTTACTTATATACCTACAGGTTTGTACGGAACCCTCAGTGCGCGAGTCTGACTCGCACGTGGCCGGTTTTTTTCTCAATATATGCATCTCTGATTTTATATCTCATGACCGTGTAATTAATACTTTAATATTTTATGTGCTGGTAAATTGTATTACTGTATTTTTTGTTATGTGGACGGATGACTTAGTAATTAGTATAGATATAAATAAGCTTGTAAGTGCAAGTAGCTCAATAAGCAGAAAAATCAGCTACCGCAGAAATACTTATAAATATTAATGAAACGAAAAAGCAATCATTCAGAATTTCTGATGTTGCACATCACGGTTAACTAACGTTTAGAACAGATAGAATGTAGACTTCGCTCGTAATATCCGGCCGAGCTTTAGGCGAAAAGAGTAGCTTTCCCCTTTGTTTTCCTACAGTATTGATTGCGGGTTACTGCTGCGTCATTCATACATTTAGCTAAAGTGTTCATTAGGTAATGTTAACCGAATAAATGTGGAGATAGAATAAATGATTTGATATAGTAGCTTGGTTAATGTTTTCTCCCTATACATCTTTGCGGATATCATTCGATTCTTACGTACTTACGTACCTACTTTTTCTTTTTTATACGACTAAGTCGGTAAACAAGCATACGGCCCGTCTGATGGTAAGCGGTTACCGTAGCAATATGGACGCTTGCAACACACGAAGCATCGCTCACGCGTTACCGACCTTTCCCCCCTCCCCAATGAGCTCTGGCGACCTTACTCACGCGCAGGAACACAACTTTACATAACATAAAGTTATTTGGCTGCGGTATTCTGTAAGGTGGAGGTACTTCCCAAGTCGAGCTGCTCTTTGAGCGAATAAACGCTATGCTCTACCTCTACTTTTTCTGACATAAATTTAGAACTAGCTTCCGGCCCACCTTATGGTAAACGGTTACCGTAGCCATATGGACGCTTGCAACTCATTCACGCTTTACCGACCTTTCCCCCTCCCCATTGAACACTGGCGTACTACCCTCGCGCAGGAACACATTATAGAGTTAGTAAAATACAAAGAGTTAGTTCTTATTAGTTAGTTACATATAAATTAGTTTAGCTGTAAGTAAATTTTTTTTCGAATATTATTAGGGTAATCTTGCCGGCGTCTGTATTTCCTAGCATTTACAATCTCAAACTTTCTCGACTCGACTTTACAGTTCAAAGAAAGGTTTCTTCTGAGCTAGCTTTGTCGCAGTCTTGATAATTTTAATAATTATAATTTATCATTCATTTGAGGACGATGAAAAGACAGGAGAATCACTTTTCAGAAGTTACACTCCCGAACATACATTTTTAATTTATTTTTCGTGCTTAATGATAACGAAGGCAAAAATACATTTAAATATGTTTATTTACGTATCAAAAAACTAAATTTTTAAATTTATAAAAACACTATTTATACATTTTTCAAACTGCTAATTGAAATAATAGAAAAATAAATTTTAAAAGATAAAACAAGCAACTAATATTGTGAAATAACAACAAGAGAAGCTAACAAATCGTACTCAACCAGATTCAGTGATAATGTTAGCACAGACATAAGCATACAGCGCAGGGATGCACTGGATCGCGCCCGCCAGCTTGCTGTGATGGATGACCCGTGAACCTGTTTGTACAACCTCTATGCATTTATGCTGGCCTGGTACTTAGATAGTGATAGCACACGTGGTTCCTCCTCGGAATTAGCGAATATTATGAATTCAGTTATGGTTTCATGGCGATTATTATAATTTATTTTTTAAGTCAGCAGACTAATAGTCCTACTACCACTACTACTACCACCTCATTGTCATGATAAAAGTCGTAATGAAGAATTATAATTGGACTGTTTTACAAAAAACTTAAACCGACTTCAAAGTACACTAAGAAGTAATAAAATCCTGATCTGATGACAATGGGACCAAACGAGAAGTGTACCCTTCCAGACAAAAAAAGAATTTTCCAAATCGGTTAATAAATGACGGAGTTATGAGGTAACAAACATAAAAAAAAAAAACAACCGAATTGAGAACTTCCTCCTTTTTTTGAAGTCTGTTAAAAATACTTCTTGGCGATACTACCGTGACTTTGATGTGATATTAGAAGTGTGTGAGATAACAAAGGAAATAAACAAAAGGAATATACGGTATGTATGGTTATGGATCAAGAGTTTTCAATCTGACAAATTCAGTTATAATTTTAAATTAAACGAGCTTTTAAATCTTTTGCCAAATTTTCTCTGTTCATTAGTTTTAATAAGGTGGGGAAGCGCTCGTGGTGTAGCATGATTAGCCGTTCTTAATCGATCGGCAAAGTTAAGCTTCGTCTGTCGTGGTCGGTACCTGGATGGGTGACCGCCTAGTGGTATTTGAAATCGATCGTTTCCGTGCTTCGGAAGGCACGTTAAGCCGTTGGTCCCGGTTATCACATAATTGTGATAGTCGTTAAGCTAATTGGAGGCCTTCTAGGCGGCTTGAAAATTCCAACAGTAGGTTGACCACTAGCACTAACTTCACCCTGATTTGTGAAAGGAGGCCTGTGCTCAGCAGTGGGACATAGGCTGGTGATGATGATGATGATGAAATAGTTTTAGGGCTAAGCCACCTTCATACAATTAAATAATCAATTATTATAGATGTCTATTATTCAGTAGATTATTATAATAAATTGTTTCAATTGTGTTAGGATACGTAATGTACAGCATGTTCAATTTTAAGTTCAGTGATTCAGATTGTTGTCCGCAACCCGTCCGGGTCCTGGCTGATTCTGGACGCGTCCGGATGTGGCACGGACGGATGATCGATGACGTTGCGCGGCTGGTGAGATACGGGTGAGGTCTTAGTGTTAAACTAATGGTGTAATGATACAAGTTATATTAATCAAACTGAAAACTTTGTTGCGTGCGGAAACTGGTGCCAAAAATAAAAAAAAACGATATAGGTATAAACCAAAAATGTTGATAAAACTTCATTAATTTATTTATTGATAATATAAATACGAAGATATTGATACATTTTATCCCAATCGATTTGATCTTAATACCCGAAATGGCTGAACAGATTTGAATGAAATCTGACACATGACTAGATAACTGATTACTACTTGCTGCTCAGGATCAAGGAAAGGGTACCATACTGGTACTGCTTGATTATTCTCGGGCATTTGATGCAATTAATGTGAATCTCCTTTTATCTAAGTTATCTTATTATGGTTTTGACTCAAACACAGTTAAATGGTTCCACAGCTATTTGCACCTTAGGTCCCAACTTGTAGAGGTGACTGGTCTGAATGGTAAAGTAACATCCTCCTCTCAATACTATAATCTCAGAGGCGTACCCCAAGGATCAATTCTGGGTCCTATCCTTTTCATCCTTTATAGTACAGATGTCATAAACTGCATGAAGCATTGTCAATACCATATTTATGCTGATGACATGCAGGTCTACTTAAGTTTCCATCTCAGTGACACTGATACAGCTGTAACAAAATTAAATGAAGATTTAGAGCAATTAGCCAAGTGGTCAACATCTAATTGCATGGTACTAAATCCTACGAAGTCCAAATATTTAGTAATGGGGTCAAAGAAACAGATTGAATGTATTTTGCATCATAGCCCAAAGGTTGCAATTCTGGGTGAACCTATAGAATATGTACATGAGGCACGTAATTTAGGATTACTTATGGATGGACGTCTACGCTTTGAGCACCATGTACAAGAAGCTATTCGAAATTGTTTCTACCGGTTAAAGGTGCTTTATAGAGTAAGATCATACCTTAGTGTGGATCTCAGAATCACGTTGTGTGAGTCCCTCATCTTATCCAAGCTCAATTATGCAGATGTTGTGTATGGCCCTTGCCTTCTATCCAGATCTGAACGACTCATTCAGAGGATTCAGAATGCGTGTGCTCGCTTCTGTTTTGATGTTCCTGCTCGTGCCCATATAACTCCTTTTCTAAATGATGCTAACCTCATGAAGATGAAAGCTCGTAGACAGTTACACTTTGCCACTATGCTCTTCGGCGTCATTGTCTCAGGCAAGCCAGAGTATCTTTTGCGTAAATTGACTTGGGCCCATGAAAAACAGCGGCACAATACCAGGGCCTCTTCATATTTAATTTTATTGCCTATGCATAAAACGGTGGCATTTCGCGGATGTTTTAAATTTGCAGCTAGTCGTTGTTGGAATGACCTACCACCACCATTGCGAGCTCTGAAAACAGTAAAAACATTTAGGAAGCATTTTAGGATGCACCTCATAAATAATCAAAAAACTTATATTTAAACTTATTTTACTATTTTTTATTATTTCTATTTTTGCTGTGTATACAATTCATTACCACTTCTTTACGTTGTTACAATTAGGTTACTTTTAGACATTTGTGTGGTTATGTAGGTACTGAGATAAATACCTAATTACTTACTAAACATCATGCTCCACCTGCAATGGTCATAGTCTTCTTGTGGTCTGCTTTTAATGAACTCTTGAACACACTTTTCACAAGAAATCATTAAACCTCACTTTTTCTTTTTGACAACATGTTTATTTATTTCACAATGTAGTAGTTTTGATGTAAATACGAATTTCCAAATTATTACTTATTTATTTATTTAGTTAGTGATGATGTGGCATCACGTGCAATACACAAACATAGGTAATTATTGTTTCGTGTCCATGTATTCACTTTATTTTAACCATGTTATATGTTTACGCTAGTATAATAATCATCTATGATGTTTAAATGGGTAGTGCAGCGCAGTGCAGCGGTTAGTGGTTAGGTTACCGACCATCTATACTAATATTATAAAGAGGAAAGATTTGATTGTTTGTTTGTTTGCATTGAATAGGCTCCGAAAGTACTGAACCGATTTGAATAATTCTTTCACTGTTGGGAAGCTACACTATCCCCGGGTGACATAGGCTATATTATATTTTCAAAAAAATTAGGGATCCTTACTAAATCTCCAATAATGTAACCCAAGGTGTAAAAAAAATACCTAAAATATTCATTACATCGCGTGCGCTGCGAAAACTATTGATGATAGAATAAAAAAATGTACTACGACTTTGCAGAGCACATTATTATTTACAAAAAGTGTCGCGATACCATATGTCTAACTATTATAGTTATGCCACAATAAGTGTTTTTCTATTTTAATTTTTTTATTGAAATGCCGCCGCTATAAATGTCTCTCTATTTTTATCTTGGTATTAATCATTATCAAAATAAATTACTTCATATCCAAGACTGCTTCAATACCTTTATATAACTTTTTGAATTATTCAATTCGGACATTCCATTCAAAAGATATCACGAGTTTAAAAATATAAGTATTAGCAGAAAAATCACGTCACGGGTACGGGCCGTACGGCAGGGAGTCAGTGTTTGACGGTAGGGTAGGGTAGGGAAGGGGGAAGGGTGAAGGGGGAAGGGGGAAGGGGGAAGGGGGAAGGGGGAAGGGGGAAGGGGAAGGGGAAGGGGGAAGGGGGAAGGGGGAAGGGCAGGGTAGGGTAGGGTAGGGTAGGGTAGGGTAGGGTAGGGTAGGGCAGGGCAGGGCAGGGCAGGGCAGGGCAGGGCAGGGCAGGGCAGGGCAGGGCAGGGTTCGATAGGGTAGGGTAGCACAACAGGGTAGAGTAGGATAGGGTAGGGTAGCACCACAGGGTAGGGTAGCACCACGCGAACGAAGTCGCGCCGGGCAGCTAGTAGATTATAAATATATCGTGGCGCGGCGTGCGGTGCGGCTCGCGCTTTCTTTCACTCTGCTTGTTCTTGTTGGATGCCGTAACTATATGTGTGTTTGATTGTTTTTGTTTTTTTATATATGGTGTATTTTTTTTATTTTTAAATTGTATAAATTTATACGTAATGTAATGTTTCACTGTATGTTCGTGATGTCATGAACGTGGGCCTCGACTGAAAACCAGCGCGAGGGTTAGTTTTTTTTACTGACCTAAGCACAATGCTGAGTCGAGACCTATTCTTGGCATCACGCGACATTACATTTTTGTTTAGTTTTTTTATTTTTTGTTCTGCTTTTTAATTTTATTTTTTATATTTTGTCCTATCATTAATGTAATGTTGTGTGTTGTCCTGAATTAAATCATTTTTCTTTCTTTTTCTTTTTCTTTTCTTTTCTACTTGAAAAGAAAAGCGGATACTTTTTATCCCTCGGAAACGCGGGTAAAACTGCCGGGAAAGGTAATAGCAAAAGATGAGCTGTTTGAAAAGCAATATACTACATTCTAACCATAAACTATCTATTTATTATGAATGCAAAGCTTTATGACTGTAAACACAACCTAGTCGGTGTAAGTGAAGACTATGAATAAAGCATGTGTAACGAGGGGACCCTGAAGCGATATAAAAGGGTACCGAATTTTCTCGTTTGAATTTATCACAATTTATTTCTACACGCTGTGTATAACTGTCAGTTACAAAGGTTTTTATTAAATATTATAACACAAAATAATAAAGTGTTACGTTCATACATATTATAAATCAGTTTTGGCGATCAAAAATAAAAAGATAACTTGATAATATAACATTGGTTACCTTTTTATCATTATCAAAAAAACAAAGGCATATAAACATTTAACAACAAAAAAAATATCTTACAATGACGTAATTAGGTTTATACTGCATTTTATGGACATATCTAAGTTACACCCTTGTTAGACCATTCCAATGACACAGGCTGAAGCGATATGATGAATGAGACAGAGGTAAATCCCGAAATCGAATGTTCGCTTACAAAATGATTTACTGGAAAGGTCACAGTCAGTCACAGGATATTGAAAAAATCTAAAGACAACCTAAGGGATATCAAGGGACTAGTAATAAACTAAGGTTCCGAAAAAATTGGGTAAGCTGAGAAAGCAATTGGAAAATTGGAAAAGTATAAGATATAGTAATTTCAATAAATGTTGTAAATCATACATTTCCTGATGCACTTTTTGAAAATTCATGATCTAATCTTCTACACTAATATTATGAAGAGGTAAAGTTCGTAAGTTCGGATGTAGGAGGTAATCTTCGGAAAAACTGATCCGGAAACTACATTATCTCAGAGTTTAATGGAAACCGTGAGGGACAGCTAGTCATAGATAATCCTATTTATACTATAATATATGTGACTGTGAGTTTGTTTGTTTACTTCTTGACGCCTCAACGACTAACCCGAACTAGAAATACATATAATTCTTTTATACCCCGAAAAAATTTGGTCTCTCGAGAACGAGGGGGATGAGACCTAATTACTAAAAAACCATAATAATCATATCATAATCTTAAATGATAATGAGACTGAAGGTAAGCACATGATAGCTAGAAGGGATCTTGTCTATCGAGCGTAGCCAAGTACTGTCAACGATGACCAAACTAGTGTTCCAACATTTTTTTTTAAAACAAAAGCATAGCTATAAAAAAATTACGTTAATCGAAACACATGTTACGCTCTCGATTCCCGGCAGAAATCCAAGGGACATATTCAATTTCATGGTTTACCTTCGGCCATAGCAGTAGCAATTCTAGCAATGATTCTGTTGTCATATTACCGTCATATGATCTCTTTGTGTTGGGCCTGCAATGTATTGTAGTTCAAAGCCTGACTGAGTGCTTTGTGGACAGATGTGTGGATCTGGTGTGATCAGAGGATCAATAGGATTTCGACCTCTTTATCTATTGCTGTCGAATTTTCTGTGATTATCATCTGTCTAACAATTGATAATCTGCTCTTGATTTTTAAATGCTTTAGAATAGACGCCTTGGTGTGAAAAGCAATCTAAGGACTCTAAAAAAAATCAATACAGTTCTTTAGATAATACTGTCGTGGGTCACCTTATAAATATACACAAATGTGTTATATCCAAAAGCATAAGTAATAATATTTTTTATGCCTTTTGCAGTCGAGACCTTGGAACCGTGGGGGTCCGATGCTCGCCGTTTTGCTCGCACCATGTCTTCAAAATCGATCGAGACCTCTGGAGACCAGCGGGCGGGGAGCTTTTTCCGCCAATGCGCCAGCTTGGCTATCCAAAGAGGAAACGCTGCCAGCCTTCTGGGAACCTTGCCGATCGGAAGCAGCGGCAAGCTTGAGGAAATTTTCTATATATAGATTGTATTTTGTACATATTTGTTGTAAATAAAGCATAAGTAATAGTAAAATAATTGTGATAAACAGATCGTTCTCATTACGGATCTCAAAGGGTTCTTTGTTTGATTCAACTCCAAAATTTCAAAATAAACTTTTTTATAGCATAGAATGCATGAACAACATCAGTTTATAATTAAAATACGGAACCGTTAACGCATTACATTGGGCCCCTTCCATTCAGGCAGGCGAGCGAAACTCAGCAACCCAAGTCATAATCCTGAAGGATTTGTAAATTCATTACCCGCGATAAAAGTTCTCGCTGAATTAAAATGGAGATTATGAAGTTTCAAGACGCTTCGAAAGTTTAGACGATCGGTTATATTTTATGCAGCCTTTTTATAAGCTGGGTTATTAACTAAGTAATGATGAAATCAACATTTTAACCGACTTCAAAAAAACGAGGAGGTTCTCAATTCGGTTGTTTTTTTTTAATGTTTGTTACCTCATAGTTCCGTCATTTATTAACCGATTTGGAAAATTCTTTTTTTATCTGGAAGGGTACACTTCCCGTTTGGTCCCATTGTCATCAGATCAGGATTTGATTACTTCTTAGTGTACTTTGAAGTCGGTTTATGTTTTTTGTAAAACAGTCCAATTATATTAAAATTGAAATTATAAATATGAACTTCACCAATGATACGCGGTAGCTCCGCTGACTGGAAATTAAATAAATAATAGAAGAAGTATTTTATTGCTAAAAAAGCACTGTTATTGTCCATGTTAATAACTTTCCCCGGCGTATGTACAGAAACTCAATAGAAACTCATTTAAAAACAGCCAATGTGCTCTGGCAACCTCACTCACGCACAGCTATAACTTATTTGGCCTCTGTGTTCTGTACGGAGGATTCGAGCTACGTCTCCAGTCGAGCTGCTCTTTGAGCTAAGAAACATAGCGTTTCCACCTCTCATAAAAATAACTCCACAAACAAAAAATCCTCAAGACACAATTTGCCAGTTGCAATTTTATTCCACGTAACTGAATAAACCTTACTTGTGAACGGAACATGCATCATCTTACAAATACTGAGAAGCTACGATAATATGTATTTACGAGTGCTTTTGTCGCGCGCTCACATAATTTCGTGTCAGAAACGATAGTTAATTCAGATTACCTTGCTCACACCCAAGTGTTGTGACTCGAGAATAGGTTAGTAATAATTCATAAGAAACTTTATTTAATGAAATTGTTGAACAAGTTATGAAGATCAAGTTACGTAACGGAAAATGTTGATATTTTTATGAAACTTGTCAGCAATATTATGGTGTAAGTGTATTATTTTAAGGCTAAAACTTGAGACTAAGCTATAGCTATTTAGGTTATTTCCAAGGGATATAAGTTTAAAGGGAGCTAAACTTCAATGCAATTGAGCCAGCCAGTGCGTTGCAACCAAAACTTTCAAATCTGTAATTTTTGCCAAGCGAAATCGCGAAAAACTTATCTAATGTTTGAAATAAAACTAATAAAATGGAAGAAATCTAGCTCTACAAACATCAGATAAGTAGGTACCATCTATATACCCTTTGATTTCGAAAAACCCTTTAAGAAATCTGTAGGTACAATAATGGCAATGAAAGATCACTTATCGTAGCTCTACAAAGAGCAATATATTCGCAACAAATGTCTATATCCTCAATAGATCAAAGTCCGATCGACGTCGATCTCACAGCTAGCGTGAAAGCAATCTAATTGAGGAAAAGTAGGTCGTGAGGTAATCTAAAAGGAAAAAAAACTACATTATAAATAATACTTGCTTTCGATTTTAGCTTTGACTGTACATTATATTACAGCCACCTAATTTGACCTAAAATCGGATGGCCCTATTTCTAGGATTACGTAGGTAATCAAATAAGGTGTTCCGGATGGTAAGAAGGTCCTGTTTTACTTTTTTGTTTCGGAATTCTAAAATGAGTATTAAACTAAAGGTTTAATCATTTTGAAAATTTATGATTATTTATTTAGCTGCTGCGTGCCCTGCGTCAAACGGGAGAAATATCCGACTTTTCAGCCAGGTTTTTTTTAATTTTTGTGAAATGGCTTGCGTTTGACCCTCGACTGATCCCATGAAGAGTTATGGCGAGGCTGAGGATGTAGCACGCTTACCCAGAATAAGCCTATTCACTCAGCAATTTTGTTGCTTACAAACTTCCCCGGCCTGCACATGTCGCAACTAGTCAACAAACTTCCATCACAATCGTATGAATTGTGTAGGAACGCATAGAGAACAAACATTAGTACTAAGAGAGGTAGAGCATAGCGAAAATAGAACACTACGATTTCATTCTTTATCAAACAGAGTTTCTACGTTGGACGACAAATAAATAATATGAAAATACATATTGCCTATTGATACATCCATTGATTTACTCAAAGTTGTAAAACGAGACAGATATTTGAAAATATCGAGAGGCATGTTGAAATAAATCAAACATACGAAACTCAGTCGTTTGAGAGCAAACGATTCTTTATTTAATCTTCTTATTGTGCAACAAGACATATTTATATCTGGATGTAGAGATCGAGATACTTATTATCTGACAAATCCTTGCTGTGCGGGCTCAAAGGATCTTCCTTCCGCGGACGCTCAGACTGTGGAATGAGCTCCCCGCCGTGGTGCACCCAATGGAGTACAGCATGGGGTTCTTCAAAAGGGGTGTGAAGAGATTTCTGCAGGGTCGGCAACGCGCGCGTGATACCCCTGGTGTTGCAAGCGTCCATAGGCTACGGTAACCGCTTACCATCAGGCGGGCCGTATGCTTGTTTACCACCTAAGTGGTATAAAAAAAAAGAATAACAGCAAATGCGTTCGTCCGACCCGTCGCTAAATTACGGTCTAATCTCTCATTCAACTAACTTATTTATACATACAGGTTCCGGCTTATTTTTTTTAAGAAAGAGAACATTAATGCTCAAAGCAGATTCAGTGAATATACAAGAAAACTCCGATAGACTCATAAAACGGTGTAGTCACTATAAAGTACACACTTTACAAATAAAGTTGCGACGGTACGGCCCAAACTCCACTCGTTCAGCTTAGATATAGGTACTTAGGGGGCCTCAAGTGTAGACTAAATTATAAGCTAAAGCGATTTATGCCGAAATTTAGTCTTAACATATCTTCTTGACACAAAGAACAGAAGAAGAAGGGTCTGAAGAGATTTCCTCAGGGTCGGCAACGCGCGGGTGATAGCCCTGGTGTTGCTAGCGTCCATAGGGTACGGTAACTGCTTACCATCAGGCGGGCCGTATGCTTGTTTGCCACCTTAATATTTATATATAGACAATTTCCTTAAGTCTGCCGCTGCTTCCGATTAACTCTTTGGAGAGCCAAGCTGATGGGTTGGCGGAAAAAACTCCCCGCCCGCAGGTCTCCGGAAGCCTTGATCAATTTTGATGACAAAGTGCGAGTAAAACGGCGAGCTTCGGACCCCCACGGTCCTATGGTCTTGACCGCAAAAGGCATAGATGCGTATTTTTTGAATTTTGAATTTTCCACACTGGATTGTAACTAATTTCCTATATACTCGAATTTGTAAATATTTTTTTAATACGTCGTTATTGGCGAATAAGCATATTCCAAGCCATATAGACGCTTGCAATACTCAGGGCAACCCGGATCATTACGCAGTTCCGACTCTTTCGCCCTCTCCTAGAGCTCTGGCGACCTTACTCACGCGCAGAAATACAACATAAAACCCATTACTCATAAAACGTTATTTAACTAATATACTGTTTAAAGGGTCACGTAAATAACGTCACTCTATTGCATCGATATATTATCTTCTGTCTAGATTAAGGGTTACGTACTAGACAACATCGTGAAAGTGGCCGCTTGGACACTCAATAAAACAAACTTATGAATAAATGTTCTACGTTCAAACGTGGACCTACTGAAACTGAAATAGCGACACCGTTGTCTTATTTCTTCGACCGTTTTTACAGCTGTCACCCTTATTCTAGGGTACTATTTCGATGCTCTATTGTCATTGTCAAATAATGGGACATTAATTACGTGACCCTTTAAACAGTATATGAGTTAAATAGCGCTTTATGAGTAAGGGGGAAAGTTATTTGGCAGCGGTATTCTGTATACTTACTACCCTAGTGTAGCTGCTCTGTGAGCGAATAAACGCTAAGCTGTACCTCTCTTGTTTATTTGCTTATGGCTCACACCATACTCTCAGGCCTCGAATGCTGCTACGGATACTAGTCGAGGTTGGGATGGCAACGGAAATTGAAAGCTGGCCACCACTCCAACTTGACCCAATCACTGCTTTATCTCTTTTGAAGTGTATTGTTTACATTATAATATGATCTTTCAAACGTTATGATTAGAATCATTTGAAAAAAACTGCCATCTTGAAATTATTACTGTACTAGCTCACCCCCACGGTCTCACCCGCATTACCGGGATAAAAAGTAGCCTATGTCCTTCTCCATACCATAGGCTACCTGCATGCCAAATTTCATGATGATCCGTTGAGTAATTGAGGCGTGAAGGCGTCACAAACAAACAGATTTTATAAAAATCCTGTATGAAAATATTCACGTGTCTAGAGTCCTTCATGTTTAGTCTGTCCTGATAAATCAGTCAGCTAGTCAAGATAAGTCACGTCAGGTTTAAAATATAAATCGATAGGTTTAGTCAGTTTATATAGGTACCTTATACTTTTTCAAAGAAAATAATGTGATTAAGCATATAGATTTAATGTCAGAATGGTTCCCGAGAGTCTCGTATCGAGAATTATCTTTCATGCCAACGACTTCGCAACTGACTATTTCAAATAAATGTCCATTTCAATTTGATATTTTTCTACGCGATAGAAATTTGTGATTTTTGGTGAGTTTCCATAAAGAAAATAATAATATAAATATATCTTTGCAGTGGTTGCATACGTAGGTAGATAGAAAAGACTTTATTGGATTACTATCTAATACAAAACTTGACTTATCGATATTGTACCAACCCAATACCAATAAATAAATAAATACCAATTTTCAAACTTTTTTCTTTATGATGATTTTCTTTTGTTTTTTTTTCTCTTTCTTTTCGCTTCGCTATTGAGCCTGACCTGCTATATAATTATCACGCGCTTTTTAATATAATTTTATTTAAATTCATGAGAAATATATCGCCAAACACCACCTACACACAGAGAACATACAGTAACACAATTTAACAACATTAATGTCTCCGCAACTTGGGTAAGTGGTAGCTATAGGTCCTCAATTACATCGATTCCCGCGAGATCAGCGCATATCAACGGCCACAGGGTGAATCCTGTGCCCGGCGTGATTACGTACCTTTTTTCATGCAACTACCTTAACCTACTTAATTGGTTTAAATTCTATGCAGTTTTCATAGTGTTTTCAAAGTTTTCGTCAGCATAGCAAGTACCTAATTAGTTACCTAATTACACGAAAATGCTAAACATTTACTTCATATTTGTGAGCGACAGAATTCGCTATGTATACAAAGTTATAATGAACAATGGACTTCTTGATTAATAAAAGTTATGATGTGTTATTTGATTAGTTAAAATTGTGAAGTGTAAACTGTGATTTAAATCCACTTCTTTTCTTTGTCCTTTGTTGAATACAAAGCACAAAGAGGTGAGAATTGATTAAACTTAACCGTATCCGCTACGTTAAGTATAAGATTGAGATAAAACAGAGGGCATTGTGAATATGTGACATCATTGTTTAATTTTGTATTATTGCCCCCTTTTTGTTATTTTCTAAATAAAGTCTTTTTAATATGTGTATTATTAGCGTTATTTTAATATACATAAATGATGCTTGTTATTTGTCGTTTTAGTTAAGACTTTATTTTACGTTTTTATTATTTACATTTAATCTTATTAGATTATATTGTATTAGGTAATAAAGATTATTGGTACTTAGTAATAGTTAGTGAAAATAAGTTAATATAAGCTATTTTGTTAAATAAAGGCCTGTTTTGCGGGGAAGGGGATCTCGCGGGACGAATGTTTATGTTAGCGCTCGCGGGGGATTATAAATACGCCTGTTGCCGCCGTGAGCAGTTCAGTCTCCGCTATTCATCAGTCTCGTTACGCGATCTTAGTAATAACGCGAAGTCCTGTTCCCCTGCTGGCCACCGATTTTACCTCATGCACCTAATTTCATTAACCCAAAACCCAGTACTCTCAGTTCATAGTTAACGGTAAGTATATAGTAGGTAAAGTAATTGACAACAAATATTGGATTAGTGAGTTGTGGAGCAATGCTCCGTGGTATGTTCAGCACAGATTTGGTAAATTGATTTTTGCTAAGTCTGCCCTGAACATTTTTTGGTCCTTCAGATCCGGATTGTTGTCAGTTGCTTTACCTGCCGTTTAGAGAGTCCTGCGGTTTGGTACTACGATAGGGTGCTGAGTAAGATCAGGTGTTTGTTAGGCTAATAGACGTCTAGGTAAAAAATGGTAGTTACTAGGTCGCAGTCCGGGGAGAAAGGTGCGGAGTCGCATCCGAGGTCCACGTCGATATCGGTTAGTGGGGAGACGTCCTCTGAACAGACCCGAGAATCGGCTGGACCTTCGAGTGCGACAACGGTACCGCCCGTCTCTACACCGTCGTCGCGTAAAACGTCCCGTAAGGCATCCGAGCCTTCGATCACGGGCAGATCCTCGCGCAGGACCGTGAAGCGAGACCGAGAAATAGCTCGAGCACGTTACGAGCTGGCCGTCGCTAGGCTAGCTATGCTCGAGACTCATGGCGATGATTCCGACGAGGAAAGCCATTTAAATGATGTAGTATCAGTGCACGGCAGAGTTGACGATTGGATAAGGGCGTCAAACACCACCTTGGTGCAAGACGCTGCTCCTAGCCATGAGTCACATTTACTGTTACAGGCGATGAAGGCAGAAGCGCCACCTGTCGTGAGCGCGGCGCAGGCTAGCGCCGCCGCCACGACCACAGGCGAAGCCGAGGCGAGCGGGCCGACACCGGCCGCTCCCGTTGCACCGATCCAGGCCCTCACAGTTGCACCTGTGACCAGTTGCTCTGTGCCCATGGGAGGCATGGCTGGCACCACAGGCGCAACCAGGGACCCGCTGGCGGAAAGGTGTAAAGCTAAGTGTACAGATATCACTTTAGATAGGGAAAATTACCCAGTCATTGATAAAAAGGTGGTCGCTGAATCGCAGGTGCGCTCAGATATAGCCGAGCTTGCCGCTGCAATAGCGCAGATGTCGCGAGCCGGCCATACACCTGCGAAACCACCTAAATACATGTCTGAGTTGCCTACTTTCGATGGTAAGCCGACTGAATGGTTGCAATTTAAGGCAATATATTTGGAAACAGCTAAACACTTTACGGCAACAGAAAATAATACAAGACTTAGACGAGCCCTGAAGGGCCAGGCTAAGGAAGCAGTTGAGTGTATATTTTTAGGTCCCTCAGACCCAGAGCAAGTCATACAGAGACTTGAAAGTCGATTTGGACGTCCTGATGCACTCATAGTGGCAGAAATAGATCGTTTAAAAATGCTCACAAAAATCACCGATAATCCACGGGATGTATGCATTTTTGCATCCAAAATTGCAAACGTAGTCGCCACTATAAGAGCATTAGGTCGTCCTCAGTTTTTGTATAGTCCCGAGATTTGCATGATTATAGAAGAAAAACTCACACCGATTATTCGTAGTAGATGGTTCGACTACGAACTAACAGCGAGTGAGACAGAGCCCGGTCTATCAAAACTTAGTAATTTCCTCGACATCGAAGCGGAACGTAACGCGAGACACGCGAAACTCGAACACGTATCCTTTTTTGAACGCGGTCCGCCTGTAGCCACAAAACGAACGCACCCGCGTAGCTACACGGCATCGGCACCGGCGCGGGCGCCGGCAGCGGTCGGAGAGAATGAGACAGCACGCGCAGGGCGAAGTGAGAGCGCGCGTTCGGGTGAAACCCAAGGGGCGTTACCGTGTCCTGTATGTACTAGGATAGGGCATAGAGTCATAGAATGCACAAAGTTTAAGTCCGCTACGATTAATGATAGATGGGAGATAGCTAAGTCACAAAAACTGTGCTTTCGATGTCTAAAAAGAAGAGATTGGAAGCACAGATGTAAGGATGTCGTGTGTGATGTCGCGGGTTGCGAGATGCGTCACCATAGTTTATTGCATTACGATAAAGTATCTTCAGAGATTAGTCAGGCAAAAGTTACGAATACATGGGTACCAACGCGACATTCGAGTGCCTATTTAAAAATTATACCTATTTCTATTTCCGGTCCTAAAGGTGATTTAGATACATACGCGTTGCTCGACGACGGATCCACCGTGACGCTTCTAACTGATAATGCGGCTAAAAAGATAGGTATTGAAGGTCCTACTATTCCCTTTTATATTGAAGCTGTAGCGGGGGCGCGTATAGACGTTAATACATCGCAAAGAGTTACTTTTCAGATTAAGGGGAGGGTCGCTCCTGTAAAAGTGACGTCGATACCACGACTTGAATTGCAGGCTGCCGTATTAGGCGTGCGATTAGCACGAACGGTAGCCGAGTCGCATGATAGACTAATCACTCGATTTGTATACTGGACCGACTCTCAAACCGTACTGGCATGGTTGCGAGCAGGTGCTCGTGCCTTTAAACCATTTGTCGCGCACCGGGTGGCTGAGATTGAGGAATATACACGGGTAGATGAGTGGCGATGGGTGCCCTCTAAACTAAACGTAGCCGATGATGCCACCCGGCAGACACCGCCGGAATTTACGTCGCAACACAGATGGTTTAATGGTCCGGCATTCTTATACGAATCTGAATGTAAATGGCCGGAGAACGTAGTTGTTAGTTTGCCGCCGAGTGGCGCCATCGCCGGCGATGAATGTACCAACACAGTAGCGACAGCTAAGCCATCTGCTGAGTATTCACTGAAGCTGGCGTTACCGTGCGTGGAACGTTTTTCGTCATGGTTACGTTTGATACGCGCCACAGCCCGTACGTTACAGTTTATAGAGTTATGTAGAAAACAAATAACAGCTTCCGCTCGTAAACGCACTGGTAAGATAGATGGCGCGGATCCTACGTGGCGAGCACAATGTCGTGCGCCTGCGATAGGTAATGATTATTTTAAATTGCACCCTCTAGCGGCGGAGACTAATAAGTATATACAACTTACTGTTCCACATTTGATTGCCGCGGTTGAGTTATGGATAAGATCTACGCAGCAAGAGAGCTTTGCCGCTGAGCTGAGAGAGCTTAGTAGAGGAAAGGCGCCGGGTGAGCAGAGTCGTCTGCGGCAGCTCGCCGTGGAACTGGACGGGCGCGGTATACTCCGCGTCAAGTCACGTGTGCTTGCCGCGGCCGACATCTCGGCCGGACAGCGCGCACCTGCGGTCCTAGATGGGGCCCATACCTATGTCCGACTGTATGTCGACTGGGTACACCGACTGCTCCACCATGGCGGTGTAGAGACGGTCACGAACGAGGTGCGCCAGCGCTACTGGGTCGTGCGCTTACGACCCACTGTGCGCACTGTCATCAAGCGCTGCCAGCCGTGCCGGCTGCGTCGGGCGGTGCCGGCCGTACCGCCGACCGGCGATCACCCCGCCAGTCGTCTCGCTCATCACCAGCGCCCATTCAGCTACGTGGGCCTGGACTACTTCGGGCCGCTCACAGTAACTGTAGGCCGCCAGCGCCACAAGCGCTATGTGGCGCTTTTCACCTGTTTGACAACTCGGGCTGTGCACCTAGAGGTGGCCGCCTCCCTGTCGGCCGACTCGGCCGTCCTCGCCCTGCGCCACATGATGGCGCGCCGGGGCGCCCCGTCCGAGATAACAAGCGACAATGGCACGAATCTGCGTGGTGCTGACGCCGAGCTGCGCCGGGCCGCCTTGGCGGCCACCTCCGCCGAAGCCGCTATTCACGCCATACCATGGCGGTATATACCTCCCAGCGCGCCATTTATGGGCGGCGCGTGGGAACGACTCGTACGCACCGTGAAAACGGCGCTCGCCACTACTCTGCACGAGCGTCATCCAACGGACGAGGTGCTACACACGCTACTATGTGAAGTCGAGCACACTGTTAACTGCCGACCACTCTCACATGTCTCGGTCTCACCAGACGACCCCGAGGCGCTCACGCCCAATCACTTTCTTTTGGGTGGGGCGTCTAAGGTGCCACTGCCAGGCACTTTCACCGAAGCTGACACATATGGCCGCTCCCAATGGCGAGCTGCGCAAGCACTGGCTAACATGTTTTGGTCGCGCTGGGTGCGCGAGGTGCTGCCCTTACTCCAACACCGGCGGGAGCCCCAAGGTCGGGGCGATGAACTGCGAGTCGGTGATCTCGTCATCATTGTCGACAACAATCTGCCCCGCAACGTCTGGCCGCGGGGACTTGTCACACGAGTATTCCCCGGTAAAGATGGCATCGTGAGGTGCGCCGACGTCCAAACGCGCACAGGTGTGATGCGACGCCCTACCAAGAAATTAGTTGTACTACCAGTACAGCCGCTCACACCGTAGCTTAGTACAGCGAGCTGTACGGCGGGAGAAATGTGAGCGACAGAATTCGCTATGTATACAAAGTTATAATGAACAATGGACTTCTTGATTAATAAAAGTTATGATGTGTTATTTGATTAGTTAAAATTGTGAAGTGTAAACTGTGATTTAAATCCACTTCTTTTCTTTGTCCTTTGTTGAATACAAAGCACAAAGAGGTGAGAATTGATTAAACTTAACCGTATCCGCTACGTTAAGTATAAGATTGAGATAAAACAGAGGGCATTGTGAATATGTGACATCATTGTTTAATTTTGTATTATTGCCCCCTTTTTGTTATTTTCTAAATAAAGTCTTTTTAATATGTGTATTATTAGCGTTATTTTAATATACATAAATGATGCTTGTTATTTGTCGTTTTAGTTAAGACTTTATTTTACGTTTTTATTATTTACATTTAATCTTATTAGATTATATTGTATTAGGTAATAAAGATTATTGGTACTTAGTAATAGTTAGTGAAAATAAGTTAATATAAGCTATTTTGTTAAATAAAGGCCTGTTTTGCGGGGAAGGGGATCTCGCGGGACGAATGTTTATGTTAGCGCTCGCGGGGGATTATAAATACGCCTGTTGCCGCCGTGAGCAGTTCAGTCTCCGCTATTCATCAGTCTCGTTACGCGATCTTAGTAATAACGCGAAGTCCTGTTCCCCTGCTGGCCACCGATTTTACCTCATGCACCTAATTTCATTAACCCAAAACCCAGTACTCTCAGTTCATAGTTAACGGTAAGTATATAGTAGGTAAAGTAATTGACAACAAATATTGGATTAGTGAGTTGTGGAGCAATGCTCCGTGGTATGTTCAGCACAGATTTGGTAAATTGATTTTTGCTAAGTCTGCCCTGAACAATATTCATAAATTATATTTCTTACACAAAGTTGCATATGAGCTAAATTGATATTGAAACCCAATACACAAAGGTCCCTGAACTATTTTCTACTCTTTTGTCTGGCTATTTTAGACATGTCCCCAAGGATGGGAACATTAAGGTGCTATATTGGAAAAAAATGATATCTTTGTGTCCCTGTATCTTAATTAATACAAGGGTTGGGGTTCTGAGTTTTTATTATATGATTTTTGAGATCTTAATTGAGTTTGCCAATGAAGGAAAACACGTTTGATAGAAATTTTCTCGATAAAGTTTAATTCCAAAGTAGCCTCTAAATAAAAATCTTTTTTACTGTAACTCCGTCAAGCAGGCGAATTTTACAGTGAAATTTAATGCAAAAAATTGGTAATTCATTCTTCTTATGATGTGAAGAACAGATTTTCTATACATTGCATGGTTATTTTATAAACAATTTATATTTGGTTTGGTACTTACGTCGTTTATTAAAAGCTGCCGCTTGCCTGGGCGAGTACCTGAGAGCACTATAGTCATCTCTTTTTGGCACATACGAAATTACGGTGAACGTATTTATTACTACTCTTGCATCGCTAGGATTATTCGGCCGTAGCCTTTGTCGACGACGGACCTATGCTAGTTGTCGCGACCGGCTCTCGTAGTTTTAAACATAAAATATTTTCGTAGCATATTCTTTATTGTCTTTAAAGATAGTATTATAGTTTGTAATATCGTATTAATTTAAGTTTAGTGTGATAATCTAGTTCAATAGTGCTTGTAAATATAAAGTTAGTTGTGTAGTTTTGTTTTTATTAATTTTATAGTATTTTTTTAGTGTTAAAGTTGATTTAATTATAATTTCACGACATGGGTAATATAATAAAGACCAGGAAAATCAGCATTGGGAGCAGCATTTTAGCAATTATTTATTACAGTTACATCATTATCAGTTTATCGATAGATTTAAAACGAACTTATAACCCTTCTAAGTAAAGTTTACTGCTGATATTGTATGGTCTGCATTCCTCGTACCAACCAACTTGAATTAGACGGGCTACATCCAAGGGCATTGTACTCAACACACACACATAGATATCTCGCTCCCGCCCGCCATCGTCACACAAACTGCTATCCGTCCGAGTGCGAGTTACAGACCATAAAAGCTATGATAACAACTAATTTGTTATTATATTTACGGATTCTTATTCTATTACTTTATATTACATTTTATTACCAAATACCTATAACATGATTTGATTATTATAATTATTTCTTATGGTGTACTTAGGACAACTATCTCTTTTTATGCCTAATAATGAAGAATGTTCACTAATTTAGATTTTTAGGTCTCCGTATTTTCTATAGAAAATAAAAAATACGTGTGAAAGAATTATTTCGATACGTCAATTAGTTTCCGAGATATGGAATTTTAAAATGAGCGCGCGACGCTGGATTCCACCGGCCCGTACTCGATGCGTGTGACGTCATGTTCCAACGCTCGCTCAGTCAATCGCGCTCACAGAACAAATACCCTGACGGGGTCGCGCTCTTCCGTACGTTTCCCTAGATGATTATGACTTTTTTGGTTTTTACCCGACTGACCCGAAAGGAGGGTTATGTTTTTCGAGTGTATGTATGTATGTATGTCTATTTCATTGGCACGCTCTGCAGCCTAAATGGGTTGATGGATTTAAGCATATTAGGTGCCGTTAGATTCGTCTTGACTGTGGGAGTGTCATAGGGTATATTATTTTTACATGGCGTCTACGGATAAAAAAAGAGGGGGGATATTCAAAACAAATATTTCGTTATTATAACAATATGGGTATCAAATGAAAGCTTGTGAACAGCCTATTCCACATATGTATACATTGTAATACTTTTGTGCTACCATTTTGACGTAAATTACAAAAAAACATGTTTAATGCAAGGACAGTAGGTATTGGTACCATGAGCGGTTACCGTACGTAACTCACAGAGTTGCGATGGTTGTTAGCGTTACTTTACCGTACCGCTCATTTACTTACTAATACAGCAAATACTTACAACTCATTCTGTATAAAACTAAAAAGTCTGAAATAAATTAAATTATTAATTTATTTGTTTCTTTTAATTAAATTTCCAATATAAATACTAGAAAATCATGTGTTGTGCCAAAATGTAATAATACAACCACCAGTCCACCGGAAAAGTTGATTTTATAATCGTTCCAATGAATGTCCAAATGTGAGAGAAATGGGTAAAAACTATGAAGGGGTTGGATCTATTTAGAGACGAAAGCAAAGTTTATTGCTGTGAAGATAGTTTTGACGTAAGAATACTGAGTCTATCTACTATGTACCTAACCACTTTTGTAGTGTGCAGTTATTTGATACCCCAGCGCAGCCGCGGTTTCACCCGCATGTAGCGTTTTAATTATTTTGCGCGAAACCCCTTATAAATTATCTGAAGTAAAAGAATCTTAAGTTATTCCTTATAACATCCGCTATCTACCAGTGAATGTCTCGTCTATATCGGTCCAGTAGTTTTGGAAATCAGCCGGAACAAACTAGTGTTTCACCCGGTTACAAATTGATATTTTGATATTACATATTCAATTTTATTTATTTGGATAAATAAAGTAGATTGTGTTCCTGCGCGTGAGTAAGGTAGCCAAAGCTCATTGGGGAGGGGGGAAAGGTCGGTAACGCATGAGCAATGCTACATGTGTTGCAACTATCCATTTGGCTACGGTAACCGCTTACCGTCAGGTGGGCCGTACGTATGCTTGTTTACCGACTTAGTCGTATAAAAAAAGATAAGACATAGAAAAGGTTAAGTACATCTATTCAACTCGCTACATTTGCAATATATCAATTTATTTAGTTAAATTTACTAAGAAGAGTATAAATAGGTATAGACAAACATAATTAATTTATTGTCTATAACATGAAACTTAAAAGGTAAATAAGTACCTACTTGCGTTGCAGCTATAAAATAATTATTTTAGGTATATTAGGCAGACAGGAGTAAGCATTTGCATTCTTTCTTCTTGCTTTTCGGCGGCAACGGAATAACTATTCGTCGATAAATAATAAAAATTTTAAAATATATATATGTGATTTGGACATCTTATTTAATTATGTTGTTTTATTATATTACATTGATTATTAGATTCAATTTAAAATAGTTTTACATGCTATTCTGTAGCGAAATGTGTAGACCTTATTTTAAGATTCCACCTAAATTGTACGACATTTTCTGGCGAAGTAAACAATTTCATTTCATTTCAACCAAAAGTCCATTTATTTTATGTAGATTTTACAGTTGCCCTTTTTCAAATCCAAAATACTTTCCACTAATAGCGCAAGATACCTACGTACCACCGCTAGCGGCTAATATGAGTGAACGGAGCGTTGGAACATGACGTCACCTCGCGGTCACGTGACCGTTAGCGGGCCTCGATATTTAGGGGAATTTTAAATGTCTGTAAAATCATAACTACTTGGTTTTTTTGAACGAAACAAAAACTAATGTATTTGTATACGTAATTGCTCTACTGATACAAATTTTTAAGCGCTTTTGCATACCTATTAACATTCCT
Organism: Achlya flavicornis; assembly: GCA_947623365.1. Classification (NCBI taxonomy): domain Eukaryota; kingdom Metazoa; phylum Arthropoda; class Insecta; order Lepidoptera; family Drepanidae; genus Achlya; species Achlya flavicornis. The sequence continues at coordinate 5,511,538 of OX392491.1, read as the reverse complement.
CAATTTTGTAGATGCTATAAATGAAATAAAATATTTATGATTCACAGGGAACAATCTCCACAAAAATAATCCGTAGTGAAAAGATCATGGTAGAACCCATAGAATAATTTTTGGCATCCTTGGTATCGCCCGCACCGCAGCCAGCCTATGATGTCGCAGATAATGTACCACCAAAAGCATCGCATTTTTTTTTGCGATTTCATATTTGGTACCGTAGTAAAAGTTGACCGTATACAGGAGTACTTTACGTGGTTTCATTTAATTTCGTATTGTCGTATCCACCCCGTATACCCTTTTCATTACCCGCAGCATATATACTTCATCATCATCATCATGATCAGCCTATAATGTCCCACTGCTGAGCACAGGCCTCCTTTCACAAATGAGAGTGAAAGGGAATGGGCAGATACTCCACCACGCGTGCCCACTGCGGATTGGTGGAGGTAGGCTAGTGGTCAACCTACTGTTGGAATTTTTCAAGCCGCCTAGTAGGCATCCAACTAGCTTAACGACTATCACAATTAAGTGATAACCGAGACCAACGGCTTTACGTGCCTTCCGAAGCACGGAAACGCTCGATATGAAATACCACTAGACGGTCACCCATCCAGGTACCGACCACGACAGACGTAGCTTAACTTTGCCGATCGATTAAGAACGGCTAATCATGCTACACCACGAGCGCTTCCTTATATATACTGATATATACTTACACAGTATAAACTCGTATTTACGTACAAATATGAGTAATTACTATAGCTTTTGGTTAAAAATCGTTTATAACAAGTGTAATAAAAAAATAAACTTTTACTGCTCTCCTATAAAATATACTTTGTAATTTAAACGATGGCGGTTCGGCTTTCGTGTTTCTGCCGGCGTCGCCCGAGTCCGGCCGAACGTATCTAGCGGTGGCGGGATTTTTTAAAACTTTGATAGTTCTCTAGGGGCGGTGCCCCCCGCGCGGCCGGCTAGGCCACGCCTTTCAAGGAACGATTTATTTCCACGGTGTCATCTTAACGACCTTAGACTAGTTTCAACTCAGATTGTGGCTCATCGACGCGACGATTATTTATAGTAAAACCGCACAAACCTAAAAATTGTTCAGAAGTTTCATTATCATATCAGTTTTAAAGTTTGTGGAATAATGTCTAAATATCTGTATGTCTAATGTGAAACATAAACTGGAGATAAAACGTACTTTTCCGTTATTTGCCGTGGTTTTCCCAAGGGAGTCCCCAGCACGGGGTTCTTCAAAAAGGGAGTGAAGCGATTTTGCTGGGTCGGCAATGCGCGAGTGATAACACTGGTGTTGCAAGCGTCAATAGGCTACGGTGACCGCTTACCATCAGGTGAGCCGTATGCTACCTTAGTTGTTAAAAAAAAACAAGTCCATGATGTATCAGATAAGTTCGCACCAGTACGGTCAGCAATATAAGTAGCTGAACAGATGTAAATTTGCGATAAAAAAAACCTTTTTATCATTTCCTTTAACTTTACACATTGTTATGGGTTGTTATATTGTGTATAGGTGTTTTATAGATTTAGCTCTGTTCATCTACGTATGTTGCTGACCGTACATAGTCAGGCAAAGTCAATGCCATTTATTCAATTTAGGTCCCAGAAGGGCACTTTGAGTCAAGATTATTGTTTCGGTATTAGAATGTTTTTTTTTTAAAATGAAATCAAGCATTGTTTCTATTCAATTACCATTGCATAAGACATAGCTATTACAATCTTATGAAAATCCTAGAGCTGAATATAAAGAGCGACTATCACGGTTGAAAACAGCGCGTCTTTGTACAAATATCGTAGAGACGCCATCCCCTAAAGTAAACACAACTCGATCAAACTACACAAAACCTGCCGTGGTGCCTGGTTGCCTACCATAAAAAGTGAACTTATTTAAACTTTTGCTGTAAAACATGGACCCTGTCTATCGGGCTTGGTTACGTATTATCGTTCGGGAATCGAGACAAATTTCGGGTATGCTGTAGAATTATTTTTTAGGGTTCCGAAACAAAAAGGTAATAAAACAAAAAAAACACGCTTAGTTGTAGACTGCAAGCCCAGTACAGGTAACGTACAGTTTTCTTTATATGATGATGATGATTCATTATTATGATGTGGTTACTGTCCATGATTAAACCCAACTTACGAGCGTCTGTCACACATTCTATGGGGTCATTAAGACAAACAGTTCACTTGAAGTTTCAGTAGAGTGCATTCCTTAGTCAAGCAACTTATGTAATGTTGTGCGTCAAAGATACACATTATCTTAGTTTTGGTGTGAGAACACCATCGTTTCGTGAAAGTTTTTTAGGTTACCATTCCCAAAGGTTACTAACATTTTTTGTATAAAATGTTCAACATACTAAGGAACCCTTCACCGTACATTGTCCGACACGCACCTGACCGAGTTGTCTTACCTATAATTCAATAAAGGTCCCACAATCCATTATACACGAATATATATCGACGTACGTTATTGCAGAGGTTTGCAACCTTCGGGGCAGTGTGATCTGTCAAAGTAAAGCACTCGGCCCGCCGGTTTGGCACCCCTGCCCTGTAACGTATCGGTGCTATGGGATCGGATGATAGATCACGCCTCAGTAACGTTGCATCCGGTTTGTTTAATGCTGTAACGTCGATAAACCTTGGCTTAGTGGCTTTGGATGGTGAATTGAGATATTGGCCCTGATTCTGTTGTTTACAACTACACTAATTTTAATCTCACTATGTCTCTTTCTAAAAAAGAACATAAGAAAAGGATGTAAGACATTTAGTCCAGTCAAATTAGTCCAATGCTTGTTTTCAATATAAAAGTCGCCATCTATCGCGGTTACGCCTAAATACACGCAAAATAAGACGGCAAAGATTAATTTGACAGCTTTATATATGTTCTATCCTCTTTCAATAATGTTCGTAAGAAAGAGATGAGATGTGACTAAAATTAGTTTAGTGCGATTTAAAACAGAATCGGCACAATAGTTTCGGGATAGGTGAAGTTGCAGCTTTTATAATGTTTAACTTAGTGCATTTGCTTTATTGAATCCTATATCCTACTAATATAATAAATTCAATCCTACTTATCCCATTTCCTACTATCCTTTAATATTTAATAACCATCCATCCACACTCTCATACTTATCTATATATATATATATAAAATGCTTTGTCCTGAATGACTGACTGAGAATCAACGCACAGCCGAAACCGCTGATCGAAAAGGGGTCAAAAAGGGGTAGAAAGTTATTTTAGGGGTGATTTGCATCGAAGTTGATATCAATACTCCTTAGTGCTTTTGATTTAAAGATTACTATATCTGTTTGATACCACTCTAGCAAAGCACTCTAGACTCTCACAGAAACAAAACAGATATAGTAATCCATATCTGTTTGATACTCTATTGTTCCCATATTCTTAAATGATTGGAGTTTTTTTATTATAAAAACTATATGAACCTGCGATTATTGTCTGTACACAAAATAGTAAAGACGTATTGAAAGTTCTACAAGAACCATTCAAAAGAAAGAATGCGCACGATTCACAGTTCTTTTTGAGTAACATTTAAAAACCCACAAAATGCACACGAATTAAGTGCAAAGTGCAGGGGATGTAATGCAGACATTAAGTGCAGCGATATTCCGGGGCTTTACTTAATTACAGCTGTGTTTATGGGCGCTGGTGAATGCGGCTGTATCCCTCTCGAAACGATTCATGTGGACCGGGAGATGACTGCTGAGCTTCATTTGAAATATCACTCCTGAATCCGCGGTGATATTATAATTTCATTTCCTGATGGAGTAATATAAGTCCAGGAACTGCGATATAACCTTTTTCAGAATAAATTAACTATCTTACCGTCAACTCTTATCGTGATCCAACTCAGCCTAAATGGAATCATGTGTCAAAAGACGTGAAGATGGAAAACAAAACCCGGCCAAGTGCGAGTCGGGCATGCAAAAAACAACATCTTGGGTTCCGTAAAGACGTTTCTTATATGGTAGTTGTTATAGCGGCAATAGAAATACACATTCTGTGAAAACTACTTTACAAGTTATTTAGATTAGAAGCGCTTCGTTAATTTTTGTTCCGCGAAACATCTATCTCCGTCTCATGCCCCGCGAATATTAGACATATGTTTGTTTCATCTGACATTGCCATATTTTTCTGGCTTTATACGCCCTCTTAATAAATGGTAATAGGTATGTCGCGTCGTTGATTCCTGACATTGTCAAGCAATTGGTAAGCGCAAATTCGCTTTTTATCAGTATTGTGAGAGCTGCAAAAACGACAAGCTAGCTAGGGTGAAGTGGAAAGTGGTAAAAATAATAAAAATGTTTTTATCGAAGATAAACATATTTAATGTAATATTTAAAAACAGGCAATAATAAAAGGAATGTTTGTTATGTAAAAAATAAACACTAGATCCTTGCCTACAAGCCTCTAGGCAATGGAGTTCACATGATCGTAGCGTTTCAGTCTTTAAAAACGTTTCAGTGATTCGATCCACCAAGCTTACAACGACGAAGGTACAGCTATAAAATATGCAAAATGAATACAGTATTAAATACGTTTGACAATAACGGCAATACCTATCCTTACATCCTCAAAGTAAAGTAAAGTATTCAGTAAGGTACTTCCCCGGTCGAGCTGCTCTTTGAGTTAAAGAGGAAATGCTGGTGGTGTTTGTTCCAAACAAACGTAATCCTCAGTTTCCTCTCTGAATAATGACACTAGAGCAGTCATTATTTTACTATGTAATCTGTAGGTACTACTTTATATCCCTCCGTTGTGTTTTTCTCCATAAATTAATGATTACAAGAATTAGGAACTTTCTAAAATCACAATAACTTACTATTTGTAACTCCCTTATCAGACGTCCAGCGAACAAAGACGAATATAAAAAAACAAAGGAAAACCGGCAGACATAGCCAAAGCCCTTCTTATTATGATTCATGTTTTTTTATTTTTTTAAATCGATCCAGTTTTGGAGGCGAAAACCGGTTATTACAAAATAGCGATTTCGTCTAATTCTCTTTCGCTCTCGGGCGGGATAGCTCGGGCACAGCGCGACAGCAATAGATATGTTAAAAACCTATTTTTAAAATTTCTTGCAGCCATCCTTTCCTGTAACTTTTTTAAAGTAGGTACCACCTTATTGTAAGGCGATGATAGCTCAGTGGTCGTGACGTCGGATACCGAGACGAAGGCCCCTAGTTCGAATCCTACAATGAGCTTGAGCTTTCAGTGAAGGAAAACATCGTGAGGAAACCATAGCACGGTGGTAGAGTACTTTGTAGTACCCACCTGGCTGGCTACCACCCTCAAGTTGAAAATCTGTCGCCAAGCACCTATCAATGTGTTCCAACAGCTGCACTTAAGAGTTAGTTCCTTCTAGGCTTTGTGTGCTTACCACCATCGGCCACATCATCACTTATACACACACAAAAAAATGCTCTACCTCTCTTCATGTACGAATTATTTATTTATTATCAACATCTAGCTCGACATAAACATGGTCTGTCTCACCTACCTTGCTATAAACAACATGTTACCGAATATTTCCAGTAACGTTATACATACTTATGTTAAATTAATCGAACATTTCATTTATTTAATGAGTTCTACTGGACTTGAGTAATTTTCTTCTTGTCTACATGAGGATACTCAGGGAAAGTAATGGTACATTATGATATAGGTGTGCTAATTTGGTCATTACACACGGAGCGGTATTATGCGCGAGCCGAGAATCTAAGGGTGTGTCCAGTGCATTCGAAGGATACACATCTGCCGCGCGATAGAAATGCTTGAAATGTTCGCGAAGAACATTCGCAGCAGTCGTCCAAGAATGTGTCTGTGTCTGGACACACCATAATTATCAATGCACACGTATACTATAAGGGTTCCGTTTTTTGCCATTTGGCTACGGAACCCTAAAAAATCATTCAAATCGGTCCAGCCGTTTAGGAGGAATTCAGTGACATACACACGTACAGTAGAATTTTATATATAAAGAAGATATAGCTACTCTGATAAACCGTATATTTTAAAACATGCGTTCGTTCGACGATACTTTCGCAAATCACAGACTTGATTCTCCAGCCTTCCATTCCTGAAATATCTCAATAATAACATCGTTCCATGCCTTTTCAATAACTCTATACATATGGATACAAAAAACGACGCACAAAATTGCGCAAGTGCGTGCTTACTCACGTATGACAAGGAAGTAGTGATGAGAATGAACGAGTAAAAAAAAATATATTTTTCAGTAATTTCAGTAACAGTTATAATAATATACTACTTAGTTAGACTTTTGAAAAAAAAAATTGCGAAATATTGCGAAATCATCATCATCATCATCAGCCTATAATGTCCCACTGCTGAGAACAGGCCTCCTTTCACAAATGAGGGTGAAAGGGACTGGGCGATTCTCCACCACGCGTGCCCACTGCGGATTGGTGGAGGTAGGCTAGTGGTCAACCTACTGTTGGAATTTTTCAAGCCGCCTAGGAGGCATCCAACTAGCTTAACGACTATCACAATTAAGTGATAACCGGGACCAACGACTTTACGTGCCTTCCGAAGCACGGAAACGCTCGATTTGAAATACCACTAGGCGGTCACCCATCCAGGTACCGACCACGACAGACGTAACTTAACTTTGCCGATCGATTAAGAACGGCTAATCATGCTACGCCACGAGCGCTTCTTTATTGCGAAATATTTTGTCCTAAAATAGTAATATAGAAGGTATCATAATTTCAATTTAATTTCATTTTTTTTATACCATATTTTATGCCTTCGTTCGCACGGGCGTTTAAAAAAACGTTGAGCTCGACGTTTTTTACTAGAATATATGAAAACTCTCAACATAAAAAGACGTCAGCGTGCAAATTCATAAAGGATAAGTCATACGCAGATTCATAAAATTGAAAATAACGCGCGTTAAAATCGTTCGTGCGAACGTGGTCTTAGGTGGCAAACAAGCATACTGCATAGCCTGACCCTGCAGAAATGTTTTCACACCTTTTTCATAAGTGCCTTATCAGGGCCTAAATTGAATAAATGCTTTTTGAATTTGAACTTTTTGCAGTGGGGCTGGGGAGCTCATTCCACAGTCTGAGCGTCTGCGGAAGGAAGCTCCTTTGAGACCGCACAGTTCGAAACCATTCTGGTTTCAATGTGTGAGGGTGGACTCTCCGTTGATGACGAGAGTTGTGATGGTGGAATAAAGCTGATCTTAAATTATATCGCTGGCCAAATCCTTCCAATCTAAAAAAGAATGTGGGCCAGTCTATTTCCAGCAACTATCGCGGCTGCGATACCAACAATTGGACAGTCCGTTAGATAATTTCCAAGACAGTGTGTCGTATGCAGAGCATACCTATAAGTACCTAGCCTTTCGACCTTTGAGCTAAATGAGATTTTGGTTGGCTTTGAAATGGCGCCAGGTTCAAATATCCTGAATCTGTCACACACATTATTCATGATATAACATTAAGTTATGTGACAGCACATAATATTTGAGTGGGTTTTTATACATTTTTTATGTTGGCAATAAAAATCCGTCTAAGATTGTCTGAGAGACTTTAAGATTCGTATTTTTATGGTTTGGAAGTAGGCTTGCCTGTTCATTTATGGTTAGTTACAGGGGAGGGGCATGTTTGTCTTGCTCGGTAAGTCTGTGACCGAGCGTCATTCCCCGCACGCAATTATACTCGACTAGCTATCCCCCGCGGTTCCAACCGCGTTCCCGAGATAAAAAATACTACCTACCTAATAACAATAAAATAAAATAAAAAAGCCTTATATTTCTTGTTAATAATAATTACAAACTTTAACAAAAGTGTTTACCTACTTATAATTTACTTATTAACTATACTACATACTATTAGTAGCACATGATAAAAGTAAAAATAAATACTCCATATTCAAAGAAACTCGATCAAATTTAACTGAAATAGGACTTAATCCTAATGAAAAGTACACAGATAGAGAATTAAAAAACGCAGTAGTAAAAAATAGAGTCAAAAAAATAAAAGAAAAACCACTTCATGGTCAGTTTTATAAAGCAGTGCTAGAAAAAGAAAATATTGATAGGGCTCAATCCTTCCGTTGGCTTAAGAAACAACCGGTATCATCATCGTTGGAGTCATCCATATTTGCAATACAGGATCAAGCAATAGTAACAAGACAACACGAAAGAGACATCTTAAAAAGAGCAATAGATGGTAGGTGCCGATTATGTTTGGTAAAAGACGAAACCACACAACATATTATATCGGGTTGTGAAAAACTGGCCGGCACTTACTACACTAAACGTCACAATAATATTGTACAGTATGTTTACTGGACCCTAGCTAAAAAGCACAACTTCCAAGTAGCAGACTTGTGGTGGCAAGAACACCTAACGCAGCCACAAGTTAAAGAAAATGAGAGTGCTAAGATAATGTGGGAAATACCGGTACAAACAGATGTAACCATCGTTCACAATAGACCGGATATAATATACATAAATAAAATAGAAAATAAGACATATTTAATAGACGTGACCGTACCATCTGACTATAATATAGGAGCAAAAGAAATAGAAAAACTAAGCAAATATCACGCATTAAAAACAGAAATTACCCGATTATGGAAAACACCCACTGAGGTTGTGCCTATAGTAGTAGGAGCCACAGGAGTTATTGCTAAGAATTTTAAAAGATACTCTGATAAATTAGACTCCCATATAAACTCCAACATTATCCAAAAACAAGCAGCCATCCACACAGTCACCATCATAAGCAAAGTACTAGGTGATACAGTTTTTGTTACTAGTAGAAATGAACCACCCTTTCCATATTTTTTTTTTTATCAACGCATAGTACCTACACTAGTTCACACACTTACACATACTGCAAATACATTCTGGGTGACTATGGATACCTCTTATAACTTAAATATTAAATTGCTATAATATACATATTTACACATTCAAAACATAAACTTTTCTTATTGTACTAATATCTATATAATATATAACATATATGATTACACATATTTATAAATACACATATGATATGTACTTATATTTTAAACTATATTTATAATTCTAATATATATATATATGTCGGAGTCAGCGACAGCCAAGCGATACAAAGACCACGATTAGGGTTCAGTGGTATCAGGATTCGGTGGGCGCAGTGCAGGCAATAAAACAACCTTATACCATCGCTTCGTAAAAGTCCCGTATGAGGAGAAGAAGCGACGCAACAAACTCCTCACGGGCCCAATGTGTTTATTGTCGTAATATTACAATTAAATAATCACTCCACTTCACTTCACACAATTGTACATTCTTAAATAAGTATAGGCTTAAGAACCGGGTGTAACAACGATTGCACTGAGATGTGTACAGCTCGAGAGCTTGTGATAAAAACTAACTGTCCCAAAAGCAATAAGCATCCCCTTATTAACTTTGTTATTCACGTTATATTCAAATCAGTATTCTTACTTTTTACAAATACCCTCATTAAGTCTGTTATTTACGTTAAAGTCAAATCAGTGTTGCTACTGTTAGATATTTATTAGTTATTTAATCATTTTGGTTGGATCATATTATTATGGTAGAAGGATTGATTGATGTGGCAACACTGACCATAGCAGCTTATAAAAATGTGGGTATTTGTATTTGTAAGGGTTAGTTTTTTTATCACAAGCTCGAGCTAACACAGCTCAGTGCGATCGTTGTTTTACCCGGTTCTGTAACCTATTATAATTTAAGTCTAAGATTGTGAAGTGAAGTGATTATTTGATTAATTGTAATATTATAACAGTAAACCTATCGGGGCCCATGAGCGAGTTTGTTGCGTCGCTTCTTCTCCTCATACGGGATTTTTCCGAAGCGATAGTATTACGTTGTTTCATTGCCTGCACTACGCCCACTGAATCTTGATACCACATAACTTTAAACATGGTGTTCGCATCGCTTGGCAGTCGCTGACGCTATTATCAGAAATTGGGATAAAGAGAGGCAATGAAAACCGTACTTGGGTTGTTTCCACATAGTTTGAAAAGACCTCGTTCTTGAGAACTTCGAACAAGTAAAGAACTTAATAACAAAGTTTAATCAAGTTATTTGATTACCTAAAATAAGTGTATTTGTGCGAGTTTGTGAAATGCGCGTGCTAGACGGAATAATAGGCAGATGGCGGCGCGGGCGGCACGCTTGCAGTATAGTTCATGCTGGTAGCGGCCAGTGACGCAAGTTGGCGCCGGGTGTGCCATGCGAGTGGCTATCTGATGTAAATGTAGTGGTGCCTGAATTGTGGTGTATACAAATTGCCTTAATACTATCTGGTGAGTCGATTTCATGTTGATTGCTAATAGATGGCGAAAGTATCTGAGGAACGATTAAATAATTTGATTATTGTTGAAAATATAGTCAAGTTAGCTAGATTTTATTGGTTAAAAGAATAAGTGTGGAATCAATGCTCAATTATTCATTGCAATATGTATAGGTAAGTTGGGATTTAATTCTATACATATGACCCTATAATAGGGTGTAGCAATTCAATATAATATAACATTATCCTAGAAAGGAAGGAAGGAAGACGGACCGATACTTTGTAAAAATATAGTTTTAAAATGAAGTAAGTACTATTAACTAATTGTGCGATAAATTTATTATTACTAGCTATCTAACTAGTTTGGTGATTCTCCTCATTTTGCCGGTAGCTTTATAAATGTATTTTGTTTAAAGGGATTTCCCCAGATATATTGACATAGTGATGGTTATGACATATTTATAGGACGTTCAAAAGATAATGTTTTAAGGTTGAGACTTGAGTCGGTTCATGTACCGGACTACAAACCAGATAACAAAAAAAAAAAAAATTACTTTGAATAAGTGCTGTTTAGCTATGAGGGTCAGGTTGGGTTAATCTGAAGTTGCAAAAGTGGAATGAGGTTAATGGTAAATTTTAATTGAGTGTGATGGTATAATAACTCCGGTAAGTTTCTTAAATTTTTTTTTAAAGTATTTTGATAATTCCTTTTAAATTGAATACGTAACGGTCATGTAATGGTGGTAATCTGTAGCACGTTAGACAAACGTATAGGCTAAAGTTCCTGATCAACAGGTTTCTCCCGAGAAACAGATTTCGAATTAACGAAAAGAACACTGTTTTTCAGTAAATATCATGGATTTTATTTTATTTTAACATATTTAAGAGAAACTTACAGCTTATACAAAAATAATAGTACAGATAGTTAAACATAAGCCATTTAAAAGTTTCTTCAGAATAGCATGTTTCATTTGAATAATTTTATTTAGAACATTCTAGTAATGGTTTGCCAAGAAGAATCTCAAAAACAACTAAAAATCTAAAGTTGTACTTAATTTATTTAGAGATATTAATATTAATTTTAAATTCACAAGAACTACTTAATTTACAAAAAAAAATTGATTTATAAATTACAATGTTAAAAGTTCAGTAAAAAAAAAAACTGTTATTTAGGGTGAAAAACAACCTACTTCGGTGTGTATGAAACGGTCCCAATATTCACACTATTCCCAATGTAATTCAAGGTGCTAAAGACTTGTATCATTTAGAATGTAGATTTAGAAAGTTACAAAGAGTTCAATTTACAGTTCAATTTAGAATTCACTTTAGAGTTAAATTTAGAGTTCAATTCAGAGTTATTTTAAGAGTTCAATCAACCCGTTAGTTCTCGCGAGTGACGCGCGTCCTATTATAACGGTTGATGTAATTGTTATATTTTTGGCCGCGAGCCAATGAGTTAAGGGTTCAACTTACAGTTCAATTTAGAGTACAATTAAGGGTTCAATTTAGAGACTTGCAGTTGAATTTAGAGTTGAAATAATGGTTCAATTTACAGTTAAATTAGAGTCAATTAAGGGTTCAACTTACAGTTCTATTTAGAGTTCTATTAAGGGTTCAATTTACAGTTCATTTTATAATTAACTTTAGAGATCGATTTCAATTTAGAGTTCAATTCAGAGTTGAAGTTGGTTCAAGTTTAATTCAATTCAGAGTTCAATTCACGGTTCATTTTAGAATTCACTTTAGAGTTCGAGTTCAATTAAGAGTTCAATTAAGAGTTCAATTAATAGTTCAATTAAGAGTTCAATTAAGAGTTCAAGTTAGAGTTCAAGTTAAGAGTTCAAATTAAGAGTTCCAGTTAAGAGTTCATGTTAGAGTTCAAGTTAGAGTTCAAGTTAGAGTTCAAGTTAGAGTTCAAGTGTTAGAGTTCAAGTTAGAGTACAAGTTAGAGTACAAGTTAGAGTACAAGTTAGAGTTCAAGTTAGAGTTCAAGTTAGAGTTCAAGTTAGAGTTCAAGTTAGAGTTCAAGTTAGAGTTCAAGTTAGAGTTCAAGTTAGAGTTCAAGTTAGAGTTCATGTTAGAGTACAAGTTAGAGTTCAAGTTAGAGTTCAAGTTAGAGTTCAAGTTAGAGTTCATGTTAGAGTACAAGTTAGAGTTCAAGTTAGAGTTCAAGTTAGAGTTCAAGTTGAAGTTCAATGTAGAGTTCAATGTAGAGTTCAATGTAGAGTTCAATGTAGAGTTCAATGTAGAGTTCAATGTAGAGTTCAATGTAGAGTTCAATGTAGAGTTCAATGTAGAGTTCAATGTAGAGTTCAATGTAGAGTTCAATGTAGAGTTCAATGTAGAGTTCAATGTAGAGATGAGCTTCGTTTTCTTGACGTTTTCTGAATAGTCCGAATAGTCTAATACTCTGTAAGCAAAAGCTTCGAGTGGTGTACTTTTGAAAGGAAATGAAATTAATTTATTTGCGAGAATAAGGGTGACAAAAATATTGATGGTAAAAATTATGGAGTTCCAAGCTTACTCTACCGAGCTTCGGTGTGCAAATATTAAAATTAAATGTTACATTAAGACATTGCTCAAATAGATAAGACTACAATTTAACAAATGTTACATATATGGTTAATTCAAATTAAAAATAATAATTAAGCTAAATAATAACAATAATAAATCATTGCAAAATCGATAAATCATCCACCGCTCTGTCAAATAAACAATTATAAAAAAAAAAAACAAGTTTATAATATGTCTATTAAAAAAGTAATATACTTAAATGCCATGTTGGTATGAATCACATTTTGTCGTCAATTTTGTTTTGTAGAAGCTAAAACAAAGTTGAGGCTTTCTTCCTTAGGGTAGTGTGTGTGTGTAGCTAAGTCTGTTTGGCGGAGCTGTTATGATTCTTGATCTTAGTAATGTTCTTGCCTGGGTGTACTTTAGTTTGCTTTGAATTGATGTGATTTTGTTGTTGTTTTACGAAGTAAGCTTTAGCTTTCCGCTCTAACAGCAGTAGCATACGGAATAGTAGTTTATAAAAAAAAAAAAGTAGCTATAAAAATAAAAAGATATAAAACATTTGTAAGGACACTGATAAGATGAAATAATATTGAGAGAGAGAGAGAGAGTAGAGGTAATAGATGTAAGTAACAAAGTATAGAATTTATCCTAGTTAGGTTCGATAAGAACAGGTTTAATTATGATAAAAATCAGATGTTTAATTATAATAAAAAATAAGCAGATGTCCATTAATTTACGATAAGATGAATTGATATTGAGAGAGAGAGAGAAAAGGTAAAAGATGTAGGTACCAAAGTATAGAATTATTCATAGTTAGGTTCGATAAGATACAGGTTTAATTATGATTAAAAAGCAGATGTCCATTCATTGCAATGCAAACAAGTTCTTCAATTAAATCTTGTGTTGAAAAGTCTTGATGACAGACGTGCAGTCTTGACGATAGATATGCAGTATTTATGACAGACATGCAGTCTTGATGTCAGATGTGCAGTCTTGATGACAGACATGCGGTCTTGATAAAATACATGCAGTTTTCTTCAATAAAATATTGTAAAAAAATAAAAACTTGGTAACATACGTGCAGTCTTGTCGACAAACATGCAGTCTTAGTGACAGACGTGCAGTCTTGATGTCAGACATATAGTCTTGATGTCAGACATGCAGTCTTGATGACTAGACTTTAATGATAGATATACAGTTTTAAGTATCAAGAGCGTAAATGAATAGTTGAAGAGACACTTCTTATAAGAAAATAGTTAGTATGACTAGTAACAATTAAAAAAAGAAGAGAGGGTGGGAGATGTTGATATAGCAATCTGGATAAAATTAATAGATGTTGATAGAGCCATCTAAATAAAATTAATAGATGTTGATATAGCCATCTGAATAATATTAAAAGATGATGATATAGCCATCTGAATAAAATTAATAGATATTGAAATAGCCATCTGAATATAATGAATAGATGTTGATAGGGCCATCTAAATAAAAAGAGAGAATAGAAAATATATGAAAAAAAAAAATGAAAAAGAAAAGATTAGAAATGATCAGAAAAGATTAGAAATGGTTAGAAAAGATTAGAAAAGATTAGAAAAGATTAGAAAAGATTAGAAAAGATTAGAAAAGATTAGAAAAGATTAGAAAAGATTAGAAAAGATTAGAAAAGATTAGAAAAGATTAGAAAAGATTAGAAAAGATTAGAAAAGATTAGAAAATTAAAAGATTAGAAAATTAAAAGATTAGAAAGTTAAAAAGGGTAAAAAAGATTAGAATAGATTAGAAAATATATGGAAAGATTCTAAAATATTAGGAAATATTAGAAAATATATGGAAAGATTACAAAATATTAATAATAATAATAATAGTTTATTGACATAAGAAACTTATACAACGTATCTTAATGGTAAATTTCTTAGACTAGGTTATATAATTAAAAGCTTAGCATCTGCTGCTGAGGTAGGCAAAAGCCTGTATTACAGCATACAGCGCCAAATCCCCATGGACATGTTTTTCTTCAATTAGGAAAGTTTAAAAAAAATAAAAATAGATAAGGTTAGAGATAACGATAAATAGAAATTTGGTTTTAAATATGTATAGTATTTTAATTATAATCTTTTCTAATTAATATGGGAATGAAAGCGGATGAATGTAGTTGTGTATCTGTAGCATAAGTCTCGCAATATAAGCTATAATATGCTATTCTGAATTGTACGACATTTCTGGCGAAATCAACAATTTCATTTCATTAAAAAAAAAATATAGTCAATATGTATAATGAACTCTCACCGGACACAAGCCTTTCAGGCTTTATGTAATTTTGGTCTTTACCTATCATGTAATTTTGGTCAATTATATAAATAATAATAATATGAAGATAAGAAAAGATAAGGAAAGATAAGGAAAGGATAGATAGATGTTTTAATATTTAATCTTGTCTAATTCATATGTAATGTAACTTTTAATCCAAAATGTTAAATCTCAAATGTTTTTGCATGTCGTCAATGCTACTTACACCTCGTGGAATGTTAAACTACACGTAATTTATAAAGGAATAGATATAGATAGATGGGATTGATAAGATAAGATTTGGTGATTGATTTTGGTTGGAGTTGATAGCTGACTGTATACACTGTCGTATGTACACATACAATAAAAAGCTTTAGGGATAGGTGAACCGATGTTGAAGGATCCATCTGAGAAAAAGAGTAGTAGATGTTGATGGTCCATCTGAGTAAAGTGGTGTATGTTTATCTGTATTATTTTATGTAAGATATTGATAACTTTTATTTGTTTACACGAAGTTTGAGGACAAACTTGAAGTCAGGAAAGGCCGAATGTTAGATATTTATTAGTTATTTAATCATTTTGGTTGGATCATATTATTATGGTAGAAGGATTGATTGATGTGGCAACACTGACCATAGCAGCTTATAAAAATGTGGGTATTTGTATTTGTAAGGGTTAGTTTTTTTATCACAAGCTCGAGCTAACACAGCTCAGTGCGATCGTTGTTTTACCCGGTTCTGTAACCTATTATAATTTAAGTCTAAGATTGTGAAGTGAAGTGATTATTTGATTAATTGTAATATTATAACAGTAAACCTATCGGGGCCCATGAGCGAGTTTGTTGCGTCGCTTCTTCTCCTCATACGGGATTTTTCCGAAGCGATAGTATTACGTTGTTTCATTGCCTGCACTACGCCCACTGAATCTTGATACCACATAACTTTAAACATGGTGTTCGCATCGCTTGGCAGTCGCTGACGCTATTACTACTATTTCACCCAACCCTTGTACCACGATAATATCATAATCCAACTGAGTTCGACTAACTATCTCATTCTCCGACATATATAACATATTATTTGTTTACAAATATTTATAAATACACATATAATATATACCTATATTTTAATATTAACTAGAAAGGGGAATTAGGTACCTTTTTTCCTGTGGGTCACAGGACGGGGTACTTAAAAAAAAAACCGACAAAAGTCGAGAAAAAGAGATATACAATATTAAGCAAGTTAATCGAAGGTGAAGGCCTCCTCTAGAGATTTGACGGGCCAGCTAGCGCGGTTGGTTAAGACTGGTTCAGATTCCACCTATCGCGCCACAGGTCGTGGGTTCGATTCCCACACAAGACATGTATTTGTGTGCATGAACATGTCTGTATGTCCTGAGTCTGGGTGTAATTATGTATATTAAGTATGTATTTACTATTTACATTTTATATATAAAGTAGTATTATGTATTATATCAATTATCTGGTTTCCATAGTACAAGCTCTGCTTGGTTTGGGATCAGATGACCGTGTGTGAGGAATGTCCCATGATATTTATTTATTTATTTCCAGTGGTCCCGATTGTTTGCTGTATTTATTGCGATGAAAACGAGATCACAAAAAAAACAAAAAAACCGGCCAAGTGCGAGTCAGACTCGCGCACCGAGGGTTCCGTACAAACCTGTAGGTATATAAGTAAATGGTAGTATAGACCTGAGTATTTGATATTAATTTCAATTTATGACCTATTAAAAAAAAACTACTTACTAGATCTCGTTCAAACTAATTTTCAGTGGAAGTTTGCACCGTAATGTACATCATATATTTTTTATAGATTTATCATTCTCTTATTTTAGAAGTTACAGGGGGGGGGACACACATTTTACCACTTTGGAAGTGTCTCTCGCGCAAACTATTCAGTTTAGAAAAAAATGATATTAGAAACCTCAATATCATTTTTGAAGACCTATCCATAGACACCCCACACTTATGGGTTTGATGAAAAAAAAAAATTTTAGTTTCAGTTCTAAGTATGGGGATCCCCAAAATTTATTGTTTTTTTTCTATTTTTGTGTAAAAATCTTAATGCGGTTCACAGAATACATCTACTTACCAAGTTTCAACATTATAGTTCTTATAGTTTCGGAAATAAATGGCTGTGACATACACGGACAGACAGACAGACAGACAGACAGACAGACATGACGAATCTATAAGGGTTCCGTTTTTTGCCATTTGGCTACGGAACCCTAATTAGAAGCAAGAAAAGGCGTTGCAAAAGTCTCTAAGCATAAGCTATTAATATAACATGGTAAATGAATTTGTACCTCTTGTATTGATACGAACGTTTTTTTAAAACTTATTTTCGGAATTTTATAGGTAAGTATTATTTTATCTCAAAATATTTCTATTGTTTATCTTCTTTTTAGATTTATCAAATATTCCTTTGTAATGTTAAGAGGGTTGTAATATTTTCAAAATAGCTCATGAGCTCTGTTTTATAAATAGAGAGCACCACAGGAGAACACACACATTATTAACAGATAGCCAAAGGTTTTTATACCTCTAACACACATCACAAAATTATTCCATAAAATTAGATATTACTCTAGAAAATTTCATTACATTTATTTGAAAGCTAATTTGAACTTTACAAAGTCAAACACATAAGGCCCATTTCATCGGACATTTGTGTCAGCCATTTATCATTTGTTAAGTCAAAGTTTTATAAAAAGTGGCCATATCAGGACTAAATTGATATTATATCCCCAACCTAAGTAAAGTTTACTTTGAACGTTATATTTTTTGAGACAATTTATGAATACCGAACATAACGTTTAGAATGTCTCTCGAAATATTCACTAAATAATATTCTCATAAAATATAATGGTGCGTCCATGCTACGCGAAGCGAGCACCAGCCGAGCCTCGACAGAACAGGATTCGTTCGTTTCTCGCGATTTCAAGCGTGGACGTAGGTACTTATCGAGCCTTCAACGAGCCTGCAACGAGCGCGATGCGAATCCCTGTGTTCGTGAAAAAACTGACAATCGGGCGGAGTCAGTCGAGCACGCTACGAATGCTCGTTCGAGGCTCGCAAGCCCGTCCACGCAAAGCGAAATATGCTTGCAGTGTGCTCGTTCGTGGCTCGGCTCGTGCTCGGTTCGCCAAGCATGGACGTACCATAATATATAATGATATGGGACTACCGTAATATTTATTATTCTAAAACGTTACGAGTCGGTTACCGACTCAACGCACTATCAGCCCCTTTAGCCACCATTGAAGGTTACAGCTATACATTAGTAGGACATAAATACCTAAATATTGTTGTGTGTGGTACCTTCAAAAGTAGTAGTAGGAGGTGGTAGGCTGGTGGTCACAATTACAGCCTTTTATGATGGTTGAAGCCACTGAAATTTCCACTGTCTCGATGGCCAACTTTCAAGTGAGAAGACCATACAAGAAACTCAGTAAAGTTTACATATTTTTATGATTATTCAAGACAATTTCACTATTTTGGTATTTTTTATACGAAAAAATCCTCTTCAATAGATTTCATAGAGTTTCTATTTTTTACTAATATTAAAAGCGATCGTGAGTCTCTTCGTATGCTTAAAACACATTTCATCGCAGTAATGCAGTTGAAGGTGACACAGCACAGCTAAATATAAACAATAGTTCCTTACTCAATCTAACTGTGAAGCTAACATAACTCCTGTGTAGGTACCTCAGCTCTGAACTATTAAGTTCATACGTGAATGTAAACTGCAACAGTTGTTAATTTATGAATAGATAACTTGATTTGTGCGACGTTATTTGGTTTAATAACATTATGTTTTATTTGTAAATGTATTTATTTACTTTTAGCAGCTTTATGATAAACTTAATTAGTTATGTATTAGTAATATTATGTTATAGCTATAATAGATTTTATAGATAATTTTCAAACGTATGTCTCCGACTGTATTTTTTTATCATATTTGATTGGATGAATTTTACAGAGCCGTGTTCCTGTCACATTATTTTTACGACATTTTCATCATAAGTAAAAAACTACGCTACATAAAAGATAATTAGACTGTTTTACAAAAAACTTAAACCGACTTCAAAGTACACTAAGAAGTAATCAAATCCTGATCTGATGACAATGGGACCAAACGGGAAGTGTACCCTTCCAGACAAAAAAAGAATTTTCCAAATCGGTTTATAAACGACGGAGTAATGAGGTAATAAAAAAAAAAAAAAAAAAAAAACATACAACCGAATTGAGAACCTCCTCCTTTTTTTAAAGTCGGTTAAAAATAAAAACTGTTTTGGAATGTGCAAATTCAGTTCTTTCATATTATTATGATACTCTATTTAAACTTGTAGCCCCACTTCAAAATGTCATGTGAAAATAAAGTAAAAGATTTCTTTTCTATTGGTTTAAAGACTAGGAAAGCGATATTTATAACTATTTTAAATTAACAGCATCAATGGTTGCTGAAATATACCGCTGTGATACACGGACAGACGGACGGAGCAGAGTTATTTACTCTAGACCTGTGGCACCATAAGGGTACCTTTTTGGTTCGGAACGGTTTAAAAAGTAATAATGTAATTACTAAATAAATATTTTGCTTGTATTTCGTTTATTAAAATGTCGAAGCTAAATGGCAAAGTTGAGTTCAGAAGCTCGCACGGATGAGAGATTTGGTCTTGGCTGATTTAATTCATTTATTATACGAAAATCCGTTAATTATTAAAATTTAAGGTACTTAAATACTTTGGTTAACAAAAGCTTTAGTCTTTTGTAATAATGTCATGTAAACAAATTTTCGCGTTCACTGAACAATTTGGACTTTCCTTGGAACTAAGTTTTAACGAAATAATAAAGCTTTTCACAAAAGTTTTGTAATTCGTTAAACCTATAGCTTTAAAATTATGAATTCAGGTAAAATTTTCCGCTTGAGAAAATATTTTAGGTATTATGGTAAATCGGGTGGAGGTTTCGAGTTAGCAACGAAACCTATCTTGGGTTGCTAAGTAAAATTTTACTATAAAAGCAACACATAATTTTCCACAAAGTGTAAGGTAAGGTCTGTCTGTCATGACCTACGGAGCCTTGACGTGGACACTGTCGCATAGACTGGTCCAAACATCACTCGAAGTCACTCACCGAGCTATGGAAAGAGCTTTGTTCGGGGTTTCTTTGAAGGATAAAATCAGCAACGAGGTCATCCGATAAAAAACCAAAGTAACCGACATAGCTAAACGAATTAGAAAGCTGAAGTGGCAATGGGCCGGTCACATCTGCCGCAGAACCGACGGTCGATGGAGCAGACGAGTCTAAGGCGTCGTCCTAATTGGCGACGATCGTATGATCAAACGATGCGATTTCGTCGCACGACGAGATTAAATACACAATACGCTTTAGAGTGTCCTAATTGAAGCTCGCAAGTCATCGCGCGAGCACAGGAAAATCAGCGCGATCGTGCGACGAAATCGCATCGTTTGATCGTACGATCGTCGCCAATTAGCACGACGCCTTAGAGTGGAGCCTCTTGCCATCATTTTGCCTAACTTAGTGTGGGGCACCGCCCAGCCCGATGGACTGACGACCCAAAAATGTGGCCGGACTGGGTTTGATGCGGGTGGCAAGAAACCGAAACGAGTGGCGCGCTCTGGGAGAGGTCTATGTCCAGCAGTACACTTAAAGGCTGATGATGATGAAGGTATATTATATCAAATAGTATAGTTCCGTTCATTTTAAGATTCCGTACCTAATGCCCAGAGGAATCGGAATGTTTTAACTGTGATTTACGTAAGAAGCAGACATTTTAATCTAATATTATTAAAATCCTGATGTTATGCAATAAATACCCTTTATTTTTTCTTTCTATTCATAACAAAATCGTTTGATATCCAAAAAACAAAAACTAGTCAAGTGCGAGTTGAACTCGCGTGCGTTTTATATATTATTGACAGATTTACCATATTGTTTGAACACCATAAAATTCTTATAGGTTTTCCTGTAATCTATAAGTAAAGGACTGTATTCTTTTTCCAAAGTTTTAGGTCCAGTCTTTTAAGAGATCAGAGGGAGAATGGTCAATTTTCATCTAGTTTCTTAAATAATAAAAAATATATAAAAAAAATTAGACCTTCACAACAAGCCCTTCCTTTTATGAAAAGGTAAGTACAGTTCAAAACTGTTTTTTTTTCTAATTTGTCCCCCAAAGAGACCCCTTTATTCTAAATTCATTTATTTACGATACTCGCCCGTGTTTGGGTCAAAGAAATTCTTATAGGTCT
Organism: Achlya flavicornis; assembly: GCA_947623365.1. NCBI lineage: Eukaryota > Metazoa > Arthropoda > Insecta > Lepidoptera > Drepanidae > Achlya > Achlya flavicornis. Next base: position 5,490,104 of record OX392491.1, on the reverse strand, counting down.
TACCAAATTTCAACTCAATCGGTCCAGTAGATTCGAAGCAAATCGGCTGTAACAGACAGACACACGAGTGATTCTTGAACCTTATGGTTACGGAAAATTAAGATAATTATTAGAGAATTATTCTAAACAAATAAAATTGGTGAACGCTCACGATGTAACAAAACAAATCTGTTCAACCGACCTATTTAACACAGAGAAACGATTTAAAATTTAAAACCCCTCGCGCGGACTTTCTCAAATCTTTGAAAATCCAAACAAAACGGCCTGGATTAAGGCGAAGACATTTAAACTCGACCTCACATAAATCCAGCCGGTGCTGCTCCAGAGTTGGCGCACTTAACATTATATATGGCCCTGAGTGCACGAGCTAATGCCAATTTAAGCAGGCCATATTACTAGCAAAACGGTTTTATTCTTGTAAGAAAACTTGTGGCCTACATGGACTATATTTTTAATGAAATAAGTTACATACAAATTACATGACACTTGGATATTTTATGTAGGCGATTATTTTGATGTGAAGTGCAGTATAGTGGACTTCGAGACGTCCAGCCCTATTTGTAGCTTATTAAATAGTGTCACTGAATGGCATGACGAAGGTCCCACACTGAGCATTAGATTTCAGGGAAGGAAATCATCGCACGGTTACAATTTATAGGCATGAGAGGCACTAGAACAACATCATCCCTAATCATCGTGAAATTATGGCAAACACAATGTATTAGAAAGATTATACCATACTCTTTATAGAAGAAAATAATCTTGAAGATGAAGATTGTATTGTTGTGATGAGATGTGAGACGGGGAAAGGTCATATACCCACAATCATTTCTGTTTCTGCTCATCTCAATAAAGTTTAATGAAGTGTTTCCCTAATACTTAGTTTCATACATGCGGTGCGGTTTGAATGAGTAAAGGTTAATAATGGAATTGCGATGGATGGATGGAATGGAGACGCGCTCGTGGTAAAGTATGATTAGCCGTTCTTAATCGATCTGCAAAGTTAAGCTACCACCGGTAAGAATAATACCTGGATGGGAGAAGGCCTAGTGGTATTTCAACTCGAGCGTTTTCCGTGCTTCGGAATGCTTGTAAAGCCATTGGTCCTGGCTATCACTTAATTGTTAAGCTACGAGGCCTCCTAGATGGCTTAAAAACTCTAACAGTAGGCTGACCAGTAGTTGAGTATTTAGCTATTCACTCTCATTTGTGCAAGGAGGCTTGTGCTCAGCAGTGGGACATTATATAGGCTGTTGAATGATGATGAATGATAGAATTATGATATTTGTCCTGTCAAAAAATACGAATTGCAGGAATATCAAAATATGTGACAAATAAGTGTGTAAATTATTTGGTAAGCCAAATCTTATAAATAAGACCTTGGAGTAATCCAATCGATTAATGTCATTTCTGTCTGGCCGTTGAAGCATGATTGATACAAAAATCCAAGAATTATTTTAGCTAGAGACAGGGCATTAATCAATTCGTCTTCAGTCGTTCATTATTAGATAACCTTACTTTTTAACACAATGTCAGTTCTGTGACGATCTGCCAGCTACTTTTCTTAGAAGAGAAATCACAACCTGGGCATTGCATTGGCTTCACATGTTTTCGTTTGTTTTATGTTTTTATGTTCGGACAAACTAAAAAGTGTGTTACTTTAAAGTATCACCAAATATTAACATAACAATATATTAACTTACGTTAATAATATTGTTTTGTTATGTTAATATTAATAACTGATTTATAAATTATTATTGTATGTTATTTCTTGTCATATTTGTTATGATCAGAATGTTTGTTTTGTCTATCGGTTTATTTCAATTAATACGACGCGACGTAATTAAATAGAAAAAGAAACAAATATCTACAAAAAATATGCTGTGGACTGCGAAGCATATTCGTGGTATAGTTTGTTTTGAAATCTCTCTTCTTCAATATATTTGTCCAGTTTCCATCCAAATAGTTAAGGCCACCTTTTATTAAAAATAAATCATATTTGTAAAATTACGTTCTCTTTGCAATAAAAAAAATACAAAGTTATGTTATTTTTTTACCATCCTACTAAGATCACCTCTGTAAGTCAGCCAAACTATAAACAACCCTAATTGTGCTTTCCTGTGCTTCATTTTCCTCCACAAGAACATTTTTACTTTGTACAGGATCCACGCTATCAAACTATTAATTATTCACGGGAAAAACCAAAGGAATATTAAACGACAGTTTAATTTAGAAATAGATCAAAGTAAAAGAAACGATGAGACAGAATCCAATTATCTCAATATCCAATGCAAATTGTTCAGTGTGTTTGTAGAAGAAATCCAACTTGCCTTTAGGGTACAGTTTCTGAAACGATTCCCAGCAATTAGAAGGATTTCCCGTATCTGTTTTAATTAATTTTAGGACCCGTCTCAATTACAAGCGTTATTTTAGACGTTATAGGGGTCGGGGGTTCTAGTTTTTTTTTTTTTATGAATGCCATTATTCTTTAACTTTGGAACGCAGTAACCGACAACAAGATGCCAGTTTTGAAAAATCTTCACTGCTGGACAGTCAGCAGAGGAATTAGCAGAATTATAACAAAGCGATCCTGATATGATTTGTCGTTTGGTTATTGTGTTATGCAAACTAATGCACAGAAAATAGTGATTTTATGATTGGTCTGCAAAGAGAAAAATAAAGGGAATAAACCACCATTAGAAAAATACACAAAAACGATACTTATACACTTGAAAACAAGTATTACCTAAATTACAAATAGTTATTAAGACTTAAAAGCTTGTCACTCAGTATTGATGATATGACAAGCTTTTTGGTTTAAATATACACACTTAAGAGAGCTTGTTTTATAAATGTATATTGAATTTTTTTTATAGAGCAACGTCCCGGTGATAAAAAAATGTTTTAATTGTGACACGAAATTGTCTTTATCCTATTATTGTCTCCTATAAATAAAAATTGAATGGTAATTTATTGAAAAGTTTTTTATTTACTTAAAAAGAAAAAAATAAAGCCGACTTCAAATTAGGTTTGCACTATAAGTATACAATAACGGGGAAGGAATTCTAAATTATACTGCATTGAAAATCTGATGTCTGCATAGAACCATTTACGAGACAAGTTCTATTTCGCCAACTTCAAAATACTAGATTGGCCTAATTACTTACACATTCACATAAGAGTTTCTAATGGTGCGTCCATGCTACACGAATCGAGCACGAACCGAGCCACGAACTCACAGAATTCGTTCGCTACTCGCGAATGTCATGCGTGGACGTTACAACGAGCCTACAACGAGCGCGATGCGAATCCCTGTGCTCATGAAAAAACTGAAAATCGGGCGGAGCGCGAGACGAATGCTCGTTCGACGCTCGCTGGATTCCGAGAAATATAACATAGGTACGCGTCGAAAATAGAACCTCAACATTTTTGAAATTGCCGATAAAGGATTTGAATTCTTTCGTTGCATTGTTTTGCAAAAAATGTTTTAATGTAAGTCCCTGAAATATTCGTTTCATAAGCACGTTCACCAAATTGTAACAATTGTTACAATTTGGTACCCTAGAGATGGGAAGAGAAGAAGGGGAAGACCGGTCAAAAGGTGGGAAGATGAGATCAAACTGACAGCTGGACCTTTCTGGAAAAGAGCTGCACTAGATAGAGGACACTGGAGCTTGAGGAGGCTCTGAAATACGCGATATAATTTAGGTAGAACATAAGTCTTAAAAATAAGTATAAACAAATGTTTAAGTATTTTTTTAGAAATAAAGGTTCATTATTTTAGCACGTTCACATCTACAAATATTTTGCGATACACGATTATAATTTTTTGTTAGTCTATGTTAAGAATGTGTTATTTTTTTCTTTTGGTAGCATAAAAATAACATAAAACACACAAAAATAAGACATGTTTTTGCATGTGTACGAATGTAGGTAAGCGTGGGAAATATAAACAGTATTACAGCATCATATTTTCTCGTGTATCTTTGGCTATTTTGTGCGTACCCTGCCTACATCGTAATAAAAATATCTCTCGTATTTCCTTCGAGAATACATGAAACTTGGTTCTCGTCTCTCGATGCGTGATTTATTCCTACTATGGCCAAAATTATATACCATTCATTTGTTGCTGATGTATTTACTAAAGCATGGATATAAACGTTTATAGCAAAAATAAAGGACAAGGTACGAATTAACACAATTTAAATTGAGAGCACATTATTCAGCATTGGATCTAACTAATCATTTTTAATCGAACACAAAAAATCATGCAGCCAGACTTTTGGCAACTTGTCTCCACCGAATATTTGAGTACTTCGGCCATATTGTCAGACAGAGAGGTGACAACCTAGAGAAGTTGCTGGCAAGGTAGAAGGAAAGAGGCTGAGAGGACGGAGTCTGATGCGTTGGTCTGACCAAATACGCTCTACGCTAGAGACCCATGCTGCTATAGTCCACGAGAAGATAATCCCTAAGATCACGTTCCTCAACAATGAGGCAAACGATGCAAGAAGAGGACCTGTCCAGATCAAATTCAAAATGAAATAACTTTTATAAAATTATGATTTTAATAAAATAGCCTGAGAAGCGAACACTTCATTAAAATGTGTTATGGATCTCAAACGAGAACCTCACTTTATTTAGTCCAAGAAGCAACCAACAGTGTGCTGGAACGGTATACTACAGTTGAGGTGAAAATAACTGAATTTTGGGAATTTTGAAGCACGTAAAGAAATATTTGTAATTGAAATTGAGTTTGCTTGTTATTTCTATCGAGAAATTGTTAAAGTTAAAGAAACCGCAAATCCAATTGTGTAGACGTTAATACTAACTATATAGAATACTCTGATATTTAAATTAAAAAACGTTGGAAGGTTACATAAATTCGCGAGGTGCTTCATACCCTTCGTTCGTTTTTAACATTATTCTACTTGGATACCTAGAATGGTTACGTACGTGGAACGTTCATAAGAATTCAGTTCAAACTCGCTATCCATATTCCCTCCTCGACAATTATCGATTTGGTAAAGTCTACGTTTAACCACGAACGGTTACGGCTATTTTTAGTTCTATCGTTATGTAGGATCACCAAATTATTATTATAGCAAAAACTTTCGCTCCTTTTTTTAGCCAAAGGCGGCGTATGAGATTTGGCATAGTTAAAGTTTATATAGGAAACCAGTGTACAAAGCTAATATTTTGATATAATAATGCATTTTAAATACATTATTTTAATTTTTAAAAAACTGTACACACTACACAATGCGAAACCTTACACACACCCCAACGCGTTTGACACACCACACACTTATATACTCTTTAATCTTTTTTTTCTTAGTTTTGCAGTATGACAACCAAATTATTTTTCGGACTTATTATTGCCAGTATCAAGTTCATTTATGATAAAAAAAATTAGTCGAATTACAACTCATGGGTAATAAATAGCTGTTAGTTTAACAAAAAATAAATAAATATCAAGTTATATCAGTTCAATCAGTGTTAACAATATACTGTTATTCGGCTCAGGCGTTGTCCTAATTGGCGACGTTCGTACGAAAAAACGATGCGATTTCGTCACGACGAGATTAAATACACAAAAAGCTTTAGAGTGGCGTAATTGAAGCTCACAGGTCATCGCGCGAGTACAGGAACATCAGCACGATCGTGAGACGAAATCGAATCGTTTGCTCGTACGGACATTGCCAATTAGATGACGCCTCAGTCTAGTATTTCAGTAAACATAAAATTAGAACTACCGTGAGCTTACTTAGATGATCGACGCATCTAAAAATGGTAAAAATCATTTCAGACATTTTTATTCATAGACTAGATTCCAAATAGGAATTACGAATTTGTACTCAAAGTAATTGGTGCGAAAAAGTGCGAAAAAATTACGGCTATAAAATATTATTGAATACCTACTTAGTCAGATTCGTTTGTCGAAATTGATTAATCGAGTACTTCATACCTAATTTTGAGCTAGATTACTGAACGATTTTCATAACTTTTGTCTGCTAGGAATATTTAATAAAATGTTGTAGCTATTTACGTAACAGCGAGTAAAAATGTGTCTTAGAGGGGACACCAGTAATATTATCTATGAATAAAACATGCTCTGGTATATTTTCATAGCAACTGAAATAGAGTGCGTAAGAAGCAATTTATATTTACTTGGTATATTTGACGCTTCACTTACAACAGCCTCTTGCGTAGAATTCCAGTCGCATAATCTGTACAAATATTTTGAAATATATGTATGAATTATACATAATATGATTATTTTAGGTAGTCCAATGGCTTTTTTATAATACTAAGGTAGCAAACAAACATATAGCCTGACCTAAGGCTATGGATGCTTGCACCACCAAGGGTATCACTCACGCGTTACACACACATTGTTACATTAGTTTAAAACAAATACATAAGCAACAGGTATTCGTTTTTATTTGTATTTCAGTAACATTTTAACAATTCGTCAATCAAATAATACCGAGATGGGACAACACCGTACAGAAGGCGAGGATATTATGCTGCGATCGATGGAATCCCAGCTTTAACTTATTCGTAGACTTACCGGACTTCCTCAGGGACGTGGGGAAGTGCCTAAGGCATACGTTACACGACCGGCGAGAGAATGAGCCCCTCGATTTCCTTGAATATCCAAATACGATAACAGGTGACTGAGAGAGATGTTTTGCCATTGAAGTCAATTAAAATCTAAAAATTAACTATCCACCCGCAAAGTATTCCGTGAAACTTCAACCGAATGCATAGAAGAATCATATATTTTTGACTTTGTATACAAATCCTCGTAACATAAAAACGGCTGGATGGATTTTAATTGATGAAGTTTTTTTTTTTATATACCACTAAGGTGGCAAACAAGCATACGGCCCGCCTGATGGTAAGCAGTTACCGTAGCCTGTGGATGCTTGCAACACCAGGGGTATCACTCGCGCGTTTCCGACCCTGAAGAAATCTCTTCACACCGATTTTGAAGAACCTCATGCTGTACTCCAATGGGAAAACCACGGCGGGGAACTCATTCCACAATCTGAGCGTCCTCGGAAGAAAACTCCTTTGAGCCCGCACAGTTCGAAACAATTCTGGTTTCAATATGTGAGGATGGACTCCCCTTCGATGGCGAGAGTTGCGATGGTGGAAAGTAGCCGTGGGCATCAAGTCGAAAAATTATTTTGACGTTACTTTAAGCTGCAACCGAATAGTTTTGCTATATATCAGCAAATAAATACATCCTTGCTGACTCGTCGGCAGTCTGACTTATGTCTTACCAAGCTTGCACGTCGACTTAGCAAAAGTACTTTGTCGCAATGTTTTCTATTTATCACTTACCTACGTATGTTATCAATATATCCTAACTAATAAGTAAGACAGCGAAAGTTTTATACTCAAGCCTCAACAGTTGGAGAGATCAGTTTAAAAAATAAAAAGGTATGTGATGTTGAAATAATTTTATTGTATAAGGACCGTCTCTTTTCTTTGTTCTGAAAACAAGTAATAATAGATATTTTTATTAAAATTATACAAATAATAAACAAGAATATATACTTTTTGGCGGGAACTTGCAGTGTGACGTTGCGTTTTCGTTTTTATTTTCATAAATTCTTGTATTTTGAGTTTTATTGTATATTATCGGTGGTATTTTATCCAATAAAGATCAATCCATGTGCACTAGTGAAGTGAAATGAAATGAATTATGTGTATCGTGAATTTTCAAGTTGTCTCAAAAAGAGTCAAAAAGTGAAAAGTTTTAGTACAATGACGACCATTGTAGTAAAACATGACTTTTATCGACTGTGACTGTCTGAGGACTATAATATGTGAAAGTGATTTATTGTCACTGGTAATTATTATATAACTCTACAATGGCAGAAATAAGTTTTAATTTGGATTTGGTTGCCAAACTTAACACTAAGAAGAAGAACAAGAAGTTAGAAAAAAAACAGTTCAATTAAAAAAAGAAACAAAGATTGACGAATTGCAATACTTTTTACAAAATGTACGGTAATTTCAGTGATAATGGACTGAAAAGAAATAATGATTCCCCCATCTGTGTCAAAGATGCCTCCCTAAGGAGCTGGAGTGCCTCGACTGAATTATTCAGACACTGGCTCAAAGAATTAATTTGCAAAAAAATCCGAGGTCAAAAATTCTGAATTAAATCCTTGAACAATGAGAACTTTTTTAATAAAAGCCGCAACCGACAGGTGGTGACACTGGTTGAATTATTGACTTTTCAAATTGACTATGAAATGTTTAATATCCCGTTAAATTAATGGGGATTTGATTTTGCAATTTAAAGTAATACTAATAAGTTTTCTTTCCTTATATTTACTTTGGATAAAAGCAATAGAAAGGTATGATATGATAGAAGGTAGATAAAACCAGCCGAAAGGTTTACCCGAACTCTGGACGATTGCACGTTTTTACGGGATTAAAAGTATTTATATTATTTTAGGGTAGGTATAATGTATATATTTGCCACGATTTATCACATTCACTGGGTCACAAATTTTAACATTTATAATGCTGTTGAGATGAGATGCAAAAGTAAAGATCGCTGCAACATAATAGAAAAAGTTAGATCCCAATTTCAGTGATTAACCCAAACTGATTACAATACAAAAGTTGCCGAACCGATCCATGTTAAAGGTTAAGGTATACCAGGAGCATATAAAGTAATTTTTGGAATTGAAGTATTGTTTTGTATTCTGGTGATAAATAGTACCTAAATATTACGAAACATGACAATGTTTCTAAAAGAAAAGTCAAACTTTGACTTTATAATTTGTAAGATTCAGATAATAAATAAATGCCGGCCAAGTGCGAGTCAGACTCGCGCACCGAGGGTTCCGTACAAACCTGTAGGTATATAAGTAAATGGTAGTATAGACCTGAGTATTTGATATTAATTTCAATTTATGACCTATTAAAAAAAAACTACTTACTAGATCTCGTTCAAACCAATTTTCAGTGGAAGTTTGCACCGTAATGTACATCATATATTTTTTATAGATTTATCATTCTCTTATTTTAGAAGTTACAGGGGGGGGGGACACACATTTTACCACTTTGGAAGTGTCTCTCGCGCAAACTATTCAGTTTAGAAAAAAATGATATTAGAAACCTCAATATCATTTTTGAAGACCTATCCATAGACACCCCACACTTATGGGTTTGATGAAAAAAAAAAATTGAGTTTCAGTTCTAAGTATGGGGAACCCCCAAAATTTATTGTTTTTTTTCTATTTTTGTGTAAAAATCTTAATGCGGTTCACAGAATACATCTACTTACCAAGTTTCAACATTATAGTTCTTATAGTTTCGGAAAAAAATGGCTGTGACATACACGGACAGACAGACAGACAGACAGACAGACAGACAGACAGACAGACATGACGAATCTATAAGGGTTCCGTTTTTTGCCATTTGGCTACGGAACCCTAAAAAAGAAGAAAGTAATTTAAAAAAAAACTGTTATGATTTTAATTTCGTGGCAAAACATGAATAAAATTGTATAAGGTATATAAATAAAGAACATTAGACGTTTCCTGCCCGAGATGAAGTGTGAGACTCACAACAGCCTCAAGACTCTGATGTGTATGATGAAGGGATAAGACCGGATTTCTCGAAATTAGTAAAACTACGGAATGTAAAATTGTACTTATAAATATTCGTAGAAGCGCTCGTGGTGTAGCATGATTAGCCGTTCTTAATCGATCGGCAAAGTTAAGCTACGTCTGTCGTGGTCGGTACCTGGATGGGTGACCGCCTAGTGGTATTTCAAATCGAGCGTTTCCGTGCTTCGGAAGGCACGTAAAGCCGTTGGTCCCGGTTATCACTTAATTGTGATAGTCGTTAAGCTAGTTGGATGCCTCCTAGGCGGCTTGAAAAATTCCAACAGTAGGTTGACCACTAGCCTACCTCCACCAATCCGCAGTGGGCACGCGTGGTGGAGTATCGCCCAGTCACTTGCACCCTCATTTGTGAAAGGAGGCCTGTGCTCAGCAGTGGGACATTATAGGCTGATGATGAAATATTCGTAGAATCATTTCAGATAATTACCATCTGCTCCCACAGCATCATTTCCGTAACAATGACTGTGCCAGAAACTTTAATTCCTGTCCGATCATGATCCGAACGAGAGAGCGGTGACTGGCACACTCGCCTCGATAGCATTATTTATGTACTCCTAGTTGGCACATTTGAAGGATGACCGGCACTATCGATTAGCCAACGAACTTCTAATTTATTAAATATTGGGTCAAGAATATATCTTCTTGTATATCGGGTGTGTACTGAGCAGCCAAGTAGAATGGATAAGTTTTGATGAGGTCAAAGTTTCAAATACAGCTGCCTAAACAAATCCGTAGATGCTTCATATTTCTCGATAGGATTCAACCTTCTGTTGAAGTTCTGTCGCCAAACATCTACCAAATCTAGATGAGAACTAAAACTCTATTGCCATATTAATTTCCTACACTCAAGCTTCTTATAGCCGCCGACTTTCACAGCATCAAATAGGTGGTTGTACTGGGGTGAATGTGGATGGCATGAAATTGGAAGGACTGTCGACATTTGAGAGAAGAGTGTATTTTTTTTTGTTTCCAAATTTAATAGCTGAGTTTCTTGCCTGTTCTTCTCAGTTGACGGCCGACTTACGAACTGGTGGTAACTTCAGTTGACCTTCATAAGTGCCCTAAATTGAATAAATGGCTTTGACTGTGACTTTGTTTTACTAGACTTTGACTTTTAATTGATAATGATGATAACGTTTTTTTTACTGTTATATATAAGTGTGTTTGACTACAATCTCACCATAGTAAGTGATGATGTGGCCGATGGTGGTAAGCACACAAAGCCTAGAAGGAACTGGCTATCAAGTACAACTGTCGGAATGCACCGATAGGTGCTTGGCGACAGACTTTTAACATGAGGGTGGTAGCCAGCCAGGTAGGTACTACAGAGTACCTACCCTACCACCGTGCTATGGTTTCCTCAAGTGATAATTTCTCAAAGACAATGATATCAATCTTGTCTATAAACGAAGATCTGAATATCCCGTTAGTCATCCATCCAACATAAATGACATCACAAATAAATAACTTGTTTTTAATCGATGAATAATTTCGGCGAAACGATACGCATGAAGTAGGCGTAAAAACAAATGCCTGACTTAAACCAGCATTTAAAATAATTTTACGCAAAACAATCAAACAAAACGAGTGTTTTATGATATGTGACAACTTTTTAACTGAGCTGTAAAGCGCTGTATTACACGACGAATGTCAATAAAGCGCTTAAAATATCCGCTTTTACTCGCTATAACGAGTTAATTGAGTCGGCGAATTGCTTAATATTTTTAAGTGTTAAAGGATTTTCTGCGCACCTCTTCCCAATTGGGTTTTCATTGTAGTCGTAAAACAGTTAAAATATTAGTCAATGCTGTATTAATAAATGTCAGTAGTCGTACGTACACTCTGTATAGCAGCTGTATAAACATAAAGGTACAAATAGTAGCATTTGTACAATTTCAAAATTGATCTTTTATTTATTAAATACTAGCTGCCCGGCGCGACTTCGTTCGCGTGGTGCTACCCTACCCTATTTCAGTGCGCAGGCCAAGTTCCTACAATAACGCCGAACTAGGGCATGCATTACGGGATTCCGGAATCCCGTAACTCCGGAATCTCGGAACAAATATCCGATATTTCAGTTCCGGAATTGGGACTAGTTAATATCGTAATTCCGGTATTCATAAATTTTACAAATCGAGTGATATTTTAATTTTTCTGTACGTACCAATCTAACTACAGCTACAGCGGAACTATACAACCATACTCCCGGGTGACACATACTCCCGTCCCGTTCCCCCTGCATGCCTCGCCTCTCACTCCGCATCGTTATTATTATATTCGCGTATTCTTAAAGCTCTAATAGACTGGAAATCAACAATATCCTTTTCCGAATATGAAATTCAAACATTGAGAGACATTCATTATAGCTTAGATGTTATAAAATTGGCTGTACTCTCATTATGCCATCGTGAATCGTGATGCGACGCTTTACACAGATGCTGAGATTACCTCAACGACTCTGCGAACTTGCGTGCTTTACACCTGCAGTGTCCTCCGACCCAGATTTTTCAGATAACGACATTGAAGTTATTGTACCAACTCTACAAGAGCAATTAAATAATGAAAGGGATAAGTGTAAAAAAGTCTGCAAGAATCTGTCTGCCAATTTTGACTTTTCAGGGTTTGTAGAATTAAAAAAGGCTATGTACGATAACGGAGGAGATCGACGCGTGTATCTCACAGAACCTTATAATTATATTTTGTGCGTTCTGCCAACAAGAAAAGAGAGCGAGGGAGTGTTTTCGTGTGCTGGGGTACTTTTGTAACCGATTACGAAGCTCGCTGTCTGACACAATGTTAGATGTATTATTGGTCTAGAGAACAAATTATCAAGAACAACGTTTCATCTCAAAAAAGTAATTATTGTATAAGTTAGTTGTTACATGTTGATTTGATCTAAGTTTATTGCCAATTATTAATCTTCTGATGTTGTTTATTATGCTAAATGTATTATATGGAGGTCTACGTACCTAAGTTAGTTGTTGATTTAATCTCATTTTATTGCTAAATATTATTTTTCTGATTTTATTTATTATGCTAAGTTTATCTCAATTCTTTCATTATGAAAATTTTACGATTTTACGAAACAAATACCAATATTCTATATTAACTGAGAACTAATGTAAAACTTATTTAATTTTAGATGTCACGTACTATAAATGAACACCGCTAAAAAGCTCAAATGATTAAAAGTCAAAGGTGGCTTAAATTGATTAAAAGGCTGATCAATAAAACTTTTTTGATTCGAAACTATTCCCAGAAACGAAAAACCATTAAATAGTTGTCAGTTCCGGAACCAGTTCCGGAATTCCGGAATTGAGTGCCCAATATCGGAACTTAGTTCCGGAACTGAAAACCCTCCGGTATTGCATGCCCTACGCCGAACGCACACCGTGCACTACTTACACAAAAAATGTCTTAGTAAAGTTCAGTGCGCTAGTTCTACTCGCACTTCAATCAGCATAGACTATAGACTTCCTCACTGCCGACGGGGCACAGGCCTGCCTTCTATACAAGGCCAAATGGGAAATCCATAGTGATCACAAGGGTCCAATGCAGGTAAGTGACTAACTACACACCCGCAAGGAATACTACTTTATACTTCACAAACATCTTAAAAAGGCTTCCAAGGCTTGTGCAAGTTATTTAATCTAATTACTTTCTTGATTTTGATTAAAATAACCAGCCAAGTGCGAGTCGGACTCGCGCACCGAGGGTAGTAGAAACTTATTGGTAGGTATGTACAAACTGAACTTTGCCATTGGAAAACTGTTTTCCCATACCTCGCAATAGGTCGCACAAAAAATTACGGTTTTCGGATAGTTTCCTTCATTTGTGCTATCAGACCTTACTTCATGACGAATTGCATGATTCTAGGTCAACGAGCAGTAGGTAGGTACTCAATAGGTTTTGATTCCCTTAGTCTTGACATATAGATAGGTATGGTATTTGTAGGACAGTTGGACAACAATATGATAAGGGTTCTTTTTGAGGTACGGAACCCTAATAATCAGAAAAATCATCAGAATACTTTCAATTATATTAAAGTTGTCAATTTAATCATAATAAACGCATTATTCGACAAATTCAAACCTCTCTCATTTAACTATTTACTAATACAAGGTAGGTTAGGTACCTACTAAAATGTTAAATTACTTCTGCGTTCGTCGACTGTACACGCAGAATAAATTATATAGGTTTAGCTACAACGGTATATAAATCCTGGGACATATATAGGAACAACTTACCTCGCGTCACGGGGAAATCTATGAAATTTTAAATACCTATTATATTTCGGCGTTGATTTGCAGCCGTATACAGAACAGTTTGTGTGCTGCGCCATTTAGAATTTGAGCACTGAACAATACCTATAAAATTCACTGAACACTTACTACCTATGGATAATGTTTAAATAATAAGATAAACACGAATGCGTCTTCCTTCCGCGGACGATCCTGTAAACTAAGCGTGATGGCAGGACGCGGTCGCGTCGCCCCGACACCCCGCGAGTTCCCCTCCGTCTCTCTGCGTAAGTACATTCGTTGCGCAACTGTATACAATAGTAAAACTGTGGTAAGGGCATGTAGAGTTATAAGCTTGGCTCTACATGAGATCTGATTACTTTTTGACAGTGCAAGCCATATGTCTTGGCAACATTTGATTTGTTTTTGTTTTTTTTTTGTATGAAATTTTCATGTTTTATATTTTTATATTATTGAAACTCTTGAAATTATGTTCAGATAAAGTATCTAACCCAGAAACGCAGGAGAAACCACCGGGCACAGCTAATATTTAAACATTATTCAAGATGCTGACGCCATGAAAACATGCTCACATTGGAAACTTGAATGTGATTAATGAGAAAGAATCATGGCGAGATCCATACATTGATTTGTACAAAAAAATAAAACATTTTAGAGGGTTTTGAATCACTTCCAATGTAGGGATTACCAGCAACATATTAATATACATGAAATGTTTTATAAACCCCGCAAAACAGAACAACAACATAATGGTTTTGGTCTCAAATAGTCGCGATTCGCCGGCATGCCATAGAAATTCGCATTTCTATCCCGGGGTTCTAAAAATATTTTAAATGGCTCAAATTATTCCTTAGGCACCAAGGATCAATTATAACTTCATTGTAACGTCTCTAAAAATCTTTATTTTTTTTGTACAAATCTCGCCATGATCCTTTTAAAGCTTCCCACGCGTTTTGCTTTGCCTTTCCAAAACACGCCTTAACAATAATGGATCCTTCAATTTAATGAATGACCTTCGTACATACATCTGGATATTTTTCTTTTGATCGTATACCACTTACTTCGTGGTTGATATAACTACGAAAGATACTTAATGATAGTAATTACTGTACTGCGTGTATCTCGTTATCTGTCGAGCGTGTTACCGCAATAATACGTAATTACGTGATCCTAAATCAATTAACTTGGTATTAAGAATAACTATGTTAAGCTTGTAATAAAATTACTTCTTATTATCAATATGTCATTGATGTAAGTTAAAAGAAAAGAAATAAAAATACTACTCGCGGGTATCACTCGCGCGTTGCCGAACCTGCATATCTTCACACCCTTCTTAAAGAACCCCATGGTGTTCTCCCTTAGGAAAAAACTGTACATAAACTATACAGGGTGTGGTTTTGCATTCAGTGTGTCTATACCGGATAGACTAATACACTCTCCCTCATCCCACATCCTGACGGTGTCAATATTAAAAAAAATACCTTAAAAACTATGACATTTAAAATGCTTCCAAAAATGTTTACACGAAGTTTCATATCGGAATTACTTTCATAAAAGTTTCGTACACTGTATTTCCCCCTTTTACCCTCTTTGGGATTGAATTAGAAAAAATCTTTCTTAGCGAACCCAAACTCAAATTTAATTAATTTTCCCTCATGGCACTTAAAAAAGTTACAATTGACTCAAATACCGTTTTGTATAACTTAGAAAACTCCGGCCAAATACTCAGCAAGGCATTTAAAACTCCGATAACAAGATGACAGCTTGAAAAAATATGAAAAATAGGTTTTTAACAATAAGTTTTTATGATTTTAGAAGGCTCCTAATTCTTATAATAATTAATTTATAGAGAAAAACACAACCTAATAATGTAATTAGTTCGATCGGTAGTAGTAGTTGTAAAGTAATGGGTTCGATTCCCACACAGGACATGCATTTTTGTGCATGAACATGTCTGTATGTCCTGAGTCTGGGTGTAATTATGTATATTAAGTATGTATTTACAAACAAAAAGTAGTATATGTATTATATCAGTTATCTGGTTTCCATAGTACAAGCTCTGCTTAGTTTGGGATCAGATGACAGTGTGTGAGGAATGTCCCAGGATATTTATTTATTAATTGTAATAGCAGGCTTGGTCCACTGAACTGTCTCGCTATACAATTAAGTTCATTTTAGTTCTCTTTTGTCATTTGGCATTATGAAAACACTTCCTCCCGCACCGCTCCACTACTGCAGAAACCTACCGAGTTCTGCGCTGCCTCAGATGACAGAACACCTTTTGTTCTGTAGTCTGTGTGCGCTGCTATCTTTATACTGCCTATCTTTATATATAAAATTCTACTGAACGTGTGTATGTCACTGAATTCCTCCTAAACGGCTGAACCGATTTGAATGTTTTTTTTGTATGCGATACTATAACCTAGATACAGACTGCAGCGCCATCTGCCGGGCTGATTTCTGAATCTAAACCATCCAGGGCGCCACCCAAACGCATACAAAAAAAACCATTCAAATCGGTCCAGCCGTTTAGGAGGAGTTCAGTGACATACACACGTACAGTAGAATTAACTCCCTGGATGGTTTAAATAGGGTAGGAGGATAGGGTAGGGTAGCACCACGCGAACGAAGTATCAATTTTTTTTTTTCAATAATTTTCAAGAGAGGTAGAGCATAGCCTTTATTCGCTCAAAGAGCAGCTCGACTGGGGAAGTACCTCTACCTTACAGAATACCGCAGCCAAATAACTTTATGTTGTGTAAAGTTGTGTTCCTGCGCGTGAGTAAGGTCGCCAGAGCTCATAGGGGAGGGGGGAAAGGTCGGTAACGCGTGAGCGATGCTTCGTGAGTTGCAAGCGTCCATATGGCTACGGTAAGCGTTTACCATTAGGTGGGCCGTATGATTGTTAATCGACTAAGTTGTATAAAAAAAAAAAGAAGTCGCGCCGGGCAGCTAGTAGGTATATAAATTTCCATCTTCCTTGAGAATACCCTATTCAATTAATATCCTTAGAAAAATCTAGTTGTATTCCCGTAAATTAAACCGATCATTCTACTCTATTAAGGTATATCCTTTGTTACCAAATGTATAACAAAAGGAACATGAAACTTTTGATCCTGCCACTGAATTAAATAATGGTTCACACTATTCATTCTTGTCTCTTTCATTCTCACATGGGTATTCTTGCCGTCTCTTTCAATTAGTGTTACTTTCATCTATTATTAATACCATTTTTATGTTTAGACAGAATTATCAAGTTTTAGTTCCTATTGTTATTTTGAGTTCATTGAAGATTTATTTTAATTTTTCATCATAACTCAAAAACTATGCAACAGAAAATTAAACGTTATGGAATATATAATGTAACCTTCAATGCTTCACCATAACTTTGAAATTTAGACCTTCCATTTCAGTTCCGATTGCAAATAATGTTTACAAGGTTATTGTGAAACTATTCCAAGTTTTAAATCGATAGCATTAGTAGTTTCTGAAATATATCGATATGACAGACAAGGTCGCACCATAAGGCCTCTTTTTCCACCTTTTTGGTACGGAACCCTAAAACGTAAGTGTTATTTATCAGTTCTAGAGAGTTTTTTTTTATGGCATAAGGTTGACAAACAGGCAGACGGTCCACCTGATGGTAAATGGTCACCACCGCCTGTGTTTTGCCGACCTTGAAGAGCTCTTTTTACGCCCCTTTTGAAGAACCCCATATCGTAGCGCTGAGGGAAAACCGTAATGGGGAGCTCAGAGCTCATTCCACATCCTAATTAGGTCCTCAGTAGGAACGTCCGACTGAACTACGGAATAAAAAAAACAAGGACTGAACCTTTGTGTGGATGATCGAGGCGTCACGAGGATATGAGGATGAACTCCACATCGCCGGCGAGCGGTGCGGGTATTAATAGTTTTTTTTTTATACCACTGAGGTGGCAAACAAGCATACGGCCCGCCTGATGGTAAGCAGTTACCGTAGCCTATGGACGCTAGCAACACCAAGGGTATCACTCGCGCGTTGCTGACCCTAAAAACGTGCGTGACATGGTGTTTTTTTTAATCCTTTTTATAAAATTTTTAAAAAAAAACGTTAATTCATCTCAGAAGAACAATATAATAGATATAGACATAGAATCATGAACTTACAACTTTTAAATTACACATTGTGATGATTTATCTGAAACTTGACAGCTTTATAGTGAAAGTTTCAAAGTTGCGCGTTTGTTTTCTTTAATCAGCTGAAAATATGTTACTCCATTTATGAATGTTCCATTTGTTTCTAATTTCATTAAAGCATGAAATATAATAGAATAGGCCCGAAAAGCCGTCCATGTAATAAAAAGACACAATCAAAGAATAAAAAGAGACACTTACTTTACTTTTTATTCTTTCATAAAATAACTTTCGTACTGAGAAAGGTAAGGTCTTCTTCTAAGTATCTCTATCATCTTGAGATGTAGGCAAGAAACAAAACTATTCCCAGTAAAAAATAAAAAAACGAGAGTATAAAGTGGCAAATACCTTATGGTGCGTCCATGCTCGGCGAACCGAGCACGAGCCGAGTCATAAACGAGGGCACTGCGAGCACGATTCGCGTAGCGTGGACGGGCTTGCCAGCCTCGAACGAGCATTCGTAGCGTGCTCGACTGCGCTCCACCCGATTGTCAGTTTTTTCACGAACACAGGGATTCGCATCGCGCTATTTGTAGGCTCGTAGTACGTCCACGCTTGAAATCGCGAGCAACGAACGAATCCTGTTCGTTCGAGGCTCGGCTCGTGCTCGCTTCGCGTAGCATGGACACACCATTAAATTGCTAATAAATTACAGCGAAACTCCAAGAGTCGTTAGCACACTACTGCTTTATTTTCTTAGGCGGCGCACGTTCTTTGATGCGCTTTTCGGCAGTAAATGGATGCAATTTATGTTAGCACATTCTATTTTAGACGTTAAAACATGTAAATTAAGGTAGTATTTGTTTATACAGCCGTAAAACTTGGTATTAGTAGATACTGCAATGGAATACCTAGTCGTAAGAAAAACTAGGTTCAATTTAACATGACTTTCCTAAAATTAATTAAATTTCAGCCTATATTTTTATATGATTGAGTTAATAGGTAATTAAAATTTCCGTATAAAATGGTAGAAAAAACCAACCTAGAGCACGAGTCGAGAAGACTGCGCTCGTAACAGGGTGTTTAAAACTACGCCATGCGTCATAATGAATAATATTTGTTAGGGTTCCGTAGCCAAATGCCAAAAAACGGAACCCTTATAGATTCGTCATGTCTGCCTGTCCGCCGTATGTCACAGCCACTTTTTTCCGAAACTATAAGAACTATAATGTTGAAACTTGGTAAGTAGATGTATTCTGTGAATCGCATTAAGATTTTCACACAAAAATAGAAAAAAAAACAAAAAATTTTGGGGGTTCCCCATACTTAAAACTGAAACTCATTTTTTTTTTTAATAAAACCCATAAGTGTTGTTCTAAACTGAATAGTTTGCGCGAGAAACACTTCCAAAGTGGTAAAATGTGTGTCCCCCCCTGTAACTTCTAAAATAAGAGAATGATAAATCTATAAAAAATATATGATGTACATTACGATGCAAACTTCCACCGAAAATTGGTTTGAACGAGATCTAGTAACTAGTTTTTTTTTAATACGTCATAAATTGAAATTCATATCAAATACTCAGGTCTATACTATCATTTAGTATAGAGTCTGACTCGCACTTGGCCGGTTTTTATTTTTATTATACATACAAATGATCAAAAAAGATTTTTATTATTGATTAGTACCTTTTCATTGGGTACATTAAGTGGTCTGCGTTTCTAAGACGAATAAAATGTCACGGTGTATATTCTTTTACAATTTATATGCTTCGCTTTGTATTTAAATTAGGTTTTCTAATCAAAAAGATGAATTTAATATAGAAACAAAATAAGCCATGAAAGTGGGTCAGGTTTCTTTATATCGAAGAGTTCTAACCTTCTTATTTTTTACAGAAAACGTATAATCTCGAACAAGTCAGTTTTTCATCTTGAAAGTGGAAATAAATTCCTTTAGTATTCCAATACTAAAGATCACGTGTCGTATAAGTAAGTTGAAAGATGAGTTCCTGAACTTCAGCAATTTAAAAATTTCAACGAGTTTAAATCGACTTTCGAAATTGGAATTCCATCATACACGGAAGTCCAAGAATGCGAATTATATCGTAGGAAGCAATGTTAGTTATTCATTTTAAAATCACTTCAAAAATAAAGTTATCTACAATATTTTATTAGTACTTAGGTAATTTGGTGTCAATTCTTTTAAAATAGTTCGCCGTAGTCGACTGCAGGCGGCAGCAGCAGGCGAGTGACGTGTCGCCACGACACGTGGTGACGGAGTGGCACTTCTCTAGTATAGTGTATTATCTATAGTGGCACTATAACTGTTTTAGCTTTTAGATTCGGCACCCAAAAAAGCAAAAGACCGTAAGTGAACCGCCGGTGGTAGGGTATTTTGTTTTACCCATCTAGCTATCTACAAGGTTAAATCTGTAGCCAAGCATTTACCAGTGTCTCCAGAAACTGTACTTGAGACAGGATAGTTATTAGAGGTGTGTAACTCAGCTCTGAACCAGCTCAATGAATCAGATCACTCGGGTTTGAGCCGCTGAGCTACAGCTCAACAACATAATGACTAGCTCACGGCTCAATCCAACTCCTATTGTATCTGTATATTCTTGTAATTCTAATCTACGAATTATTATTTCGTTCTAAAACATTTAAATAATAATTACATTCAATAATTAAATAACTATGTAACAACTCTCAGATCAGATCATGTAGGTAAAAAAAAAAAAATAACAACTATAGTATGAAAAGAGTCGCTCGGCGGAGTCGAATGAATCGCGGCGGCTCAGTCGGCTCAATTCGACGCGCGGTACGCAGTGAGCGTGCGCGCGTATCGTGGACTATAGGTACATACATTGAGCTGATCTGCGAGCTGAGTCATTGAACCGGCTCAAACACCTGAGCCGTGAGCTGTTCTGCAGCTCGCGTATTTTTGATGAGTTACACACCTCTAATAGTTATAGATGTTTACCACCTTTGATCCTAACATCAATCACGTGGAATCCTAAAATAGTTATTTATGCAACTGTTGTATAATAAGGGGTATTAAAACACTAATGTGGGTTTAATAGTGTAATAATATCACAGGAGGGTTTTAATACCTAATTATGTACAGTTGCATACAAGTCTTTATCTAACCATGATCATTTTTGTAAACAGCAAAAATTATGTCCAAGGACATCATTAATTTTTCCCAGAAATAACTGTCCCATTTTGAAATCAGATTCCGTCATCGAGGGTACTTTACGGTTCATAAATAATTAAATGGAGATGAGTAAACATTGACTTGTGAGTCATGTCTAATTAGGGTTATACCTTTGTTTTTTTATACCACTAAGGTGGCAAAAAGCATACGATCCGCCTTATGGTTACCATGGTCCGCAGTTACCGTAGCCTATGGACGCTTGCAAAACCAGGGGGCTCACTCATGCGTTGGCGACCCTGAAGAAATCTCTTCACACCCTTTTTGAAGAATCCCATGCTGTACTCCATTGGGAAAACCACAGCGGGGAGCTTTTTGTTTTTATTATGAATAGACCTATGTTTGACTACAATTTCACCATGGTAAGTAATGATGCAGCCGAAGGTGGTAAGCACACAAAGCTTGGAAGAACTGACTCTTAATTGCAGCTGTAGAAACACACTGGTAGGTGCCTGGCCACAGATTTTCATCTTGAGGGTAGTAAGTAGCCAGCCAGGCGGGTCCAACAATGTACCCTACGACCGTGCTATGGATTCATACCATGTTTGCCTTCACCAAGCCTTCACCAAAATTTCAAGCTCAATATAAAATTCGAACCCGGACATTCGACGTTGCTTCTCTGAGCTATTATCGCCTTAAAAGGTCTAAGATTATAAGTGACTATTTCATATGAAGCGCTCGTGGTGTAGCACGAATAGTCGATCGGTAAAGTTAAGCTACGTCTGTCGTGGTCGGTACCTGGATGGGTGACCGTCTAGTGGTATTTAATATCGAGCGTTTCCGTGCTTCGGAAGGCACGTAAAGCCGTTGGTCCCGGTTATCACTTAATTGTGATAGTCGTTAAGCTAGATGGATGCCTCCTAGGCGGCTTGAAAAATTCCAACAGTAGGTTGACCACTAGCCTACCTCCACCAATCCGCAGTGGGCACGCGTGGTGGAGTATCTGCCCATT
Organism: Achlya flavicornis; assembly: GCA_947623365.1. Lineage (NCBI taxonomy): Eukaryota > Metazoa > Arthropoda > Insecta > Lepidoptera > Drepanidae > Achlya > Achlya flavicornis. The sequence continues at coordinate 5,467,908 of OX392491.1, read as the reverse complement.
CCCTTTCACCCTGATTTGTGAAAGGAGGCCTGTGCTCAGCAGTGGGACATTATAGGCTGATGATGATGATGATTTTATATGAAAATTTGGATTTATTTACGACTAGCTGTCCCTCACAGCTTCACCCGCGTTCATAAGATCAAATGTTAGTGAAAAAAAATATGAATCGTATATTCCGGAGATGACAAATAGTTTAATTTTTTCAAGCCATTGCAAGTAATATAGTTTTGAAAACAAAACGATTTGTTTGATACAGCCTTTAACCTATAAACATTTATAAAGGAATGATTAGGTAAATCGTTACTTTATCTCGTCGCAACGTTTTTCGAGAGATTTTACGAGTTTTTTTGTAATAGGTATATCAGTTAATATCAAAGCCACAGACTCTATAAAACATCTAGACTTATTATTACTACAAAATATCCAATATCTTGGTAAGTTTAACAAACTTTAACTCGCCTGGGACAAAGTTCACAACTTATGTTGGATATTTTTGTATAGATAACATTGGAAAAAGAAAACTTCTGTACGTTACCACCATTACAACTAAATTATGTACAAATTACATTACAAATTATACCATTTTTACACCGAACCACAAGACGCCGGGAAAATTTTCACCCGTACGTTGTTGACATACCGAAAATACGGACACAGCGTTTTGCATCCTCATTTATAATGCGGACATCAAGGGAGCGGAACTTGCTTCCGGCGTCTGTGTTTCCTGACGCCTACAATCTAGGAACTTTCAAGGCCAGAGTGAATAGGTTTCTTCTGGGTAAGCATGTTTCATCTTAGGCTTCGTCATCGCCCCTTATGGGCGGGTCAGTGGCCAAACGCAAGCCCATATAATTTAAAAAAAAAAAAAAAAAAACGTAAAATTGTTAGATTACAAGTCAAAATGCAAGATGAAATATGCATCAGATGGAACAGATGCATAGTCAAGTTCTTAATCACAGTGACATCTATATAGATGTCATGGAGGTCGTTAAAAATTGATTTACTGCAAAGACTTGGTTAGGGTCACTAGAAGGGCTAAACGGCTTTGATAGGTAAGTCGGATAATCTATAAAGAGACCCCTTTAAAAAAATATTAATATTAATGAAGCTTTATCGATAAAGCCCCGACACTAGTCAAGTCCATGTAGAAAGATATAAAAGAAAATAGTGGTGGAGACATCTTAATGGAATTCCTATTTTCTGTTCTGTCCAAAACATTGTACTTACCGTTTATCTTGCCTTCACTACAATATTTTACACTGGTATTGGATTCGTGTACTTATTGTTATTCTATTAAGATTTTATTTCACATAATGGTGAATTAAAATTGAATATGCAAAGTACAGTCACGGAATGAAAAGGTTAGAGTAACCTTAGAGTCTGTTTACGCTTGCTCCAGATTGCAATTAAGAAGAAGAAAAGATAAATAGTCTAACAACTTTTATCTAAATAATTTTCAATTTTGATAACATTGAAACATTATCTCCTCGTGATCTTCTCAACTCAGTGTATTATGTCTATTCAGTTTCAAAAGGCAATATGTGCTCGAGATACGTTGAATGAATCAAGTTGAAAACTGACGAACCTTTTCATTCCGTCACTGTAAATTATTTAATTTTAACGTAATATTCACATGACGCGTTGTCTGTATATTTTCAAAGATATCCGTTTCACAAAAAAGAAAATACCCGATAATTTCTCCAACATTATCTTTTTATTTCTCGCTAATCATCTAAAGCAATGTATCCTACAAAATTATTCATCAAAAGAACAGGAAATTAATACCACGTAAGCTTTTAATAAATGACAAGGGTAAAATTGTAAATCGATCGTGAGGTGGAATTCTTGGTACCATAGAGTTTAAAATCAAAATCAAAAAGTCATTTATACAGTTTAGGCCCTGGTAAGGCACTTATGAACGTTAAATTGGTACATACAGTTGAAAATACCACCGGTTCGGAATATACTTAAACTGCGAAGACTCTGGCAAAAATCTTTTTTTTTGTGGGAGATCTTTTCATATTACAGCTTTTTTCCAAATACTTATACAACAGTTGGAATATAAAAGCGTGATAGCGTTAACAACACTGCCTTGTGCAAAGCGTGAGCAGTTTCCATAGAGATGCATTTACAGATATCGTACACTAGATGATTTAAAGGCAGAGAGTTGATAAAAGTATCGATGAAAGACGAGAAATTGGCATTCGGTATATTTTGGTCGTTCAAAATATTATGTAGGTACGTGCACTTCGTTTCAAGGCATTTGGACCGTACCGGTGTTCACGGACCGTACTCTAGTACCTACAGTCCGCTCTATTGGTATTCTAACTTTATGCTTGGTACACAATGTTTTGGAATACGTACCGTACAGATGATCTTACTTTTATCTTTTATTAATGAATTCTGGAGATGAATAATGCAAAACAAAAGTTCATCATTTTCTGTAAATACTTTTTACCTATATTAGCTGGTGGCTAAGTTCTCATGAACTTATTGATCTGGTGCCTCCATCACCTTTTACCATATCGTCGTTTCCCAAAGATTATGCTGCTCATCATCTTATCCTTAAAACGCCTGAATTATCCACACAATAATTCAGCCAGACCGGTCAGATTTGACGGGCCAATTGGCGCAGTTGGTTAAGACTCTACCTATTGTGCCGCAGGTCGTGGGTTCGATTCCCGCACAGGACATGCATTTGTGTGCATGAACATGGCTGTATGTCCTGAGTGTGGGTGTAATTATGTATATTAAGTATGTATTTACAAACAAAAAGTAGTATATGTATCTGGTTTCCATAGTACAAGCTATTCCTCGTTTGGAATCAGCAGGGCTATTTTAAAACGTCGGATTCGATATCGGAAACGGATTAAAAAAACGAGGCAAATTTTTGCAATTGCTATTTTAAATAACCGAAATCGAATTGATATTTCCGTAAAGAAACAACAAAAATATTCAAATTCGGAAATTAAAAAACCAATTGCGGAATATCGCCTCGGTAGTTTTTGAATCCGTTACCGATATCGAATCCGAGCGTTCTGCAGGTGACCGTGTGTGAGGAATGTCCCAGAATTTATTTAATTCAGCCAGACACCTTTCCATTGTGGAACATTAGGATGTGGAATATGGTCCCGACTAGGGTTAAATAAGCAGCTAGAAACAATATGTAGATGAAATTTAAATACGGAAGTTCAACCAATAGATAACCTGACTGAGGAGGACAGAAATAGATAATACGGCACGACATGACCCTTATTTCAGTTTGACCATCTCAAAAAACAAACATAATTACGAAACAAATCTTAACTACCTTTAATCTTTCATTATAAAGCGTTCATCTAAGACAAAGAAGGTAAAACAAAAATGTTTGCATATTCATGAGGGGCCAACGAGTAGCTCATTTGCAAAATTAATCCTAAAGCCTAGAGGAATATCTTTTGGAGAACAGCTGATTTGTTTCGACGCTCCCGGGGACGTTTCGCGTGGCGTTTTATTAAATTTGTGACTTGAGTCTTGAATTTAAAATGTTTCCGTTGTTAAACTGAGGTGATGAATAAACAGAAAGTTTGGTTTATCTCATTTACTTATTTTAGGTATTTACCTGAGCAAGGTGGCTTCATCTTGTCTTTTAATGGTTTTAATAATTTCGCTAAGTTTGCAAATATGAGTGTTATAGTTTTATACAGCTCAAAGAGGCTTTAAAGCTTAGCATGGTGAACTCAGAAGAAATAAGGCAATTAAATTAAAAATAAAATAGTTTCATATTGTTATTTTCTTTTTCATATTCGTATTATCATAAAGAATCACGATCGTTTTCGACAGTGAATCGAATTGACAGTTGGTGAAGTTGCCTAAGAGAAAATACCAGGGCAACTCGACCTAAGGCCCGAGATTAATTTGGGTTGAGATGCCTAAAGACACAGAATAATGAACTCATGTGTAATGTTAGCCCAACAATCTTTAAAGCCATTAAGCCATTTTGATCCATTGACATTTGATGTAACTTCAGAAGAACATTAAACAAACAGTGTCTGTATTTTGCGCTGGTCTTAGTTCCCTCTTAACAATTTGCGTCTAACCCGACCAAGACCATTGTCCTACGCTCGGTTGCATAGGAGTGCAGTTACTGCTGCTACTATGTCGATAGATGTATCGATATTATTACCTTTTTTATATGGACAAATATCATGTTGCTCGATACTTGCAGTGACAATCTAAAAACAGTTTGTGGTATATCAAACATGTTTACAAAACTGGAAATGTTTGCGCGTTTACATTCTACCACAGAAAATTGGTAAAAAAAGAGGCAACAAAATGATTTGTGTTACTATCAACGTTTTGGGAATCGATGACAAAATTTAAAACCAGTAGGTATAATATACATACACGTTCACATAGACACACTCGCGCTCACACCCCACCACATGCTTACACCACACACGCTCACACCACACAAACCCACACCAACCTCTACACACCAAACATAATATATTCTCGTTTTTATTTTTATTTAATGCCATACAGAATATGTGACTGCTTTAAACCATGTTAACATATCAAAATTTAAATCCATAATTGGCTGTAAGTGTTGTAAGGTATGTAAAATTGACTAAGAGCTGTGGATTTTGTCTTAATAAAAATAAAATATAAAATATTTACTGCAAAATAAATAATTACTGAAACAATTTCATAAAATTACGGGACATAAAACAGTCGACGTTCATTTGGGTATCGACAAATGTAAATCAAGTAATTCTTCTCACTATTTAAGTTGCTTCTCGCGTGCCTCCGTAGACGACACCTTAATGGTCCGCCACTTCGCTCATTTTCCACCACGACCGCGTTATTTTATCATCGTGTCAAGCGCCCTCTACCTACTGTGGGTTTTATTTTAATTTTATTGTCTGTTGCGTTCAAAATACAAGTTTTATTTGTCTTTTGAGTTTGTTTGATGTTGTTTCAGTGGTTGTCCGCCTGGAATATTTTTAGGTTTCGTCCACTGTGATAAACAAATCCTGTAACAAAATAGCTTTAAGCAACATAACAATGAGAATTTTCATTAGAAATATTGACATTCACCCTTTCATCATCTCAGTTCCCATTCTAATCGTTAAAACAAAAATATAAATCCCAAAAAAGCGACAAATCAAAAGTATTGCGACACACAGAACCCAGCAGCTCACATATGAAACGGCAGCCTAGAAAATGCCTTCAATGGAAGTGTTCAGTGAAATTGCATAGTACTGGAGCAACTTTCCTGAATAAACGACAAGGCGACGAAATTTTACTGCTGTTTTGTTTTCTTGGAACCGGCAGAAGTTTTAAGCTGTCGTGGTACTGTATATCGGCCGGAGTGTATTCGGAAATTTTCTTTGCGATATTTTATAGCACTTTTGCTTTCTTCACAATCGGATTTCATGTGGAAGTAAGATAGACTTTGAATCGGCATGTAATTTATAATCTATCTAGCGAGATTATAAACTGTCGATAAATTGTAAATTGTAAATTGTAAATTGTACCATACTGCTTACAATATAACGTATTAATTTTCGATAGTTTATAATCTATCAATGACAATCCGTCATATAGTGAACTGACAACATACTTGAATGCGTCGGAAAGCACCTTGCGCACTGATTGGTTGAGATTGCTTTTATAGGGTCTTAAAAATAAATTGATTGACATATTTAATTCATGATCTCAAACAAATGAATGTGCATTTCTTTTATTTAACTCCTATGTTTTTTTTCTAACTCTATGGACACAGAACGAACTACTGCCAACACTGACCAATCAGGGACGGTTCACAAAATGACAGTTTAACATGGATAGATAATAAACTATCGAAAATTAATGCGCTATATTGTAAGCAGTATGGTAAATTTCCCAATTTATCGACAGTTTACAATCTCGCTAGATTATAAACATATTCATATGAATCCAAATTTTTATTGTTTATTTTCAATTACATGTAGTAATGTATTATGATAATTTCCTTAAATTAAATTAAAACACCAACAATAAAAGTTACGCAACGTTTTTTTATTATTATGAAGAGCTTATCCACATAATCTTGAACGTCTCTTGCATATTTAAACAAAGCCACAAACACTTAAATATTACAAAACAACGTTAACGCATTAATCAATGCGAATAAAGGACAGTATTAAAGTATTACTTAGCTAAAGTGTTAATTATGCTGAAAAAAAACCCGTTAAAAGAAATTCACTCCATCCTAATGCAAACTCAGATAAAGTTTGCTTGGAATAAGGCGGGTGCAACTTCGATATGAAATTTAAATGAGACTTGTTCAGGCAGGTACTCTAATTTCCTTGCAACATCCTTTGAAACTTCATTCGGATTCTCAACCTAGCTGGAATTAATTTTTACCTGAATTATGTATTTTTTAATGACTGTTTCGTACTTGACGTTTTAAAATTAATTTAATTAATTAAAAGGGCTATTAAAGAATTTTATGTCAAGTGCAAGATAAACTCTCAATAATAATATAAAACCAAAATTTATTTTGTTGGTGTGTTCTGTTCCGTAGTCATCTAGACGACAAGGTCAAACTGGCATCCAAAAAACTGCTTAAAACACAGCGTTTTGCATCCTCATTAATTTATAATGCAGCAAGGGATCCCAAGCTCTCCCAAGTCTAGAGCCCCTCAGTTTGAGGAGAGACTTTGCCTCCTTATGTGTGTTCGACCGCTTGTACAACGGCCAGTATTGTGAATTATCTGACCTGATGCCCACGGCTACCTTCTACAATCGCAACTCTAGCCATCGAAGGAGAGTCCATCTTCACCAACAATTTTTCCAACTTCACATTGGAACCAAAATGGTCTCATACTGTAAGGTTTCAAAGGAGTTTCATATCGAGGGAGTACAGCATAGGGTTCTTCAAAAAGGATGTGAAGTGATATTTGCAGGGTCGGGATGGCGCGAGTGATACTCTTGGTATTGCAAGCGTCTATAGGCGACGGTAACCACTTACCATCAGGTAGAAAAAGTAAAATACACACTTTTTTATCATTACCAAGCGTTATGGATAATTTATATGTATGTTGTAATCAAAGAACAAAGCTATTCGTCAAGCAAAACAAGGCAAGTAATCCATTAAGTTTTGTGTGTTGATAAGTCGGGCCGAGGAGGCAAACTTCCAAGCAATTTGGCCGCAGTCGCTCCTTGCCTCCGGAGAGATACGCGCTTACTCTACACGCGCCTTGTGTTGGCGTCTGGTGTAAAATTAAGGCTTAAGACAGCTTACGAAGACATACCTAATGCATGTATAACTTACCAAATTTAAATGAGGAGATGATACCTCATTGGTCACCCTCCACCTGTGTATGGCATATGACGTAGTGACGTCATGGCTATAATCGTGTTTTCTTTACTGACCTTGAGCTGTCAATGGAGGAAACATCGAAAGAAAACTTCAGTGGTAGTTGTAACCTACCCTTCAACTCCATCATCAGACCCTAAACACCATTTATGGGCAAAGTGCATCTTAAAACGATTCCAGACAAGACAAGAATACTTTGTTCTGCTGTGGAGTTCCAGTGCCTACCCTTCGACTCCATCATCAGACCTTGACAATAATTTATGGCTAAAGAGCATCTCATAATGACAACAACAATCCCAATTAACATTGTACTGCTATGAAATATGTAGTTCCAGTGCAAACCCTCCGACTCTATGTAGATTAAAATCGACTTCCTAGACGTAGTAGCATACAACAAAAGAGGATAAGATCCTCCCCGCTCTTAGTTTGGGACAACAAAAGCAACTGGTACATAAGTTAATATTTGGCCCGAACTTGCTAGGGGTCCTGTTTACTAATGTCATCGCCAGATATTTTAGTTAATGCGGTCGGATGAATCAAGCAAGCGGTTCCTAATTAATAGAAACCGATTTGTCTGTACAGTGTTTATTAGGAAAATTAATTGGCTCCATACCATGGTGTTTTAGGAATTTAATAAATCTAGCAATAAATTAATTATACTTATACCTACAATAATGCCTGCAAATAATGGAACCATGTATTTTTAATACCACTAAGCTGGCAAAAAGAAGAAGATTACGGATAGAAGAGCCGAATGGAAGAAGCCATAGAGATAGAATATTAATAGAGCAACTGACCCTTTGTTGCCTTGAAATGAACTGAGCGTTCATAGTTTGTAGGACTAAATGCATATAAGAATGCCAATTTCTCGTTTTTTATCAATACTTTTACCGATAACAAATGAGAAGGAACTCATATCGTAATTTTTTAACCGACTTCAAAAAAAGGAGGAGGTTCTCAATTGGGTTGTATGCTTTTTTTTTTTTTTTTTCTATGTTTGTTACCTCATAACTCCGTCATTTATCAACCGATTTGGAAAATTCTTTTTTTGTCTGGAAGGGTACACTTCCCGTTTGGTCCCATTGTCATCAGATCAGGGTTTGATTACTTCTTAGTGTACTTTGAAGTCGGTTTAAGTTTTTTGTCAAACAGTCCAATTATTCTGACAGTAAATCAACTAGTGTCAATATATATATATATATATATAGTGTCTATGAATGCATCCATTTGCAAACTGCTTACGTTTCGCATGATGTTTTTAACGGTATCATTCTATTTATATTCTTACTCTATCGAAGAAGCGTACATATTGCACCAAACCCAATTGATTCAGAACAGGGCAGGTGGATGATGAAGCTGGTAAGCAAGTATACGGGCCGCCTATGGTGTTAAAATGGTTACATTAGCCTACAGGCGCTTGCAACAATACGGAGCGTTGATGAACCTCGCTGCAAATCCTTCATGAAAAGGGATTCAAATTATGTCACTGCCCGCAGTGGAATTTAATACCCATACTGCGGGTCCTGGGTACTACACTGCCAGCACGGTATGCCATACAACACATTAAAGAAATGTCATTTTTGGTATGCATATACAACAATAACAAATGATATGGGACCTATTATTCAAGATGCGATCCATTGCAGCGATTAAGATCTCCAGCTGTTTAATTAGAAGTGTATTAAGGAAGTTAGGTGACAGCGGGCAGATTAACGAGTGTGTTGTTCTTATTTCTAAGTTCTGTGCCACGTGACACCGGGGCCACATAAATCAGTGAGCGAGCGACCGAGTGGACACACCGGGTACTGAAGAACTGGATGTGACAATGCTTGAAATATTATTTGTACATTCGCGATTTTTTTATATCTTTATTTTCGGAGTACGTTGGCCTTACAAACAAGCACTGTGCGATCATTTGGCACTTGTTACGTAGTAACTATTTAGTAATCTGTGGCACTTGTCCGCGGAAATGTCGGAAAACTCCACTCCTTGAAATTCTGAGGAGAACTGCATCATTCACTATGCTCAGATTCCCCTCTTCTGTTAGGGAAGGTAGGATCGTTCCCTGCTTCGATTGGTCCCTAGTATGAATAATCTAACTCATGAAGCATTTTCAGGTTATTTTTTTATATTTTACCTACCTTGAAGATAAATTGGTCGCTGAGTTCCACCCTTGCGGTTTTTTCATTGCTACGAGAGACATTTTTTCTAGGTATTTAAAGTAACCATACGTATACACCGTGAATGATAATAATAATAATTAAATACAAATAAAAAAAAACTGACAGCACACAGTGATTAAATCATATTTTTGCAAATAATATTTATCTAAAAATTTTTGACTTTGAATTTCAACTATTGTATTGTACATTATCTATAATAGTAGTTATACAGAGACAGAAGGTTTGCTTATCCTATTAGTTAGTTAATTACAAGTAAAGCAATACTGAAGCGCTCGTGGTGTAGCATGATTAGCCGTTCTTAATCGATCGGCTATGTTTGTCGTGGTCGGTACCTGGATGGGTGACCGTCTAGTGGTATTTCAAATGGAGCGTTTCCGTGCTTCGGAAGGCACGTGAAGCCGTTGGTCCCGGTTATCACTTAATTGTGATAGTCGTTAAGCTAGTTGGATGCCTCCTAGGCGGCTTGAAAAATTCCAAATGTAGGTTGGCCACTAGCCTACCTCCACCGATCCGCAGTGGGCACGCGTGGTGGAGTATCTGCCCATTCCCTTTCACCCTGATTTGTGAAAGGAGGCCTGTGCTCAGCAGTGGGACATTATAGGCTGATGATGATGATGATGAAAGCAATACTGACAAGTTCATGTACATATGGTACTTATATCTAAATTTCTACCTATCCTATAACTATACTACTGCCATTATTCGCCTTTGTTTGTAGTTCAATAGAATTGCTTAACGCTTAATGTATATAATGTATATATATATATATATATATTATATATGATTAAAACAATTAATACTGCGTATATTTATGAAAGACTACGAAATGAAATTTGAAAATTTCTAATTTTATCAAAATAAATATGTATAATACACATATTTACTATATCATATTTTATTTAAAAAAAAAAACTTATGTAAATTTCATTGTACGGTTGACAATAATATTTCGTCACGAAATAAAAAGCTACATGTGGTATCATGCCAGTTTGCGTTATCAATATTTAAAACTATTTCAAATCAATAGCATTAGTGATTGATGAAGTACCTCTGTGAAAGACGGACAGATGGACGTACGGACGCAGTGGTACCATAAGAGTTCCTTTTGGTATCGGAACCCTAAAAAGAAAACGAATGATGTCAAGAGAGCCAACAGTTAATTGCATTTTAAATCAGAATCTAAAATAAAATAATATTTACCAAGGATGTCTCTTCCGTGATCTCTAGGTTCACAATAAAGTTAACAGAAGACACAATTAGGAGAGCGCACGGCTGCCACTGTGCAACATTGTATTTTGTTTTATCTCGTTACGTGTCAAGACGCTTAGATTTACTGCTGTATTATTGGTAGAAGTTTACACTATGTCTGAGCACTAATTTTGTATTGATAAGAGTCAATGCGCTTGGAAAAACACGTTGTGCTTTATGATACGACCGGCTTATGTGGGAGTTAAATACTCTGAATACCACTTTAAAGGTATCGTAGGCTCGATTGCTAGTCAAGATATTTCTCTTGTAAATATGTGCATTAATTGCCATAAGCGGAAATGACAAATTGGAACTACTTATTTAAAACCAAGATGGCGACCCATTTTTTTTATTTATTGTCTGAAACTTTTAATAGCTCTCAATATTTGTAAAATTACGAGCTGCCCGGCGCGACTTCGTTCGCGTGGTGCTACCTTACCCTACCCTACCCTACCCTATCTAAACCATCCAAGGCGTCACCCAAACGCATACAGCTTAGATTCACAAATCAGCCCGGCAGATGGCGCTGCAGTCGATAATATAACCTAGACCAACGGCAGCGCCATCTGCCGGGCTGATTTTTAATCTAAACCATCCAGGGCGCCGCTCAAACGCATACAAAAAAAATCATTCAAATCGGTCCAGCCGTTTAGGAGGAATTCAGTGACATACACACGTACAGTAGAATTTTATATATAAAAGAAGATAACTTTGTAATTAAAAAGCTAGCTGTTATTTTTCATAAGATAATAAAATAAAATAAAATAAAAATTTGTTATTATGACTCCGTAACGATAAAATATTTGAAAACTTTCGAGGAAAGTGACAGCAGAATCTGAGAAAAGTGAGTCTCTGCGTCATTCACTGAGCTCAGATTTTACTCTTCGGTTAGGGAAGGATCGTCCCCGCATTAGGCCTCTAGTATGAATTATGTAACTCATGAAACATATTCATGTTAATTTTCTATTTACCTACCAACTGAAATATATCTTGAAGATAAGTTAGACGCTTGGTTCCGCTCTGCGGGTTTACCATTGAGAGACGTAATATTTTCTTGAAATTTAAGTGCGGTTTTCTGTTTGGGATGAGCTCTGCGCAAACGTGTCTCTTGTGTCGGACATCGGACACAGATGCCTTAGTTGCTACTTCTGGTCACTGGTAACCGTAATTGCTGTGTCCGGTGGCGGCGATCGGACACAGTCACCGCTTGTTTTCAGTCAGTTTCAGTACAATTGTAAGGATTTTTTTAATGTTGCTTGTGTCTTCAATTGACGACTTTTAGTTTCCAGTTACCGACACCGTACACTTTTTGATCGTCAACCAGTATGTGTAAAGTGGAAGCAACTGGACACAATTCTGCGCAGGGAATAGCTGATTTCATACTGGTTCTATAGAAATCAAATATTCATTGGTAGCTTGTGTCCGACCATGTGTCCGACTCAAGACACACGTTTGCGCAGCGCCTAAATCAGATCCATGCTACGGCCAAAATCACCAACTACCTACATCTTTCAAAAATAAACCATGTGGATGAGACCCCTTATTATCATTAAAATTCATCACTTGTCGAAATAAAGCAATAATAATTCTACTTAAACCCATTATGAGAAACTTTTAAACTTTATCGCCCCTTAATCTATGTGTACAAGTACTAAAACAGTGAGCTCTGCGCTTCTCAACATTCAGAGCTAGCAATTGGGTGGAACGTCTGTTTATTTATAGCTCTTTGATGAAGTTTTAAGTCTATGGCGTTGTAAAATCTTAAGCATGACCACTTTAGTTAGACCTCTAAGATCTAACATCGATTCCTTTTGAATACTCCTATCTGAGGAATGGGAGGAGAGGGGTAGGTCAATGTTGTGTGGTAGTGATTTTAGAGTGAGGACAGAGACTTGCTACAGATTGTTTGCGTCTCAGCGGTTTATGGAAGCAGATAATGGGGGCGTAGGAACGGCAGATGGGTCTTGAAGTAAGCCATGAAATGAGCGGGGTTTACTTAAATATAGAATAAGGAACTTTTAAACTTATCGATTTGATTGGACAAAGTTAAAGCAGTATTTGTGTTATAAAGCCTTGCTTTTAACAAAGCAAGATACAGCACAACTCAAGAGAAAATTCCGAAAAATAAATAAAGTTGAAAATTAAGGTAAATTTTGGTACTTTTAAATTTTGAGCCTACTATTAATTTCACTGTAAATTTGAGTAAGGTTACATTATTATTGTACGAAACCCTCCGTCTGTGAGTCCGACTCGTACTTGACCGGTTTTTAGGGTTCCGTAGCCAAATGGCAAAAAACGGAACCCTTATAGATTCGTCATGTCTGTCTGTCTGTCTGTATGTCCGTCCGTATGTCACAGCCACTTTTTCCGAAACTATAACGACTATAATGTTGAAACTTGGTAAGTAGATGTATTCTGTAAACCGCATTAAGATTTTCACACAAAAATTGAACAAAAAACAAGAAATTTTGGGGGTTCCCCATACTTAGAACTAAAACTCAAAATTTTGTTTTTAATAAAACCCATAAGTGTGGGGTGTCTATGGATAGGTCTTCAAAAATGATATTGAGGTTCCTGATATCATTTTTTTCTAAACTGAATAGTTTGCGCGAGAGACACTTCCAAAGTGGTAAATTGTGTCCCCCCCCCTGTAACTTCTAAAATAAGAGAATGATAAATCTATTAAAAATATATGATGTACACTTCAACTGATGCAAACTTTCACCGAAAATTAGTTTGAACGAGATCTAGTAAGCAGTTTTTTTTTAATACGTCATAAATTGAAATTCATATCAAGTACTCAGGTCTATGCTACCATTTACTTATAGACCTACAGGTTTGTACGGAACCCTCGGTGCGCGAGTCTGACTAGCACTTGGCCGGTTTTTTATACTCAATCATTAAGCTGAAATTAACTTCTTACTCGACTTAACTTCTCACATTTAGTGGCTCCAAAATCCGCGTGCCTCCCGTAGATGAGTCAGCACAAGATATTATTCCGTTGGTCTTTGTTTCAAAACTTTCTTGTTTCACTTTACTCTGTCTTCAACGAATGCTACATTCAAAGCTCGTACAATACGTATATGTTGCATGTATTTACTTTGCCCAAGTTTTGAGTTGTAATCTTCTTCCGGCAAATGTTTCATTTCACATTTACATCGTGTCTGTAGCGTGCGGTGTAAACATTAGCCGAGAAATGGAATAGCCGCCATTTATAATTCCGTTTCATGAATAGAGTGCCATAGATTTAGAAATTAATAGCACTGTTTATTCGTTTTAATAACTAAGGGCGTTGTTAAATGTATAAAAAAAACAAAAGTAAGGTTTTGTATCTTTATATCTCAAAATGACAATTATGAATGCTTACTTAAATAAAACGATTTAAACAAAACACGTATAGAAAAAGTAAAAAACATATTTATCTATCAGTTATGTACAAAAACTAACTTATAATAAGTGAGTACTAAATAAAGTCTTAATACTAAAGTAGGACAATTAAATAAAACACATTTGTTTGTAAAATTCGATACAGCATTTCACAATATAACCACCTAGCTAGATGATACTTCGATATTAACTAAAGAACGATATTCGTTAAAGCCATTCCTCTTTAATCATGTCAGCAGCCTTTTCAGCTATCATTATTGTAGGTGCATTAGTATTACCTCTAACTATCAATGGCATGATAGACGCATCGACTACTCTCAAATGCTTCACTCCATATACTCTTAATCTTGGATCAACCACTGCATCTCTGTCCCACTCTGGGCCCATTTTACATGTCCCTACAGGATGGAAGATAGTCGCTGTGTAATGTGTTAGCAAACATGTGAAATATTCATCAGAGCCCCATAGATAACCAACACAAGCCTCCACAGGTATTTTCACAAATCTAGCACCACTTTGTTTAAATGCTTCGGTTTCTTCAAGGCTTACAGCGTATCGCATGCCTGCTATTAAAACATCAACATCTTCTTTTACAGTGAAAAATCTTGGGTAAATCAGTGGTTGGCCAAAAACTGGATCAGTATTGTTAAGTAGGATGAATCCTTTACTTTTAGGTGCTAATAATAAAGCTCTTGCTGCTAAACCATCGTAAAAAGCCAATGGGAAAACATTTGTAGCTGTGTATGTCGTTGGATCTGAATAGAACTCATTAACATTTCTGCCGTCGAAATGAAACTGCACATCAGGTACATTTTCATAAGAGTATTTAGTATTTATGAACGCTGTTCCTACCAATGTGCCAGTTGCTGCTAAAGGACTATGTTTCTTCGGATACTGATTTTTATATTTATACAGTTCATCTAAAAGTTCATCGTCACTTACAGCTGTAGAAGTTCTATTAGACAGAGACAAGATCAATGCATCTGTGGTGACATGATCTTGTAGATTATGTCCTACATTTAAATCAACTAACAAGGGAATATTGAGATCTTGTAAATGATATTTAGGTCCTATACCAGATAACATGAGCAATTTAGGTGAATTTATAGTACCACCAGATGAAATCACTTCTTTTATAGCATTGGCGATGTAAGGTACACCATTTTTAACGTATTGTACACCATATGCTTTTTTAGTTTTTGGATCTATTAGAATTTTTGTTGCATAAGCTTCAGTGACAATATGTAAATTTGGTCTTTTGTGACGAATTGGTCTAATATATGCAGCGTTAACGGATACTCTACGGCCATCTCTTGAAGTTGTTTGAGATATATCAGTACCCATTTGATTTTCACCATTTACGTCGGTAATAGGTAGACCTTTTTCTTTAAAGGCATTAACGAGCATTAATGCATTAATATCTAAGTATGAGAATCGTTCTACATTCAGAGGTCCACTGCTGGAATGATATATTTTATCATGTGACTCTATATCTTGATTATTTTCTGCTTTCTTGAAGAATGGTAGTATCTGAAAATAGGTTTACAACAATACATTAATATTTATCAAAACATTGATATTATACCAACCTCAATGAAATTGGGATTTTTTTTGGAAAATTCTATAATTTAATAAAAAAAAAAACCTGCAAAGTGGGTTTGTATTTTAAAACTCTACATTGACTGTGTAAAGGTGCCAGTTGGGAGCGGTGCGCGGGCAGCAGCAGCAGCAACATTGTCGCTGCGTCACTACTTCTCTCTCTTTCGTTCCTATATATTTTTATGGGTCGTTCCGTAGCTAGACGGAAGGTATATCATAGTAATACATATATAGAAATTCGTATGCGTCTGCTGCTGGTGCATGCCGTCGGCTAAGAACCGGCACCTTAATGATTTAAGATTTTATATGGAACACGTCATGCTAATTACATAGTCAGATTAGAATTCCTACTTTTAGTACAAATCCATTTTGGTTTTGGAGTCAGTTTTTTTTGTAAAAAGTAAATTTTATTGTTTTTCAGTTATGTATTCTGTATTCAACACCTCTCCGAATTTGTCAACGACCGAGGATATGCATATCATAAATAATTGTCAATAATATTGAATAAAATATTACAATCGCGATATTTGTGCTCTTTTCTGTTGCGGAATTCCGCCATATTTTCAAATTCATCGTCCCACATAATTTTATTATGATCTTATTAAAGAAAGAAATATCCCTTGAAATCTACTATTAATAGAATACAGTTTAAATCATCCAAATCGGTTATATAATTTTAAGAAATCAGTGAGCATTTATTATAGATTTTAAGTAAGTTATGACATTTTGGGGTAGGTCAATGTAAAAAAAATAAAAAAAAGTTTAAAAACCTTCCTGTCTACTTAAAAATAACCTTCTTGGCTTTGTGTTATCTCCATTATCGGCTACATAACTTACCTACCATTTAACTGATAATTTATATAAAGCAGATAGTTTAAGTTTTACTCACATCACGATAGCTCCATCCTTCATTGCCCAACTCGGACCATGCATCGTAGTCTCTTCTATTTCCTCTTATATATAGGAGGTAGTTTACGGCACTGGAACCTCCCATTGTACGGCCCCTGTATAATATAAAAACATTATATTAATTAATATTCAGATATTGTAGCTCTTTAACTACACAAGGTTGTTTAAAATACATGATAGTTAAATAATGACGGGTAATTACAACTACTTTCGTCCAGACATGTATCAGAATGCTTAAGGCCACTCGCAATTTGGCCGCGTTTTTGTACGAATTCGAAAACGAAACCACTTGTGCGAACTTGGTACGAACTGGGTGCCAAGGCGTTCACATACGACCAACTCGCACCAAGTCTGCGCGCTCCCTTAATGATAGTACTTGGAAGATTGGGATAATATTGTTCGTAGGTGTTCACACAAGTCGAATTCGTACGAAAATACAGATAATGTATACTAATAAGCGTAATAATAATGAAAAAAATATTATAAATAAGGTGCTTTTAATCCTTACACACATAATTCTATTTGAAATTTACGGAATTTCTGAATTAGATAGGATTTTAGTCAACATTTGTTGATAGTGATAATATTATTGGGTTTGAAAGTAATTCAATGAACAATTAAGGTGCGTCGGAGTATAATTTGTGATGTACACGTCCAGAGTATTTGTGATTATGTTGGTATTTGTCAGTGCTTTTGTATAAGTATCGTGTGATGAGTGCAATTCAATTTCATGGAACATGTATATTTTAATCAACGGTGAAACATTAATTAATTTATATGCGTACAGATGAACTTACCAATGCGTTTGTGTTTTGTGTTGTTGTATCATTCATGTAATCTGAAGTCAGTAAATTGTTATAGTATGTAATGAGTATGTATGCGTTAGTAAAAATATAAAAGTGTTTCATTGCTTAACTAAAATATTCTAAACGTAACGAAATGACTTAGTAATAATCCACCCAATCTTCTTTGATCATATCTGAAATTTTCTCTCCAATCATTATAACAGGTGCATTCGTATTGCCTCTAACTATATTAGGCATTATTGAAGCATCTGCTACCCTTAAATTACTTATTCCATACACTCTTAATCTTGGATCTACAACAGCATGTTTGTCCCAATGTGGTCCCATTTTACAAGTGCCAGCCGGATGATAAATGGTTCCCGTATATCTTGTGAACAAACAAGCGAAATACCTATATGTGCCCCATTTGTATCTAGAACAAGCTTGTACGGGTTTTCGTATGAATTTCACCCCGTTTCTTCTAAAGGCTTTGGTTTTTTCTAGTTTTGTAGCAAATCTCAAAGCTTCAACTAAAACCTGTAAGTCTTTCTTTACCGTAAAAAATCTTGGATAAATCAATGGTTGCCCGCTTAATGGATGAGTTTTGTTCAATGTTAAAAATCCTCTGCTTTCTGGTACCAGCAGAATTGGTCGCACGTTAATACTATCATAGAAAGATAGAGGTAATGTATCCGTAGCCAAGGAAGTTGTAGGATCAGAATAAAATTCTTTTCGGTTTCGACCATCAAAGTGAAATTGTATATCTGGTACTGTTTCGTCTTCTTCAGCATATTTTGTTCTTATAAAAGCAGTTAATTGTAACGGACCAGTAGCTGCTAATGGTCCACTTCTGTATTTAGATTTATAATATCGATTAATTTGATTAATCATTTGTTTTCCTGTTATAAGAGTAGAAGTTTTGTTCGTCAGCCTCATCAGCATGGCATTTGTTGTAGCATGGTCTTGTAGATTGCATCCTACACTTAATTCTTTTAAAACAGGTATTTTCACAGATTCGAGTTCCTGTTTCGGTCCTATACCTGACAACATTAGTATTTTAGGAGAATTTAAGGCCCCAGCACTAAGAATTACTTCCTTTCTCGCGTGTATTTTAAACTTAGTACCATTGTTTGTATAAATTACACCGTAAGCTATTTTGGTTTCCGAGTCAATCAGTATTTTAGTTACTTGAGCATTTGTCCTTACAACTAAGTTGTTCCTTTTTCTTCTTACTGGTCTGATGAAAGCCGTGTTTGTAGAAACTCTTTTACCATCTTTCGACGTACTTTGTGTTGTCATTGTACCTATTTGTTGTTCACTGTTAAAATCAACTAGAGGTAAACCAGTTTCGTGAAATCCTTCTACTAACATGATAACATTTTTGTCTAAATATGTAAATCGTTCTACATTCATAGGACCATCTGCTCCATGGTATTCTTCATCAATATCTCCTAAATCGCGATTGTTTTCGGACTTCTTGAAATATGGGAGAACCTGAAAAATTTTTGAAGGATTATTTACTTAAATATAAATATCATTCATAAATTATTATTAATCGTCCACAAATCGGTGTTTTATAGTTACTTCTCTATAGCTCCAGCCATCGTTTCCTAAATCTGCCCAGTCATCGTAATCACGTTGGTTACCTCTCATGTACACTAAATAGTTAATTGCACTAGATCCTCCCATAACTCGGCCACTGTAATTTCATCAATATTAATTAATAAGCGATTTATATGTAAGTGTGGAAACAATATTAGTATTTGTAATTAAATGCAGTCTAAAACAATTTTACACTTAGCGATTTATATTAATATAATTGGACTGTTTTACAAAAAACTTAAACGACTTCAAGGTACACGAAGAAGTAATCAAATCCTGCTCTGATGACATTGGGACCAAACGGGAACCCTGTACCCTTCCAGACAAAAAAATAATTTTCAAAATCGGTTCATAAATGACGGAGTTATGAGGTAACAAACATAAAAAAAAAAAAAAAAAAAATGTAATTTCCTTTCTTCATAAGTGCCAGTGCCCAGTACTTCAGCATGTGACAGTCAACCTCATTTATTATACGCCCAGAATGGTGCGGTCATCTCCGCATACCCGGCGTGGCGCATCACCGAAGCGACCCGGGAGCGCATGGTACACATAAACATTGCACGTGTGAGCTGCCACAAACATAGTGAAATTGCTACAAAAACGCAGCAGCCGCAACATCGTCCTGAATGCATTATTCACGTAGGCACGTAGGTTTAGACCACAGATATCTTTTAATAAGCGCGTCACATCAACGAAACGCTATAACGAAAGATTTGGAAGCTGTCGTGTTAAATATGGTATTTCCATTGGACTAGTCTCTTTAAATAGCGTAATCATATCATAATAATTCTCATTAAGATTTGCCATCCGTTCGATCGGTTGATCATTCATTTTTCGGTTACATATTATCTTCTTTTCTTACTTTCTCTCTTTTCAATCAAAAAGTAAGATTTTCGTAGAGTCCATGTCTTCTTGTTCAATGATTTGAACTAGTTGTTCAAATCAAAACAAGTAACTCCTCCCCATCACCTTATTAAATACTTTATTTTGAATGAAGGTGGGCAATTGCAACTTGGTTTTTCAGGAAAGCTAGATGATCCTTTACTATGTAGCCTTGATGAAGACTAAGCTGAGAAGCGAGAAGATCAAGCTGATTTTGTATATTTGTATGTATTTTTAATGCACTCTAGATATGAAGACCAATCTGAGCTAATGACCTTTTATTTGGCTGTATAAAATATGGTGAAATATCGAGATGTCGACTGTAGTACAATTATTATGCATTATTATTATTTGGGTTAAGTGGCTGTTTCGTCTTTCCAGAGCTGGTATCACTGCGACCAGACTAGATCTATTTGTGATCGCCACATTAATTACATTTGATGTGTGATGTGGAAATCCAATGTTTGGATAAATATATTTATTGACTAAAGTAAAATGAAGTAGATATTATTTTGAATGATTGGTCAAGGGGATTTTTATATGCTTAATATAAAAATCCCAATCTACAAAACGTAAAAAGTGTGTGTCATGGTAAATGCAAGGAATTTCCGTGAAGGCGCGAATGTAAAACCCCAGCGTGTATAGTTATACCATGAGTTACCATTGAGTTCGCAGGTATTACCACAAATTATGCCTAGGAGATAAAGGTAGGTTTAGGTATGTTCTGTATATCGCAACCGCTCCAAATTGATTGAGATGATAGGTACTGGTTCTCTAAAGACAATGGTATTCTCGCAACTAGTACCACATGTTTAGGGATTATCCAATATCATTTTTTTTCTTAATTTCCACCATTTTCCAAATTGCGAATTTAAGGTAATCATATCCATTCATAACTATCAATATGCCAAAAATCATTAGTACCACAATTAATGTTGAATTAAATTAAATTGATGCTTTATTTTGTGCTAATTCTACTGGACTGTATTTGTATTAAGTACTAATGAATATTATTTAGGAAATGAAAAAGATCAACCCTATACCATAGAAATAAATATACCTAGAAAGAACGTTGTCATACTACACGAATATATAAAACAGGCCAACTTTTATAGGCTGCTGCGCGTAACAGCTACGTTTTACGCTCCCCCTGCGTCATTCTGCATGTCATAGTGACGTTCATAATGATAATAGTTGTTGAAATATTCCAATTAAAATCGGGAGAAAGTTAAATATTGAACATTATTTTGCATTTTTATTAATTTTTATTTGATTTAGCCTCTAACAGTTAGAGGCTATTTTTATCGACGCGTGCACAGCTGCAACACTATCTGGATGTATCCTTAATCAAAGCCCTATACCTCAGAGTATATAAATACTACGTACAACCTATACATATATATATATAATTATAATTAATAGATACCTATACATAAGAAAACCGCAAAATTGTTAATGACTTCCTCATTGGTAAAAGGCTTGATTCTGCAAATTATAGTCATGGGGAGTTCTGGTAAAATTATTAATTTATCTCTTTGTGTAGGGGATTAATCATACACCTTATTAACGCTTTTTAGGGTTCCGTAGCCAAATGGCAAAAAACGGAACCCTTATAGAATAGATATGTCTGTCTGTCTGTCTGTCCGTCCGTATGTCACAGCCACATTTTTCCGAATCTATAAGAACTATAATGTTGAAACTTGGTAAGTAGATGTATTATGTAAAACGCATTAAGATTTTCACACAAAAATAGAAAAAAAAACAATAAATTTTGGGGGTTCAATTCAAAAATTCAATTCAAAATCATTTATTCAAATAGACCTTCGCAGGCACTTATGAAAAGTCTGACTCTAATACTCTAATACCGTTTAATACGGTCTAATACCCGTTCCCCATACATAGAACTGAAACTATTTTTTTTTTAATAAAACCCATAAGTGTGGGGTGTCTATGGATAGGTCTTCAAAAATGATATTGAGGTTTCTAATATCATTTTTTTCTAAACTGAATAGTATGCGCGAGAGACACTTCCAAAGTGGTAAAATGTGTGCCCCCCCCCCTGTAACTTTTAAAATAAGAGAATGATAAATCTATAAAAAATATATGATGTACATTACGATGCAAACTTCCAACGAAAATTGGTTTGAACGAGATCTAGTAAGTATTTTTTTTTAATACGTCATAAATTGAAATTCATATCAAATACTCAGGTCTATTCTACAATTTACTTATATACCTATAATAGGTTTGTACGGAACCCTCGGTGCGCGAGTCTGACTCGCAATTGGCCGGTTTTATTAATAGTAAAGACCATAGTACCTACGATGCTTTTAGCATCGCCAATCGGCAGAAATTTTGCGGCAGCATCGATGGAGTGGAGTTAAAATTGTTCGCGTTTTAACGTACACTGGAACGAGCTTCCAAAAAGTAATATGATCGCCGAGACTGAAGTTTTGTATGTGTCCGAATGGAAGAGTTCGGACGCGGCATCGAACTTACGAAAAGCAAATAAATCGCCGATCACCGATGCTTAAAGTATCACGTCTGCTTTAGAACTTACACAGTGATCCATCAGATTGTAATGATTTCTTACCTAACCCATGCGCAGGTCTGTCCCCTCTGCGCTCGACACGTTAATTCCTCAGGCTGGGTTCTGTAGTTCCAGTCTATATTGGAATTGTCGAGGGCTGGTGCTAGCGCTGGCACACTCGTGACTTCTGGCTCTTCTGGACCGGCTTCTAAAAGTAGAACCTGTTGGGAATAGTGTTTATTATTAGATTTAAAGTGAAAATATTTTTTTATACAACTAAGCAAACAAGCTTACGGCCTACCTAGTGGTAAGTGGTTACCGTAGCTCTATGGACGCTTGCTATACCCGTGGTATGACTTACACGTTATTGACCCTTCGCCCTTCCCAATGAGCTCTGGCGACCATAGTGACCTGACAAAATTTAGCTACCGTATTCTGTGAAGTACTTTCCCAGTCTACTTGCTGTTTGAGTGAAAAAAAAAGCTATTATCTAACTCTTGAAATTATCGTATAATATTATAACCACATCGACATTAAATGGCTGTATTTATTTTGTTCTTGTTGGCGCGGATCGCACATGGTTAACGGTTTGTTTAATTTAAAAAAAAAACAATAGAAAAACGAACCTTTATAAACATACAACATAGATAATTTAAGTGCGCCAAGGCTTTCTGACGTAAAATGTACCCAATACATTATCCATATCTATGGATATTGCTATTCAGTAATGGTATTATAAATGCTTATCATACCTAAAATTATATAATTACTAGCTGCCCGGCGCGACTTCCTACCCTACCCTACCCTACCCTACCCTACCTACCTACCTAGTTTGGATAGGTGAGCCCGTTCTTGAGTTATAAAATTACAACGAAAAGTGGCATTGATTTTTATATATATAGATTGTTACGTTTATCATTCGGAACCCCTGATTTAATATTGTTGCTCTGAGGTGGGCGTTAATAGCTGCGACACAGTTTTTAACTAATACAGTTCTGTTGTTATCGTTTTATTGTACAATGTGCTTTTGTTCTGAATAAAAAATCTAAATCTAAATTGATTTGGAATAATTTGGATTTAATAAGTAATAAAATTATTTGTTCGTTTTCAAAGGATCCAACGTTCCACCACTTTTACCTCGCTCAATTCTGGATTTACAATTTATTTGGGGCTTCTTCCATTCAGAAAGCTTACATGACTTAAGAAAATAAAATATAATTAAATTATTTTTGTGCAATATAGTGTAATGAGCGCCAGAGTTACGTTACTAAAGACTCAATTTAAATTGCCGCGGAACGGAAAGGATGCCATTAAAAGCGCTTTCCTCGCGCATTCTCGAGAATTCCTCGCTTTTTGATTGCTATTTAGTTTGTATGTTATTCAATTGACATAAAGTTCATTATGCTATGTACAATTTCGTTGCAAAAATTCGCTTCCACTACATTCCGTGGCACTAAATTGAGCCTAACTGATAGATTTGCAGTTTATTGGCATGATAAGATAAAATTGTGTAGGTATTATACCTACTGTGAGTTTCAATAAATAATATAAAAATCTAAGCCTGCATACTTTGAGAATTCAATCAGTTCTTTATCAAACGTAGCTAAGAACCATTTTGATTAAACCAGAATTTAAATTAAGAAAACCAGATTGAAATCGGGTCGTATCTGAGGAGCGATGACACGGACAGACACACTGCAGACAATGTTTTATATTAAACACCCTTCTTTTTATTGGCCAAAGACCTAGAGACTATTTTTTTTAAATATAAAATAAAAAAATATATATTTATTTCATAATAATTAATAATTATATTATATTAATAATTAACTGAGTAGGATGAAATGACTTACATTCTATCTCAGGTGGCAATGTCCACCCATCGTCTGTACATTGACGTCTGTATCAGTCTTTCCGCCAGACTCGCTATGATAGAATTTTTACATCTGTGAACTCTGGCCATAAATGACGCTATTCTATTTCGCTGGATGGCAGCGTGCCTCAGTGTAAAGGCACTACACTAGCTATATGTTCTGCGATTTGTAATAGCCGTATTTATGAGGAATTTTTGATTTTAATATTATTAAGGTATGACGCAATAGTACGATAATGTTTAAAGCAATATTTAGTCCCGTCTATAAATCTGGCTAATCCAATCCATTTTTGCAACATATGGTTGAAAATCCTTACTACTTACTGTATTTTATTTAAATTAATTAGTCTTGCAATAAAATGAGTTATTCTCTTTAATATTATAAATGGGAAAGATTGGATGTTTATTATATTTGTGACTCAATCACTCATAATCGGCTGGGCAGATTTGGATTAAATTTGGGATAAGATTAAGATGTGGGTAGGATAGAATTTAATACTTTCTATCCAGGGAAAAGATTCATTTTCTCGAGAACGCGGTGGAAACTAGAAAATATTTATAAAATAAAAACAATCACAGTTACAAAGCATTTTTTTTTATTAATTAAATCGCAAGTAATAAAACTACAATGTAGTACAGATCCCAAGCGGAAAATAAAAAGTAAAACAACAAGTAAAACACGGTAACATTTCGCTTGAATAAAAAATAAAATGATCTCGTACCCACTGGAAAGTTTGATTGAGTCTAAACTATCAAAATTAAATTAATTGGCAACTCTGCCGGCGCCGACTTTGCTGGACTGTTGCTGATAAATTTATTTGCATTTCATTTTCTTTTTTCACGGACTTCATCTCTTTATTATTATTATTTATTTAATTGACCAAAATTACATAATAGGTACTTGTTACTTCTATTTTAATATTTCAGTTAGAAGCAGTGATTTAAAACGTAAAGATAGACTGGACAAGTATTTACTTGAACTAGTCGCGTCGCACAAAGGTTGAAATTCGAGCATAATTCGTTTAATTTTTTCCACAAAAACCAAAAAGCTTTCATTGGATTGTCATCCAAACAAAACGTGACATCACGCGGAGCAGAGAAAAAATACGTGTCTATACATTTTTGATTGTGTGTGAGCCGCAGTGTGCATATGCAAAAAAGCTTACACACTACTAACAGCCAAAGATAATTGTAGTAATTATAGTTATAAGTTAACTTATATATAGACGGAGAGACTTTTTTGTCACTTTATTCTTCAAAGCAAAAAAAACGTCCATATTAAAATAATAATAATATTTACTGGCACTTATTTACCTGATAAATATTACTTTGTTTTAAACTTTATCCTCTCAGACATAGCAGCTAAGTTAAATTTTACTTCAGCATGCTCCAATGTTGAAATTAATAACTACCAAGTTTAGTTGTTCAATCAAAGAGAAAGTTTCCGAAGTAGGATATTGAGTTTGCATCCGATAAACCTGTGAAATCCAGTAGGACGGAACTGATTTTGTACTATTGTATAAAATGCAAGCGGCTCGATTGAAATAGATGTTGTTTTGTTTACTTTACATTTTGCTTGGATAAAATTGGGTCACAAATATGTATTGCAAGTAGGTGCAACTCCCCTACTCGTTAATTGGGAATGATAAAGGAATATATTTCAAAATTTTATTTTACCCATGCCAAATTACAGCTTTCTAGTACTAGGAGACTCTGATTTAAGACAAGGACAGATGTACGGATGGATATGGCGATACTATAAGGGTTCTTTGTCGTCCACGGAACCCTAAAAATGAGCAAGTTTTATCCTAAGGATAGCTCCGGTTTGATACTTTCAAAGCCAAGTCTGCAAGTAGATTTACTGAACGCCACGACATAACAGTTCTGAGAAAAACAAAGTACTAAAGTCTGAGATGAGTTGTAATTTCTTGGTAAGTGAGCGCCGTAAACTTAGTACAATAGCTTACTCAGTGTCGCGTGTCGTAGTAAAACGTGTAGGAATATGCACGTAACCACAGATATAAGATATATGTCAGTGCATGTAACTGAGTTATATTATTGTGATGGATTACATGACAACAATAAGTCGCTATCTATCTATTCGTAGGTATAATAAAAGGAGAAGAAGAACTGACTGATTGACAGACCCCAACGGTTTAGGCTCTGCGTTGTTGATGGACTGACCGTCCGTCAGGAAAAGTAATTATAACAGGTGGAGATTTCGAGATGGCATGTTTTCGAAACCTATGTTGGGTTAGTTATGCTGAAGAACTTTTACTATGGGAGCAATAGTGAATTCAGCATGACTAATCCAACATAGGTTTCGAAAATTTGCCATCTCGAAATCTCCACCCAGTATATTATTATGTATAGATAGATAAATATAGGTACAGACGATTATTTATGCAAATAACGTCATTTTCGTTCGTTACATACCTCAAAACACGCGCCCAAGCATACACACACATCACTTTCCCACTAAAACACTCAAGAAAGTGTTTAAGTAATTTCTCGTTAATTATTGACAACAGTGAACTAATATTCTTTTAAAATATTTCATACTTATTTGAGTATTCGAGATTAAAGTTTATAAAAACACACTGAAGACTCCAATCGTCTTACTGCGAGTTACTTACGTTACGTAGTTACTTACGTTAGTAAGTGATATTTCGAGTAAGAATAATAGCATTTTCCCTCTTTTTACTGGTTTTATTGTAGCTATGAAAGTTTGCGTGTCTCGCACTTGTTTTCAGATTGTATCCTCACGAGTTTGTTATCTTCCATTCAATTTATTTGCGCTGACTCAAACTCTATTAAAGTTTGTTATAGAAGTCATCACTATACATTGTTTGTAGCCTTAGTTTGCTAGAGTGTTTGTGACTTAAGTTAATTTATTTAGAAATGGAGGGCAGGGCTTCAAATTTGTAGCCTTACTTTATGTTGTATTCCTGGGCATGTTTAAAGTTACGATCAAACCAATGCGTTCAGGCTGCTCTTAGCTGTTCAAAGCGTATTGTACATCTTTTTATACGAGCTCGCTGTTGATCACCTATATCCAACGATCGTATAAAGTTCTACGGAGCCCTTAATAACGCATTTAGGGCATTTTAACGGCTTCCCCTCTTCTGCAGTGCTTCAGCGATGTTCGCTGAGGCCCACGCCGATGCATTTGCAGCAATTGGCTGGATGACATTAAAAATTATATTTAGTCCGTCTTTTACATTCTTAAAAAATATTAGACACGTATTTTTTCTTTTGTCAATTAAACCAAAAAATACGAAGATATATAAAAAGTTATTTTATGTCATCAGACAGGGCAACTGAAGTTCAAGTGCAACAACCGGACCTACTCAGATTACCTTGGAGAGATGTTTTCCTTTACCGAAAGCTCAAGCTCATTGTAGGATTCGAACCCGGGACCTTCGTCTCGGTATCCGACGTCACTACCACTGAGCTATCATTGCCTTCGATATTGCCCGTTTTTTATTTGAAATAGAACAAAATAATGTTGTTATGTATACTTTACTTTTAATCAATTTTGGTGTATAATCGTTTCGCCGACATACGTACCTAAAGTAATAAACCGGCCAAGTGCGAGTCAGACTCGCGCACCGAGGGTTCCGTACAAACCTGTAGGTATATAAGTAAATGGTAGTATAGACCTGAGTATTTGATATTAATTTCAATTTATGACCTATTAAAAAAAAACTACTTACTAGATCTCGTTCAAACCAATTTTCAGTGGAAGTTTGCACCGTAATGTACATCATATATTTTTTATAGATTTATCATTCTCTTATTTTAGAAGTTACAGGGGGGGGGGACACACATTTTACCACTTTGGAAGTGTCTCTCGCGCAAACTATTCAGTTTAGAAAAAAATTATATTAGAAACCTCAATATCATTTTTGAAGACCTATCCATAGACACCCCACACTTATGGGTTTGATGAAAAAAATATATTTGAGTTTCAGTTCTAAGTGGTAGACCGCACAGACCGCACACTTATGGGTTTGATGAAAAAAAAATTTTTGAGTTTCTGTTCTAAGTATGGGTAAATTTATTGTTTTTTTTCTATTTTTGTGTGAAAATCTTAATGCGGTTCACAGAATACATCTACTTACCAAGTTTCAACATTATAGTTCTTATAGTTTCGGAAATAAATGGCTGTGACATACGGACGGACAGACAGACAGACAGACAGACAGACAGACAGACAGACAGACAGACAGACAGACAGACAGACAGACAGACAGACAGACAGACAGACAGACAGACATGACGAATCTATAAGGGTTTTTGCCATTTGGCTACGGAACCCTAAAAAGCTTGTCTTCTCATTAATTTTTCTTTGCGTACAACAAAAAGTACGGGCTTTTTTGTTTCTTTTAATAAGTTAATTTATTTTAGACTTTCTACTTTTATTAATGTATGAGTTATTCAGTTAAGTATAAGTAAGTAAATGAGCGGTACGGGAAAGTACTGCCATCAACCATCGCAACTCTGTGAGTTACATGCGGTAATATAACCGATTACCTACTGTCCTTGCATTAAACGTGCTTTATTGCAGTTTACTTCAAAATGGTAGCATCAAAGTATTATAATATAAATATATTATATTATGGGCTATTTACAAGCTTTCATTAGTCTTTTTTTTTTTTTTTTATATCACTTAGGTGGCAAACAAGCATTCGGCCCGCCTGATATTATTATTGATTGTTACCCATATTGTTATAAAAACGTTATTTTTGGTTCGCCCCCCCCCCCTCTTTTTTAGATGCCATTCTAAAATAACATATGTTTAAATCCATCGAGCCGTTTAGGCTGCTGAGCGTGCCAAAAAATTGGACATACAAACATACACACATGCATACATACATACATACCCTCCTTTCGGGTCAGCCGGGTAAAAATGAAAGGTCAGGCGTTCAGTAGACTAATTATCGGGCTAGACATAATAAAGCAAAAATCAGACACAAAAATATAATAGATTCGAACTGACAGCGTCAACCTTGACGTTTCGAAATTTTTTCAGGATAATTATTTAAATAATTTAATATTAATATAATTCGTTTTGTTTCAGATCTGCGGCCGGCGTGCGCTGCCCATATCCAGCCGGGAGGTGATCTGCCGCCTCCAGCGCTGCATCCCTTCCTGCTCGGCTCTGGGCAGTCTTCACCATCCGAAGATCGTAGGATTGTATAGTTTTTGTGTTTGTGTAAAATCTATATGCTCCCTTTGGGCATACGTATTGGCCCTGGTACCAGTTCGGACGCACAACCATGTAGCCAGGTCAGTGACGCATCGCGAGAAAACTTATTAAAATGTGAGCAGTGTTCGGAACCTCGTTATTTTCGTGGCAACCGCGGTTTAAAAATTCATGTCGGAAAGGTGCACAAACCTAATCCGAACCTAATCAATCAAACCAGCTCCACAAATTCAGACTTATATATTTCGGCTCCAAATTCTTCCTCTACTAACCTCCCGTTTTGGCAACAAATTTGTTCGCTAAAGAATAACGTTCCGTTATTAAAGCGAATCCCACGCGGAGCACGTATCTGCGTGGCTACAGCTTTATGTGTATGTATAGACAAAATTCTTAGTATAAATTCACTAAGAGCTTGGGAAGACCTGCTCACATTTGCATACAGAGTGCTGCATGTCCCTAGTCACCAAAAAAATGAGATTTCTCTCACCCAAAAAATTAAAAATAACTGCTCATTATTAGACTCAATTAATAACATTATTCCAAATTTTCCCAAAATCCAAAAAAAGCATAATCAGGCAAACACTATAAGAAAAATAGAATCAAAAGCAAATGATGGCGATTTCAAGGGGGCAGCACATCTGCTCTTTTCTAGCGATGTTGTCGCTTCAGACACACCTGAAACCCTGTCTGCTTTAGAATCTAAACATCCATCTCCGCTTTCAAATACAAACCTCCCAGATCCCCCATCTTTAGACCAATCTGTTCTAAATTGTAACGCCCAAGATCTCTTGAGCGTCATTATGTCATTTAAACCTGGTTCTGCTGGCGGTCTCGACGGTTTTACACCACAGCATTACAAAGATCTTGTCTGTGGTGCCGCCGGAGACGCTGGTACCAAATTATTATCGAAATTAACCTCTCTTATAAATTTAATGTTGGCAGGAAAGGTGCCAAGCCCATTCACTGAGATCATTTATGGGGCCAACCTTTGCGCGCTATCCAAAAAAGATGGCGGAGTAAGACCCATCGCTGTGGGTAATACTATCCGTCGTATGGCCTCCAAAATTTGTTGTCGTCACATTCTCCCGAAACTTTCGGAAATATTTCAGCCCATTCAACTCGGTTTTGGCTCAAAGGGAGGTTGTGAGGCAGCTGTTCATGCGGCTCGGACCTTTCTATTAAATAACGGAGGTGAAGTGCTGCTTAAAGTTGACATAAAAAATGCATTTAACTCTGTCGATAGGGGCGCTTTATTGACCCAAATTCGGGATATCTGCCCTGACGTATATCCTTACCTTTGGCAATGCTATGGGCATCCATCAAAACTTTTTTTCAGAGAACACCCACTTATTTCCGCCATGGGTTGTCAACAGGGCGACCCTCTCGGTCCAGCTATCTTCAGTTTGGCCATCCATTCAATTATTTCTGGGTTACAATCTAAATTTAATGTCTGGTATCTAGACGACGGTACGCTGGGGGGTGATGCGGCTTCCGTTCTCAGTGATTTTAAAACATTGACAGAAAATTTTAAAAAGATTGGCCTAGAATTCAATAGCTCCAAATGTGAGCTCCTTATTTTAGATTCTTTCCCAGAATCTGAAAAACCAGAATTAATTCAAAATTTTAATGTTTTGGCTCCCAATATTAAGTTACTGTCAAAGGAGTCGCTTCATCTTCTCGGAGCCCCAGTCTTAGATGAATCCATACCTAGTTTCTTTGAGAAAAAGATTCAAAATTTTAATGACTCTTCAAATAGACTTTATGAAATTAATGCCCATTATGCATTTTTTATTGTTCGACTCTGCCTTTTCGTGCCTAAGTTTACCTATTTACTCCGCAGTACGCACTTATTTAAATTCGTTCACATATTAGATACTTTGGATAATATGATCAAAACGTCTCTTTCCAAAATTCTAAATTGCAGTTTTTGTGAAAACAAAGTGTGGTCTCAGGCCACCCTACCCGTGTGTTATGGTGGCCTAGGAGTGCGGAAAATTTCAAGCATATCAGTACCGGCGTTTCTATCCTCGGTATACAGTGTGGGCAGCCTCGTCAGATCTGTTTTGGACCCTTCTATTGGATCTGTTGAGGTTTCTTACCTGTCCGATGCTAGAGACGCCTGGCAGGCAGCTTGTCCAGGCACAAATATTCCAACCTTGAGTCACTCTCAGAGAGCGTGGGACAAGCCTCTTTGTGAAAAAACTTGGCAAAATTTATTTTCAAACTTTTCGATAGATACAGACCGCGCGCGCTTGTTAGCCGTCTCTCAGAGTGACTCAGGTCACTGGCTACAAGCTATTCCATCCACAAATACCGGGACAATGTTAGACCGTATAACATTAAGTCTGTGTATTTGTCTTCGTCTTGGTTGCAGGACCAATCAGCCTCATCGCTGCCGCTGCGGAGACCTCGTCAATGAGCTCGGCCACCATGGACTTTCGTGCTCCCTAAGTGCTGGTCGAATATCACGGCACTCGGCTATTAATGACATTATCCGCAGGGCTCTTGTTGTCGCTAACGTGCCTTCCGTACTGGAACCAGTCGGTATTGCGCGGGGCGATGGCAAGAGACCAGATGGTATGTCTTTGATCCCTTGGAGTGTCGGCAAGTCGCTGGTGTGGGATGCCACATGTGTCGATACACTCGCGCCATCTCACTTACCGGCTACTTGTAAAGCTGCAGGGGCAGCGGCGGCCAGTGCGGAAAATTCAAAATTCAAAAAATATGCATCGATTGGACCCAATTATATTTTTATGCCTTTTGCGGTCGAGACCTTGGGACCATGGGGGTCAGAAGCTCGCCGTTTTGCTCGCACCTTGTCTTCAAAATTGATCGAGACCTCCGGAGACCAGCGGGCGGGGAGCTTTTTCCGCCAACGCGTCAGCTTGGCTATCCAAAGAGGAAACGCTGCCAGCCTTCTGGGAACCTTGCCGTTAATCGGAAGCAGCGGCAGGCTTGAGGAAATTTTCTATATATAGATTATATTTTGTAAATATAGATTGTATTTTGTACATATTTGTTGTAAATATACGTTTGATTTATCTTTCATTTATCAGAATTAAATCTGTTCATAGAATACTTTTGCTGGGGTAAAAAAATTCAAAACTCTGTATCTTACTGTTATTAGGCGTAACACAATTTATATTTCATTAATTATAAATCTGTAACAATACAAAAGCAACACTAAACTTGTTACAAATATTCATTTGTTAAAGGATCGTTTAATTAAAAAATAACGTAATATCACAACTGATGAAAACAAAAAAGGACTAGCAAACTTAATCCAACGAAGATTCTAAAACTGATAACGAAGTCAGAATATAGAGGTAGACGTTGAAAAATTGTTCAGGTCTTATAACAGAACTGGATTAGCTGTAATCTCGTGTAATTAGCGATTAGGTACATAATGGTCCCGATTCTGCTGTAAATCGCACTAAACTTAACTAAACTAAACTAAACTAAATTGTATTCACATCACATCTCTTTGTTACAAACATTATTGAAAAAGGATAGAACATATCTAAAGCTGTCAAATTAGTCTATACCGTTTTAATTTGGTACAACTAAAACTCTTGATTTCTTTGTACAAGTCCTGCCTTACAAATGCTGACTTAGTCGTATGTTAAAATTGCAGGTTAATTAGGTTAACTATTAAGAATTAAAATAAATCAACACAAAATTCGTAAACAGCGATAGTTGGCGATTTAATTAATGTTGAAACACAGTATTAGACTAATTTGACAGGACTAAATTTCTTACAACCTTTTCTTATGTTCTTTGTTAGAAAGAGGTATATATATATTATATATATAGTGAGATATAGATATAGTGAGACTAAATTTAGTTTAGTTGTAAACAATAGAATCAGCACCATTATCGAAGGCACGGACGATCCACCTCTTAGTTGATATGGGTAGTTAGTAACAAAAGCCTAAGTTTGGTGATTGAAATGCTTGCAGGCGATCTACCTGATGGCGATTTGATTACAGACAGACAGACAGGTGACACTAAATACAATCTTTTTATAAGAAAAATCTCCAAAATAGACCTGGCTAGGTTATTGATAGATCATTAAACATTATTATTGTATAAAAAGTTATTTCACATAGATACGGAAACTACTGAACAGTCGATAAAAAATCAACAATACTATAAATATCGTAAAGTAAAGTAAAGTAAAGTAAAGTAAGAAAGATTTATTAACAACACAAATAATAGTAAAACAAAAGAGCAAGAAACATACAGGAAGATTTAAAACTAGGTAAAATTAACAAACACAAAACAGACAAAATATAAAAATAATAATAATAAAACAATTTGTTTCTCGCATCGTCTAACGGTGGGTGTGCTGTCAAAAGGGTACCAGCTCAGCATGTGCTGCTGTATATCAACAGCGCTGATTTTCAGCTGGCACCTGGTAGTGACTCCGGACAAAAGTACAGGGCACAAATAAAAATGATAAGAAAACATAAAATAATCAAAGAATTTAAAAAATCTTTAAAAATAATATAAGAAAATATAATACATACATATTCATACATGCCATTCACCCTGCGACTTGCTACCATCGATCCAGCCAACCACGACTACGGAAAAGTGAAAAAAGCGCAGGTGAGATGCAAAAGTTCTAATATTTGATATTTTTTTTTAAATTCATTCTGATTCCTACTATTGTTATAATACCTACCCATATTAATTATAACAAATGCTACCTACAACTCAAAATTAAAATCCATACATATGACACTAATTAGGTTTCAGATTTCTGTTTATGCAACAGAAATAACTTAAACCTACGTTTAAAAACTGCTACACTTTTAAGGTCACGCAGTGGTGGTGGAAGATTGTTCCAACACTTGGTAGCGCGGTATCTGAAACTGCCACGGAAAGCAGCCGAGTGGTGGCGAGGTGTCATCAGCAAATAAGAGGAAGCCCTCGTCGCGTGACTATTATGATCGCGAGCCCAGCTTAGTTTATTATATAAATAAATAGGTTTACTAGCTATTATTGTGCCAAACAAAAGGGTCGCCAAATGTAATTCCCTTCTATATCTCATCTTTGAAATATTGTGTTTGTCGAGAAATGGCGTAACATGACCACGCGGCGGGATATCAAAGCAAAATCGAGCACAAGCATTTTGCACTCTTTGAATAAGATGTTCTGTCTTTTTAAGTAAACGCGGACCATATACTGCATCTACATAATTAAATTTGGACAGGATTAGTGAGTCTACAAGTCTAATGCGCAACTCAACACTCAGATAATTGCGTATTTTATATAGTACCTTAAGTCGATAAAAGCAGTTTTTTACTGTCTCTGATATGTAATGTTCAAAACGTAACTTCTCATCAATAATTAATCCTAAGTTCCTAGCATCTTTGACCCTTTCTATAAGTTCTCCATGAATATGGACTTGAGGGTTCATCTGACCTATTCTATCTATTTGACATTTAGTTCCTAGTATCATCAGCTTGGTTTTTTTTGCATTAAGTACCAAACAACAACGCAACAGTCTACGTTCTTAGATAAAAATACCTCACAACTTCTTGCCTACCTATTATATTGTCTCGCTATTCTTATGATGAATAATTTCCCAAGACCATTTTCACTATACATAATAGTGACAAGGAAAATATTGTGTGAGAAGCTAAGATTTTCTATTTATAGCGAAGTGCGGAAGCTGTCTTTTTTGATTAATTTAACTAAACCGGCAACCTTGTTGCTTGACCTTTACTGAATAGATGACAAATTGTGAAATGTGGGTCAATACAGGGCGTTTTTGTTTCAGTTTTTCTAATCATTACCAAACTATCGTATTTTGTCAGATCAAGGTTTCGAAAAAATATACCTATTTAAATCCATATTCCAAACCTCAGAATTTAACCCTTTTTCACATTTTCATTTTAAATGTTTTTTCGCGTTATATAATATTCAATAGCCTACCAACACATTTTGTGACAAGAATATTTAATAGTTTAGTAAAAAGAATCCATAAAAATATGTAAACATAAAGGAAATAATGGCCTGGAATTGTAGCTGTTGTTTTAAATACTTTATCCTTTTTTAATTCAATCGTTGAATTTATGGGTAAAAGAGCTTAATAAATAACTTACAAAATTGGAACAATATGAATTGTTTAAATTAAATAAATAAAAGTATGAATTTATAGAAGATATTACAAAATAAGTTAGCAATGGTAATTTATACATACCTTCCATTTTTTGACTTCCGAAAGCCTATTGGCAACCACACACCCTGCCGATCCTGCTCCAACAACAATGAAATCATACTCTTCTATTGCATGCCTCTTTCTCGTGCTGTTCTTTTTATTTTCTTTCACTGTCACCTTTTTCGAATCAGCCGTATCAGGCTCATGAGAACTTCTTCTATAATTATAATCATAAACCGGCGAAGATGCATATTTAGAAAATGGATTAAAATCACTTGCAATTTTAAAATCACTCGGTCTGTCATATTTGGTTGGTTTATAATAAAATGTTTGTTCCGAAAAACCACGACTGCCTTTCGGACCATGACTAATTGTCTGTATTTTTGTAAGAGGTATATCAGTCGGTATTACATGACCTAGTCCTGAAGAACTATGGAAATCTGAATGCGAAGTGTACCGTGTCGGTCCCAAGTCGAAAGCTGGAGACGATGTTGCAAATTCGCTAGACGCACCACTCGAATACAACGATTGAATATTATCAGAATACGGATTTTTTGATACACTGTCAATTGATTTACCAAATAATTGGGTAAGTAAAGCTAAATACATGAATCCCGCTTGAGAACATTGTGTTAAAGGCGCGGACTGTTCGAGACAAATATCAGCTATATTCGGTGGTATCCAATTTTGGGATGACATTTTTTTGTATTCACTCGCGGTTCATTATTCACGTATCAATCGATCTTATCTTTGTGGTTACCGGCACCGTAATGGCGGATTGTGGTGCTGTGATATCGAAAGTGAGTGGGAGTACTGTTGCGTTGTATACTATGCTTGGGTGTCCTTAACCGTTCACGCTGGTTAACTGATTTCTTATCGCTTAATTACATCATTCTTGAACACTAAGGTTTAATCTTTTTAGAAGAGCTACTTAGGTAACTCTAGGATCAAAGAAATAGGTCAAGAAGAATGATAGAGGAATGTTTAAAATAACTTGTGAAATGCGTGTAGTTTGCGTTTTGTTACAAATTTTAGTTTGCTTGGTAAGTTTTCTCGGAAATATTATTTTCACTTCTTTCTTACAAATTATATTATTAACTCATTGGCTCGCGGTTAAAAATATAACAATGACATCAATTGTTATAATAGGACGCGCGTCCCTCGCGAGAACTGGTTGCAAAGTTTTCAATCAACTTATAATCTTCATACACCGCTGGAGTCTAGGATATTATTATAAATAGTTATGTATTGGCATATATAAATAAGTTGATAATTACGTTTGCTACCGACTTTATGTGACGTTTGATGTATAACAATCTATGGAAGTAAATGGTAGTTCCCGTTCCTTGTGACCATCAAAGTGAAATGGCAGAAATTCTCAAAAATGAAACTCAAAAATGTACTCTATATCAAAGTGAATAGGACCTAATTCATTTAATTGAATGTGGCGAAATGAATAATAAAATATAAACGGCAAATTATACGGACATGAAACTCCATTTAAGTACATTAGGCACATGTTGTTGATAATGACCCTAATGAAAATAATTTGCAGTAAAAGCTGAGTTAATACTTTCGTATTGGACTGAATATTTTGATTTAAACAAAGATACTTCGAGGTTTCATTTCCTATTCACTTTAGTTACGACAAAAAGAATAAGGACTGTAAAAAAAAATATGCAATCAAAAATAAACTTTTTTCTAATGAAATCATTGCAAGTATTTTTAACGTCACTTCTTTGGTTATCTCTTTCTTTATTTATTTATTTATTAATAAATAAAAGAAAGCACATTCATGGTCAAATAATCTTCTTCTCTTCTTTTCGTCTAGATACGTCTGCTAATACCGATTATCTGATCGCTTCGTATTCCGTCCTCATCATCGGTAAACAAAACCTTAGACCTATTTTCTTCTGTCTATCAAATGTGCTCTCGAGCAAACTGTAATCTGGTGACTAGCTTAGTTTGGGATCAGTTGGCCATGTGTGAAGATTGTCTTAAGTTATTTGTTTATTTATATTGTCTTCATCTCTATTCTTATAAGTAAAGCAGTGTCTACCTGCTTGTTAGCAACCTTTTTGACAACTGAAAGAAATTTTAAAGAATTTAGTTTGATCTCCAGTTATCGACATACCTACCGTGGATTAAAGTCATTACGTAAATCTGCAGATGAATTTATCACAGTAGTCAGTTATATGAACGATGACGCAGATTTGCTTGTGTTTCATTAACACAGGCGCTGATTAGTTACATCAACGGTTTACGCCTAACAGATCCGCCCGTGTGGTAAACACGCGATCGTTGCACATTTTCAGTTACTACTACTGCTTTCATGTGACTTCACCTCTTATATTTTGTTTAAATTTTTTTTCTCATTAAGCAGTTTTCGAACCTACGACCTTCGTCACGACTTCAACGCGTTGAAGGTAGGTTCGAAAACTGCCAACGTCACTATCACCACATAGTAAATAAATTATACTACGTCTATCACTAAGCTGTCATTGCTTATTGTTTTCTTGAAGAGTCAAGAAACACATGCATGTGTCTGTTCGTTCCATAAATTAAACAATGAATATTTTCAGTTTACTGTAGTGTTTTGTTAATTGGCTCAATTTAGTTACGTATGCCTATACAATGACATCGCCATTTATGGTAAGTTGCAGACTATTACAGAGATTGGGTAGGTCATCTTAAATTTCAGCGTTTTGTATAATTATTATAATTTAAATGCCAAATGTCAGACTGAGCTAGATTTTTTATAGATATGTGTAGCAAATCTAACTACATATCATAATTTTCAATTTAATCATCACCTATTTTAATGTGGTTCATACAGTTTTTATAGTCGAAGGATGTTGAAAAGTGGTACCAAATTGTCTCATGCATTAAGATCAAAATTTTATAGTAACTATTTTTATAATTTTTAACAACCTTACACAGGCAAAATAAAAAAGTTATTTGCGTCTTACTTTCCTTAAATGACGTTTCGTTTCAAATGACTTGTACATTTCATGCCACCATGAGACTTAAGCAAGAACTAAATGATTACTAATTTTACAATCTAAGATGTATTTATTTTATTTTTTTACAAAAAGAACAGTTGTTGGAGTTAATATGATAAGTGTAGTCTAACTTGTGAAACTTGGTAACTAACAAAGTGTAACTTGGTACAGGGCTCCATAATATCCTTGCATCATGCATTGTCCTTGAAAAGTCTCTTGCATAAGCTTAAATCTGGTTTTGTTGCGCTAAATAATTAACCTGTCAGGTGCCTTTCTTATATTATCACGTTGTTTCTCTGCACCAATTACATACTTGTTTAAATAGGAAATAATAAAAAAAAACCGGCCAAGTGTGTCTGTCAGACTCGCGCACCGAGGTTTCCGTATGAACCTGTAGGTATATAAGTAAATGGTAGTATAGACCGGAGTATTTGATATGAATTTAAATTTATGACGTATTATAAAAAAACTACTTACTAGATCTCGTTCAAACCAATTTTCGGTGGAAGTTTGCATGGTAATGTACATATATTTTTTTTAGTTTTATCATTCTCTTATTTTAGAAGTTACAGGGGGAGGACACACATTTTACCACTTTGGAAGTGTCTCTCGCGCAACCTATCCATAGACACACCCCACACGTATGGGTTTTATTAAAAAAAAAAAAAGAGTTTCAGTTCTATGTATGGGGAACCCCCAAAATTTATTGTTTTTTTTTCTATTTTTGTGTGAAAATCTTAATTTGATAAAAGTTTCAACATTATAGTTTCGGAAAAAAGTGGCTGTGACATACGGACAGACAGACAGACAGACAGACAGACAGATAGACAGACATGACGAATCTATAAGGGTTCCGTTTTTTGCCATTTGGCTACGGAACCCTAAAAATGCATTTTTATCACCGGATACGATAACGATAAACTACATAATTTATTTCAATAATTGATTCTTAGTGGTCTGGATTCTTCAATAACATTGAATTTTCGGTGAAGAAAAACATCGAAAACCTTAGCATGACCATAGATTAAAAAAATTGAGTCTCGATAACTTCTTACGGATCAAGTATGGCTTAGACGGTTAACACACTGCCACACACCACGCAACGTAGCGCGTGAATGCGTGTTTTAACGTTGCTTGTAAGTATCTCCGTTTGTATAGAAAACACGCACAGTCCAACACACAAAAAATGAATCCACTCGCGTTCATTTTCCTTCGTTGACACGCAACATGCAGCGTGATGCGTGGCAGTATGGTAACTGCCTTACTCTTAAGAATTTCAGTTAGGTGTTATTTCAATGTATAAAGGAAATATTGGACAGTGCGCGTGGTGATTTTGCGAGAGCTTGCCTGGCGTACTTCTTGGCTTGGATACTGTTCTCATGTACCTATCTACTAAACTACATTATTCGCACAACTATTCTCATTAAAGAAACTTTTCGCGTGCAAGTGTCCATAAAGTAAAAGCCAACAAGTGCAATATTTCTTAAAGCATTTATATCTACTATTTTTTGTCCCTCGGTTTCACCCAAGTTCCCGTTTGATTTTATGATTTCCCGGGATAAAAAGTATCCCATGTCCCTGGGTATACCTACAAACCTTACATCACGATAGATTGTGCGCATAGAGATAGAATATTTGTAGAATGATAGCATGAACAACCTTGTGCGCAGCTTTAGCAGTTTGCGTGTAGATGCATTCATAGATATATCGTGCACTAGTGGCTTACTAATCCCTTGCCTCAGGTTCGTGAAGTAAATTTCTTTAAGTCGAAAGTGTTCGTGAATTAGTCCGTCAGTAAGATTATCAAAAAATATTGGGCACGTATTTTTTGCTTTATCAAATCAATGCAAATTGACAAAGATACAGCGTATTAAAGTTTGCGAATGGGGCTCGTGGCTTCACTTGTTTGTAATAAGTGTACCATGGCGTATTACGCGGAACTTCAACACACCATATCTTCGTAATTTTTAGTTTGATTGACAAAAGAGAAAAATAAGTGCCTAATACTTTTTGATAATTTAAATGACTGTCATGGCACATAACATCTCTAGTTTAATCATTCTACTAATAATTATACCTCTATGTCTCTCGGTGATGCTGTTGAGGCATCAAGAGGTAATAGACAAACTGACTTAAGTTTGGCTTAAGTGTGCTATTTATTTACTTATTAAATATTTATTCAGTCTACTTTGTAATTTTGCCGCCGCGCCGGGGCACGCAATTGTTTTCAGTGCGATTAGAAATAAATATTATGTAATGAATCTAAGCTTGTTTTGAAAAGAGTAATTGCTGAGTTTATTACCGGCTCTTTTCAGCAAATGCAACCTTCCGAACCGGTATTAGAGTCAGACTTTTCATAGTGCCTGCGAAGGTCTATTTGAATAAATGATTTAGAATTTTGACTTTCACATTTAGTAGGTTTCTTTTCAGTAACACAAACGATATTATTTAGTTGAATGTTCTAATGAATATCATATCCCAAACTAAGCACAGTTTACACTGAGAACTAGGTCATATAATCCGTAATTTTAACTGAGAAAACAGATACAGAGATTAATAATTTTTCTAATTTATTATCAACATTTTACTGAATATTGTACGGCACGTTTTCCCATTAAAACAAGAGGACATTACCCTTAGAAATTAAGAGGTCATTTCCCTTAACACAGTAAGGTTTTTGCTCGGTATTCGATCATGCAAATTATTTCTCAATGTTGTTTGGCAAACAATTCTTGGAAGGGAATTGAACTTCATTCACCATATCATAAAATTTATAGCTAATTGTAATTATTCAGTGTTTGTTAGTATTATCCTGTTGGTATATGCTCTATGGAGAAGAAACATCCTTTCAATAACTACTAGTAAATAAAATTCATGATAGTTTATTTGGCTTCAAACTCAAATCTTTATATATACAATTCTAATGTACGTGTGTGTGTATGTCACCTAACTCCTCATAAACGGCTGGACCGATTTGAATGAATGTTTTTGTATGCGTTTGGGTGGCGCCCTGGATGGTTTAGATTCACAAATCAGCCCGGCAGATAGCGTTGCAGTCGGTATCTAGGTTATATTGTCGACTGCAGCGCCATCTGCCGGGCTGATTTGTTCTCATAGTAAGTAAATTGTATTCTGTTTTGAGAAATAAACCATAACATACATTAGTGTAAGATTCATTCATTAATTGAGAAACTGAGTTTGTTTTTTCTTTGTTACATCGAAACGCCTCAACGAGCCGTGATGAATCATAGTTTTTATCCCGGGAAGTTAAAAGAGAACACGGGTAAAACGCGGGGCAAGAATTATTATAATTCTTATTATTATAGAATTATTATATTACAAGAATTATTATTATTATTATTAATAATTAAAAACGGTCACCCATTCCTTCACCAGCAGAAACATGCTTGCTAAAACCACACTGTATTCCCCAGTGATGATGCAACGATATTAGAAAATGAAGTTGTTCAGACCGACCTAAATATTTATCATTTTGCAATTTCAATACATCTGAATTTTTGTTCAGATACATTGTGTTTGAAATTACTAGACCATGAAACTGTTACATGGTGAGAAATGAGACTTGGTTCATTGTTAGAGTATTGGTGATGAAAATAATTTATAAATATTGGAATTGGGTCTACTTCAATGACATACAAATAGGAATTACCTATTATCGTTTCGATTATGTCCATTGGTATTTGTTATGGATAAAAAAAACCTTCGTAAAATGCAATGAGGTTTTGATCTCGTTGGCAATCCATACTCACAGATTTGGTAAGGTTCACAAGAGTGTTAATAATATATTTGAAATATTATAAACTTATAACCTAGTAAGGTTAAATGGGGTTTAGGGGGTGTTAAAGTTTTTATAGAAGGTAAATAACGCGTGGTTCAATAAACTTTAAACTCAGTATTACTTGTGGACAAAAAAACTAATCATGAGGGTTTCTTGAAAATCGACCCTAAAGGGTCAAAAATGGTTGGTAATTATGTTTTAAAGGGACGATTTTACTGCGTGTCCTGATTAAATCAAAAGTTGGTATGGGTACCTACATTTGTTCCTTTTGTAGCCTGCATTTTTTGAAATTCCATCCCTAAGGGGGTAAAGCAGAGGGCGTGAGTGAGACCGCGGGGCAGAAACCTAGTTAAACAGAATAATTAACAATTACATATGATTAATTAATTCATTAAAAAATATACATTTGCAATTCTACTTTAAAACAGGGGTAAAATTAATAACGTTTTAACGCTGACAAACGTTAACTCATAAATATTGGTTTTAACCTTAATTGCAATGTTTTACATGATAATTCGACATTTATATTTACCTTTATTGTATGTATAATTTTATAGGGAAATTTACGTGTCAGCAAAACTGGAATAAATGTGATTCAGCAGTTTTGAAATAAATAAAATTCAGTGTCTGTTTGTACTATCAAAATAACAACTATTTTACTTAAGTCATATCTGAGTATAACGGTAGGTACTTTTTTTTAAAAAAACTGTCTCTCTGTCGGTCTGTCTGTTCCCGA
Organism: Achlya flavicornis; assembly: GCA_947623365.1. Classification (NCBI taxonomy): domain Eukaryota; kingdom Metazoa; phylum Arthropoda; class Insecta; order Lepidoptera; family Drepanidae; genus Achlya; species Achlya flavicornis. The sequence goes on along the minus strand of OX392491.1, from coordinate 5,424,650 downwards.
TAATCCTCAAAACGGCTGGGCCGATTTTGACGGGATTTTCACTGACAAATACCTAATGTTATAAGGAGTAACATCGGCCACTTTTATTTCAGAAAAAAAAAAATGCGTTAGTTAGTTTTAGCGACGATGGCTCAGAGGTTATGACATTGAATGCCATGACGATGTTCATGGATTCAAACCCTGCAATGACTTTGAGCTTTTGGTGAAAGAAAACATTGCGAAGAAAGATATTTATTATTATTATATGTCGATAATGCAAGCAAACTCGACGTAAACAATATTTAAAGTATGCTGGCATTCCCAATTTCGGTCATTAATAAACTCCGTCAAAAATGTTGTGTTAAAGACATACGCTTAATGATATAAACGACGCGCATTATACATGTCTATGTATCTATTGCTATTGCTATCTCGTTCTACTTACAAAGAATATGCTGTAAAAATAGAAACTAGTATTAAAAGCGATGTAAAACTTAAAGTAACCGTGTCTTCCTATTAGTTTTAATCGAAGTGCAAACCTAGCCAAAAGTACATACGTTGGGTATACAAATTGTCGCATTAATTTCAGGTTCCAAACTATTTGTAGTCGACCCAGTGGTAGTTTCCAATTGCATTCCTATTTAAATGCGTGATACAATATAATTACGTTTAGTTGCAAAGTCAACTATCTATAAAAATCAATGCCACTTTTCGTTGTAATTTTATAACTCAAGAACGGGCTCACCTATCCGAACCAAATGTTTAGGCTTTGTTCGGACTATTTAGTAGATGGTTTATGTGAAGTTTGCACAAAATCGGTCGAGCGGTTCTTCATTTATCAAATTTTTTGTAAAAAATGAATTGAATAAATGGCGGATCATTTTGTTAATGGGGATTTTGCTGTCAAATTTAAACTTTTTTCAGAAGGGGATTGTGCTGATAAAAAGGGTAGGGTAGGGTAGGGTAGCACCATAGGGTAGGGTAGCACCACGCGAACGAAGTCGCGGCGGGCAGCTAGTATATATATAATAACAACTGAGTCCCCCGAGGTTGAATCCGCACTCCCACGATGAAAAGTAGTCAGCACACGGGGATAGTGTAGCTTCCTATTAGTGAGAGTTTTCAGTCTGATCAGTAGTTTCGGAGATTACCCCTTAATCCCCCTATATCAAAACTTATTAAAAAAAAAAAAAAAAAAACCGTATAAACTTTATTCCGGCGTAGGCGTCTCTGGTTAAGATTCCACCTTTCTAGGGCATCATTTGTGTGCATGAACATGTCTCCATGTCCTGAGTCTGGGTGTGTATACTAGAGGTCCCTAATGACTCGAAATTCGACTATAATTTTGTGAGATGCGTTAACCTGATGTTACGAAATTTTAACCCGGCTATGGAGTTATGTAACTTTGGGTTACATGATTAAAATTTTAACCCAGGTAAACGCAAGTTTCTTATAATATTATTAGATATAGATAAATCAAGATTGAAAAACACAACCTATTTATAAAATCCACCGGCTACCAGGAAACGCAAAGCATCTCTATGTTTTCCTCTAATAATGGATTTCCTACACAAACGAATAATCCATTAAAGGAACAAATAAAGTATTTTACAACTGTTCTTGCGAACAAATGCGGTTAGAGAGACATGTATAAATGTTATGTGGTTGAATTTTATTACCCGCTGACTTCCGATACGGTAAGCGGATTAGATGCTATTTGTTAATCCGCTCACGGAAGTCTTGCTGGTATACTTTTGTCTTTGTAGTAAGTGTAAAAATAATGTATTCATGTTTGGTGAATTTTATGTAGAGATAGAAAATTTTCTTGCGGTAAAAAAATGGCAATTGATTTCTATTGTTTTCTTCGCCCGCGCGGGTCGTCAAACAGTCAAAGGCATGTTTACCAAACATTTTTGATGATTTAAAGAAAAATTGACATTAATGTAACCAAAATTAATGTATCATTATGTATATTAAGTATGTATTTGCAAATAAAAAGTAGTATATCTAGTAGATCAGTTATCTGGTTTCTAGTACAAGCTCTGCTTAGTTTGGGATCAGTTAGCCATGCCATGTGTGAGGAATGTCCCAGGATATATATTTTATTTTATTTTTATCACTAAAAATAGATTATAGCAAACTAAATAAACCTACAAAATCATTTTATTGAAAGAAAAAAGAAAGAAAAAACCTTTTTTAATTAAAGACACACAGCATGTTATAATGCTGTAAAATGTTTGTGATCCTATAAATAAATAAGCTAAAAGCTAAATTAATAATATCACGTTCGACGTTTAGGGCCCCGATTCTCGCATCTTCGACATTTACAAAAAACATGGCGGATATCTTAAACATTCTATACGTTTTGACAGAAGACCGCCATGTTTTTCGTCAAATGTATATTTGATAGCGATGTCGAAAGCGCAAGAATTCGGGGTCTGAACTATAACAATCACATAGAATTAACCTCTAGTTTTGGGTATTTTAGTTACATAGGACATTAGTCTTATTTAGTTAACTTTGAATAACCAATAGTGGGCGCGGAACTTTCCGTGTGCGAACCCAACTCGCACTTTCCAAGTCTTTCATTTTATGAGAACGCAAGTTTAAGCATGGACAAGGACATCTTATTCAAATAACATAAACAGGAATGTGGTTACAAGACGAGTACAATTTTTACAAGTTTATCTTGCCGCCTGCAACCTGAATTTATGATACCAACTCCAATATTTTCAATATCAGCTGTTCCCGATTTATGTACGACAACTTTGAATGTGACTTTGTATTTTATGATCTTCAAGCAACCGAATCGGCGATAGAGGAATTTTTAAAGTTGTTGCAAAAAGTTTTCCAATATTATATGAGTCCGCCATCGGCACTTGAATCTCGAGTGTCTATTGAAAAGTCGGCAATATGAAGATATCAAAACCTAGTCATCTATTCCTCCTTTATAGGTTTTTGGAGAACAGTTTTTAGTAGTTAGTTACTTAGTTAGTTAGTTTTAGTTAGTTTTTCTACCTTAATGTGCTTGTTTGGTGGTTTAAAAAACAAATTTTCAAGGGCATGTAAATTTCCTTACAGATGTTAATTTCTTTTCCACTTTAAAGTACCTAAAGCATTCACGTTCTAATAGAACAACCAGTTGGTACCTACTATAAAAAATTAAAATAGTGCATGAATAATAAACCAATTATACAGACTCTCAGACCAGAACACTGCCTTGAACATCAGCCAAAGTATCAGGATCCTTGGCGTCAACATTTCTAGCGACGTTTTGTTCCGAAGTCACTTAGAAGACAAGGTTAAGCTGGCATCCTAAAAGCTTGGCGTGCTCAACAGAGCGAGGCAGTACTTCACATCGGGGCAAAGGCTGCAACTTTATAAGTCGCAGGTCCGGCCTCATATGGAGAACTGCTGTCAACTTTGGGCGGGAGCACCTGGATACCAGCTTGGGCCTTTAGACTCGGTTCAGCGACGTGCCGTCAGAATTGTTGATGATCTCGAGCTCACAAGCGGTTTAGAGCCCCTCAGTCTGAGGAGAGACTTTGCGTCCATATATGTGTTCTACCGCTTGTACAACGGAGAGTGTTCTAAGGAATTGTTCGACTTGATGCCCACGGCTACCTTCCACCATCGCAACTCTCGCCATCGACGGGGAGTCCATCCTCACACATTTAAACCAGATTTGTTTCGAACTGTGCGGGCTTAAAGGAGTTTTCTTCCGCGGACGCTCAGACTGTGGAATGAGTACAGTACGGTTTTCCCAATGGATTATTGGGTCAGCATGGGGTCTTCAAAAAGTGTGTGAAGAGATTTCTTCAGGGTCGGCAACGTGCGAGTGATACCCTTGGTGTTGCAACCGTCCATAGGCTACGGTAACTGCTTACCATCAGGCGGGCCGTATGCTTGTTTGCCACCTTAGTGGTATAAAAAAAAAGCCTCTGAGACATAAATATTACCTAGTCATTAAGAATCCCTTGTGAATATTCCACTGATTTTGTTCAACACACTTTTTCAGCATCTAATCTCACTTTGATGTGTTTGCTTGTCGAAATTTCTTAATATAGAATAAAATTCAAGCTCTTTTTATATAAAAATATTAAAGAGTATACAGTTTGTTGACCCCATCCCTGTCTACCCTTGCCAGTTCACATGTGTTCTATTGTTCCCCGGCCTCATTAGGGCATCCCGACACCCATTGTTCCAGACACGTAATATTACAACATGACCACTCTACATTGTTTTTTTATCTGTGTGAAGAAAACATATTCTGTTTTTTATGATGGGATATTTTTGTAGGCTATGATAATAATATAGTTTATTGACATGATAATTATTTTATATCCTTCTTTCTTAAATCAGAATTTATTTACTAGTGCACGGCGGCGCGGCGCTCATGCCTTGCTTCAACCTGTAATTCCATGCAATTTACATCACAATAATTTCCTGCAATAAATTAAAATTTACTAAAATGTACGTGTAAAAAATGGCTCATGTGTGATAGTGTAGACAAAGCCACCGGACAGAATAAAATTGCATACCAAAGAGGCTCCGGGCGAGTCATTTTAACGAAAACTGCGTTCGATCCGTGGGAACTACGTCAAGTTACTATCGGTTGTCGAAATAAAAATAAATTGAGGTAAAACATTGAAACTAGAACAGTCTGTAACGATTCTCTATATTCATGGTAGAACCATATTGAAACAATGGAACACGTTGGACATTATCTTGCAAAATTATTGAAAAAGTACTTGAAATCCCTATTTTTATACCAGAAAATATCTATACATATCCACTTATAAGGAGATTTATCTTAAGGCCATCCTTAATACCTGTTTTGTGAATCATCATAATTAGGTATTATTTTAAATTAAATATGAAATTAAACTACACTAGCAGCACGTTATAATGGCCGTTTCGATTTGAGGATGTCTCTCCTTGTGTCGCCATGTCTTTTTCTCGCACTCTCTCGTATTTTCTCTGTCTCAGGTATATATATGAGCTGTAAAAACGGCCATAGTTTAAAAATAGAAAAATTTAAAATTAATTTGGCAACTTTTGTTTAGTTTTTTGACAATTTCATATTGGCTGATTTCTATCCATTTGATACAAATAGTAGGGGATCGGCATAACGTTGTGAATCCACTTTGCATTGTGTCAGTTTTGTAAAATGCTGTTCGTAAATATTGTTTCAATAACCATAGTCTCATGTCGTAAGCAGGGGAATACAAACGCGTTTAGCTGTTCACCCCGTGAGTTCAGCGAAACAAGTTAAGACTCTAGTTTTAACCAGCTTTAGAACTTTAACTTCACTATACTAGTAAGGTACAATTTGGTTAAAACTAGGGAAATAAAAATAGATTTTTAGTAGCTATTTGATGTAATCTTTTTACTCTCTATTTTTCTGTCAATTTTTAACCCCGTCAAAGTATATTGAGTAGCTTTTCATTGGTAGCTGCATTTCAAAGTTTTATTGAGTACTACTAGCTGTTCCTCTTGGTTTTACCCGCATCCTTGGTAAATAATAAATAATTAAATAATAATTACTTATAATATTATATAGTAAGTTAAAGTTAATAGATATAACATCATCAGCCTATAATGTCCCACTGCTGAGAACAGGCCTCCTTTCACAAATGAGGTTGAAAGGGACTGGGCGATACTCCACCACGCGTGCCCACTGCGGATTGGTAAAGGTGGGCTAGTGGTCAACCTACTGTTGGAATTTTTCATGCCGCCTAGCAGGCATCCAACTAGCTTAACGACTATCACAATTTAGTGATAATCGGGACCAATGGCTTTACGTGCCTTCCGAAGCACGGAAACGCTCGATTTGAAATACCACTAGGCGGTCACCCATCCAGGTACCGACCACGACAGACGTAGCTTAGCTTTGCCGATCGATTAAGAACGGCTAATCACGCTACACCACAAGCGCTTCGTTATATAAAACAAAGTCAGATAAAATTTGTACTGTTTTTTTTTTAGATTTTATAATTCCTCTACTTTTATATAAAGCCGTATTTTTTATTTGAATTCATGAATAATTTCATATTAAAACCTCAGGCCTGTTCTCAAAAAGGCCTGGACACACGAAAAAGTAAACAGACCGTCAATTTTCCATGATGAAGTATGGAATCCTATAAACAACATCAGTTTCATTTTCTGCGTGCCCTGTTCCCAATCGTTTGGGATCGTCGCAATATGAATAGTTCTCGTATTCATCCCTTCAACTTGGTGATTCGATTCGGAATTTTTCATCTTTTTTACACACTAAAGTAGCAAACAAGTCTACGGCCCCCTTGATGGAAAGCGGTTAACGTAGCATATAGATATATGCAACACCATGGATAGCTTGCACACTGCCGACTCTAATAATCATCTATAATAATACTAGCTGCCCGGCGCGACTTCGTTCGCGTGGTGCTACCCTACCCTGTGGTGCTAACCTACCCCACACCACCCTATCCTACCCTACCCTACCCTACCCTACCCTACCCTACCCTACCCTACCCTACCCTACTCTGACAGCAAAATCCCCATTACCAAAATGATCCGCCATTTATTGAATTCATTTGTTACAAAAAATTTGATAAATGAAGAACCGCTCCACCGATTTTGTGCAAACTTCACATAAACCATCTACTAAATAGTCTGAACAAAGTCTAAACATTTGGTTTAGATAGGTGAGCCCGTTCTTGAGTTATAAAATTACAACGAAAAGTGGCATTGATTTTTATATATATAGATAATCTGATATTCTAATAATAGAATCTAATAATCTAATCATCTCAGTAGGTATTCTAGATACAAAGTGTGTCTGTTGAAGAGAAAAGACTCCAGTAGTTATTACAAATAATTGGAGTACTAAATTACAGTAGCTAAGTACATCATAAAAATATTTGCTTACATTAGTAAATTAAATATCATCATAAATCTTTACAATACTATAAATAAGTCACGATGGTCGTTTATCAAGTCCAAATTACATTTCTTCATGTAATAGTTTAAAAAGATCATTAGAAAAATTATTATTATAACGCATTTTTCTCATATGCAATTTCTTCATATAGTTGTATGCAAAAACTCAAATTCCATGTCAGCGAATGTCACGTAGCTTGAAAGACACACATTGTTTTCAGCTAGCATGAATATGTGCATGATATTAATATTTAGACTCTGAATTTCCTGATGTGAAATATTTCGTTGCTATAATTTGATGTTATTGTTCTTCTGTATTTTTAACCGACTTAAAAAAAAGGAGGAGGTTCTCAATTCGGTTGTATGTTTTTTTTTTTATGTTTGTTACCTCATAACTCCGTCATTTATTAACCGATTTGGAAAATTCTTTTTTTGACTGGAAGGGTACACTTCCTGTTTGGTCCCATTGTCATCAGATCAGGATTTGATTACTTCTTAGTGTAATTTGAAGTCGGTTTAAGTTCTTTGTAAAACAATCCAATTATTCAAGCTGTCGATTCTCTACGGTCCATTTGCGACAAAGTTACGTTTTATTTCCTTGCCGTTTTTAGACTTATTTGTTGTTATCATGTAAACAACAAACCTTATTATACTGAAAGCGTTCATTTCACACCAAAGTAACCACATAACGACAGCCAATTTCATAATCTCATGGTAAAGTATTAAAGAAACCTCATACCGTGTAGGGCGGTATAAAAATTCCCAACCTCTGCCATAACGCGGTCATAACAGTTTGAGCTCTATAGACCAGGTACATTTCGAGGGTCATAAACCAGGCAGTATCCACATTGTGGTGCTTCTAATATTGTTATTGTGGGTTCAAATGTTGTGGGGGAAAAACCTATTGCACAGTCGTGTTTGCGGTTGACGCTATTTGTTGCCACACTCTGCTTAATGGCGGTTAAAACAATGTTTTTTCTTGGTTTACAATATTCTTTATAAGTGCCCACAGTATGGTATCTTTTTAACCGACTTCAAAAAAAGGAGGAGGTTCTCAATTCGGTTGTTTTTTTTTTTTTTTTTTTTTATGTTTATGTTTGTTACCTCATATCTCCGTCAGTTATTAACCGATTTGGAAAATTCTTTTTTGTCTGGAAGGGTACACTTCCCGTTTGGTCACATTGTCATCAGGATTTGATCATTTCTTAGTGTACTTTGAAGTCGGTTTAAGTTTTTTGTAAAACAGTCCAATTATTAATCTAAAAGTAGACGTCGAAAATAACAAGCATACTTTGTAATTAATTAAATAATAATGGATGTAATTAATTAAAATCGAACGTTTCAATGTACTTAGTAACAGGATTAATATCGCGGCATTAATGTAATCAGAATTTTCAACGGATAATTAGGAATGGCGTCATGTTATACTTCCTACAAAGCACTGTGCGATAATCATTATAGAGAGGGCTGATTTTAAATGGCCGGAAAGCGATATTTGGCTGTTAATTATGAATTATATATGGATCATTCCATAAAATGCTTTGATGTGATAAAATAATTGCGCCTGTTATGTGTACAGACCCTTAAGTGAAGCCAATGTACACATAGCCTTAACATCATCGATGACGATATTGCGCAATGCTGAGTCGACGCGGTTCCCATGTGAATCTATATTGCTGACGCCGCGACGTTGCACCTGCATCAAGCCAAGCGGCCCGCCCGACCAAGCGACGCGGAAGGGATCTTCACTTCGGTACCAACTTCGTCCGAAAACACTCCATTTTAATTATAGTTCATTAATGTAATTTTTATACATTAAATTTATACTTATTATAAATTCAGTTTTGATTTTTTTTTTACATCCTTCGGCTGTGGCCTCCATAATTGGCGCAGTCGGTAGGATACTCGAGTCAGTGCGTGGCGCGAACTATACGACGATTTCCGACATCGAAATCGGGCCGAGCCCCGCGTGGCTGACTGGTTTTCAAGCCATCGACGAGAATCCGAAGAAGAACCTGAGGAACACCGCTGGAGGACTTCCAAACATTGAAGATAAAAAGTCAAAAATGAAACTGTTAACCCTGATACTGATCACCCACCTAGTACAAGCTCAAGAGATAAAACTTGAAAGCTTTAATGACGGACCTGGACTTCTACCATTTAAACTTGGACCCGTACAGTTAGTGACTCATCACCATATCTTCCTACAATACATTGAATTGAATGAAATAAAAGACAAGATTGACACAGTACAAGACCAATTAAGACAACTCAAGACTCAACTACCTGACAAAACATATCCTTTGTATGACACCCAAATTAACTACCTTACCACTAAATTAGATAAAGCATCATCTCATTTAAGAGGCTTAGAGCCTAGTAGAAGTAAAAGAGGCCTAATAGACGGTTTGGGTTCTGTAATCAAAAGTATAACTGGTAACTTAGATTATACAGATGCAGTAAAATATGAAGATGCCATTAAAGTTTTAAAAGAAAATCAAGATAAGACAGTATCTGAATTTAACAGTTTTATCAGTTTAAGTAAGGATTGGATGTTACATCATACTAATATTTTATCGAATATATTGGATAATCAGAGTAAAATTAATAAGACGATATATTTCATTATTAAAGATAATAAATCGTACCAAGACAATTTATTGAAATACGCAAAATTTACCCAATTGTTAGTTATAGTTAGTGAGAACATTGATGATTTAATAAGTGAATTACGTAGAATAGAAGATATATTAGCCTTTACGCGTGCATCGAGCACACACCATTCAATGTTAAGTGTAGAAATATTAAATAGTATGTTACTTAAGTTAGGTACCATTTATGATAGGAAACAGTTATTGGACGTAGATATTAGAGAATATTATAACGTAATTAAACCAGGTGCATACTTTAATAAGGATAAATTAGTTATAGTCTTTAGGTTCCCAATCGTTTCCCCGCATTCATATGATCTTTATAAATTATCCATATTACCTAATAAATCAAATCAAATCCTAGTACCTCCCTATCCTTATATAGCAACCAATGAGAATTATTACGTGTACATTGCGGCTGAATAGCCGAAGTTGAGCAGCGCATACTTATGTGAGGAAGGCATGGAACATCAAATTAGATCACAACCAAACTGCATACATAAATTAATTCTTCAACAATCTAACGAATCCTGCAAGACATCCACTGTATCAATTTCAAGACAACTTATGGAAAAATTAGATGACAGACATTACATAGTCGTCTTCCCGCAACCAATGAAAGTCCAGCTATCCTGCGAACGAGAAGAATACAACATACTCTGCGGCAGTTATCTAGCAACCATTCCACAGACCTGCCGTCTACGCACCGAAGAATTCACTCTTATTAACATCAATAACCGTATAGAAGGCAAGCCGATGAAGATTATGAAAATTCCATATTATATCAACCAGGAAACTACAAGCAAACCTACTATTTCCCTCAACTCAATCAAGTTGGATGACCTAAGAAACCTTCAAAAAAAATATCGGCCCAGCCTCCGCTTCAAATAGAACAACTACCTACGAGTACATTATACCATACTACAATCCCGATCTATGGCATATTACTGAGTGCAGCTATACTTGTATTCATCGTACTGATTCAACGTTATAGAACCTTCAAGAAAATTAAGATATCCAACAACACTAATGATATACCATTGGAGAATTTAGAAAAATCTGAAGATAGAAACCAGCATCCAGCAACATTTTCATTGAACATTCTAAAATAGTTGCTGATCTATGGGTGGAGGTGTTATGTGTACAGACCCTTAAGTGAAGCCAATGTACACATAGCCTTAACATCATCGATGACGATATTGCGCAATGCTGAGTCGACGCGGTTCCCATGTGAATCTATATTGCTGACGCCGCGACGTTGCACCTGCATCAAGCCAAGCGGCCCGCCCGACCAAGCGACGCGGAAGGGATCTTCACTTCGGTACCAACTTCGTCCGAAGACACTCCATTTTAATTATAGTTCATTAATGTAATTTTTATACATTAAATTTATATTATAAATTCAGTTTTGATTTTTTTTTACATCCTTCGGCTGTGGCCTCCATAATTCGCCTGTCGTGGTGGTTCATAAACAAAAACACCAACAATCTCTAGTGCAGGTCAAAATCACAGCTAGCTTTAAGGTGGAGTCATTAAATTCAAAGGCATATGAAATCTGCCAATCTAGATTGCCCTTGTGATGGATTTTGGCCTTGTTGTTAGGAGATGATGAATCGGAGACGTGTCAGCTCGCGGCTTTTATCATATTTCATACCAAGTTTTTATCATAGTTCCACAAGTTTTCTTTGAACATGCCAGTAGGCCAAACGCCAAACGCTGCATTTTCTAAATAATGGAATTCCTGATTTTGTATGGATTATGCTTGCAGCAGTCAGCTAAAAAAACAGCTAGCATGATGATGAAAACGATTTGCTATTTTTGACGTTGAAAAATATATAACAAGAATTCTCCCAGAAAATTTACTCTCTAAACATTTGTGTTGTTGTATTTCAAATTAATTCACCTTCCCCAGAATTTCCAGCCACATATTAACCAAAGGTGACATTATGAACTTAAATACCGGTAAGGATACGTTAACGCTCGGTAAATACTAAGGGGGATCGTAAAAATGATATACGATCTCGCATTACACGAACACGACACATGTGGCCGCTGCACTGCGTTGTTTTTGCGCTTCAAATTTTGGTTACACCATATGCAGAGGTATTTTCTTTGTTTATAGAATTTTGTGCTGAATTTTATACTACTCTAGAACTAATTTAATATTGCAGTTTTGGCTAAATTGCGACGTGAGAACAATCGTTCTAACTTATGAAATATTTCAGATGCGGAAAAAAATCCAGTATGTTCCCCAATTCACAAATTACAAATGTTCACTTCCCTTCTGCCGTATCTAAGAAATCAATACCATCTGCAATAGGAACGAAACAATATTCCAGTTATATCGGTCAACAATTGTCTACCACAATGTGTATTCATGTACATCGCCGATCGCTTACAGTAATTTATAGCTCTGAATATTCATGATTGTTACTGGATTAGTGGCCTCATCTATTCAAAAGCATGGACTAAGGAGTGTGACGCAATATTGGTTGGGAATTTAAAATGCTGATATGCATTTTATTGCATCATGTTTGATCAAGGGTTATTGAAAATCTCACGACTCAGATGGTTTGATGGTATAATAGCATAGGAAGACAATAGATATGATCATTATCTATAACTCTGAAGCGGCGATATCTCTGTGGTAGTGTTATTGTTGTTTATGGATTTTCTTCTGCTATTGGTTTCTATCTGCTTCTGTCTTCTGCTGTGTGGATAGCAGCACATTTAGCAGTGTTTATATGGATTATCTTCTGCTATTGTTTGCCATCTGCTTCTCGTCTTTCGTATTGTTCATCATCTGTGTGGAGTGTATTTGGTCAGACTAATAAATCAGAATCTGTCTCTTCAGCGTCTCTTCTTCTATCTTATCAGTAATTATCAACTTGTCTAGGTATGGATTTGAAATTTGAGATCTGGATATGGATAAGGATATATGAATAATATTATACCGGTTTCAGATACGGTAACGGTCATGAAATTATTTCGGATATGAAATTATTTCGGATAGTTTCAGTTACGGATATTAGTTTTTTTAGGAATTATAAAAGGTAAATACGAATAGGTAACGATTTGAATGTATATCTAGGTTATCATTTTGTACTACGATCACAGAAGTGCGCTGGGCCGGTAAAACACTTGTCATAAAATGTGATTGGCTCAAAATTAGACTTCGCTTCTATCCGAAATTATTCGAAACTTTTATATCAGATTCGGTTACGGTTTCGGATAGACTATTATTTCGGAAATCTGATTGTTTCGGTTACGGTTACGGATCTGCATAACACCCCTGATCTAGGTTGCCACTTCTATTACTTGCAATGTGTCCGAAGTGCTCAAATATTCGGGGAAGATTGTCGAGAGTCTATGTACAGTCGAGGACATAAATATGTATACACTTTTTGAAATTCAAAAGCGATTTTCTCGCATGTTTAACATTTAATTGTTAAACTATTACACAAATCATAATAGTATATGTTAGAAGATTCTGCCTTTATAATATCTCATAATTTCAATCAGTAGTTTAAGAGGAAACCGTTGTTGAATTTTACTAAGTGTATACATATTTATGTCCTCGACTGTACACTTACTATAATATACCGGAAGAAATCGGTGGCTGTCACAAACATCATAATTCCGAGGCTGCTTTAGTTTGCTTACTTAACAAAATTGTTTTTAATCCAAGATCTAAACTATCTCGAATCATGTACAAAGCAGGCAATTATTTCCTTGTGATAGAAATGAAAAATATAATTAATTATCATACGTTACGTTAAAAATGCGTCTTTGCTAATCACTGTATATTGCAGACTGAATCAAGGTACATTGCTACAGTGGTTGGAGGCATTGCCTACCCTCTTATATCTATATAATGAGTATAGTGAACTACCTACATTACAATAATGTATTAATATTATAACTACAATCAAATACAGTTAATAATTATGTAGCCCGTACACATCCGATGTTATATCAAAGTCATGTACCGTGAAATATTCCACTGGATTAATATTCATAAGGTTCTCGTTATCGGTATGAAATCCTCTATTAAATCATACGAATTAATTTGAAAGGCACGCAGATTAACTGTAAGACTGTCTTTGTTGGTTCATATTACGTGATTATTAATAAACATTATTTATACTAGATTATACTAATAAATTAATGCTTCCTTCATAATAATATCACCATCATCATCATCAGCCTATAACGTCCCACTGCTGAGCACAGGCCTCCTTTTACAAATGAGGGTGAAGGGAATTGACAGATACTCCACCAAGCGTGCCCACTCCGGATCGGTAGAGGTAGGCTAGTGGTCAAACTGTTGCAGTTTTCAAGCCGCGTAGTAGACCTCCAACTAGCTTAACGACTATCACAATTAAGTGATAACCGGGACCAACGGCTTTACGTGCCTTCCAAAGCACGGAAACGATCGATTTGAAATACCACTAGGCGGTCACCCATCCAGGTACGGACCAAGTCGGTGGTAGGTTAACTTTGCCGATCGATTACGAACGGCTAATCATGCTACACCACGAGCGCTTCCTCCCTTGTTTTTAGGGTTCCGTACCCGAAGGGTGCCAAACGGGACCCTATTACTGAGACTCCGCTGTCCGTCCGTCCGTCCATCCGTCCGTCCGTCAGTGGGCTGTATCTCATGTTTTCATAGCACATGAGTTAGTTACCTAATATTGTACCGGAACCCTCCGTTTGCAAGTCCGACTCGCATTTGGCCGGTTTAAATTAGGTTCAGTAATGCGTAATTGTATTATGCTTGTGTATGTTAAAGAGAAAGTTTTTTAAGAGTGGTAGACCAAAACGGGTTCTCCCATTCAAAATTTGAAGCAGTCCGATTATGGAAGTTACCAGAATATCGCAGTCAAATAACATTATATAACTTTCATTTGGTGTTGTGTTCCTGCGGTGAATAAGGTCCATGAGGTGGCCCTGTGCTGCCAGTGTGGAGACAAGTGGTGTAGTGCCAAATAACACTGCGCTTTGTTTCGTCTACAGTCAGCACAGCGACTCCTTTCATCTCCTTTACAAACTCTTTTTCAAGAAGGGCGTAAAGGGCCGGCAATGCCCGACTGATAGTCCTGGTATTCTATAAACTACTGTTATACCTCTCCAGTCGAGCTGCTCTTTGAGCGAATAAAGATAGAGCATATGTTCTACATACCTCTCTTAAAGTACCTCTCTTACCTATGCGATTGATAGCCATACATATTTTTTTAAAGGATTGTTACAAAATGTATCCCGTCCATAGGCAATGGTTAATCAGAAAACTAGCATATACTCTACCTGCCCTGTTCCCAATTATTTGGAGTCGGCGCAATAAGTACGCCTCTTCCATTCGGCTCTTCTATTCGTCATACAGCATTCACTACTTTTTTACCCACATCTTTCATATAATTCATCCATATCTTTGTAACGTTATAATGGTCAATGACGTTACATTTTATTAATTTTAATTCTTTTAGTCATATGGCAACAAATTACCATATTGAATGTACCGTAATGGGCAAGTCGATTATTTTAAAGAATGTGTGGCGGTATACGTAAATAATTTTAATCGAAGAAGGCAAAAATGGTATCGCCCGTTTTGGTTAGACGGCACTGGCGACCCGGCCATTTTGTCATTGATTGCTCGCGCCTAGTTCAAAGACACACGTCTCCTCTTTACAAAGGACTTTAGAACGCCGCAGTGTTGTGCGAATTATATTAATATTACAACGATAACCTTATTCATTTTTAAATATAGTCAGTTCTCTCAATATTAAAATTAATTACATTTTAATTAATTGAATAAACTCAGTGTGAACCCCATATTGGGTAAGTGATGAACCGTTAATTTCATTGTTTTGCTCAAAGGTCACCTTCATGTGTCAACGGACAATCCTTTGTCATAATTTGCTAATCATTTCACTTCATACCTATTCTATAATGTACTTAACCTATGTAACTAGATTGAATTGTAATTTAAATTTCCTGTATATCCGTTAGCGAACTCCTTCTGCTTCTCTTATCTTACCACCGCACTTCATACACCATCGGCATTCTCTGTGCTTTGCTTGCGGTGGTCACGTAGACGCTATAGACAGAAACAAGGCCAGTCGCTAATCACTGGGATATTTACAGGGTTCCATATTTACCTTCGGGTCACCTCACCGTCATCGTGGTTCCGGCTAAGGCAAGAACATCTGCCACCCGACCGTGACGTCCCTGCACCTGCGTCGGATCCTGTCTGCACCTTCGTGCCACCTACAAGACAATCAGGGGAGTGCCGGACTGCGCGAAGTAAAAGCTAGGCTGGCCATAGAACCACACCCTTTTGTATTATCCTTAATATACTTATTGTGTTGACAAAGGAATTTCATTTTCAAAATCCCAACCGTCACATCTTTTACATACTTAAACATAAACTAACCTTTTTCAGTATTTATTGCGTATAACTTAGTATTAGTTCAATAAATAGGTGTGTTAGGCCGAACATCCGCCCAGACATCTGACGCCGTACGAATGAATATTCAGCACTAATTCTGTGTTCTGTGACATAAGCTCTACACGTGTGTCGATGTAAACTAAAACGTATTTGCTTGAAGATAAGTGTGATTTTTATTATTCGAAACGCTAAGAGCCGACACAGAAGCAAGCTGTTCAGAATTGTTATGGATATCTAGATCAAAATGCGGTATGTTGTTTGACCACTTTCACTCCATACTTATAAAGCTACTTTTCAAAATAACACTGACACCATTTATTCGACTGACATCGTATACTGGGTGGAGATTTCGAGATGGCATATTCAAAATTCAAATATCATTTATTCAAATAGACCTTCGCAGGCACTTATGAAAAGTCTGACTCTAATACTCTAATACCGGTTCGGAAGGTTGCATTTGCTGAGAAGAGCCGGCAATAAACTTAGCAATTACTCTTTTCAAAACAAGCTTAGATTCATTACATAATATTTACATTCTAATCGCACTGACGACATTTGCGTGCCCCGGCGCGGCGGCAAAATTACAAAGTAGACTGAATAAATATTTAATAAGTAAATAAATAGTAAACAGCCCCCACTAGCAGCGCCATATATTCGAAACCTATGTTGGGTTAGTCATGCTGAAAAAGTAAAAGTAGAAAATGTTGTTCAGCATGACTAATCCAACATAGGTTTTTAAAATATGCCATCTTGAAATCTCCACACAGTATAACACGCGGTGTAGGGTGCCGTAATTTCCATTTATATGCTTTTATTTACGTTCTCTTAAGTACCTTATATTGTATGCCAACCTTTTTGGACAATCTTTCTTTAATATCAACTTAAAATTTTGTACACGCGCGTTACGCGTTTTGTTTCTTTTAGGGTTCCGTAGCCAAATGGCAAAAAACGGAAACCTTATAGATTCGTCATGTCTGTCTGTCTGTAACTATAAGAACTATAATGTTGAAACTTGGTAAGTAGATCTATTCTGTGAAGATTTTCACACAAAAATAGAAAAAAAAACAAAAAAATTTAGGGGTTCCCCATACTTCAAACTGAAACTCATTTTTTTTTAATAAAACCAATAAGTGTGGGGTGTCTATGGATAGGTCTTCAAAAATGATATTGAGGTTTCCAATATAATTTTTTCTAAACTGAATAGTTTGCGCGAGAGACACTTCAAAGTGGTAAAATAATTTATTAAAATGTGAGTCCCCCCCCCCTGTAACTTCTAAAATAAGAGAACGATAAATTTACATTACCATGCAAACTTCCACCGAAAATTGGTTTGAACGAGATCTAGTAAGTAGTTTTTTTTTATTCGTCATAAATTGAAATTCATATCAAATACTCAGGCCTATACTACCATTTACTTATATACCTACACGTTTGTACGGAACCCTCGGTGCGCGAGTCTGACTCGCACTTGGCCGGTTTTTTGAACTTAAGCTCCTTATCAACTAAATCTTCCACTCTACAGCCTTCGAGGAAAATAAATTATTCGCTGATCCTGTTGTCTTGAACCAATACATTTTGTTTTGATTTGGATAACGTTAACAAATAATTTCGAGGAATTTCCAAATTTGCTAAATAAGCTTTTGATCTATCTGCAAAGCAAATTATATAGTTTCTTTTTAAAAAGTCACTGCGTCTCTATATCAATGCTCCATCATCATCAAAATTTATATACAAAGCAGTTTGCAAGGGTCTTCCCAGGCACATGGACACACGGACAATGGGACCAAACGGGAAGTGTACCCTTCCAGACAAAAAAATAATTTTCCAAATCGGATAATAAATGACGGAGTTATGAGGTAACAAACAAAAAAAAAAATACAACCGAATTGAGACCTTCTCCTTTTTTTGAAGTCGGTTAAAAACTACCATTGAGTTGCTCACATTAATTTGTAAATGTTTGTTTGGATAAAGTTGTTTTTTTTAAGTTAACGATTTACTAAGGTAAACGTCAAAAACATCAAAACCAAGATTTATAATTGACTCAGTGAATACTACTAATTTATATTCTTCGTTCAAACCATTACGTTGAGCTAAAATCGCTAGGCATAAAGGTAGGTTTAATAATGACTTTTTAGAAATCCAGTTGGGCATAAGGTTGTTATAAAGAAAACTTGCCAAGTTTAAACCAAAGTTCAGCTTAAAGTAAAATGTGTACGTGGCTTAGTCTTAGGTTTTAATTCTTTATCAAAGATTTTAAGTTGAAACCTAGGTCGGTTTTTATATTAATACTCTTAACGGGATAGTACCGTATCAAATTGATAGTTTGATCTCATGGTTTGATCCAACCTTTACGGTTGTAAACTATGTACACCAAGGTGTTTTTATCTTAATGTTGGATCAGATTGGATTTTAAACTTGACCAACTAGACGTACCATGAACTATGCAGTTTTATTCCGCAAACGTTTCTAATCGTAAAATATATCTCATTTAGAACAAATTAAGACTTTTGTGCTTTTATAAAAATCTTGAAGGTTTTTGATTGGCGACGAACTCGCAGGGTTTCCTGTGTTTCTGTGCCTGTTTAAAATCAGATGGCCCATGAGTTTATTTTCAAAAAAATCCGGCCAAATTGGAGTACCCAGATATTTAAGGCTCCACTGTTATAAGACCAATTTTTAGATGACAGTGCTACGAATAATAAAAGTGACAGTGTTAATTACATTTGTGGCCACCTCTACTTCCTTTCCTAACACTTTGTTTCGAAACTGAAGTTTACTGAACGCAAGATATTTGGTCAATCTATTTTAGTTGTATTTGAAAATATTTACTAGATAGTTTATCAGATTTTATATAAGCCGAAAGAACGGAAGGAAGGTACGGTGGACGTGACGAAATAATATCTTATACTCTTATCGTTCCCCAGTTGTAGCAGTTTATGTTGCCGCCTCGTTTGGGTGTTTTTAGTTACGTATTCAAAATCTGTTAATTAACTTACAGTTATCTTTTAATTAACACTATACTACACAATTTCACCCTCCATTACCCTCGCTGATATTATGTGCTTTCCTTCCTGTATTCCCGAGTTTTTCCAGTGATTAATTGTCATTTTTTCCCCATACGGAGCTTGTTGGAAACAATGACTGTTGGTACAATGCAAACTTGTTATTTCCATGAACAATACTGTGCATTCGACTAATGGATGCAATGCTGGACTATGGTTGTGGTAAAATTCAGGAGAACTTGCGAACATTTTACCATTAATTAAGGTCTTGAGTCCAAAGGCTATCTGACAAAAATGTGACTGATAGAGATCATGCCATAAAAATGCTTGTGCAGATTTTTTGAGATGTTCATCTCCAAATCTCAACATGTGACTGAAAACGTAGAAAATGTATCGGAGGAGCTTATGAACAAAAAGTTTATTCCATTCATGATTTTTACAGGAAAGGTAAAAAACTGAATGAAGCAGATAACGTTCAGCTAGAGGTTTAAATTTTGTAATTTCAAACGACTATCTATCGATGGAATTACAATATCAAAATAGTTCCAGTTGAAATGGAGTCCTGTTTATTTCAGCTGTCACAGCACACGTAAAATAAAACTGTTTTATTTGAACGAGAATCTTTTGCAACAAAGTTACACAAAAGACCCGCATTCCTTTACAAAACGAATGTCTCCATTTATCTTTTATTTACTTATCACCATCGTGGCAATAATACGCTCAAATGGCCTTACTCATAGGCTATACTTATATATAGGCAGGTAAATAACGTCACCTTATTAACATCGTCAAACAATATGACGATATTTATGTGACCATTTAGTCAGTATATTATTTTTATGCGTAAAGCCTAAAGTGTACAACTTGTGCCCCACGTGTAAATACGAAAGTGTGCACCTGAACCAAGCTTTGAGCTGTAATTGAACGCCAGCGACTTGTACTGAACTCGCACTCATTTAGTGCAAGTATTCAACGTTCTTCGTACATCGTTGTTTATCTGATGGGGAGTATTAACTGTTTCCAGTACAGTGGTTAGTCGTGTGAAGGAAGCTCCATTATGCAATCAAGAGCCGAATTTTCAATGGCCAAATGATAAGCGGTATCTGAGGGTTAATTTGAAATTAGAACAGTTATATAAGCATATGAGACTGAAAGCTTATCCGTGCTTAATCTAGTTGCACATTATCTCAATGGCCAACATGAATGAGATAAGCAGATACATGATAGAGGTCATCGCCGTCAATGTTTAAAACCGGTCAAGTGCGAAACAGACTCGCGCACCGAGGGTTCCGTACAAACCTGTAGGTATATAAGTAAATGGTAGTATATACCTGAGTATTTGATTTGAATTTAAATTTATGACGTATTGAAAAAACTACTTACTAGATCGTAATGTACATCATATATTTTTTTTTGATTTATCATTCTCTTATTTTAGAAGTTACAGGCCCCCCCTGGACACACATTTTACCACTTTGGAAGTGTCTCTCACGCAAACTATTCAGTTTAGAAAAAAATGATATTAGAAACCTCAATATCATTTTTGAAGACTTATCAATAGGCACCCCACACTTATGGGTTTTAATAAAAAAAAAATGAGTTTCAGTTCTAAGTATGGGGAACCCCCAAAATTTATTGTTTTTTTCTATTTTTGTGTGAAAATCTTAATGCGGTTCACAGAATACATCTACTTACCAAGTTTTAACATTATAGTTTCGGATAAAAGTGGCTGTGACATACGGAAAGACTTGGCGAATCTATAAGGGTTCCGTTTTTTGCCATTTGGCTACGGAACCCTAATAAAGTAAGTTTGTCTTGAGCAAGCTTTATTGGTTTTGGCTTGCATTTTGATTATCGATATTACCTTATGTTACCTTCTAGTATTTGTAATTAGTCATGATACATGACAAGTGGACCAATGACTTCGTCAGTGTCACTGTGAGTCGCTGGCTGCAAACGGCCTAACATCGTTAATTATGGAGATCTGTGGAGAGAGCGATGTTAGTTAGTTAACGTCCTTGGGCGAATATCGTCATGATGATGATGCATTCCTAGGTGGTTTACACAATTAGTGTTGATTATTGTATGATTGCTGTGTATTATCCTGCCATTGCCAGAAGCGCTCATGCTACCACCGTCGTGGTCGGTACCTGGGTGGGTGACCGCCTAGTGGTATTTCACATCGAACGTTTCCACGGTTCGGAAGGCACGTAAAGTCCCGGTTATCACTTAATTATGATAGTCGTTATGGTAGTTAGAGGACTTCTAGGCGGCTTGAAAACTCCAACAGTAGGTTAACCACTAGCCTACCACCACCGATCCGCAGTGGGCACGCGTGGTGGAGTATCTGCCCATTCTCTTTCACGGTGATTTGTGAAAGGTGGCCTGTGCTCAGCAGTGGGACATTATATGCAGATGATGATGATGATGATCCTGCCATTTGGACTCCTTTGAGGTAAGAGTGAATATATAATGTGTTACTTCGTTGGCTTCAATATGGCTCGTCTCAGAATGAGTTTGAGGTCAATAACAAGGTCATTAAAAAAAAACTTAATTTTCTACCCACTTGCTCGTAAAATTGACATTTGTTGCACCGTTTTTATTATAATAATGCATTAGTGCTTTTTACTTTACATTATCGCACAGTTTTATTATCTGTTTTAGCGAAATAAATCATATGCGGCAATTTTCTACACCATTTCCTTAATTATTATCATGTAGCAATTTCAGGATAGAACTAATTCTATCCTGAAATTTCTACATGATAATAACTGTGGAAAAGTTATTTTTGAAGCAAAATAACACAAACATTTCGCCGTGCTATCTCTCAATACACATGCCCGAAAGTAAGTTAAGGCACCGATAAATTTAGCTCTATTCAGTTTCCTACGTGCTGTAGTTGTATGAAAGTTTTACTGCAGAGCAGTATCGCACTGTTTTATCTACCAACACTACGTATATTATACTTAAAACATACGTTATTACATGTTTATGTAAGCACATAAGGAATGGAACGGGATTGCATGTCTGCTTCCATACAGCTTGGGATTTGGAATTGTAAATTTAGTGTGTGTTGTAAGGTTCGATCACGCTCCGGTCTTACTGCTGAAATATAGTTATATATTCATTGTATTTGGCTGGAGTTTAGTGTTTTGAATAATGATTTTGGTTGCGCGAATGGCGTAGTCATTTAGTGGAACTTTGTGTCCGAACTATTTTATGAATGTTTATATTGGCTTTCTTTATTTACGTGTTTTAAAGGATTCATGTAAATGCTATCAAGTATTAAATTTATCTGATGGATCGTCATCTGCCTGCCCTGGTCCGAATCACTTGGGCTCGGCGCAATATGTCCGCTTCTTTCATTCTGCTCTTCTGTCCATGATATACCAGCATTCACTCGTTTCTTAACCATATCGTCTTTCACACAATCCGTCCATCTCTTTTTTTGTCTTCTTCTTACCGCATATCCATACACTTTCATATTCATAACTCTTTTAGTCATGTGACTTTCACTCGTTGTCCTACATTCCGAACCATACATTAAGACTGATCTGAAGAAACTGTTATTCATTTAATAGATATTTAAAAAGTCTATCTGTAAAAGGATCTGAAAGGCTCGCTCAAGGATCATGACCTACTAAGAGTGTAACTCCAAATAATCCTATTATTATCGCAATACTTTTGCTTTCAAAAACTTGGACGATTAATAGCAAATCTAATTTATAAAGTGATTAATAAAAACTTCCTAAGATATATGTCTTCCAATCTATTTCCTAATTCACTAGATCAAGGTTAATAATAAGATAGTACAACAGTGATGCGGTAAAAGTAAAACTGATTGTACATGACAAGGTTATTCGATTGAATAATTGTTCCTACTCTAACAAATCTGTAATGTAACATGCACTTCGGATAACTGTGTAGCCAATAGTAATAAATAAAACATATTTTTTTTACATTTAAATGTCGTCGATGTGGAAACAGAAAATATTTTAATGGAAGCTATCCTAACTAATATTGTAAATGCGAAAGTGAGTTTGTTTGTTGGTTACGCCTTCACGCCTCAACTACTCAACGAGTCATCATGAAATTTGGCATGCGGAAAAAGACATAGGCTACTTTTTTTCCCAGGAACGTGGGTGAAACCGCGGGGATAGCTAGTTAAAGATAAATGTCATTTATGTCAATGGTTTAATATATTATGTTTTACTCAAACACGCTATGTTTTTTTTTTATAAAATTTTCAAAGTTGTATGCCCCAAAATACTCGAAAATTGTTGACAATTGCATGAGGGGTCTACATCCTCTTAATAACCCTGTATAGGAAACAAATTTGAAAATTGATTAAATCAAAAATAGAGTATGTTTGAGAGTACAAATATAACCAATACAGTTAGTCATGATACATCACAAGTGGACCAATGACTTCGTCAGTGTCACTGTGAGTCACTGGCTGCAAACGGCCTAACATCGTTAATTATGGAGATCTGTGGAGAGAGCGATGTTAGTTAGTTAACGTCCTTGGGCGAATATCATGACGATGATGATGCATTCCTAGGTGGTTTAGACAATTAGTGTTTATTATTGTATGATTGCTGTGTATTATCCTGCCATTGCCAGAAGCGCTCATGGTGTAATATGGAACCTTTTCTTGTGGATTTCACCGCTGGAAGGCTCCCAGTAACCTTCCAGCGTTCCCTTTGGATGACCAAGCTAATGCGCTGGCGTAAACAGCTGCCCGCCAGCCCGCCGCCGCGCCGGTCTCCCGATGAGGTAAATATGAGATTACTCTCTGCATTTGAACTCGGAATCCAAACAATAAACGAAAAAAAAACAACAAATTTTAAATTCACCTGGAATTCGCCCATTAGCCGAAATAATGCTTTTTTATGCTACTAAGGTAGCAAACAAGCATACGGCTCGCCTGATGGTAAGCGGTTATCGTAGTCTGTGGACGCTTGCAACACCAGGTATATGACTCGCGCGTTACTGACCCTGCAGAAATCGTATGACTGTTTCTACCCGAATGTTTAGTAATACAATAAAGCCGGATAATTGGCATCCCAAACTCAATCTTTCGCGAGCCGCATAATCTTCTACGGCTTACACGGGACGTGTGGTTTTGGTTTGAGAAGAACCTCTTCATGATAATTGACAAACGACTTTCAATTTAGCCGACCATTTTACCCACAATTCAAAGATCTCTCACTCTGTAGACACCCTTATTATTCATATATAATAGCGGTAGTCACATGACCTAGATTGTAACTATCGCAATAATAGGCACTTTGTTAGCTACACTTGGGAACCGAAGATAAAAACTGATAGGATACGTGGGAAGTCTGTTTCTATTTCCTATTTTTATGCAGAAAGTGTTATTGATTAGGTACTCGGTTTTGTAGGTAGCGATACGCTCAGCACTGACATTTTTAGAGAGGTGGTGCATGGCGTTTTTCAAGTAGTGAGTACCTTGATTGGGGAAGTAACAGGAAGTACCTTACAGAATACCGCAGCCAAATAAAAATGTTTACTCCTGCGCGAGAGTAAGATTACCAGAGCTTATTATTATATGCGAAAAATAACCGGTCAAGATCGAGTCGGGCTCGATCAATTAGGGTTCTGGCCCTAATAAATAAAAGCAGTTGGCGAGTTCTCACCAGGTAGCTTTATGGAAGTCACTGGGACCCGCTCAATGATGAATACATCTAATAAAGTTGTAGAATTTTATAACTTGAAAGTCTTTGAAACTGAACTAATATTGAATCTTTCGGAATTGAGACCGCCTTTAAGTTAGTGGAGCGTAGAATCGACTGACCTTCTAGATGGTCGAGTTACTGAGCTGAGAATTTGTGGAATGGAATTGGCTGGGTTTAGACGGAAAATTGGTTATTTTGGAAGACTTTGCGAATAGGCTGTGCACAATTGAAAAGGACAAATCTGTAAAGTTTTCAATCAAACTTAAAATCATACTTAAACATGTTCAATTAATCATTACTTAAACTGTCAATCCATCCTAAATAATGAAAGTTCTTAAATGCATGTCAAAGGCTAATCTGTTCATAAAATCGAAACGGCATCGGACCATGAAATCGGAAGTGCAGTAATTAAGTCGATTCGCTCTTCATACCACAGGTCGATTGCGGTAAAGGAGGCTGCGTGAGGGGAGAGAGGGAGCGGGAACGGTGAAAAGTATCAAAAACTTAATCAGTTGACGACATAGGTAGGGAACAAATTTTAACAAACTATGTTTTAGATGTTAATGCTTATTTCTGTAAATACTATCAGTCTATGACGTGGAAACATCTGATAGAGGGCAAGGTCTAACTCTAAAAGAAACTTAATTGAGCAATGGACATAATTTATGCCGTAGTGCATTTATTGCTCCGATACTCCCATTTTTCAGGTATTGTGTGTTTATTTTTATGCTTATCTTTAAGTGTGTGTAGTGTGTACTTTTATTCAATTCTATTCTACTATCATATAAATATGAAATAACTTAAATTCAACTTAGTTAATTTCATCTCTATCATGTAGCTTAATAATGATGCATTGAGTAAATATTTAATAGGCGATTAAATAACTCTAGCTATCATCTAGCTTCAGTATTGTCTGATAGCCAAACACAAGTGTGATTAACATTATCATCTCTTGCGTAGTCCATGAATTTTTCTACAAAAGTGACAAACTATCGACCGCTTCCGTCTATAACTTGACATTAGCTGAATGCAGGCGACGTCGTGCGTCGTTCACTTATTTGGATCGATGGTTAACTTGCACAAGCGGTGCACTCTCGATTGCATTTTGTTCCGTCATACCTATTGTAAGGAATACGTCAACTGCCTACTGTTCTCGAACTCTTAACAATTGTCGTTTGAATACTGCTTCAATTGTTGCAACGATACGTACACGATTATGAATAAGAGTCTGAGTATCTTGAAGTAGTGTGACATAAATGTTTCTATGGTTATGTCAGGCCTCTGTCACTCTCCTATACCTACCGCGATGAGCACCTACAGCTCGCTTCGAGCCGGGCTCGACTAAACTGTCGGGCCGCCACGCGCGCTCCGAGCCACACTGAACGCAATTGTGTCGGAACGAAAATCAGAATGCGTGTTTATTTGTTTTCTTGTGCGATGTTTTCCTAGGAAATATATTTATTTGTCGCAATAAACAGTTTTTTTAAGTTGTTGTTTTAATTACTGCAAGATTCTAAAGTGTAAGAAATACATATATTTTGTTAATTTTACACGGTCTTTTAATCAGTATCCTAATTAATTAAAGGTGTAGTTGATATAGGAAGGTAACCCTGACGCACGTAAGGTAATTTCGGTAAATTCGCGGCATTCCCTCTAGATCATAAGAGTGCAACTTCTGTACGTTAGTACTGTTATTTATTCTGTGGTTATGTCCCCAATACAATTGTCTACATTTGAGAGATACCTACTGTATTTAATGGATGACAGAAGATGAGTAAAGGCCCTACATATCGGCTGCCAAATCGTGTCGTTTGTAGACACCTTTAGTAACTGGTCAGTAGGAAATATTTTCAGATTTAAAATGATGGTTATGATTAGCTCTCAGTGAGGTTACAAGCAATGTCAATATTTCTTCGCTTATTTTTTCAGATACAATATTAGCAACGTAGTCTAGTAATTCGTCTCAGTTGGATAAAGCATTTCTTTGTATAGTCATATTTACCAAAAACTCCTTACCCATTTGGAATAAAGCTTTCTGAATAAATCAAAGCTTTAAAAACCATTAGCCAATTAAAAAGTCTGCGATGGCCAATAAACTCCAATGGCTCAATTAGATCGGTTGCATGGCTTCGCTACCAGGAAAACTGGGTAGGTCCTTCCAGGTATTTGCAGGACGATACTCGTTGAACAGGGGATAGGCGAGGGGAGGAAAGGCCACACACTCGAGGTTTTTGAACCCTAGTTAGTTGACCGCGTTAGCCATAAGGTACTCAACTACTCAATGAAATAACATCACAGCTAATATTATAATAATTTATTTATTTATATTTATTTAATATATAATATAATAATCAAGCATATAAAAAAAAATATAATAATAAATAAATATCTTGGGACATTCTTCACACACGGTCATCTGATCCCAAACTAAGCAGAGCTTGTACTATGGAAACCAGATAACTGATATAATACATGTACTACTTTTTAGGGTTCCGTAGCCAAATGGCAAAAAACGGAACCCTTATAGATTCGTCATGTCTGTCTGTCTGTCTGTCTGTCTGTCCGTATGTCACAGCCATTTATTTCCGAAACTATAAGAACTATAATGTTGAAACTTGGTAAGTAGATGTATTCTGTGAACGCAATTAAGATTTTCACACAAAAATAGAAAAAAAACAATAAATTTTGGGGGTTCCCCATACTTAGAACTGAAACTCAAAAATTTTTTTTTCATCAAACCCATAAGTGTGGGGTGTTTATGGATAGGTCTTCAAAAATGATATTGAGGTTTCTAATATCATTTTTTTCTAAACTGAATAGTTTGAGCGAGAGACACTTCCAAAGTGGTAAAATGTGTGTCCCCCCCCCTGTAACTTCTAAAATAAGAGAATGATAAATCTATAAAAAATATATGATGTACATTACGATGCAAACTACCAACGAAAATTGGTTTGAACGAGATCTAGTAAGTAGTTTTTTTTTAATACGTCATAAATTGAAATTCATATCAAATACTCAGGTCTATACTACCATTTACTTATATACCTACAGGTTTGTACGGAACCCTCGGTGCGCGAGTCTGACTCGCACTTGGCCGGATTTTTATATATAAAGATTACACACAGACTCAGGATATACAGACATGTTCATGCACACAAATGCATGTCCTGTGTGGGAATCGAACCCACGACCTGCGGCGTGATACGCCAGAGTCTTAACCAACCACGCCAGCTGGCCCGTCATGTTATGTTTATCGATTAGGTTTTTTGCTTTTGTTTGCTTTATGCAATGATTTTTTTCATAATTTTGACATGTCTTTGAATTTTAAGCTAGTTGGATGCCTACCAGGCGGCTTAAAAAAATCCAACAGTAGATTGACCGCTAGTCTACCTCCACCAATTCGCAGTGGGCATGCGTGGTGGAGTATTGCCCATTCCCTTTCACCCTCATTTGTGAAAGAAGGCCTTGTACGTAGCAATGAAAGAAAGCAACCGAATGAATGGTTTATCTCGATCAATATGACAATGTTGTGTAAGCCGAAACATCTGGTTTTTTACATCTTACATAAATAAATATCCTGGGACATTCCTTACACACGGTCATCTGATCCCAAACTAAGCAGAGCTTGTACTATGGAAACCAGATAACTGATATAATACATATACTACTTTTTCTTTGTAAATACATACTTAATATATATAATTACACCCAGACTCAGGACATGCAGACATGTTCATGCACACAAATGTATGTCCTGTGCGTACATAAATACTGTACATAAATATAAGGTCTACGCTACGCGAACCGAGCACGAGCCGAACACACGTGGAGCACGAATTCGCGTAGCGGAGACGAACTTTGGAGCGAATGAACTTTCGAATGAGCGTCAAGCTCGCGCTCGACTACGCTCCGCCAGTTGACAGTTTTTTGACGAACACAGGGATTCGCATCGCGTACGCTCCACACTTGACATCGCGAGCGACCGACGTACGTAGAGCGGCTCAGCTCGTGCTTAGTTCGTGTAGCGTAAACGCACCATAATATGTGAGAAAAACATATAAAAAATGGGAATTTTCAAATTAAGTTACATATTCGCCTCTCACTAATCTTTTAGTTCTGTCAACCAGATCCAAAAGATACAAACACATTCTGTAAAACCGTGCCAAATCTCGATTAAGATTAGGTACTTGGCCATTTTGTATGATGGTAGGTATATTAACTTTTCAACATACTTGCTCGTAAAGTGTCTCTTAATGCAAAGATTTTAGTATCATTACACAGCTTATTACGAACTAGTGCTTTTTACTTTACCGCACCAGTGTTTTATGATATTATCCCGATTATGTTAAGCTTGTATCTCACTGTAAGTGATATGTGTGTAGATGAAGCATTCTTAATTTAAACGGGTAAAACAGTTTGAAAGCGCATCGCTGTCAAAAAAATACTTGCGCGCCATATTTGTTAACGTTCTCATTGTGTGGTTGATGATTATCAAAAAATCTATTTATATTTTTTTTTTTTTCTTTTCTTCGCAAGTTTGTTAAAAAACTTCTTACGCCACGCGTGTGCCTTGATCATTACACTTTTGGCTTAATACCGCCTCGTCTGTAATGACCATGAAGCACTGGATATTTGCTTCATAGGCATGAAATGACCAACATTGCACATATGTATCACAATGTACAGTCGAGGGCATAAATATGTATACAATTAGTAAAATTCAACAACGGTTTCCTCTTAAACTACTGATTGAAATTATGAGATATTATAAAGGCAGAATCTTCTAATATATACTATTATGATTTGTGTAATAGTTTAACACTTAAATGTTAAACATGCGAGAAAATCGCTTTTGAATTTCAAAAAGTGTATACATATTTATGTCCTCGACTGTACCATTATTCAATACTAATAAGGTTCAAATGTAGTTGACATTCATAAACGTCAAACAGAAAATATTATAGAATATATAAAATAATAATATTATTTGACAGCTTTCAACATTTTCTATCCTTTTTCAATCATATTAGTAAAAAAGAGTAAGTGCAATTTGCACTGTAACGTTAAAAAATGTTGGATATATCCATTGTCCAGGTTACAACTCTATGTCCAAACAATTTACTAAGGGAGCATCATACGGCTCGCTAAACAGCCATCACTCTGCCTTATTGCTACTTCTAGGAAGTAATGTAGGGTCAAACGACTGTTTTCGGACGTTATTAAAAGGATCATATAGATTGAGACCTTATGTCCCTAGTAAGTAGAGAGTACTTGGGACCCTCAAATAGTTCTAATCTTGACATTATTTGCAAACCATACAAACATCCTAAGGCTTGTCTACCGTCACATGAGCGTAAGGTGAAAATTTTATTCACTGTTAATTACTTTTCTGTAGTACAATAGTTCTTGTAGTAGCGAAACGGCCAAGCCACATATTTTGACTACGGTGTGTAGAGTTTTTGAAGTTAGGGCGTGTAGAGTTATAAGCTTGGCACTACATGAGATCTGATAACTTTTTGACAGTGCGAGCGATATGGTCTAGTCTTGGCAATATTTTACATGACACTGTTTTTGGTGGGATATTGAATGGAGCATCATGATTTCAACTGGTTATACTAACCACACAACCGTAAATCAAATATTTCGCACTTTCACTTTGTTAAATGGAATCATACTGATTGTAATTAACAATCAAGCCAAGTTACATGAAATAAAATCGTGAAGCATTTCAACTGTATAACAAAAAAATAAACCACCGAAAAAACTGAAAAGAAAAAAATAATTTTGAATATAACTTGAATTTTATAAGGTTTTGCAGTCGGGGACAAACCAATAACCTACGTAGATATATATTTTTTTATATTTGTTAAATGTAATGTTTGTCTAAAAAGAAAGCTTAGCAATATTGCTAACGCAATTCATTTTTTCGAATTTAAAGCGGGTCCCATAGTAAAAGTTGATCGTATACATGAGTACTTAACGTGGTTTCATTTAATGTCGTATTGTCGTAATAGTTTAGGTTATTGGTTTGTCCCCGACTGCAAAACCTTATAAAATTCAAGTTATATTCAAAATTATTTTTTGCTTTTCAGTTATTTCGGTGGTTTATTTTTTTGTTAAAAAGTTTTTATTTTATAATTTTTTGTGGCTATACTCTACTAATTACTACATGCTGAACTTTTGATGTAATACACAACTCTGCATTAAAATGTGAGTGAACAATAAATCATCCCTATTTTCCCACCCTTAGGGTAGGTATTTTTTATCCATATTTATATGGGACCAACTTCGAGGTATACCCTATCCAATAAAAAGTTATGCGTGATCAGACATAAAAAAATATATATATATACGCGTCGACTTGTAAACCTCCTCCGTTTTTTCGTCGGTTAATAAAGACATTATAATTTCAATAAATTTCACTACAATCGGATCTGTGGTGGTCAGTAAGCGTGTAAGTAAACAAAAAAACCGACATTGCAAATTTCAATCAATATAGACAATTAAATATATTTTTGGCAACTAACAAAAGTGTCTGGCAGGTAGTATTGGATTGTGCAACACAATTTTTGTCCCGTTATTCGGAGTCACGTACTATATTGCAATAGTTTTATTAACTTCTATTATAAACAGAATAGAAAAAAAAGTAAAAGAAACTTAATAAATTGTTAGCCGCAAAATTTTAACAATAGGCAACTGAATTGATATTTTTAATAAAATTTTGTACTGATTCAGAGATTGTAATAAATCTTTGCAAGAAATGCACTATGAGGTATATTATTTAAGTTCAAGGTATGTTCTTATTATTCTTGTTTATCGAGTATTTCTGAAAATGTCTCAATTTTCGAAACAAAAAATAGCTAAACACTTTTTAACCCCCTTACTCATAAAGCGCTATTTAACTAACACACTGATTAAATGGTCACGTAAATAATGTCACATAATTTGACAATGACAATAGAGTGACGTTATTTACGTGACACTTTAAACAGTATATTAGTTAAATAAAGTTTTATGAGTAAGGGGGTAAGCGCTAAACAAGGGTCGTAGGTTATTTAATTTGACAGCTCCTTAAATAACGTTTTTAAGCAGTGAATAAGGTTAAATAGCGTTTATGAGTGAAGATTTTTTTAAATAACTGTTTTAAGTATGACTTAACTTCAAATAGCGTTTATGAGTAAGGGTGTAAGTAATAAGTAGTGTTCGCACCTATTTAAATACATTTTCTTTTAAAATTAAACATATTAAGTAACATAAGTACCTAAATGTATATAGAATGTTATGTGAAATAGTTAGAAATTATAATCGTGATTAGCTCAAAGCTCCATTTTGAAATGTAATGTTGCGTCCATGCTACGCGAAGGGAGCACGAGCCGAGCCACGAACGAACAGGATCCGTTCGTTGTCCGTGTAGCGTGGACGGACTTGCGAGCCTCGAACGAGCATTCGTCTCGCGCTAGACAGCGCTCCGCTCGATTGTCAGTTTTTTCACGAAATCGGGGATTCTCATCGCGCTCGTTGTAGGCTCGTCGTAACGTCCACACTTGACTTCGCGAGCAACGAATGAATTTGTTCGTTCGTGGCTCGGCTCGTGCTCGATTCGGGTATCATGGACGCACCATAATAGATGCACTTTTGAGCTGTTGACGGGGAATCTGAGAGAATCACATAAAATGGTTCTATGTAGTTTAATTAAGGTGTATACACATTAACCCCCTTACTCATAAAACGTTATTTAACTAATATACTGTTTAAAGGGTCACGTAAATAACGTCACTCTATTGTCATTGTCAAATAATGTGACATTACGTAAATAATTGACATACGACATACGACGTATGTACATAATACTAATATAGATTTAGAATAACAATCTTACCATTTATTAATAAAAAAAATATCTTTTGTTAATACCTAATTAGTTTGCACAAAAAGCTTTACTTAGTTTAAATCAATCAATGCGAAGAATTTCAAGAAGAAGAAGAAGAAGTTCAAGGATATTTTCGGAGAAATCTATAATATTTTCCCGGAATAAAAATAATCCTATAAGTTATGCCAGGTTATAAGGAGTACATTATAACCTGGCATAACATATAGGATTATTTTTATTCGCCATATTATATTATGTGCCAGATTTCATCATAATTGGCTGTGCAGTGGATTCGACTCGACTAGAGGTAAGAAACAAATAAAGAAACTTATTTTCACTTTTATTATATTACCCAGTAGAATTTTATTAACGTTCTTGTAATTTTCAAATAATTTAAAGAGGCTTTAATAAAAACGCGTTCTAAATAACAATATCTCAAAAACATAATATAAACGATTTTAAAGTGTAACGAATGTACAGTGCCACTTACATTCGGCGAGTAGTGACTACGTTTCCTTGCATTGTATTTATTGTCGTGGAAAATTGAAAAGGAAAATTGCACGAGTTTACAACGTAACATTTGACTGGAACTGTTTTCAATTGAATTCTTTAGTGCACGTTAATTATTTCAAGTCATTATACGCTATGATAAGCTACTACCGTCGTGGTCGATACCTGGATGGGTGACCGCCTAGTGGTATTTGCACTGCTGAGCACAGGCCTCCTTTCACAAATGAGGGTGAAAGGGACTGGGCGATACTCCACCACGCGTGCCCAGCCCACTGCGGATTGGTGGAAGTAGGCTAGTGGTCAACCTACTGTTGGAATTTTTCAAGCCGCCTAGGAGGCATCCAACTAGCTTAACGACTATTCCGAAGCACGGAAACGCTCGATTTGAAACTCCACTAGACGGTCACCCATCCACCTAACCACGCTAATCATGCTTCACCACGAGCGCTTCACCAAAGATTTTTACCAAAGATCACAAAAAATATTAACGTAACTAAGGTTGAAGTATTAAACTCTACCGGCCAAGTCTTCACCATGAAAAAAATTAGCACAAAGTGTCACAACAAAGTGTTCGAGTGATTCGAAACGTATTGATTCCGCGGAGAAAAGAGAAATCCTATAACTTGATACCAAGAGATTTCAGTCTTTACAAACTGGAAGCTGAGGAGTTAGAAACAATAAGTTCTTCAGTTGCAGTAAGTACTACGGTATTGTTTATATGTGCGATTGCGGATATTTTTATCGCCTTTGATCCGTTCTAACGAAAATTATTATCACTTTTCCTTTCGTAGAAAATATAGTTGTACAACTATAAAAATGAAGTATAAGATATATTTTAAAACATAATTGTACATAAATAAAAAACCGGTCAAGTGCAAGACCATTTTAGGACGTACTTTTCTTGAGTTTATGTCATGGCTGTTGTAAAAAACCGGACAGCATAACTCAGCTTCTTTGTAAAGGAATTTTTATGATATTATTATTATTGTGTGGCACCCTCTGTGTGCAAGTCCGACTCGTACTTGGCTGGTTTTTTATCCGACTTCAAAAAAAGGAAGAGGTTCTCAATTCGTTTGTATACATATATTTTTTTTTATGTTTGTTACCTCATAACTCCGTCATTTATTAACCGATTTAGAAAATTATTTTTCTGGTTCTTCCCGTTTGGTCCCATTGTCGTCAGATCAGGATTTGATTACTTCTTAGTTTACTTTGAAGTCGGTTTATTACCTTTTTTTAGTTAGGAACCCTATAAAGAGTAATAAGGTACATTATGTAGTCGTATATCAGTTATCCGGTTTCCATTGTACAAGGTCTGCTTAGTTTTGGATCAGATGGCCGGGTATGAGGCATTCCTCATACCCGGCCATCTGATCCAAAACTAAGCAGAACATTATTTGTCAAATAAAAGCTAGTTTAAATGATAACCTACGCAAAACAGGTTAAATTATACGCAACAGGAAACCAACATTACGGTCATATTACAAACTTTGCTTGCGTCGCCGCGTCGCCGTGTAGTTTCCGAGGCATGAAACTTGAAACGCTCTTCTATAAAGGGAGTTTCATCTGTACTACAATACAATAAGGTTTAAAATAACGTATCTACTTTTCCACCTGATGTAATGTGGTTCTGGAAACACGAAGCAGACTCAAGCTAGTGCACGTATTCGTAGAAAATAGAGTTATTGACGTAGATGTATTAGCAGCTTAGTTTCTACTTTTATTTATTTATTTTATTTAAGGTACACCAACAGTTATTACATCAAAAATTAGGTTGTTAAAACATACATTATAAATTAAGCTAAATGCATAACCAATAATAGGCATACACCACATGCCATTAATTACAAGAGTAATAAAGTTCTCTAACTTAACTTACAGTAATCTAATATATATATCTAAAACTAAACATTACATTGTTAAACAAATATCAATAACCAAAAAAAATACAAAATTAATCGAGCACACAACAGTCAGAAGTGCAAGTTGATGTGTACTTTGATGTAACTAAAGTTATACGGGGTGGATACGAAAATACGACATTAAATGAAACCACGTAAAGTACTCATGTATACGATCAACTTTTACTATGGGACCAACTCCGAAAACGCAAAAAAAATCAACCGCTTTTCATACAAAAGGTACATGTCTCCTCGGCAAAAATTTCGTATCCACCCCGTATAAGTTGAGATAGTTCCGTTTACGGTTATGGAGCTCCATATCATATCTGTAAAGTACCTACTCCACCACCATTATATGGTTTCCTCGCGATGTAGGTATTCCTTCAATGAATGCTCTAGCTCCCTGTAGCATTCAAATATACGATCTTTGTCTCGGCATTCGACGCCAGTCACACTGAGCCCTATCGTCGCTTAATATATTACATATTTCGTAGTATTTGGCCTAATTTTATATGTACTTTATGCCACACGAAATTATTTGTGCAAGACGTGGGCAAACGGTTGGTCTTGGCCTCTGGGGAACTGAGAGCTAGTGACTTTTTTGCCCAGAGGTTAAGCCTAACCATTCAGCGTGGAAACGCCGCCAGTGTCATGGGGACCATGGAGTATTTGGATGACCTTTTATTTTAGGAAATAGTATTGCATTTGATATAAAAAAAATATAGTTAAATTAGATCGCCAAGAGACTTTGTAGTAGGATAGTTTCATAATAACTTTATCAGAAGTAATTAATCAAGATCTCAACTTATACTTGGTGGATACGTCATTTTTGCTGAGGAGACATGAACCTTTTGTATGTAAGATGTTACGAAGCTCCGTAACATCCCTGGTTTGTATTACTAGCTGGCTACTACCCTCAAGCTAAAGATCCTGAGCCCTAGCACCACATTGGCAATCAACTAGCAGTGGGAAAACGATTTTATTGGCATTATGGGGATCTGAGATAGTGCACATTAGAAGGATAGAGCATGTTTTTTTTTTCAGTGAGAATAGAATATTAAGTAATGAATAAATAAATAAATAAATAAATAAATATCCTGGGACATTCCTAACACACGGTCATCTGATCCCAAACTAAGCAGAGCTTGTACTATGGAAACCAGATAACTGATATAATACATATACTACTTTTTGTTTGTAAATACATACTTAATATACATAATTACACCCAGACTCAGGACATACAGACATGTTCATGCACACAAATGCATGTCCTGTGTGGGAATCGAACCCACGACCAGCGGCGCGATAGGTGGATTCTTGACCAGAGTCTTAACCAACCGCGCCAGCTGGCCCGTCAAATATAAGATAGATATAGAATTTAATCCAGTTTCGATAGAGATATAGTAATTGCTGAGTTTATCCCCGACTCTTCTTAGAAAATGCAACTTTCCAAACCAGTGTTAGAGTCGGACTATTCATAAACTGAGCGAAGGATAGTTTTAAATTAGATTTTTATCTAATGGGTTCTCTGTTCTAAAATGAAATATTTTTTTTATTCTATGTACCCTAAAGTCGATAGGAAAGGAAGTGGAAAGGCACCTTTCCTAATATATATATTGAAAACTTTGTCGATCTCATTCATGCGTCGATTTATCGTATTTCACTTCGACTCGAAAAGTTTTACAAACTCGCTCTGGGTTGAACGCGTAAATTCAATTTTAATATCGCTCGATCCTAATAGAGCTTGCATACCTATGGGGAATAATCATTTTTAACTATTGACACCTAAATATTTGCATTTATTGTTCATTATAAATAAATAATGTTCTTTATATGACCCAGACACCAAAATAAGCACAACATAATGTATTATGGAAACATATATTACATTTACTATCTATATATATAAAAATGAATCCCTATTTCCCTTGGTCACGCCATCACGCGTGAACGGCTGGGTAGGGTAGGGCTACCCCTACCCTACCCTACCCTGGCAACCTTCTTAATTTTTTCTTCTTCTTATTATTTTCTTTCTACCCTAATTAGGAAGGGTAGGGTGTGGTAAGGGTAGGAGTAGGGGTAGTGGTAGGGTAGGGTAGGTTAGGGTATAGGTTAGTAGGACACCACGCGAACGAAGTTGAGCTGGGCAGGGGCAGCAAGTTTATTTATAAATTTATTTGGTTCCAGGACAATCAGCCTAATCGCTGCCGCTGCGGAGGTCTCGTCAACGAGCTCGGCCACCATGGGCTTTCGTGCTCCCTAAGTGCTGGTCGAATATCACGACACTTAGCTATTAATGATATTATCCGTAGGGCTCTTGTTGACTCTGCGTGACAAATTTATCAATGTAACCCAATTGTTTCAACCCGCATAAAACTTCTGTCAATGTTTTTCCAGGTTGATCCAAATATTTCAATGTTTAGAAAAGTTTAAGCTATGTGCTTAAAAGTCAGCGGTAGGCTCAATATACAAAATAAGCGAAAACTGGCAAGAAAACTAGGTAGGTAAATCCATTAAGCTCCGTAGTCGCGAGACAAGCAACGGACCGCATTGCGACGCGTTGGTTAAACGAAAATAAAACGTTTACGTCTCTGTTACGTGATTGTTAATAATTTATGATCTCCCGAGATTTGAGTTGACTGTCAAACCGAGATCTTCACTCGGCTTTTTATGGATATGAAAGAGGATTTGTGTGTTTTGAGAGATTGATTATTTTAGGTACTCTGTATAATGTTAATATTTCAAGCATTGATTGTGTTATGTTTAGTTGAGATATATAAGGCTACGTTCAAACAAATAGCCCCGGGATCGGGCTGCAAAGCAACTGGGTCTTAAGGGCAGTTGTCGATCCACACCGGTAGTTGTTGAGAGTGGCTTAATCACGAGATTTTTTCCTATAGCAAAAAAAAATTATAATTTTTTTTTCCACAGAGGAAACGGTGCCAGCCTGCTGAGAACCTTGTCGATGATTGTCAGCCTCGATATTTTCTATCCTTTACAACGTGAAACGGAAACGGTATAGGGATAGACTCTCTATAGAATATTCAGCTTAAAGTTAATTGTTCAAAAATTCATACCAAAATGTTTGCTTCCAATTCCAAGTTTACCTAACTTTCTAACTCTATAATATAAATGCGAAAGTGAGTTTGTTTGTTACGTCTTCATGCCTCAACTACTCAACGGATCATCATGAAATTTGGCATGCAGATACTTTATGGTATGGAGAAGGACATAGGCTATATTTTTTTCCCGGAAACGCGCGTCAAACCGCGGGGGACAGCTAGTTTAAAAGAAAAATTAAAATCATAACCAACGTGTCCCCGCTCAATGAGTCATCTTTTCACGTTACTTGCTAATATAATTTTTCATTTTTCTCTTTCAGCATCTGTGCGCCAGTACCAAAGAAGTATACTTGAATGGATATATGTAAATTATATTTTGTATGATGATCATCAGCCTATAATGTCCCACTGCTGAGCACAGGCCTCCTTTCACAAATGAGGGTGAAAGGGACTGGGCGACATTCCACCGCGCGTGCCCACTGCGGATTGGTGGAGGTAAGCTAGTGGTCAACCTACTGTTGGAATTTTTCAAGCCGCCTAGGAGGCATCCAACTAGCTTAACGACTATCACAATTAAGTGATAACCGGGACCAACGGCTTTACGTGCCTTCCGAAGCACGGAAACGCTCGATTTGAAATACCACTAGGCGGTCACCCATCCAGGTACCGACCACGACAGACGTAGCTTAACTTTGCCGATCGATTAAGAACGGCTAATCATGCTACACCACGAGCGCATATTTTGTATATTCGTTGTAAATATTAGTTTACTAGGTACAAAAAAGTAGACTTAAATTAGAAAATATAATCTTTCTGCCACAAGCATAGTTATAACATAATAATAACGCGAAACCCGTTCCCAAGAGGCATAAATAAAAAACGCTAGATACCAATCACACAATTTTACAGCAATCGAACAAAATGGAAACATGCATTACTGATTCGTACGCAAATGTGATTACCGTATCGACAAAATTGTATCGAAACGTACCAACATATTGACAATGATATGTATTAACAAATTCACGTTATGGTTAACAGCATGGTCTGTGGTATTGACAAATTGCTTCGTGTTGCTACGTAAAATGAATTATACAATTTTAATAAGCCCCATGCAATTCCAATATAGGATATAATTGTAATGGACATTTTATCGAAACCCTGCTAACATTGGATGTGATAAAAATAATTTGCACCATTATGTTATAGATAATGTTGACTAGTGCGGTCGACCCGTGGTCTTCTATTTTACCTCCCGCGCAGGGTGTAGCATAAGACATTGTTTTTTTAACCGACTTCAAAAAAAAAAGGAGGAGGTTCTCAATTCGTGCATAGCTTCTATCGCGGGCCTTGAGCGTGGAGACCGAATCCAGAAATTCCGTTACGATATTTCGTTACGGAATTTCTGGCCTAACACCCCGCACTCCGACCGGCACAGCGGTGATACTGTTTGCATTGAATAGGCTCCGAAAGTACTGAACCGATTTGAAAAATTCTTTCACTGTTGGGAAGCTATACTATCCCCGGTTGACATAGGCTATATTATGTTTTCAAAAAAATTTAGGATCCTTACTAAAACTCCAATAATGTAACCCAAGGTGTAAAAAAATTACCTAAAATATTCATTTACATCGCGTGCGCTGCGAAAACTATTGATGATAGAATAAAATAATGTACTACGACTTTGTAGAACACATTATTATTTACAAAAAGTGTCGCGATACCATATATCTAACTATTATAGTTATGCCACAATAAGTGTTTTACTATTTTAAAAATTTAATTGAATTGCCGCCGCTAGAAAAGGCTCTTTATTTGTATTTTGGTATTAATCGTTATCAAAATAAATTACTTCATATTCAAGACTGCTTCAATACCTTTATATAACATTTTGAATTATTCAATTCGGACATTCCATTCAAAAGATATCACGAGTTTAAAAATATAAGTATTAGCAGAAAAATCACGGCACTGGGGTACGGGCCGTACGGGAGTAATCTCTTTGCGTGTGGCTCAGTGATTGTAAAAAACGGCTTGGCCGATTCTTATGAAATTTTTATTTTTTTTTCTTATTTAGGGCAGGATAGGGTAGGGTAGGGTAGGGTAGCACCACAGGGTAGGGTAGTAACACAGGGTAGGGTAGCACCACGCGAACGAAGTCGCGCCGGGCAGCTAGTTTATTTAATAAAAGAATATATATAATATATACACACACACACGTATAGTTTAAATTCTCAAATGCTTTACCGCGGCAGTCTCCGAGTGACACAGGTTTTTTTTTTTTTTAAGTTTGTTACCGTCTCCGTCATTTATTAACCGATTTGGAATTCTTTTTTTTTGTCTGAAAGGGTATACTTCTCGTTTTGTCCCATTGCGATCAGATCAGGATTTGATTACTTCTTAGTGTACTTTGAAGTCGGTTTAAGTATTTTGTAAAACAGTCCAATTATGTACAAAATAATTGAAGTGACATTGGGACCAAACAGGAAGTGTACCATTCCAAACAAAAAAAGAATTTTCCAAATCGGTTAATAAATCACGGAGCTATGAGGTAACAAACATAAAAAAAGAGAATTGAGAACCTCCTCCTTTTTTGAAGTCGGTTAAAAAACTGCTCAATCTGCACAAAGTGTACCTCCCTACTGCACCCCTTTTCACACCTATAAGAGCCTGAATTATAGAAAATCTAAATAGGTACGTACTATATTTTCATTCTTGCATCAAAAAGGAATAATAATATAGAGCACGAAATCAAATCAATCTCGTGCCCCTCCAGGATCGTGATTCCTTGCTCTGTTATTAATACCAAGTATCTATACAAACTTTACCATCCAAACATAGCACTCCTTTCTGGGAATAGTTCATAATTTACTTTATAATATTATTTTCTAAGTTTTGTTTCGTTATAATATTATTGCTAGATAGTCAGATTAGATAATTGTTATGGTCCTATGAAATAGTTTGTGTTAGGTTCGCTGGATCAGAAATATGGGTATCAATGACTCGATGAGCTTTGGCAATTACAATAGTAGCTAGTAGTTTTTTTTTTTTTTATTCAACTTAGTCGGTAAAAAAGCATACGGCCCACCTGATGGTAAGCGGTTACCGTAGCCATATGGACGCTTGCAACACAAGAAGCATCGCTCACGTGTTACCAACCTTTCCCCCCTCCCCTATGAGCTCTGGCGACCATACTCACGCGCAGGAACACAACTTTACACAACATAAAGTTATTTGGCTGCGGTATTCTGTAAGGTGGAGGTACTTCCCCAGTCGAGTTGCACTTTGAGCGAATAAATGCTATGCTCTCCCTCTCTTAAAGTTAGTAATAGAAGTGGCTAAATGACTTCAAGAAGTCTAGAAATATAAGATAGTTCTTATTGAATAGAGATGTTTCCTGGGTATAAATAATAATAATTCTAATTAGTCCGTCAGTTGGATTATCAAAAAATATTAAACACGTATTTTTTGCTTAATTAAATCATTCAAAATTGACAAAGATATAGCGCGACAAAGTTCGGGAGTAGGGGATCGTGACGTCACTTGTTACTAAAAAGTGTACCACACCGTGACGTCACACGGAACTTCAACAAAACATAGCCTCGTATTTTTTGTTTAATTGACAGAAGAAAAAATACATGTCTAATATTTTTTGATAATGTATATGGCTACAAGCGCTCGTGGTGTAGCATGATTAGCCGTTCTTAATCGATCGGCAAAGTTAAGCTACGTCTGTCTTGGTCGGTACCTGGATGGGTGACCGCCTAGTGGTATTTCAAATCGAGCGTTTCCGTGCTTCGGAAGGCACGTAAAGCCGTTGGTCCCGGTTATCACTTAATTGTGATAGTCGTTAAGCTAGTTGGATGCCTCCTAGGCGGCTTGAAAAAATCCAACAGTAGGTTGACCACTAGCCTACCTCCACCGATCCGCAGTGGGCACGCGTGGTGGAGTATCTGCCCATTCCCTTTCACCCTGATTTGTGAAAGGAGGCCTGTGCTCAGCAGTGGGACATTATAGGCTGATGATGATGATATGGCTACATGAACAATAAGTTGAGCGCGATGATAATTATTTTAATACACGAAAGTGGCTTCCACTACACAATGAAATATGCGTAAGGCGCTATATCCTTAACTGAATTGAAACAAACAAATAAACTTACCCTCTTTATTTTATCGTCTTAGATTATACAATTTCTCTTTGCCATCCCCTAAATGGAGTTTTCGTTAATGTCAGCTACCATTGCCCTAATGCCAGGAGCGATCAAACTGTTAGGCAGGCTCGTTAACTTGAATTGAGGGGGACTTATGAGATTAACACATGGAAATTTTGCCGTTGACGCACTCACCTTGGAGGTGCTAACAGCTTTTACAAGTTAACCTAGAAAGTTAAATTGTGTTTTGTTTTGGATTTCATTGTTTGTTTAGTTTACTTTCTCGCAATTTGGTGTAATTTAATTGATTAAAGCTGTTGTAGAAAGACTTGCAGTTAATTCTATTGTGCTTTTCTGGTTTTGCGTAGACACGATCGATATTTTTAACCGACTTCAAAAAAAGGAAAAGGTTCTCAATTCGGTTGTTTTTTTTTATGTTTGTTACTTCATAACTCCGACATTTATTAACCGATTTGGAAAATTATTTTTTGTTTGGAAGGGTACATTTCCCGTTTGGTCCCATTGTCATCAGATCAGGCTTTAATTACTTTCAGAGTCGGTTTAAGTTTTTTGTAAAACAGTTTTTTGTTTATATTTGTTCTTATATATCTGAAACTTCAAAA
This sequence comes from Achlya flavicornis, assembly GCA_947623365.1. Taxonomy (NCBI): domain Eukaryota; kingdom Metazoa; phylum Arthropoda; class Insecta; order Lepidoptera; family Drepanidae; genus Achlya; species Achlya flavicornis. The sequence continues at coordinate 5,381,831 of OX392491.1, read as the reverse complement.
TGTTGCCTCATAACTAACCTAAATTAGTTTTTAAAAACATGGTGATTAGGGCTTGCTTTTATATTACAAAAATATAAGATTATAATAATATAAAGTAACCAAGTTTTTGAGCAAATAATTGGACTGTTTTACAAAAAACTTAAACCGACTTCAAAGTACACTAAGAAGTAATCAAATCGTGATCTGATGACAGTGGGATCAAACGGGAAGTGTACCCTTCCAGAAAAAAAAAGAATTTTCGAAATCGGTTGACAAATGACGGTGTTATGAGGTAACAAACATTTAAAAAAAATACAACCGAATTGACAACCTTCTCCTTTTTTTGAAGTCGGTAAAAATTGTAGCATGCATTATAAGTACATCAAAAATTGTATTGTCCCAAATTAAGCCTTCCGGGTGCATAAATATGAATATAAACGTCAATAACACCTTTGCATGTCAAAGAGCCAATGAGAGATAATTTAATATCGGTTCGAAGTGTCAATCATGCCCTTTTTAAAGTCATCCATTTATCCTGTGTTAATCGATTGTAGTCATTGCTTATTCAGCCAGTTGGTGGCAATATTTGCATTCTGTGTGGGGAGCCGGCGTCAACTGATACTCATTGGACGTTTTTTATTTAATTTAATCGTATATTTATGGTAATTAATTAACGGTTCATGTTTGTGACGAGGGAGAACAATCGCAGTGATCATATTTATTTTATTATTGTTTTTTTTATCTTTGTATAATTATTTCAGCCCAAAGACTCAACCTATCTAAATCGCTACTGTTTTTAGGGTTCCGTAGCCAAATGGCAAAAAACGGAACCCTTACAGAGTCGTCATGTCTGCCTGTCTGTCTGTCTGTCTGTCTGTCTGTCTGTCCGTCCGTCCGTATGACACAGCCATTTATTTCCGAAACTATAAGAACTATAATGTTAAAACTTGGTAAGTAGATGTATTCTGTGAACCGCATTAAGATTTTCACACAAAAATAGAAAAAAATTAATAAATTTTGGGGGTTCCCAATACTCAGAACTGAAACTCAAATTTTTTTTTTCATCAAACCCATAAGTGTGGGGAGTGTGTCTATGGATAGGTCTTCAAAAATGATATTGAGGTTTCTAATATCATTTTTTTCTAAACTGAATAGTTTGCGCGAGAGACACTTCCAAAGTGGTAAAATGTGTGTCCCCCCCCTGTAACTTCTAAAATAAGAGAATGATAAATCTATAAAAAATATATGATGTACATTACGGTGCAAACTTCCACCGAAAATTGGTTTGAACGAGATCTAGTAAGTAGTTTTATTTTAATACGTTATATTGAAATTAATATCAAATACTCAGGTCTATACTACCAATTACTTTTACACCTAAAGGTTTGTACGGAACCCTCGGTGCGTGAGTCTGACTCGCACTTGTTTTGTTGATGGCATCCCAAGTCGAACTGAATACATACCAATACATACAATTGAAGACAATACCTTTGTAAGTTTCGAATTGTAGCAGTATCTAATTACCAGAACAACCCTAAATATTTTAGTTAATTAAACCAAATCGTAAAAGCTACATTTATAGTACACTCGTACTCATTAGTTAACATTGTGATGTAACTACAGGCCGGTAACAATGTAGGTAAATAATAAAATTTGACGGTTTTATTACTTATTCAACTATGGAGCTTTGGTAGCGGGATTGAGCTTGTAAATCGGTTTTAGTACTCTATTCTCTGTTAGGCCGTTTGAATTTTGAATAGGATCACTATTGAATAGTTTTGTTTTACCTTGGTTACAATATTTCTAAGCAAAAGAAAGGGGCCTTGGAAAGTATGGTATACTCAAATGGTAGGTAAATTATCGGTCGATTATTTAACCAACCTCTACTGAGTTATAATACGATAGCGAGCGAGAAATTATCTCTCGCATGTAATAATGACGTTATTTGGTCGACGACAGCTTTCGTTGTGTGATTCGTGGTACAGGAAAGCGGTCGGTAATGTAGCTGTCAAAATAATTTCTCTTAATAAAAATTGAAAGTTTATTGACTCTTTCTTCTCCACGCGATTGCTCTGTTTTTACATAAAAATACAAAAAATCTTTTTATGTGTTTTACTACTGCGTTTTAATTTTTTCATGTGTTTTTATGCAATATTATAAATAAGCTCGTAATTGAATTATTTGCTATTTAAGAGGAAATGTTGGTGGCGTTTGTTCCATACAAACGTAATCCTCAGTTTCCTCTCTGGATAATGACACTAGAGCAATGATTATTCTACCATGCAATCTGTAGGTACAATTGTATGTCCCTCGGTTGTGTTTTTCTCCATAAATTAGTTATTATAGGAATTAGGAGCCTTTTAAAATCCCAAAATAAATTACAATTTTTAACGCCCATGTCAGAAGTCCATGCAGCGAACAAATTTGACATATATAAAACAACAAAGGAAAACCGACAGACATAGCCAAAGCCCTTCTTATTATGATTCTATTTTTTTTTTAAATGGCTCCAATTTTTAAGGAATCCGGGTATTACGAAATAGCGATTTCGTCTGATTTAAATAGGTATAATCTGTCCAAGCTGTAGTTGTCTCTATCGCCCTCGGGCGGGAAAGCACGGGAACAGCGCGACAGCAATAGATATGTTAAAAACCTATTTTACAAATTTCTTGCAGCCATCCTTTCCTCTTAAGCGCAGTAGTAGTGAGTTAAAATGCCCTAACCAAGGTCGCGGGTTCGAATTCTACAATAAGCTTGATCTTTCGGGAAAGGAAAGCATAACACGGTGGTAGGGTAGAGCCATTGTGACAATGTGGTTAAAAAATACACTGTAACTGAACAAAAATAGAGTAAAAACAAAAGCTTCGTAAACTTACAACAATCCGTTGACAATAGAACTAGAAAACTAAATCCACTTAAAACTAAGCGAGATACTGCAGTCTGCAACAATAAACAAAAGTTCCACGAACTCACAAGAAGCGGCAACAAATTTAAAAATTCACAAGTTTCCAATACAGAAGTCCACTGAATCCAGCGAAACCTTTTATTTCCGCTGTTTGGCCTCTAATTCACTTAATTCGATGTACGGCAATGCAGACTCCCTGCCTTGTATGTGGGTACGTGGCACGAATTTATATCGGCGTTTTCACCTGAATATACGACATTATTTTTCTTCTTTAATCAGTGTATGGGGGTTATAAATTAGAAGTGCGCTCGTGAATTTTACTAAGGGAAATACTTGCGAACGACTGCTATTGGTTAAGACGTTAGGAGGTGCCCTTGAGGTGCCTATTGAAATGCTTTCATATAAGATTGTTATTGTACTTGTATTATTGATAAGATTGTGATTGTACTGATCTTCATTACGTGGAAGACAAGAATATATGGTTGTAGTAGCTTCTCTCTGCACTTGCATCCCCCCTGGCTAAGTGACAATTGTATGAATAAGCATAATAATTATATGGTATACTAGCTGCCCGGCGCGACTTCGTTCGCGTGGTGCTACCCTACCCTATGGTGCTACCCTACCCTACACCACCCTACCCTACCCTACCCTTTTGACAGCAAAATCCCCATTAACAAAATTATCCGCCATTTAATGAATTATTTTTTTACAAAAAATGTGATAAATGAAGAACCGCTCGACTGATTTTGTGCAAACTTCACATAAACCATCTACTAAATAGTCCGAACAAAGCCTAAACATTTGGTTCAGATAGGTGTGCCCGTTCTTAAGTTATAAAATTACAACGAAAAGTGGCATTGATTTTTATATATATAGATATTGTATATGAAAAGATCTACCACGACAAAAAAAAAGCCTTGCTGTGTTTATTGCCGGAGTATTCTCAGTTTAAGTGTATTTCGAACCGGTGGTAAATTCAACTGTATGTAACGTTCATAATTGCCTTACCAGGGCCTAAACTGAATAAATTACTTTTTGATTTTGATTGAAATTACGTAAGTAAAATAATTCAATCCAAAGGCTATCTCGAAGAGATCGCTTCTTAGCGATAAGACCGCGTATAATGAGCGTTCTCGTGATTTTTACAAAATTTCTACGTAATACATTGATAAATTGAGTTGATATAGTTGACGAAGTTCTATTGTTATTGTTTTGAAATACAATTATTGGACACCATGTAAGTATTAACGAAAAGTGGTTATGATTTCTGAAATCATCCCGAAAGATGAGTTCAGAAATCAACACACACAATAATTTAATTGAGAACTACTGAAACTGCGAGTTTCAGTAGTTCTCAATTAAATTATTGTGCACTTCAGAAGAATTACAAACGAGAAATTCTGTGCTCATCTCATTCATTTCAAAGAAACGGCCAAGGGTGAGTTAGACTCGCACACGAAGGTTTCGAAAAGACGTTTATTGTATGGGGGCCACATTTAATTTTTAATTTTGTTATTTGTTGTTATAGCGGCAATACAAAAAATGTCAACTGTCTATCTATTACGGTTCATGAAATACGGTCCACTGGCAGGCAGACGGACGGACGGATGGATAGCGGAGGCTTAGTAATAGGGTCTGGTACCCTTTGGGTAAAGTACCCTAAAAACTACTATTTTAATTTTTTGCTAAGAAAATTTCGTCTGATACCAATTATATATTAGAACTTACCTACCCTCTCACGATTTCACTTGCATCCCCTATTTTAGGGTTTGCATTTTGAAAAATCCTTCACATAGAAATTGTATTTTTTTTTATATTTATTCACGATTAAAGCGCAAGCCAAGCTAACTTAACTTTAGTCTGCAGTTGGCAGTGTGAACCGAAGTATGAAAAGAGACCGCAACTACGTGAGCTAAGTTAGCTTGACTAACGGTATGGTCTCAGCTTTATTGTCACACTGCTCGCGTTTTTTTATCAATTTTCTTTCGGTTTATAATTTGCAATTGGGTCCCGGCTGCTACTAAACTTAGTTCGGGTATTGGGTTTTCAGCTCATAATACCTAGGTATATCTGTGAAACCGAAGTAGAATTTATTTTAATTTTGTTTTCTATACTCAATCTTGTTTCGATCTTTTTAGAGCATTACTTTTAAATTGTCCATTTTGAAGACGTGTTTTAGACTTTTTAACGTCCCGCACGAAGTCCAACACAAATATGGCCCATTTTTACGCTATCAAGAAGTCTTTAAACCAATTTATTATTCCTTATTAAATTTAAACATCCGTAATCCCCATTTAATTTCCTTTATTTTAATATCCTACTCCATAGTTTTGGATATTATTTAACGTATTTCGCGCCATATTGTATTTTTTTCAAATGCCTATCTAAAGACACTTAGGTTCTTAAGACGAATATAACGATACCTTAATCCATCCAGCCGTTTGGAAGATACGAGGTAATAAAGAAATTTATAAACAAGATAATAATATGCGCGAAAAACATAAACTTCCTTGGCAGTCGGGTATAAAGAGTATTGCAAAATACGCAGCGCATTAGTAAGTATAAACTACATTTTACTACGGCACCCTTAAAGTCTTGCTAAAAAAATTGCTTCAAACATTTTATTTAACTTGACCCGCCTCATAATCACATATAAGTCCCCATAGTGCCATACATTTTACATAATAATGATAGAACATTTCTCAAGTTCGATCTTGTCTTGGCTGTGACTGAATAGCGAACGGGGAATAGTTCGTAGTTAGGCGTCTATCGGTTGATTTAGGATCTACGCGATTTAGTTAATGTCTAAGATAATGTTTAAGACCCTTAGTTTAAGCTTTTGATTGATTAGAGGTGTGTACGCTGTACCTATTTCATATCAAAGTAATCGATTTTAAGAGTAAATGCTGGTGGCGTTTGTTACATACAAACGTAATCCTCAGTTTCCTCTCTGGATAATGACACTAGAGCACTGATTATTTTACCATGCAATCTGTAGGTACCACTGAATGTACCTCGGTTGTGTTTTTCTCCATAAATTATTTTTTATAAGAATTAGGAGCCTTCTTAAATCACAAAAACTTACAATTTTTAACGCCTTTATCAGACGTCCAGGGAACAAATTTGTTGATTATAAAATAATAAAGGAAAACTGAAAGACATAGCCAAAGCCTTTCTTTTTATGTTTCTTGTTTTTTTTTAAATCCATCCAGTTTTGGAGGAGAAAATCGGAGATTACGAAATAGCGATTTCGTCTAATTTTAATAGGTATAATCGGTCCAAGCTGTAGAGTTGTCTCTAACGCCCTCGGGCGGGCAGCTCAGGCACAGCGCGAGAGCAATAGATATGTCAATAACTTATTTTTCAAATTTCTTGCAGCCATCCTATCCTCTTAACGATAATCGTTTGTTTACAGTGGACAATGTCTATTCAATTAATGTTATTAAAAATAGTATAACTACGTAAAGAAGGCACATTCACACACCCATTATAAACACATTTACGAACCGAAAAATTAATAACTATTATGTAGTTAAAATATGTGGCTTGGACGTTTCGCTAGCGTCACATGGGCATAAGGTGAAAAATGTATTCACTGTGAATTACTTTTCTGTAGTACAATGATTATTGTAGTAGCGAAACGGCCAAGCCACATATTTTTACTACAGTGTGTAGAGTTTGTGAAGTTAGGGCGTGTAGAGAAGCTTAGCTCTACATAAGATCTGATAAGTTTTTGACAGTGCGAGCCATATTGTCTCGTCTTGGCAACATTTTACATGAAAATGTTTTTGGTGGGATTAAAATTATGGCGTCCTAATTGGCCACAATTGGAAAGAACGATCCAGTAGCGTGGCTTAGCATTTCTCGCCAATTTCCAAGTCCATAAATTATAATGATATAATCACGTAAACTATTTCTATTTACACTGCTAAAACTATTTCCCCCTTACTCATAAAGCGCTATTTAACTAATATACTGTTTATGGTCACGTAAATAATGTCACATTATTTGCCAATGACAATAGAGTGACGTTATTTACGTGACCCTTTAAACAGTATATTAGTTAAATAACGTTTTATGAGTAAGGGGGTTTATTTTTAACCTAGTATATTATTAACTATGTGGTATATAAGTATTAAAACAGTGGACATATGTATAACATGTTGTCATGAAATAACGATTAAGGATCACGTTTATAATAGTCTTGCTCATACGTGATAGCTCAGTGGTTGTGACTTCAAATGCCATTATGAACGTCGCGGGTTCGAATCCTCTAAATAGCTTGGAATTCGGTGAAAGAAAACGTGAGGAAACCAAAGCACGGTGGTAGTGTAATTTGTAATACCCACCTGACTACTTGGCTGGCTACCACCCTCAAGTTAAAAACTGTCGCCAAGCACATACCGGTGTGTTCCGACAGCTGCACTTGAGAGCCAGTTCCTTCTAGGCTTTGTGTCGTTACTTTGGCCCTTGGCCACATCATCACTTACCATGGTGAGATTGTGGACCTATAACTCACCTGGCTGGATACCTCCAGCACTTGGGTACCAGCTTCTTTCTATTTTTAGGCTTTGTGTACTTAGCACCTTCGGCGACAGCATCACTGATCAAGGTGAGATTGTGGAAAAATACAGCGAGGCTTATATGAGTTTAAAAAAAAACTCTGCCTTGATTGAAACTAACAGTTCAAACATAATATAATGCTTAACATTCTTTGGAAATTTTTAACCATTAAAGTACATTCCGGTAACCCAATAACTAAGTAAAAGTTAGCTTCATTTATACTGCAAATGAATAAACCAACATTTCGTTTTCGGGGTTTTAAGCTTAAAACTTGGCTCTTATTTTATTATTGAGAGCCTCTTGGTAACCTTAAAACTTTGGGAGTTCTTGGTACATTACGTTGATCGATAAAATGAGGGAAGTTGAAGAAAACTTTTATTTTGCACCGACTTGCATTTTCAATAAGTTACAGCGGTAAAGTCATAAAATCATAGAAGGAATATTTTGCTCTGAACTTTGAAGTCTGAATACTTGTTAGATATAAAAATATTCGCATGATATGCCCTAAATATATTTTTTGGATTCTATCAGAAAATTAAGTTCAGGACTAACTTTTATTAAAGGAGTTTTCTTCCGCGGACGCTCAGACTGTGGAATGAGCTCCCCGCTGTGGTTTTCACAATGGAGTACAGCATGGGGAAAAAGGATGTGAAGAGATTTCTTCAGGGTCGGCAACGCGCGAGTGATACCCCTGGTGTTGCAAGCGTCCATAGGCTACGGTAACTGCTTATCATCAGGTGAGCCGTATGCTAGTTTGCCACCATACCTAGTGGTATAAAAAAAGGGACTTACCGCTTACCCAGAAGAAACCTATTCACTCTGGCCTTGAAACTCCCTAGATTGTAGGAGTCAAGAGACGCTGATGCTACAAGCAAATGTTTTGTATAGTAAGGGGCACGAGTCGTGAGTACAGATTGACACCTGCGCAGTAGATAATTTTCGGTCTATTTGGCGGAATGAAGAAGGGGGGAGCGCCGAGTTGCACACGATTGGTTCGTCAGTCGATGCTCGTTGTCTATTGGATTCTTGCGTGTTATTTGGCTACTGTGATTTGGCCAAAAGTGTACATTCGCGAGCTGTGCTCACCATTCGTGCCTCATACTGTAAAAGAGAATAATCCAAACAGTTTCATATTAGAGCTACCATATTATTATCTTTATATTATACATTCTATTTAGTGTAAACCCATGTTTTTTTGTCTGTTGTTTGACCCCTTTAGTTCAGTATTAATTCTGATAAAACTGTAATTCTCCTAAAACTTGAATAATAATATTATTAGCAGTGGATGTATACTTGAAGCGCTCGTGGTGTAGCATGATTAGCCGTTCTTAATCGATCGGCAAAGTTAAGCTACGTCTGTCTTGGTCGGTACCTGGATGGGTGACCGCCTAGTGGTATTTCAAATCGAGCGTTTCCGTGCTTCGGAAGGCACGTAAAGCCGTTGGTCCCGGTTATCACTTAATTGTGATAGTCGTTAAGCCAGTTGGATGCCTCCTAGGCGGCTTGAAAAATTCCAACAGTAGGTTGGCCACTAGCCTACCTCCACCGATCCGCAGTGGGCACGCGTGGTGGAGTATCTGCCCATTCCCTTTCACCCTGATTTGTGAAAGGAGGCCTGTGCTCAGCAGTGGGACATTATAGGCTGATGATGATGATGATGATGATGATGATGTATACTTGTGCCAAGGTTTTGAGCCATGATAATCCTACGAACATCGAACAATTAACCCAAAGAAGCACAATGACGTTCATTTTGGTTGAAATATATTCCGCCAATTTCCCACCGCCGACAATGCGCTCTGATTGGCTAAGTCAGGCACACATGCACTCTGATTGGCCAAGTCAAAAACACACGATGCAGTGATTGGTGCTTACTATTCAAATTCAGTGACAAATCACTTACGAGTTTCGGAATTTGATTGTTCATTATTACTACTCTAAAGGGATCTTTCCTCGATGCCTACGAATTGGTAGTACCTATTTGAAGGAAAGTTAGAATATGAAATTGTGTAGTCTTTATCAATCCCCTACTCTACTACTCACATAGCCTCTAAATCAAAATCATAAACTCATCTATTCAGTTTAAGTCCCGATAAGGCACTTATAAACGTTACAGTTAAATCTACCACCGGCTCGGAATACACATGTAGTACTTTATCCGGTTTATATTAAACCTAAATTCTACTCCTAAAAATGATACATAAAGTCGCTTGAGAAGCTCAGGGTGAATGCCTCATTTTGAGCCTGCGAGAACTTTAAACATAATATGTATTTAGGAATTTAAATGTTTGCTCTTGAGTTTCGTAAATATGTCTACCCCATTTTACACTTCTATTCAGTCAAATACCCAAATATTCAACAGTATCAACTCCATTGTTTATTTTTAGTGTATATTTAAAGTTCTAGTATAAAAATAAATAAAATAAAACATTTTTAATAAAAGCTTTTTACGGTGACTGTACTTTTTGTTGCTTGTACTTGCATTGTCATCCAATATACTAATGTGTACCAAATTTCAGCTCAATCGGACACTGGCAAGTGACATTTAACTTGCAAGATTCGATTACAGACACTGGACACGTGAAACTAGATAAAAGCTTGTAATAAAGCCTTTATTGTTGTTAGTACAGGAAACTATTATGTGTACGAAATAGAATTAAAATTTACATTCAGTATATATGCAATTAAATATTTATTTATTTATTTACTTACATCTACTTTTACAGGGATACCCTAATACAGTAGTGTAGAACTAACTTAGAACTAACTTTAATTACATTTCCGTGTAGCACAAAATTTGGATTGCTATCCTTGTGAATTCACTCAGAGTACAGTGGAATATGTCGGTTTCCGCAGCAATGAGATTGAGGGTGCGAAGAGCGCGCGTCAGCGGCGCCTCTTTCAGTAGGTTGGTACCCGCGCGGGGCACTGCCACCAGCTGCGGTCGCCGTCACCGCCACACGTACTTGTCCGGGGCACATAATCCTATCTGTCCTAATATGTCGCCGTTATCAACCCCATACTGTCTCATGTATAAAAATCTAACAGATTTATTTTGTACCCTCTCCAGCAAATATGAATATACATACATATCAATATGGGGTTAATTCGGGTAACTCTAAGGATGCTCTATGTATGGAGTCCTATGGACATTTTTTAACAGGCTGCGTGACAGCATCGTATGGAAAAATAAAACTTTTGAAATAATAAAAACTCCTAATGTTATGAATAGTTAAAATTCCGTTAATTCCATACGGTAAATTCATGGTTTCACTAATATAGAGGAAAAGAAATACTTGCAATTGATTTCATTTGTGATTCTGAACAAACTGCTTTCAGTTTAAGTAAATTCATTTGTGGATATATTTGCAATAAAGATGACTATTAAAGATAGAATACACTGATAAATATTTATCATGAAAACTTCGAGATGAATTTTAATTAAAGTCGTATACATAAGATGGAAGAAAATGTCGGTGGAGGATGCACCTTAAAATTATGAATGCTAGTGAATTTTACTACAAAGGAAAATTTTCCTCGTTCCTTTTTTTTTATATGACGTGAAACTGCATGCAAAGATTTTTGAATAGTCGCTTGACTCCGGGTGTCGAGTCAACACAAAGGCGAAAAATAACTTCCTGTGTTTTTATGAAACCACCAATAGGGAAAATTATGAGGATTAAATCTCTCTAATAAATATGTGGTAGATGATGGACGACAACAAAGTTATGAAGAAAAAAATATAAATTGTGTGCATGAACATGTCTGTATGTCCTGAGTCTGGGTGTAATTATGTATATTAAGTATGTATTTATAAACAAAAAGTAGTGTATGTATTATATCAGTTATCTGGTTTCCATAGTACAAGCTCTGCTTAGTTTGGGATCAGATGACCGTGTGTGAGGAATGTCCCAGGATATTTATTTATTTTCAATAAGCACCCCAAGTACGGTCCTTGAATAAGAAACTTTTTTTTTATCACTAAAAGAGCTATTTTCACTATGTATAGAGAAGCTATCACAAGCAAAGGTTATGTCACATTTTTTTTAGCGCCAACTAATGTTCTCTTGAGCGCTGAAACAATAATTAGTCGTCTAATGAGACAGTAGAAATATGTGGCGCTATAAGAACGTTTAGGAGTATTTTTCTCGCAAACACCGTGATTTTCAAGGCGATAACGCGTTTCGTTCATCGTTCTACAACAACCGGCCGGATGACCTCAATTGAACGGAACATCAAACGGCAGAGAATCATAAATAATTGTTGTGTTGATTTAGATCGCTATTCAATATTTGATGGGTTTACCAAAATTGACGGATATCATATTTTATTAACAATGTGTGCTATATTTGTTATTAACCAAGATTTAGGTAACTTGTGTGAAAATAATTTTTATTTACAACAAATATGTACAAAATACAATTTATATATAGAATATTTCTCAAACCTGCCGCTGCTTCCGATTAACGGCAAGGTTCCCAGAAGGCTGGCAGCGTTTCCTCTTTGGATAGCCAAGCTGACGCGTTGGCGGAAAAAGCTCCCCGCCCGCTGGTCTCCGGAGGTCTCGATCAATTTTGATGTCAATTTTTTTAACTATAAAAAAAAACTATGTTTTAATTAAAACTTTCGTGTAATTTTCGAAACCATTTTACTAATTAGTTTTTCACCCCACGTTTTACATTCCTTTGGGGTGGAATTTCGGTAGGTCCACCCGTTTAGGCGTACAGCCGGCCTGTCATGGAACTGTCATGTAGGTAAGTATTCTACTGCGTGAAAGCATTGCATTACTTATGTCTGTGCATTACCTATTACGTGGTTAAACTTTTATATTTTTACATACTTTGCCAGCTATGTTAATTTCGTTCTACGTTTCATTTTATTCTTTAACATTTGCTTCAATGCGTTTTGTCAGTGCTTCATAATTTATCACTGTGTTGTTGAGGCAGGTGACGAAGGTATCCAGAACCCAAGGCTGGGTTACAAACGCTCTCGACTCCCCCTTTTCAATTTGTCTGAATTTGAAATCAGTTTTTTTGCGTCACAAAGCTCGATAACATCTTAAGTGCCTTATACAAACCCTTATTCAAATTGAATTTACATTGGTTCAATGCTCGGTATTCTCGTACAGAAATAGGATATTTTGGTATTTTTTTTTTGGAACCCATATCCATCATATTTTGAGCGTCAGCATTTGTAATTTGATTATAGTTTGACTTTTTACGTTTTTTGTTTGATGGACAAATAATAGTTAAATTTGCTTATAGTATGAAAACAAGTATGATGATAATGAATAATAATTATAATGATCTAGCGGAGCACGTAGGTAATTTTGTGCAGCGAAACCTGGCAGTTACTACGTTTCTGAATGGTTGGATACTTTGTTTCCTCGTAGAGCGTGAATCAGATGTGATCATAATTATCCTCATCTGCAGTTTAATACATCCCATTGATTTACCCTTCTACAAAGCTAGTAAGCTTTGTAGAAGGGTAAATCAATAAAGTAGAAGACAGTAGTCTTCTACTTTATATAATTTGAAATAATTCAAAAAACTTGACCTATTTTAAAATACTGCACACCTTTTTCTTACCATCAGAAAACAATGAAAAAGCAAAATAATTTAAGACGACCGTTATAGTGTTAATTTCCTTGTGCAAACACTCGTTAGCATTGCTTAATGTGAATAAAATGACCGTTGATTCCCAGCGCCGATTGACGATGCCAAATGAGGGTCTGAGTATTTTTGTGTATTGCTTTTCGAAGGAATGCTTTAATATTTTTCTTTAAGGTATGCTTAGATTTATTTTTAAGGCAGTACTTCGTTTCATTTGTCAATCTCATAATGTAATAGTTTGGAATGGTCTGGAAAACTCTGGGGGATGCTTTTACCGACAGAGCCAGAGCCTGATTAGCTTAACATTAATATTTATTTTGTAACACAAATAAATAAAATAAATAAATAAATATCCTGGGACATTCCTCACACACGGTCATCTGATCCCAAACTAAGCAGAGCTTGTATTATGGAAACCAGTTAACTGATGTAATACATACACTACTTTTTGTTTGTAAATACGTACTTAATATACATAATTACACCCAGACTCAGGACATACATTCATGCACACAAATGCATGTTCTATGCGGGAATAATGATTGCCGAACATGTTTTTTTTAGTAAAAACTCGTGAGATAACAAAATATTGTGTAACTTTTCAAAACAATCTGGAAGCAACAACGAACAAAGCAAGTTAATTGTTAACAAAAGAATTGCTTAATAAGAAAACGGTTTGGTGCTCGAGGACTGTACAAAACAGACTAAAGTTTCATTTATTTGAATTGAGGTATTAAAACTTCAAAGTGGCGCCCGCGGGTGTTCTTCATCGAATAAAGATATTGACGCACAATTAGCGAGACTTTATTTTTGAAAATCTCAGAATATTTAAAAGAAAAATAGATAAAAGAATCGAAAAAGTTTGCGTTTGAATCGAAAACTGCAAGAAGGGATATTATTCACTTGGATATTGGAATTGGATATTGTCACACTCACTTGGCCATTTGGATATATATGTCTGTGCCCAGTGCTTGGCCAATTGATAGCATGGACATCAGATAACTGATATTCTATTTAAATAATTATATTACCTACTTAGATATTACCCTGAATCAAGACAAACAGATATTATGTTCATCATGAATTGAAATGACTTAAAATAAAACAAAAATAAATAATCAATTTTCTGCGACAAAGTGCATAATCAAATTGGAAGCTTTTCAATTTGAAAGCTTAAATAGAATATTCATTTCGTCAGATTGTAACACCTCGGAGCTTTTGCGTTGAGCTTTACTTAAACATTTTTAAAAAGAATTATTTTCAGAGACACCACGGATTTAGTCGCTCGTAATCATCTTTGAAATGGAAGACTTTAGACAAAATGTCTAGACATATTTGCTTTCATGGGACTACACTTTTAAGCATTTCACCTATATTATTTCTTCCAAAGTATGTGCCCATCTTATTTATTCTAATATCAAATAAAATAATTTAAAATGATCCAGATCTAAACTCAAAATAGACTCTAGGTTGTCCAATTAAGAGCCAGTTAGAATATTAATGTAGGTACTCAAAGTAGTTTTTTATTCTGTTTCTTGCTTTTTACGTTACGTAGGATAAAGTAATAGAAACTTTTTTAAATACCTACATCAAACTTTGATACAGAATCTTTTTTCTCCATTCTATTGAAAAAAAAAAGCATTACATTCAATTTGAGCCCAAAAAATGTACATTGCTCGCATATCTCTTCCACATTGCCACGTGCATCACCATCCCGCTACTATTCGATACACCACGGACCACAAGAGTGACCACGATATGAGGGTTACTGATTTCATTATAGTGATACTTGAGGAATTGTTCTTCTTCAATTATTCTTGTTTTGAATATGCTTTTATCATTTTCTACATAGGTTCATTATTTATATCATATTATTTCTTTCTTCACGCTTCAGCAGAACGGACGAACCTGATACTTTAATGTTTTTTTTTATCAGCACAACTTCTTCCCTATAATTAGGGTTCCGTAGCCAAATGGCAAAAAACGGAACCCTTATAGATTCGTCATGTCTGTCCGTCTGTCTGTCTGTCTGTCTGTCTGTCCGTCCGTCCGTATGTCACAGCCACTTTTTTCCGAATCTATAAGAACTATAATGTTGAAACTTGGTAAGTAGATGTATTCTGTGAACCGCATTAAGATTTTCACACAAAAATAGAAAAAAAACAATAAATTTTGGGGGTTCCCCATACTTAGAACTGAAAGTCATTTTTTTTTTATAAATCCCACCAGTGTGGGTTGTCTATGGATAGGTCTTCAGAAATTATATTGAGGTTTCTTCTTCCAACGAAAATTGGTTTGAACGAGATCTAGTAAGTAGTTTTTTTTAAATACGTCATAAATTTAAATTTATATCAAATACTCAGGTCTATACAACCATTTACTTATATACCTACCTACAGGTTTGTACGGAACCCTCGGTGCGCGAGTATGACTCGCACTTGGCGGGTTTTTATTTTATAATAATAATAATAATGTTTATTAGTAGCATACAAATGAAAAGACATTAAAATTAAGTTTTACAATAAGTTTACATGTATGATAGGTATAGGCTTATAGTCTTTATAAAAATAGGTCGCAACTAACACCTTAGCTAGGTTACAGAGTA